>CAJQUW010003251.1:1200000-1877509 GCA_907163375.1 Prostheceraeus crozeri
ACTCAGGAAGGCAGCCCTGATTGTATCACTACTGTCCTCTTCATCGTCGGAAATGATGATGATTTCCTCATCGAACTGCACCGGCTCGACCTCACCATCGTAAATGGTTTTCACTTGCCTCTTGCGTGGGGCATTGGGCATGAGTAAGGCATAGGCGTTCGGTGGTGTATCCATTTTAATAATATTATGAGGAAATGGTCATTGCACCGCACTTATATAGATTCTCCCTGCTTCGCGCTCTCTCATTGGACGACAGCCATTTATCAATCACACTGCATCATTCTCATATATAAAGAAGTGTCTTGCATTTTACCATCATAGTCATGTCCGACACAGAGGAAACATTCACACCTCTTGCTACCTCAACTCCTACGAAGAAGGAAGTTGAGAGAAAGTTTCAACAAAAAGAGGAAGAGAGACAAATGATTGAAGGCTGCAAGCAGCTCACTCTACAAACGGTTGAGAGTGAGCCTTTCATAAACGAGGCTGACTTTCAGGAGTGAAAAGCCCTTTGATGAGACCAGAGAATGCCCCAAACGGTCTTTATGAGACCACGGCCTTAACGGCCACCTAATCAAGAAAGATAAGACATTGACTGCGCCACACGCAACATTAGCGATTTGATGTTATCTGACGAAAATGAAGTGTTAAGACAGTACGACAACCAATGAATTGAATAGGATTACCACTATCATCATAGATACCAAATTTACAATGGGATAATCGTGATACATTGACTGGAATGTATACCTTGTTCAGGAGCTCCCTGTGCATGGTCACGCCAAAGTCGCCACTGTCAATAGGAATATATCTTAAAAGGGGAACCATTTGACCACCAACTTGTGTTGAATGGATAAAGTTAGTGTAAATGTAAAAGTGATTGATATTCATATCGAGCAAGGATGTTGAGCCACAATACTTCTCGTCGTAGAATATGTCACGTTTGAATCCTAAAATCTTTGTCAACTCTTTTGAAATGTGAATGACCGTTTTACCATGTACACTGATGCAGAATGTATTTTCTTTAGGATCATAGTCAAAATGATATGTGTAGATTTGATACGCCCTTGTTCAAGTATGTACAAACATCATAACCATTGCTATAATGCTTTGGAGGTATCGGTAACTTTTCATTTGGCTTCCATGTAAGACTGGGACGTAAAACAGGGTCTGTACGTTTGAAATAAAGGACCATCCGACAATCGGATTGCTGTTCAGATGTTATTTTCACATTCCCCCATTCATGGTATGACCATAAGACGTCTGTTTTTAAAGAGAGCAAATCACGAAATTTAGAATTGATGTGAACAAATCCAATGTGTGAACGCTCATAATCATTTCGGAAATCAATCCTTGCTTTATTGTGTACTCGAGTGATGGACATAGATAATCCATTTATTTCATTTACCTGTTTGATCAAGTCATCAACAGTACCAGATTTAAAAAGCACAAAGCGCTCATGCATGCGATCAAGGGGAAGAAGGGTAATATTAAATTTTTTCCAGTGCCAATTTGGATATTTCTTAATCTGCTTTGATACTTTCATGGACACTTGAGCTCTCAAAGGGACGGCACCGCCTCCTTTTACTTCTGCAAATTTTGTGATAGGTAGAAAGAAACGTGATTTAAGATTCAATGTCTTTTGCAGAGGTCTACTCACATAAAATCCATGAGAAATAGTAGTCGGTTTCATGTAGAGGGTAACTTTATGTAGATTTGGATCCATTTGCCAGAACCATAGATCCTTTGCCAAATCATTCATAACATTCAATAGGCGTTGAATTTTCATATAATAGTATGATTGCTCTAAACGATGACGGAATGATGGGTTTGTAGGTTGTTTCCATTTCAGGGGTGAAGCATTTTTAGCAATGGGTATGTCTGCATCTGCAGTGATAATTAAAGTAGGGCCATTTACAATCTCATCAACAGCTCGCTTTCCCCGACGGGTGTTTACTGTAGGTATAGAATTCCACTCTGCTGCATGTTCATTCAAGTTGTAGGTATGTACTTTATCATTTCGCTCTAGTTTTGGAAAGTACAAGTCTTGATTCGTTGCAGTGCCTAATGTAATCTCTTCATTTGCAATGGTTCTTATATTATTCACATAGCTCAAATCTTGCAGGGCCACTTCCCAATCACCATTTAAGTCAATCGGCTGTGTTAAATCAGTCTCAAACTCAGCAGCTGTATTTTCATATCGCTCAGGTTGAGCATTACTGGGAAACACTGCTGTAAACTCCATGTTAAAGTATCAACATAAAGCGTCGTTTGCTTAGGCGTTATGTCGCATGACATAACGAACTGCTGCTTTCAATCTATTCATAGTAGGTACTTTCTGTCGTCCTAGGAATTTGGTTAAGAGTGATTGCCCTTTCACATAATGCACTCCCCTAAGTATGGTTGTACCGCCTTCTTTCATATTGCGATAGTTGATACAACCAAATATGACTTGATATCTTGGTCTTCTACGTTTAAAATCTGCAAGGGTATGAAATATTTCACGTTTTACACGTTTTATTGATGAGCTCACACGGCAGCTATTTTTTAATTCCATTGCAATGCGACGTACAGGATTGATCAAATCGATGCCACCTACAGGCGATCGCTTAAAGCCATAATCTGTTAACACCATTTCCCACGCATGACCCATTCGCTGACGTAAAATCTGTAGTTTGTAATCATGATTTTGCCAAGGATCGGCTATGCCCGAAAGAATTACATCTTCAATAGGTCTTGTTGCATGAATAGGTGATTTGATGAGACGAACTGCATCATCTAATCCTCGTCCCGCTAATGTCACTATTGCAAATGATAATAGGATGATCAATCTTAACATGACTTCGTCCATTTCTTATGAATGTTTTGCTTAAACGAGAAGACTAAGCAAACGTTTTGATGTGTCTAAAACTAACCATGATTGCCAAGCTCTCTTCTCAGTGTCATGTTACATGGAAGGCTCGACGCATTACCTTTTACGATACTCATCGACACGTTAAAATGAGTTTATCACCTTTTCAAATGGATAACCTGCACGATGCTTTACATATCATGCATCATCCAATGTACTATATCCCTCTAGGTGGACGTCTATTCATTATTCGACGAGATTTCATTGCTCTTCATGATCAATATGGTGTTATCCTCAAGTTGGAACAAGTATAGTGAACGTATACATCCTCGCATCATGACTTACCTTAAACAAACCAACACTCATAAGCATGAATGTGACAAGTGAACAATGTCTTCTTATCTCTACCTATTCATGTTTGATGACTAAATACAACCTATTCAATCACATCATCTACTTTTCCATTGAAGTATAAGAAAGAAAACAAATTTTAATCGTACATATTTATTGACGGCTTTTATAAAAGTTACGAATGCGCTTTTCATTGACAAGGGTATCATGTGAAAAATGTTTACAAATGTCATGTAAAGAGTCATAATGTAGTCGTTGCACTACAAAGTAGAGGGCATAGGCTCCACATGTTGAAGACAAGGGATGTTGATAGGCCAAAGCATTGCGAATCCATTTTCGTGAATGACGGTTCATGAAACGTGTGACATAATCACAATTTGGTAAGGCCAATGAATCAAAGATTTCACCGCAATAGTTTTTATCAATAAACAGAACTTTCCAGTGTTTGCCGGGTAAGTGTGCTGTATCAGTATTCATGATAATGAATGAGGGTGGTTTTGCTAAATCTGTGGGCATATTATTAATGGAAAACACACCTCGAAATGCTGCAACAGTGCGTTCATCACCATGTTCTTGAACGACTCTCTCTAGCTCTGCATCAGATAACCAACTCATTAACTTGTATAAGAAGCGGAATTAAATTGAATAAGAAGCTTGTAAAGAAGCATATTCGAGAATACTTCGTATTAATGCGTAATAGGTAACAGTCAATTCATTGGAAGAGATGAGAGGCTTGAGTAAGCGAATCCCATACATCCTCTGATTAGCAACCTTCATCACTGAGTTGATGTGAGTATCCCAAGTGAGGCGGCTATTCAGCTGAACACCCAAAATGCGAAGAGTATCAACGTCCTCAACATCAGAATGCACGGGAGAAAAGCAATCATTAAATCTTTGGATGAACAATTTCTTAGATTTCGCGTTGTTCAAAGTGAGACCGTTAGATGTGGACCATTGGATCAAGTGTAAATGCTCACCGATAAAGTTAGTCAAATTATCTCTACGAAAAACTGGGATACAGTAGGCTAAATCATCAATGTACTTGATGATAGTTGAACTTGAATCGACCGATGACAGAGATGCGGCAACAATACAGTACAGATAGGGGCCGAATAAAGAACCCTGTGGCACACCGGATGGAACTTCAACTTTTTTGCTGATTGAATCACCAATTCTCACCGCCTGAGTACGACCTGATAAATAATCACGTATAAGATGAATGAATCCCAAAGGTACGTCAATTTCAATCAGTCTCTGAATGACAATGTCATGTCGGAGTTGGTCAAAGGCTTTTTTGAAATCGTAAGATACGATTTGAACTCCCCCAATGTCATGCCTATCAAGGAGGCGTGTTGTATCGTCCATCAACTTCAACAATGCCGCCGTAGTAGAAGAACCCGGACGGCCACCGAATTGATTACTGCCGAAATGATGAATAAGAGCATTTTTAACACCACTTTGAAGAACAAGATAGTCTAAGAGCTTTGCGGGTAGGGGTAATAACGAAATCGGTCGAATATGCTATAGATCGAAGCAGCCATGTTTGGGGATTGGAGATACATGACTGTATTTCCATCTGGTTGGTACATGTCTTTCGCTGATACACAGATGAAAAATGTGACACAGTGGGGTGACATATCACGGGTGCTAGGACTTTGTAGACTTGAGTTGGGATGCAATCACTCCCAGGCGCTTTTGTAGCTTTAACCCTGTCAAGCCATTGTTCTATATCGAAACAAGAGAAATCTACCGACCACTCATCGTTTTCAAGATTTGAAAAATTCAAAGAATTTCCACTGTCATTAGCGTAGACATCTTTGAAAGTATTGTTGATCAGCACCTGCTTCATTGTTTGCTGTCAAATCAAATGCATAAAGTGTATAACCTTTAGCAAATTCATCATGGGTCAAACCATTGGTGTCATCAGTATTCCAGTATTTAAAGGTCTCCATAGTATTTTGATATGAGCGAGAAGAATGTCTATTAGCAAAGTCTGGGCAAAAAGGAGTACCAGAAATGCAATCGGTATCGCGATACAATCCGATTTGATTTAAACCAAAGTGTTCAAAGTTGAGGGGATTCTTCGATATATTACCATTGTATGCATCATTTGCAATCAATCCCACAATGATCATTTTTGGTGATTGTATAGGAAACAAACTATCTTTAACAAAGCTCTTTTGCGCACGAGGAATGGTGAAACTATGGATCTCAGTATGATTTACATCATAAAGAGCATCATACTTCTTCAAACCCATCTCGTGACCATTAATCACCGAAGGATTCGCTGTCATTCGTCGCATATAAAGTCTAACACTTTCAAACACAATCTTAAACTCAGTCTTTGCTCCATAAGAATTCAATACAAATTTAGGATCGTTCGGTAAGAGATGAACTCGCATGTCTACTTTTGACATTAAGAAACGTGATTGACGGAAAAAGTCCAAGTATAGGGGACCATATAATTCACACACCCTACTTTCTGCAGTCCACTTTTCACGAGTGACAAATCCCTTGTTTTTGTCACTATCAAATTTACCAGCTTCATCTTTACACCAACCCGTAACAGCCATGTGACTCTTTTGTGCTTGTGGCTGGAACTGCATGACTGTTGAAAAATAACCGAGATAGGGATAACTGTTTTGACCACCTTCAACCCGAGTTTACATCGACATAGTGTCATTTACATCGATGTACTCAGCATCACTTCCTGGTAATAAAAATTCAATGACACTACCAGAATCAATACTTGTCTGTGGATAACGAATGGATACATAATTTCTAATGATATCCGTCTGTATAGGTGTTCTATCAAATAAGCAAAGGGATGTGGTTTTACATTCCATATTTAAAACAGTCCACGTCGTCTGCGTTTGCTAGGAGGTATACGAGATGCTCTTCGCTTAGGTTTGCCTGAAGTAGAGAGTGGATTGAAATGACTGATGACAGACCTGATACCAGCCTTACCGACATTCTTCAAACGCTGTATTCCATGACGCTTTAGCGATTCACGAATGGGCAATCTTCCTGAAAGCGCATCACTTGCTACATCTGCGGCTAATCCTACAGCTTCCTTTAAAGCTTATTTTCCTACATTTGCGATAGTGGGGAGCATCATACCTTTGACAGCATCATTACTTTGCTTAGGAACGTTGACTAACACGATTAAGGTCAGAATGACGAATCCAACTGTTCATTGAATTTGGATAGCCAGCCCATTTCACCAAGCTCCACTTTTCCCCTTGTCGCATTTGGTGGCGAAGTATCTTTTCAACCATGTAGTCATCATCTTCTTTGGTGATGGGTGTTATCTCATGACGATAAAAACTCCCTTCAATCTCTTCACTATGATAATCGCGAAGCTTGTAGGTAGTGGGCTTGAATTTCTTGTTGACCTCAGAGACAGTAAACATTTCTTCCGTCCAATTGGGAAGATATCCTTTCGCAAACACGCTTTTCACCTTGGAAATGCGAACTTTGTCAACAACCTGAATGTCACGTTTACCTTGTGATGGTTGCCTGCGTTTAGCATTGATTTCACGGATTGTATCCACAATGTCTGGAGTTATGTCAGCAGGTTTGTGACCAATCATACGATGGACAGAATGATTGTAAGCGTGTACAGTATCTTGTAATACATATGTCCACTTTTGTGTTACTTTTGCAGTGAAATAGCGCCATAGGCGAGTTTTCAGTGTACGGTTAAAGCGCTGGACTACTGCAGCCTTGTATGCACTTTTCACACTAAACAGCTCAATGTTGTGTATGCGAAATAAAGCACGCACATGTCTGTTTTCAAACTTTTTCCCTTGATCAGTCTGAATACGTGTGGGAATGCCTTTTCACACTTGCTTGTTTTTTGGAAAGCCTTCTTCACACTTCTTTCCACTTCCCACTTCTTCACCACGCTTTGTCTTGAGTGGTTGAACCCAAGCATAACGAGAAAATAAGTCAATGACAGTTAGGAGAAAGCGATAGCCTTTATTCTTTTTTGCTAATAAAGAAACATCAGCCAAATCTGCTTGCCATTGTTCATCAATATCATGAACGATATAAGAACGAGTAGGATAACGTTTTCGAGCTTGTGTGTGCAATTTATACGCAGGTTCAGCTTTTAACCATCTCTTCACTTGTTTCTGTGAATAACCACTTGCTTGTGACAGCTTTTTCACTGAAGCATAACCTGCATAATGCTTTGGGTTACAGTAAATTGATTTCAGATGTTCATCCATCGTCTATTAAGAGGGATTGTTTATTTGCCTCAAAGTATCAGTCTTTTTCTCTGCTAGGGTTTGCGTTTGTGTTTGAGTCCTGCTTTTGCTACTTTTTTGAGCCGTCTTGTATGAATCACTTTTACAACATGTACTTAAGCAGTTCAATGACACATGAACGTTTGGCAACTCTGAACATGGGATGCAACATAGCTTCTTCATTAAAAGTCTGTGATAAAATCAAATGATGGATAACGTGTTGAAGGTTTTGGTATATCCTTCGGCAACTTCTCTTGATTCTCTTTTTAGGTCTCTCTACACTTTGCAACTTTCTCTTCCTAGGTGTAGAATCATTTTCCATTTCCTGCAAGGTATCACGACCAAGAATTGCTTTTGGGACATTGAATTTCTTCACACTTTTTAAAAAGAACTCCCATCCTGTAGGTGTAAAGTGACGACGACGATCACGAACAGCATGATTAATTAAATCTTCCACTCTTGAGTCCCTAATGACTGCACCATCATCACCTACCACTTCACCTCGTGTGATTTTCAAGTTGGGTTCGAGACTTCGATATAAGCCCAGTGCGCGATTGCGATAGAGTTTGGGTGAACCAAGCGAAAGATCATTGCGAATTTTTTCTTTCAATTGTTTCATTTCTTCAAAGGTAGAACTCTGCTTTATCAAACGATCATATGGATTTTTACTTTGTACAGCTTCTTGTTCATATTGCTGATCAAGTTGTGACATTTGATTTGCCCAAGGTTGATGAACACTCTGCATTGTAGTCAGATGTATATATTCTTCTTGTGGAATAGCAATCATGCGTTGAAAACCGCTCATAACAATTTATACATGATCATGGGTTTCTCAAAGAGATGACTGCGTAAGCGATAATCCTCAGGACACTCCTGGGTAAAGTCCAAAAATAAATAATTATAGGGTTTTTCCGCAGCAGCCTCAAATACTTCAATCAATGCTTTTGACTTGCGAGGAAGAACTTGTCGAGATAGGAATTCAACTTGACTTTTATCGCGAAGATTTTAAAGATGATGTAGTAATGCGTGTTTAGACTTCGAGTCCGTGCTTCCTTTCCACTTGGAAAAAGATTTTGCATAATAAAAATGATAAAGCATGGTTTGTGATGAGCAGCCTTGGTAAACATAGCAGTTACTTCTTCTGAGTTTTTACTCTCATTAAGTAAATCATCAAGAATGATAATATCATAGGGTTGAATATCAGCAGTGCTGATAATCCCCGGTTGAACCAAGTAACCCTTACCAACCAATTCACGATGTAAGTTATGTTGATAAATTCCATAGCACCAAACAGCGGGATTAGGTATGCAGTCAAAAATCTCATTACAACGCTCCAACAATTGCAGTGTTAAATGTGTCTTCCCTGTATGACACTTTTGTCTGCGTGAACGGTGAGATGAACGACGTCTAGCCATTTTTACAGGTGGATGTTAGAGTGTTCTTTGCTTAAACACGACAGCAGCGTCGAAACATCACCGTCGTAAACGCAATGAAATAGAGGAAGACATTGAGACAGCACTAGTAAAAAGCAATACACTGAGAACAGCCACAGTACCAGTAGGATAGCCAGAAGCAGATACATGTGTGGGTAGCTGTAATGTATCATTCAGTGAGGTACTATAGTTCAATGGAAACAGTTCAGCTGTGTCGTTTGCTGATATGTTATGAGACAGACATGAACAATCTGTTTGTATGACGATGTTTGTAAAGTTTAATGCCTTTGCATCAATTGTGCTTAAGTGGAAAAGGCTTCCCATAGGCAACGTGTAGAATACATAACTCCAAGCAAGGTAATGAAAGAATACCATGATGTAACAGTGATGAAAGTGCATTCGTAAACTGATTTGGTTTAAAATTATAAGATAGCATATAGTCAACATCTTCACAGTTTGCGTGAATGATTGCATTACTCAAACGATGTATCATCTCTCTACAATCACTGGATGATAATAGTTTTTCCAACACAAGAATCCACTGCCTTGTATAATCATGCTTTCTCTTTTCAATGAGACGATGATACAATGGTGTCATGGTCATAGATGACTGTTTTAAATTCGACTAGGATTGCATCAACATCATTTATATACATTGACTGTTGAAATTATTTCTTGATCACAGATGGGACACAACATAGTTTCCAAAGGTACATAGCACGTAGAACACATAACAGAATGACAACATGGTAAAAAGAGAAGGGACCGCTCCCTTTTAAAACACTCAACGCAGTTCCGTTCACAATTTAAACGTCTTCTTCCAATTTCTTTCTAAAGTCACTTTTATTGGTAGAGTTACTTGACAAATCAGTTGCAAATGTCACTTTTTTCTTTTTCACTCCAGATCGCACCAATTTCATCCCATTTTCACTATCATTACATTGCAGCATGGAAGAATCCTCTATCCATCTTCGATCCAAATGATGATTCATAGCATGCTCATCTAGATCCATTAGTCTTTCAACTAAAGCGCCAGCTTTAATATTTTCATTTACATTTGTAACACTTTCTATAGCCTTCAACGAATAGCCAAGCTCTCTTGCTACAGACCATGAAGTTGGGAAACGAATGCAACTTTTCATCTTCAAATAATTTCAAATGATCATGAGTGTCAGGAATGGACACTCAGTTGAATATGCTTGATATGACTTGTACACCTTTGACAGTATTGATGACTCTGTGCAATCAAATACTTTACTTTCACAAACATGAGTTGTAGTAAAAACTATTTGACTACACTAACGCCTACATTTCATGACACTTGTGTTTCATAAAACATCATGATCAAACTTTTCTAACTATACATCAACCTGTGCTGCAGTAAAACCTTTGTACAACATGATAAAGTTTCTGACTAGACTTACGAATAAACGTCATGATCAAACTTTCTAACTATACATCAACCTGTGCTGCAGTAACAAACCATGATACACTTTCTGACGACACTGACAAGAGCTTGTTCACTAGCAAAGAGAGAAGTTTGTGATGTGTTGCGTGTGGCGCAAGGGTGGCCTCCCATTTCATTCCATTCATCATTTTTCTTCCCCTCTGCATTCCATATCCGAAGATATGTGGCGGGCTTGGGACCGCTTTAGCTGCATTAGAAGGTAGCCCTTAAGAGGGCTCATGGGGCGTTCCCGACGAAGGGTGATGAAAGAATGTGTTGCATGTATGAAAGTTGATCTTATGTTTTTAAAAAGACTACCGTCTAACTTGGGTAGGACTGGCCGATCCTACTGAGAGAGACTCTTAGTCTCTCTATGTCAGCGGCATCGACCTCCTCTACTACCACCCGACTGTCAGAGGGCGGTATATAGCCCCACTCTGTTGAATCGGTATCATCATCAACAGCCGATGAACCAATTCGAGCAAGATTGTTATAAATCCTTTCTCGCTCTTCAGCCCGCTGAAACTCTTGAAATAGATTTCTCGGCTTCAACCGAGGCTTGTCAGGAGAGCTGACCAGAGTGTTCAGCGTTTCCATGATTGAAATGAAATTAAATGAGAGTCAGCGGTTTATATACCCAGGGAGCACAAAGCCATGATTCAGACCTTCCTTATTTGGTCATGCTTTTGACTTGACAACAGCAGTTTTACCATGTATGGGCATCGGCAGTCACCGTGCTTTCCGTTACCAACTCCCAACACAAAGACGGATTCCCCTATGACGCGAAAAGGTTTGACGTCAATGCCTGCAGTAACCGTCCCATTTTTACCAAGTTACAATGACAAACGATAGACGTTGCCAAGCCTGCGTTACTGAGGGTAGACGAAGAAGGCCTGATAGCAAGCCAGCAACCGTTTGGGTGTTAAGCTCTTGAATCCGTTACAGGCATTACTCAGAGGGGATCTTATCCCAGCTCCAAGGCCTCGACCCACAAATCCAACCTCGAGCGGACAGAGCGTGCGTCATATCACTGTGTTGGTATCCGGGCCCCAGTTTTGACATGAAAACCGGTGGAGTTATTTACAAGAGGAAACGACCCAAGTCACAGAGACTCATAAACGACTGCTTTTTATTCAAAAACTTTCATTATCATTAAATATGAATTTTAATTTTTCAGTATTTTAGTACTACTCATAAAACGTTTATAAGTAGTCTGTCACCTACAGCACAGCAAGAGCTGTCGAATGTTTTTTGAATCAAGTCTAAAGGACTTGTATAAGCAAAGTTATAGCCGTTTGAAGATTTCGGCCTACTATCATCAAATGGTCAGTCATGCTATACTGACTAACCTATAAGTCTGACACCTTAGCTGATATCAGCAATGGAAAGTCAGAAGTCCGATATCGGAACTCAAGAGAAACGACTTACCTGCAGTCAGTTTCTCAACTTAGTGAAATTCCTCTCCCGATCCCGTTCTTATATACTCTGTGAATATGCAATCGGCAATCCATGCAGGGGGGTCAAAACATTATTTGTTACAAATTTGACGCTGATTCCAAATCTGGTCTCTGATTTCCCGTCCGAGGCTTGCTTCACCCGCTAGAGCGATTTTCATAAAAATTCTAACTCTCGTTTTTTCGTCAATGTCCAAAATTTCAATAACGTCTCAGATACGAACAAGCCATGTTTTCCATTGAATTAGTCTCACTCCCAGCTTTCAAACGAGCCATTGCACGACTTTCTACGATGTCTACAAAGTTGGAAGATCGTTGCCGAGGGGGGTGTCAGAACTTCTTCTCTCCGATTGAGTTGGGAAGACGTTCCTAGACCCAAAAGTGGCCAAAACGTCCGAATTTGCACTCCGTTTTCCCATCCAAGACCTCCTTCATACCGAAAAATGGACTTTCTCATCCTAAAACCTCCAAAACCTGCCTTTTCCAACTCTGACGTTTTCCTGCCATTTTCCTCCCTCAACCCAGGAAAATTAGCCTAAACTGAGCTTTCCACTGCATTTTTCTCACTTTTAGCTTTCAAATGAGCTATTGCACGACTTTCTACCATCTCTGGAACCAAAGTTGGAAGTTTGGTAGGAGGGGGGGGGGGGGACGTCCTCAAAATTTTTTCTCTCCGATTTTGCTGGAAACATCCTTCCTAACCCAAAATTTCATGTAGAGTCCGAATCTTCACTCCATTTTCCCATCCGAGACCTCCTTCATGACGAAATTCAACTTTTCTCATCCCAAAACCACCCAACCCCGCCTTTTTCCAACTCTGCCGTTTTCAGAGATTCTACCCCTTGCTGCTCCTCCTTCCATCCTTCCCCACCCAAAATTTCACGAAGATTCCACATCTGAACTCCAATTTCCAATCCGAACGCTCCTTCATGACGATTTCCAACGTTTCTCATCCCAAACACCATCAACACCTACCCCTTTCCAACTCTATCCCTCACACATTCCTGTCACCTTCCTTCCCAACCCTTACCCGAAAACTCCTGCCTTCCTTCCAGGGGGGGAACTGTTTCCTCCTCTCGGACCCATTCCTCCCAACACATCCTTGGCGAACTCCCTCACCTTCCGGACAGAGGGGGGTTGCGCATTTTGGACTTGCGCCTGGGATGAGCTTACTACTCCTGTTGTCAATGTGATCGAGCAGCAAAATTAACATACAATGTGCAACCAGAGAACGGTAAGAGCAATACAAATAATCAAAACAGCAGTGAAGATAAAAGTCATAGCCCAATTTCTTGAATTCTTTGAGGGTGTTTGCTTGACGCATGTGCAGAGGCAATCCATCATAAATCTTGGGCCCGATCACGCTGAAAGTGGACGAACTCAATGCTAATCGGCTGAAAGACATATGAAGTTTTTCAGTATCACTGTTTGAAGGTAGTGTCCGTGTTAGTTGACAATATGACAGTAAATCGGTCAGATAAGAGGGAGTCATGTCATGCAAGGATTTGTAGACTTGAATACTGGCTCTATACTTAGCCCGATAGTTTACTGGAAGCCAGCAAAGTTCATTAAACATTTCCATTGATGATCTATTCGAGAGTTCCCGATAGCAGGGTCATTACCCAAAAAGGGTCGCCAGAGATTTTGTAATGGGCCGCTGATGAAGTAGAAATCAAGATGTCGAATTTTGATTATTATCGAAAAATCATGACAACAGCGCCTGTTTGACAGATGATTTCTCGTCTCCCATAATTAAATAAATTAAACTTGCTTATTAGCTGCACATTATAATACATAGGGTTGGAATCGGCCTGGACTTTGACGGCCGGTGTAGTCAAAATAGGCCGTTCATGCATGGAGCGACGGCCGATTCCAACACTGATAGCAGAATCAATTTGCTTAATCAAAAGTGGTATTCATCGTTCTGACAGGTATTTCGTTTTCGACCAATACCTGCCCAAAGAATCTGTTTTCTCCAACAAGGAATAGACCTCAGGTCTGTGAGAAGCGAAAGGGAGCATTCGTGACGGCCGGAGCATCAAGTCAAATCCATTGTGAAGACCACTTGATTAGTAGTGCTCCTCAACATTCCAGTTTTATCTTACAAACAAATACATCTATTTCAATCTTGTATCAATTGTATCAATGTATCTCTTCTCAACTTGATGTCTAAATTATTTATTTATGCTTTGCAGTGCGCAGCTAGTGACTTTATTTCGACTTCAAAGTAGACCTAAATGTTTTTCATACAAAATCACAAGTGCCTTGCAAAAGCCAGCTCGTTGTATAGGACTAGCAATGTCAGTGTAATTTATGAAGTCATTGGTTACTTTGACTTTTCACTCGATGTGGCTCGCAACGATGTGAACAGAGGTAGAACGTCGGCGTTAATGCAAAACCAATTTGTCCCACGACGTTGAGTTTGTATTATGAATTAAAAGCCGATATTTCACAGCCGGTCTGACTGCGTCGTCAGGGCAGACTGAAACGCAAATCTCGCGGAGCAAAGCGTCAACATTACTCTAAACAGAATGACGTCTGTAACACTATGCACAGTAGCATGGTATCTTAAAAACAATACTGAATAGAAAGTCATAGAAATCAAATGATACTGTATATCATAGAAATTGACAACAATAAAACCTCTAGAATGGAAATTAAGCTTCATGCAATGCACAATAGCGGCACATAAATCGCACGCATTTTCACTTAGATGCACCTGCCACCGTCTGTATGATTGGGTTAGAATCAGTCACATGTGTAAATCGAAGTTTTTAATTGGTGATCCATGCACCAACTTAGTTCCCCCGGATGTGCCGCAACCTTAAGTCAATTTCCATTCTAGCGAACTTCAGATTAACAGTTTATTTCTATGCCGTATATGGAAGGGACATGAAGTTCACATCGGTCCATAATAAGCAAGCGCTTTCAATGCCAAGCCTGAAGAAAAAGTCGCTTGTGATAATTAGTTTCAAATTCAATAGCTTCGACAACGTTCCAATTTGTTGCGTGATTTGACAGTAGAGAGTGCTCTGCGACTGTTGACCGCTCAGGATGCATTACCCTAAGAGTGGCGCGATGTTGACTAATGAGAGTATTCAGGCAGTTATCAGATTGTCCAATATATGAAAGCTCACAATCTTGACGGGGATCTTATAAATAACACTACATCTTTGAGCGGAATCAACCTTATCTTTAGGACCAGGCAAAAAATTCCTTATAAACAGACATGGTTTGTAAAAGGTCGAATGCGAACAAGACATTCAGATGTTTTTGAAATATAAGGAAGAGTTACACTAGCTTGCAACGCTTGCTTTATTGTAAATACTATCACTAACAAACGGATAGGGATACCCATTCGCGATCAGGAATAGTAGTATAGGGTATGACATCCGGCGCATCGCTTCGCTCGCACCGGATATCACAAAAATTCAAAGATTTCAAAAATTTCCGTAGTCTATAAATTTCAAAAATTTAGGTAGTCTCCAAATTTAAAAAATTTAGGTAGTGACAAATTTTCGAAAAATCAAATTTTCAAAAATTTCCGTAGTCTATAAATTTCGAAAATTTAGGCAGTCGAAAAATATCACGTGGTCGAAAATTTAGGCAGTCTAAAAATTTCACGTGGTCGAAAATTTAGGTAGTCCAAAAAATATCACGTGGTCGAAAATTTCACGTAGTCGAAAATTTAGGTAGTCTCAAAATATCACGTAGTCTAAGAATTTCAGAAGATTGTATTCAAAATATTTATTAAAAAAATGGATGAAACAAAAGTGGAAGAAACCTCAAAAATGGAAGGAACTTCGACGACGACGAAAATATATCCTTCGTTATCTCAATTAAAAACAAGTGAAATGGACATTGAAAAAATGAATAAAGAAAAACACAAAGATAGAGTTAGGTATATGAAAGATAAGGAATCTCAGTTATTATTGAGATTAGAGCATTATGATAAATTAAGAAGGAGATGGTCTAAAGTTCAGAATGTAACACAAGGTATTGGCATATTCTTAACAATAAGTTTAGGTGCTTTAACAATTGTTATATCTTCAGGTGTTTTAGTAATTCCAGTAGTTGCTACTGCTTTAACAGGCACGGGTGTTTTTACAACTTCGCTTGTTACAATGTTAGATAAATCTTTAATAACTAAGAAACGAAAATCACTAAAAACTAAAACTAGTTTTACTATTTACTATGTTAGTTTTACTAACATTTACATATTAAAGAAGTCTATGACAAATTGCATTACTACTTTCAAAGAGTATGTGATGATGATGTTATTACGCTAGATGAGATTGAAAAATTTGATCAAATAGCTAATGAAGTAAATCAAGTATCATTTCAATTACAGTCAGAAAAAGTTCATGACAAGAATAAACAGGATGGCAAAATTTCTAGTGATGATAAAATTTCTAATGAAGAAAATGATGACGTTTTTTTAGAAAAACTAAAAGCTTTAACCGAAACTCTCAGCAAAACTTTACTAAAAACTTTAGACGCCAAAGCAATAAAAAAATAATTTGTTCAGTTAAATGTTTTTGTTGTATTCCAATGTTGCCACAAAATACAAATATTGGACAAAAATGGATAAAATTAAAGCTAATAATCAAAAAAGAATCCAACAATTAGATGAGTTAATAAAGCAAAAAATATTATGAAAGAAAATCATACTCAGCATAGAATGTATAAAGCTGGTACTCAATCTGAGATGTTTGAAAAAATGCAGCAAACCAAGCAAGTGAAAACTGATTTTGAAAAAACTATTGAACCATTTAAAAAGCTTGAAAAAGACCTTGCAAATAATGATACACAAATTAACATAACAGATCCAGCTCACAAAACTATATTAGATGACTATGGATTACTAGAATCAAACATTAATAAGAAATTAACAAAATCTATGCAATTTGAACATTCTATTTCATTTATAGATGGAAAAACAATACCTAGATTTTAACTCGGACAAAAAGAAATATTTCCACAACCTTTTCGAGGTTTAATTTTTTCACCAGATAAATCTCCTTTTAGTTTAGATAGAAATTTAGTTGATCTTTTAAGAGGAGCAGATTTAAATAATTATGCTGTAGAAGATCTCATAAAATATAAAGCTATGTTAGATAGAGTTGGTGCAGTAAAATCTCTTAGACGTTATAAACAATTAGAAAATTTATTATCAACGGGAGTTAAAGTAGGAAAAGGTTTATCTGAAAAACAGAAAACAGAAACAACTGTATTTTTACCAGATGATCCACAAGAATTACTAAATAGATTAAATATTTTAATATCTGCAATAAAAGAAGGACATAATTCTAGTTTCAATGAAATTCATGCTATATTGAAAAGACTGTTAGAAAAGATGATTCTAAATGAAGAGGATTCTAAATGAAGAGGATTATAAAAGTATAGCTGTAATATGTTGTTTTCAATCTTTTTATAAAAAAATATTTCATTAAAAAATATTTATTTAAAATTTTAACTAAAAAATGTCTTCGAGAAAATTATCATCAGCAGATTTAGACAAAATTAATAATCATTTAGAAAATCTAACAGATTTTGGGTTCATCAAAATTTAGTACGACGTTAAAAATTATAACAACTACTTCATCACATACTTGTAATTTAGAACCCATTCTACATTTGGAACAAAATAAAAATTATCAAATTGCATTGACTAGTTTCTCCACATCTAACACTATTCAAAATGTTATCAAAGATGTGAATGATCAATTTAGATATTCTACTGATAAAGGTAAAACGTGGAAAATACTAACTTTTCTTCCTGGTTCTTACGAAGTTGAATCAATATCAAATGAAATTAAGAGACATTTAGGTATACCATTTAAAGATAAGAAACAATTACATTTTGCAGTTGAACCGGCAGTTAATAAATTTTCTCTTACTTTAGACGAAAATCATCAAGTTGATTTTAATCATGATAGATCATTGTCAAAGCTATTAGGATTTAATAAACAAACCTACAGTCAAGGTTATCATTTAGGTGAGAAGATTCCAAAAATAACTGAAATAAATTCAATTGTTGTACATTGTGACATTATTGAAGGAGGATATATAAATGGTAAATTGTCAAATTTAATATTCAGTTTTCCAGCTTTTACTGTACCCATTGGTTATAGATTAAATGTATTTCCACAAACATTAATATATTTCCCTATTACAAGAAAAGCTATTAACAGTATTAACATTAGAATCACTGATGAGAAAGGACAAGAAATAAATTTTGGAGGTGAAGAGATTATGATAGATCTTTTGGTTAGAGAAGTTTAATTTTCTTCTTCTTAAAAAATAAATATTACTTTATTAAAAATGAGTGAAGTGCACCCATTAAATAAAAAAAACTTAAATCTAATCATCATCCAAATTTATCTAATAAAGTTTTGTCAGTTATTTGTGGAAGATCAGGTTGTGGAAAAACATATTTATTATTTAAAATTTTAACGACTCCAAATTTTTTGGATTATAACAATCTTATAATTTATACAACAACAGCAGAACAACCCGTCTATCAATTTTTAAAATATGGATTTGAAAATAATCTTAAAAAAACAGCAATTGCCTCATTATTCAAAGAATATGAAAAATCTGAATATGAAGAAGAAACAAGTTCGTGGCGTGAAGAAGCAGCAAAAAATAATCAGTTAGTAGAATCCAATAAAAATAACCATATAAAGATACAATTAATAGATGATAGTGGTAATATGCAAGATCCCAGTAAACTAGATAAAACAATGAAACATTGTGTAATTTTTGATGATTGTGTTAATGATAGAAATCAGTCAGTTCAGAGAAATTATTTCACAAGAGGTAAACATAACAACTGTAGTGTTTTTTATTTAACAGAAAGTATGTATTCATTAGATGGAAGTGTTATTAGAAAGAATGCAAATATATTTATACTATTTGAAATAAATGCAAGAAACTTAAGTGATTTGTTAAGAGATTTATGTGTAAGAAGTAAAGATGAATTTAAACAATCGTGTAACAATGCTTGGTCAAAAGATTATGGCTTCATTACAATTAATATTGATTAAAAATACATGATTGAGTAAAAGAAAAAATTTTCGCGGAGTGATCGAATATTTTCTTATAAATTTTTCATTAATAAAAATAAAAATATGTTGAATGCGTACAAGATAGGACATGTACAAGTTTTAAAAGATTATCGTCATCCAACAAATCCTGTAAATTCGAAGGAAGTTAAATTTTATTACCATCGCAGATATATGCAATTTGTCAAAGATTATAAAATAAAACACGGAATAAAAAGTTATGAAAGAACAAGGAATTTTCCACTTTGTTTAAGAAGTTTTAGAGTTTTTTAGCATACAATAACTTATGGTGGTTAATTAATAAAGAACATTTAACAGTTTATGATTTAAAAACATTACAACAATTGAATATACCTTTATTTATTTCAGATTTGAAAATAAAATCATAATTTCTTTTTGAATAAAAAAATCATAATTTCTTTTTGAATAAAAAAATCATAATTTCTCTTGAATAGAAAAATGAAATTTTTATTTAAAAAATATGAATTGTAAGATGAATAAAGGTACGAAACCTATTATTGATGAATTAATAAAAAAACAAATTGTAGAATCTGATGAAGAAATTGCTTCATTAAAGAAACAGAAGTGGATTAAAGAAAAACAGAAACGTACACAAAAACAGAAACGCAGTATTAAAGGTAGTATTAAAAAACAGAACCGTAGAACAAAGGAAACTCCTATTACTGATATTTTTTGATGATAGAAATAAGGATGAACTTGGTGATGATTTATTCAATTTATTTAATCCAAATGAAATTAAATATGAAAATGTATCTTTTATTAATGTAGTAAATGATATGCGGAAACTTTTAGCAAATGGTAAAATTATTAATTTACTTGTAAAAGTTATTAAAGATCAGGAAAATATAATTCAAAATTTTTACGTAACCTTCTATAATAAAAAATCATTTGAAACATGGTTTTCCAATCTGGATAAGAGATCAGATAGTCATGAATGGATTTTTACAGGTAATATTAAATATGAAGATTTTGGAATGAAGCTAGTACAAAGATCACATAGAGGTGCAGGTATTAATATGAAATATAGAATCAAAGAATATTTCGGTGAATATTGTTATATTCTCTCTGAAGATTTTTGTTTTATTAAATGTTATAATGTTTTACGAGGTTTTGATGAAGAACAAGGAGAAATGATGAAAGAAATGTTTAATAATTTTTTATATAAAGAGAAATCCACATCGAAAACAGGAGTAATGTCAAACTGCAAATTTTCTCAGTTCAATAAATTTTTTGGAGAAAGTGTTCAGTATTACAGTCCTTCGAATCGTCATTTAAATCCTAGAGGAATTGAAACGTTTCATAATTATGTTTATTACAATCATTTTCACGAAGGTTCAACATTTGGACACTTTTGTTTAATTGATAAATCTCATAAACTAAAAGCTATTAGAGAAATTGAAAATAATTTCAAGCCAATATATAAAACAGTTACTGATGAAAATCTAACAACACTTCCGTAGAAAACCATCACAAATAAACCAATTGACTATGGTTCTACATATGGGATCTCGAAACTTTTCTTGATCCTAACTGTTCAACAGCTCATCCTATTCCTTATGATGTAGGAGCTATTAATTTTAATAAATTTATATGTTGCTTACCGAAACAAAGATTGAAATAATTAGAAACACGTTTGTTAAGTGATATGATTAAAATTAAACGAACAAAAGATGAAGATGAAATTAAAAAACTTAAAAAAACAAATTAATGAGTATAATAATTTAATAAACTTCAAAATTGTGTGAAAATATTTACGAGAACTGAGGATGATGAATGTCCAATACATCAATTTTTTAAAACTCTTGGAAAATTTAATTATTCGAGAGTAACTTTAATAGCTCACAATTCATCAGGTTTTGATTCTTATTTTCCGATAAAAGCTAATTTTAAATTATCTAAACCGCCTCTTAAAACTTCAAGAGGAATATTAACTGCTACATTACAAAATCCTTATACAACTGAATGTGTTAGTAGATATATTCAAAAATCTTTTAGATTTAAAAACAATAATAATGATAATATGAAAAAAATTCACCTCCAGGTAAATTAGCACTTCAAACTATTATAATGAAATGTAGTTATCAACATGTAGAAACAAGTCTTTCTAAATGGTGTGAGAATTTTAAAATTCCTACCAATGTGTGTAAATTAAATTATGAAATCGGAGACATAACACATGAAAATTATAAAGAAAATTAAATTATGAAATCGGAGACATAACACATGAAAATTATAAAGAAAAAGAAAATGAATGGAGACCATATTTAGTTAACAATATTCTTTCTTTAGCTATTTGTATCTACAAATATAATAATGTTATGCAAGATTTAGTTGGTGAAGATATAACTACTAATTTAACATCCTCCGCTTTAACATTTAACGGTTGAATGAAAAGCGTACAAAATGACAATATAAATATTCATTTTCATATAGATTTGTGGGCTAAAAATTATATTAGAAAATCTGTTAAAGTGGAAGGGTGTCAGCAAATATAAGAAAATACATATCTCCATTTTGTAACATCTTGTTGCCAATATTAAAACAGTATATACCTAGAAGTAATTTAATAGATTTAATGAAACAGCATCGACATTTAGGAGATAAAACTGACATTTGTAAAAAAACTTTCAAATCAACTACTTCAACAATAAAATGAATTTCTAATGGCTTTTGATGCAACATCTTTCTATCCATCAGCTATGTATGATGAAAATTCAGAATACCCTAAATCTGAATCAGCTAGAAAATTTCATCAAGAAGAAGAACGAGAAATAATATCTAAATTCAATACTCAAACATTTAGACCCGAAAGTGGAATATTTACAGTTGTGTTTCAATATCCGAATGATATGTTTTTTCAACCAGTTCCTATAAAAGATAAAGTTAAAAATCAAAATAATAATTCTCATGTAAAAGTAATCAGGTTTAGAAATGATATATGTTATGATGTATTAACTTCTGTAGATATACAAGAAATTGTTAGATGTGGTGGAAAAATCTTACATATTAACGATGGTAAAATTTATGAAAAAAATAATCAAGTTTCACCATTTCGAAAATATATTGAAAAGCATTTTAATTTGAGAAAAAGATATAAAACAGAAGGAAATACTGTAGGTGATGAGTTAATTAAATTATTAATGAATTCATTATATGGCAAAACCGTACAAAAAGACATAACCACTAAATATCATTTATGGAATGAAAGTACACTGAAACAAAATTTTACACAAGAAGTAGAAGATTATGAAAAATTAAATGATGAACAATATTTAGCGAAAGTAGAAATGGAAGATGATGAATTTCTCAAAACTAATATTGTAAAAGATGGGAAGACGTCATTCATGCCATCACACTTAGGTTCTTTTATTCTTTCTCACTCTAGAAGAATCATGAATAAGTTTATTTTAGAAATTAATGGTTTCAACGAAAAATACATTCATTATACAGATACCGATAGTATATACATTTCTAATGAACTCTTCAATAAATTAGATACTGCTGGATATGTTGGGGGAGAATTGTGTCAAGGAAAAGATGATTATGAAAATGGTGGAATTATTTTTGCAATGTTTATTGCACCTAAAGTAAAATACTGTATTACTGTAGATGAACAAGGAAGACTCAGTGAAAAGAAAACATTTAAAAGATATTCACAAGATAAAGTAAAAGCAGAAGATTTTCTAAAATTATATTCGGGTAAAACATTATCGACTACAGTTAATAAACCATGGAAAATATCTTTAGAAACTGGAATTAGTAATCCTGATAAAAATAATAATACTGAAGAAAAAAAATTTCTGGACAAACAAATATTCTTAAACGTCAAGCACCTGATGAAAATGAAATTGTTACCTTATAACGGAGAAGATATTCAAGCTGAAATATTTCAAACAATCTTCGCTGAGAGTAATTTATTTGATGATGATGCTACGTTGGAGCAATATTTTTTATTATATCTAAAAACATTATTTTATGACTAAAAATTTTATTACATCTAAAAATTCATATCTAAAAATATAATTAATTAATCATAGCACTCACATAGTTTATTATTGGTTTTTTTATTTTCAATTGTTTGTTTTGCTTCAGCTAATGTAGATTTGGCATCAGATATCATTGGTGTTGCTTTCTTTTCAAGGCATTTCTTTCATCATCAATTCCAGATTTTAAACATTTTAATGTATCATTATTTGTTAATCTATTAGGTATTGCTATACCAAATGTTGTAATTGTTCAATATTTGACATAGGTTGAATTTCTTGAACAGGTTGCATACTTCGAATAGGTTGCATATTTTGTATAGCTTGCATATTTTGCTGAGATTGTTCTATAAGTTGACCACATGGTGTCTATTTCATATGTGAATATAAGAATGCTTGATTTGTAAAACGCATATTACAAACTTGACAAATTTGAGTCATTTCCATTTTTTTATTTTTGTGAGAAAAATTTATTTTTTATTTTCATGAGAATGTAATTTTTATTTTTATTTCCATGACATATATATCTTGTATTGCTAAAAAATGATGTTACCAAATGTTGGTGGAGGTGCATATATCCCGAATAATCGTGAATCAGAAATAGAAATTTATATCATAAAAACTGGAGACGTTTTATCTGGTCCATTACATCCTTCTATTCTTCCGCAACAAAATACAGAGTTAACAAATAAACAATATGTTGATACACAAATCAATGACTTAAAAGAAAAATATATAAACGATGCTTTGGTTCCACTGATGAATGAATTAAAGTTGGTTAAACTTAATGACAAATCATTAAACGAAAAATTATTAAAACTTGATAAAAAGGATAGAGAGCTAGAAGCAGATATAGCAAAACTTTTTAAAAAGATTTCCGAACAATCAATAATTTTAATATTACTTTTTATAAAGTTAAAGTCTGCAGTCATTAAAAATAAACATCAGATACAACTATTGAAAGAACAATTAGAAAATGAATTAGAAAAACTTCCCAAAAAAATTTCAAGAATCTAAATATTAAATTTCAAGCTACATTCCAAAAAAGTGTTGATGAATTAAGTTCTAAAATTACTCAACAAATGAAAAAGATGAATAGAATAATAAATGAAGTAAACTCACTTAATCAAAAAGTTGATAAAATGAAAACTCTTAAAATCAAATTAGAAAATGAATTAAAGAAAAAGTAAAAAGGAAATAAAGAACAGTTGGATGCTGTTAAAAATCAGCTAGATGTTCTTAAAGTTCAATTGAATGCTCTTAAAACGGCGTTGAAGACGAATCAGCAGAAAATGTAAGTTAATAGAAAAGAAATTAAAACACATCACACGCTACTTGACACAATAGATAAATTGCAACCGAAAATTAATAAAGTAATCACGCGGTTGTTGTCCATTCACACACGTAAATCTTAATCATGAACGTAAATATATTTTCTCAAAAGTCAAATTTATTCCTAAAAAATGACTATAATTTATAAACACAACTTAACAATCTTAACATTTTGCTTCAAATAAAAGAATTCCCCATGAACCATCTATGAAATCTGCTTACCATTATAACAATGTAGAAACTATTCAAAAAGAAGGAGATAGTGTAAACCGCGGAGCTGGAATATTTTCTGGCATCAGTGATAATATAGGAAGTATCGTTAACCTAATTAAAAATAATAAAGATTTGATTACATCTGCTGCAAAAGGAGCAGCTGCTATAGGTAGTACAGCTAGTGCAATATCAAATGCTGTTAAGTCTCAAAACGAATTAAAACAACTAGAAACTATTCGTAAACTTAAGAGTGATTCTGAAGAACTAAAAAAATTAAAAAAACTTTCAGAGCAAAACAAAAAGCAAAATTGCTAACATAGCCGCAGCAGGTGAAACCTTGAGGAGTGGTACTCCGTCTGACAGTAAACAGGAGAAGAAATCAATTGAAGAAATAAGAGGTAATGGAACGCAGTTAGGTACTGGTTCAGCAAAATTCTAAAATATATTCGAAAAGAAAACCTAAGAAAATATTTTTTTCTGTGTGAGAAATTTTCTTCTGTGTGTGAGAAAAAACAAAAAGTCAAATTATTTTTTATAAAAATGTCTTCTCTTATCGAAAATAAATTTAGATTAGACGATCCTCCGTTCGTCAGTTACAATCAAAAAAAGAATGACTATATAAGAATTGCTATGAATCTCGGATCTTCCAGTAGAGTAAATACTGGAGGAGATTTAATCTTTGAAGTTGATAATCAGCAAAGTTATATATATCTACCTGGTTCCTTTTTACACTGTGAATATTCTTTATATAGTGATGCCGATTTTACAACGCCATTACCAGATACCGATACTATTGCATTAGAGAATAATTTCTTTCCAAGATTATTTACACAAATGCGTTTAGATGTTGCAACTCAAAATATAGAAACAATAAGTGATTCTCCAGGTGTAATTGATACAATGCTTAGATTTGTAACAATTGGTGAAAATAATAAAAAGTATGAAATCGAAGGTTGGTTTCCTGATGCTAATGGTATAATTGTTGATGATTTAACTCACGCTGGAACAGATGCAGAAGGAATTGCGAAAGATGTAGAAAATATTGCAAATCATTTAAATAAAACAAACAATAGTGCATATAAAGACGTGAATTTAACAAGAAAAGTAAACAGACAGTAAATTTGTCATTGTCTCCATTATTCGGAAATTTAGATTATGACAAAATATCATGTCAATTAAAATTTAAATTAATAATTCATCGCACAGCAAATAATGAATTAATCTTTTATGGTAAGACTGGAAAAAAAGCATATTTAAAAATTGATAGACTTGAATGGTGGATAAAACATGTTACTCCTAGTTTAGAGGTCGAATTAACTATTGCAAAAAGATTAAATACTAACAAACCAATTCCAGTAAATTTTCTAAAGCGTACTGCTCGTTCTGTAACTTTTTCTGAACAAAGCCTTAACTGGCATTTTACTAGAACTTCGAATACTCCAAGATATTTATTGCTAACTTTTTAAAGAAATAATTCTCCAAGTTTTGATAAGAACAACAATCTTTTTCATATTAATACAATTCGAAGTTTACAAGCTTCATTAAATCAAACCCGATATCCACTTGATCCATTAAGATTCGATGATACCAATAATCAATTTATGGAAGGATATGATGCTTATAGAAATCTTTGTATAGAATTTATAGTTGAACCACAATTAACTCCTGGAGATTGGAGACAGGTGTATCCTGTTTTCTGTTTCGATTTAAGTGCACAATCTGAAGATATTATCAAGACTGGTTGTGATGTAACAATTAATATTGAAAAGAAAGATTCCACAACTTTATTGATGGCTTATGGTTTATTGCTAGAAGTTGTAAAATATTCTATTGAAATTCTTAATGGAAAGATGGCTAGGATCGGTTAATTAAAATTTTACGTAACTTAAAATTTGTTCTTAACTTAAAATTTTTTCATAACTAGAATAGATAAAAAAATTCTTAACTTAAAATTTTTTATTAAAAATGTCGCAAGCTAAAAGTAATAATAATAATAAAACTGTTGAACTAAAACTACGTAACATTGTTGACAAAAATACATCTAAACTATTGCGATTAACAAAAAGAAATGCTACATAAGTAAACCAATGATAGAGAATATTAAATTACAAGAAGAAAAGAATGGTGGATATCTTCCATTAATTCCTCTAATAATAGGTGGCATAGCAGCAGCAGGAAGTGTTGCACGTGGGCCAGCTGGTATTGTCCAAGCAGTAAATAAAAATAAATCAGAGAAGGCAGCATTAGAAGAACAAAAACGTCATAATAAAGAGTTGGAGGAAGTTGCTAGGGGTGAAGGAATAGTAGATAATTTTATTAGTAAATTAAATTTAGTTGATGAAGGAAAACGAGTTCTCAAAAACATTTTACATAATGTTGATGATTTAATAGAAATAAAAGAAACTAGAGATGGCTCTGGAATATATCTAAGTCCTAGCATGATTAGGTAAACATATTGTTATAAAGTTATAAATATATTGTTATAATGTTATAAATATATTGTTATAATGTTATAAATATATTGTTATAATGTTATAAATGTATTGTTATAATGTCATAAATATATTTTTTTAAGTTATAAATATTTTTTTACCTTTAAAATGTACAAAGCCTGAAATGTACCTTAAAATTCTACAAGTTCTACAAATTCCGAAAATTTAATTAAATTAAAAATTTCTAATTTAGGTTTATTGAATAATCTCTCGAAAGTACATTCTGGCCATCGGCTGCACACCGGAGGTGACATACAAAAAGCATTAGAAAACTTTCCTGGATTTATTTGGAGTAAATATTCAAAAGAAAAACATCTTCCCAGTCATTCATATACCGGTCCAGGAACTCGACTAGATATAAGACTAGATGAGAATAATAATCCAAAACCAGGTGAAGAACCAATACACAGAGTTGATGCAGCAGCTTATAGACACGATTTAGCTTATCGAAATCATGACCTAAAATCTCGTCATGAAGCTGATAGGAAAATGATAGAAGAATTAGATAATATTCAAAATCCTACATATAGAGAAAAAATTGAAAGAATGTTTGTTAAGAAAGCTTTACAACCTAAAATATTGTTCGGTCAGGGTTTAGACAAAACTCATAACACCGAAACCTACGCGCCCGAAATTCACAAGGAATATAGAAAGCCAAAATATCTATTGAAGGTAAAAGTATTTAATAAAGATGATATTTGGAGTGCTGATCTTATTCATATGCCGAATGAGTCTGATTATAAATACGCATTAACCGTTATAGATTTGTATACTAGATACGCTTGGTTGAAGCCATTAAAGAATAAAAGTGGTTTATCAGTTAAATATGCGTTTGAAGAAATATTCAAGGAAAGTAATAGAAAGCCAAAGAAATTGTTTGTTGATAAAGGATCTGAGTTTTATAACAGAAATGTTAAACCACTATTTGAAACTCTTTATTCCACTGAAAATGCTGGAAAAGCTGTAGTAATAAAAAGGTTTAATAGATCACTAAAAAGTAAATTATTTAAGAAATTTACAGAACAAGGTAATCAGAAATGGTTAAAAATATTACCAGGAATTGTAGAAGAGTATAACAATAAGATTCATTCAAGTATTGAAGAAACTCCAAAGAATGCTTCTAACGATCCAGATTTGATAAGAAAGAAGATATTTGAAAATAATAATGAGAATGAAAGTAATGATAATTTACAAAAGCGTAAATCGAAATTTAAGATTGGTGACTGGGTACGAATAGTTAAGTATGAGAATAAATTTGAAAAAGGTTTTGTTGGTTATTGGACTAAAGAGATATTTGAAGTTTGTATCCGATTACTTATGAAATTAAAGATTTAGATAATGAAGAAATAAAGGGAAGATTTTATGAGAATGAATTACAAAAGACTGAGTTATACCGGAAATTTTGCTTCATATAGCTCTAACATAATATCTAGAAATGGTAGTCCTTTTTGTAATTTGTACAAGACATATAAACATAATTGACCACAATAAGTAGTTCCTGGTTTTTGAATTTGAAAAGTATTGTATGTTCCATTTCGAAGTATTTCTTTTACTTCATTTGTAGGGGGAAGTCCGTATGAATCAAAATAATAATTAGAACCGTTTTTATTTCTTTGGCCCGCTGACCAATGTACTCCTTTTTGATCTGATGTGCGAAGATTTGTTACGAAATTTACAGTTGGCTTATCTTTAATCAACTGCAATTCATTTCTCATTAGGACATGAAAATTCTTTATTCCTAATCGACTAGCGATTTTCTCTAGATCGAAATTCGTTGTTTGCTTGCCGTATAATTTCAAGAACTCAATCAGTCCAAAAGTTCTGGGAGATATCTCAGTTAGATTTTCACCATTCATTTTAAATGAAATAAATTCTATTAACTGTCAACAATTTGTTAAATGTGATACAGTTTATATGTATCATGAAATCCCTATGAAAACGTTGACGCGACAATTGCAACTTTCTAAAACAATAGCGTCCAAGTAACCAATAAAACGCTGACAATTTCTGAGCCAATTTGGCTAACAAAACGGTTTTGGTTCTGGATTCGGACGCAAAACTGGCAGCACATTTGGCAAGTGGGGGTAAGAGAAAGACAAAAGTGCGGGTAACACCTGTTTGTTCTGAAATGCAATGTTTCATGAATGCGAGAAGCAACTGCATTGTGTCATGAATGCGGGAAGCAGCTGTTCCCTACAATTGGGCGTTCATCAAAGTGCAAAGCAGTATCAGAATCGTATATTTCCAATGCATGAAAACACATTGATCAGGTTATAACAAAAGTATGACAGGTTATGCGATGACAAGTATCGAGTACATAAAATGACATATTTGCAACAATGACAATGAAATCAAATTGAGAATGACAGAATGATGGACGTTGAATAACTATGTCTGGAAGGAGAGGACAACTCATTTAACACTGAATATAAGTTGCTAGATATTTTCGATCTTTGCATCAATTCAATTAGCATTCAAGTAGCAATAACAGGAATTGTAAGAGCGCCAGAAGAAATAACAGTTGTTAAAGCACCAATAACTTGTTACATTCTTAACTTTAGACCATATCTTTCTTAATTTATCATAATGCTCTAATCTTAATAATAACTGAGATTCCTTCTCTTTCATATACCTAACTCTATCTTTGTGTTTTTCTTTATTCATTTTTTCAATGTCCATTTCACTTGTTTTTAATTGAGATAACGAAGGATCAGGGCTGTGGAGCCGATGCGTTATCTCATCGGCTCCGGCTCCACGACACTGATGTGAAAGGCTCCGGCTCCGGCTCGGCTCCGGCTCCGACTTCAAATTCAGGTTCTATCTATGCTGGTTATCCTGGATCCGTTGAACGGGTTTTTGGATAACGGTGTGGCCTTTAGAGGCTTGCTACAGTCATCAAATTAGTTTTCATTAACAAGCAACGACTTAAGTTAATAACAAAAATGATAATAGCCTAATATAATGACAAATAACATACTTGTCATATATTTTTGCATGAATTGAAAGTTATAGCCAGGATTGGTTAAATTAGATAAAGATCTCCCGCACTGGCTAAATATAAATTGGCCTAGCCTGCAACCAGTCTACTACGAGGCTACATTAAATAAGATCAAATGAGTGATGATGATATACCTAATTAGCCGTCACAGGGGCCGAATAGTAGTATAAGTTTTTTACAAAGCTTGAATATGAAACTGGATAGCGTATGCCTCTAAATAGCTTATAGGGCCTGTATCTACTCGAACATGAAAGGGTATCGGCTATATAGATACCTTATCATAAAATATATAAGATACATATATATAAGATACCTTATCAATAAAGATATCAATTGCTTTATTGAATATTAAAGTGTATATAGGCTAGCTTAGGTTGTTATTGTTATTTGTTATTGCCTTTATTCAATAGTCTGTTAGTCCATGAATAATATGATCGGTGGGTAGCCCACGACTCATCATCTGTAGAAATTGTAATTTAGATAGCCTCATTGCAGTGTAGGCTAGAAATGTACAATTGAAAATTATACTTAAAAAAATTAAAAATATCTAATTTAGGACAAGTTTTGTAATTCTATGCAGCATACTTAATAAGTTAAGGCCTAACTTACATTATATTAATTTCGTATTTTTCATTATGGCGTAAAGTTGCACTAAATAATTCATCAATGATTCATGTATATTATTATATTCAATTTATATATAACACATTGCCACTATTCCTCTGATGATGGTTAGGCTGATGAAACTGAACTCGGAGTATCACACAGTATGTTGCAGGGTGCTATGCATAATAAAAATTTGACTGCGAGCACCGAGCAGAAATCCCATCTACTTTGCTAGCTTTCGAATGCGAGTGCGGTTTAATGTCACAGACAATAGAAAAGGGAGGTCAAAAGGCGCCTTTATTGAGAGCGTCTCAGTCTTTTTTTATTGTTTACATATAAGTGAACATGATATCAGCATGTGTTGACAGACGGAAAACATAATAATGAAAATTCTTGAAATCTACAGGTCTATGACATTTGGGGAAATATTATTACACGATACGGCTCTTGTGCAGTCCTCCCCCCCCATTTTTTCTCTGGCAAAAGATGCAGCACCATTGGATGTCCGTTTCAGCATCACCGGTTTGAGTGAAGCATTCCGTGCTGTTGTAAAAATCTACGTGGGTAATTGCGATGTCATGCTGGTCGCAAACTTCGTCAGCAAGTCAACATTGTAATTTGCCCTCGGGTTTTTCGCATTGAAATATACCCTTTGAATTTTGAAGTCAAAGGAAATTCATTGTGAATGAGATACCTTTAATTAAAATAATAGGGCGCTACTAGAAGTGGCTGGGGATCGCTTATTGCTATAGCCATGTGAGGACTTGTAGTCAGGTCATTCGTGTGAGTGTGAAGAGTTATCCCTCCAATCAAAATTGATCAAATTGAATAACCGATTGTTTTGAAAAATGTAGGTGGGGGACTGCACAAGAGCCTACAATACAATCTAAGGAAATTGGCATTGTCACAGATACCAGTAGCTTCTGCCAGTAGCCATACCGATAGATGATAGCCTACATAGTAACCGTATTAGATTTAAGACATTGCGCAAGAAATGTAGCTATATTATCTTTGCTGACTGAACTGGAAATGTGTACATAAATGACTGGCGACTTGTCTCTAGGAATCTACAATCATCTAGTTAGCATGCATATAACAAGTCTTCAAATTAATGGATTTTGGAGAATACGTTGTCAATATGGAAATTAGTCTTACGAAACATATGCAATAAAAAAAATATTACACATATGTGTAAATATATAATAAATATAATACAAAAGAAGGCGGCGACTGCAAAGAAAGATATCGTGGAGGACAGATCATTGGTATACTTAAAAGACATATCTTTAGATTTCAAATGATTTAATTTTTTTATGATGCCAATTAATAACATTCAAAATTCTAGATTTATATCAAAACTCAAACTATCGGAGCCGGAGTCGGAGCCGGAGCCTTTGTGATAAATCGGCTCCGGCTCCGACCAAAACCATCGGCTCCTTAAGGCTCCGGCTGCAAAGGATATATTCTCGTCATCGCCGAAGTTCCTTCCATTTTTGAGGTTTCTTCCACTTTTGTTTCATCCATTTTTTTAATAAATATTTTGAATACAATCTTCTGAAATTCTTAGACTACGTGATATTTTGAGACTACCTAAATTTTCGACTACGTGAAATTTTCGACCACGTGATATTTTTTGGACTACCTAAATTTTCGACCACGTGATATTTTTCGACTGCCTAAATTTTCGAAATTTGGAGACTGCCTAAATTTTCGACCATGTGATATTTTTCGACTACCTAAATTTTTGAAAATTTGATTTTTCGAAAATTTGTCACTACCTAAATTTTGAAATTTGGAGACTACCTAAATTTTTGAAATTTATAGACTACGTAAATTTTTGAAAATTTGATTTTTCGAATATTTGTCACTACCTAAATTTTGAAATTTGGGGACTACCTAAACTTTTGAAATCTCGCAAGGTGTGACATCCGGTGCGAGCGAAGCGATGCGCCGGATGTCATACCCTCTACTACTAGGGTTTCAAAAATTCTTTGTATTTGACGCAAGGTGACGCGAGCATCAGATGACAAAAGCGTCGCTCTCTTAGTCAGACACTTCACGACTGTTCTTTTATGATATAATGGATTATGAGAAGAAAAATGCAATACCTATCAGACAGAATAGGCTTTGAAAACAAAAAGATACTTTGAATGTACACGTTTCAGGAACTCTCGAAATGTGCGTTTCTGCATGCCCAGACGACGCAGCCAGACTGGCTGTGAAATATCGGCTTTTATTTTTTAATTTGTAATACAAACTCAATGTTGTGGAACAAATTGTTTTTTCGACGTGGCTCATCGAGAAAAAATTAAAGTACAGCGACTTCATAAAATAGGAGTTTTGGTTAACAGAGTACCTGTCTGCGTGGATTCCAAAACCAACTAGGTTCGCACTTAGAGTTCGACTGATAACATATTATTTGTAATTAATGAGCTCTCAACATTCTTTATTATATCTGAAAATGGATCAAAGTCCATTCCATTCAGCTTCAACCGACAAAGGAAGATAAAACGTTATCTTTATGACTACTCTGCATAATCGAGATTAAAGTCGATACAATAAATAAATCGAGGGATTGTGCGAAAATATGGCAGTAAAACATTAGAATTTACCTTGATTGATGGTATTCATTAAGTGAATTGGAGAAATCAAGTTTTAGATTGTCTTATTGGTATTTATGACTGCATGACTGAAATTTATACATGTATATTGTATATTCATATTATGTTGCAAAGCTGAGATTTGAAATGTGTCAATCGATTACCTTTTGCTCAATCAATCATTCAATCAAATGACAAATGATTGAAAACTCAACCTTGATTATGCATACTTGTTTTTGGGTTAACATGATGAAAGAAATGACCTGATCTACCGTGTTAGCTAAATCATGGGTAAATTCATAAATCCATTGATCCATTTCGCATTTTCTTGTCTGATGGAAATCTACAGAGACACACATTATTCATATCATCACTCCTATTATTGCACTTAAAAAGCAACAATGCACCACGATGATGGTCGAATACCGACGGGAGATGAGCATGTGACTCTTTTTTCCTATACGATGTTTTGAGATACTTTTCAACGCCTGGTTGTAGTATCTGCTCTTCATGCACCCTGTAGCGGGGCGCGTCTAAATACCACAAATACAGCACAAATGCATTTTACCTGCCACAGATGCAGCAAGATTGACACAGAAGCAACAAATTCTGCCATAGATACATTCTTACTATTAGAAATAGAAGCTATTATTGCCACCTTTTTCGGCTGATGTACACTGCGCTTCTGTGGCAATGCAAAACTAAAACTTTGTACATAGGCATATTTTCCGTAGTTTTAGGACAAACTGTAAAGTACCGGTATATCTGGTGATACTCAATTCATTTATGTGCGATACAGTCTGCTTGTGGGAAAAGGAATGTGTTGGGGAAGTCTTTGTGGCAATCTTCAAGGTGATTCATATTTGTATTAATGTGCTGTATAAAGGCCCATGTTAGTTTAAGTGTACTTGTGGCAATAATAGCTTCTATTTCTAACAGTAAGAATGTATTTATGGCAAAATTTGTTGCTTCTGTGTCAATCCTGCTGCATCTGTGGCTGGGAAAATGCATTTGTGTTGTATTTGTGGCGGCTGAATTGTATTTGTGGATTATTTGTGTTGCATTTGTGGTATTTAATCGTATTTGTGGTATTTAGACGCACCGCCCCTGTAGCGAATGATTCAATTTTCCTTACGCCTGCCCCCGATGACGTCATGACCAATTCTGTTTTCGGCTGCTGTACACAAAAGAAGCCACTTGACGTCGCAAGAAGAGTCCAATCTAATTGAAGAGATGAGTTAGGATTGAGACAAAGTCAAAAATGCGACCGAACTCATTGATGCAGTAATGGAGGAGATACGGCGCTTGCCAGCTCATTGACGATCACCTTGATGATATGTTGCTTAACTCATCAATTGTTCTTTTCAGGCTTAGTGTGCCCTCCTAGCCGCCTGAGATGACCCAGTAATCTGACTCCTGACGTAGACAGGTGAATCCAAGTAAGTCAGTGTATCCTTGGCGAATGAGTTTAGCGATGAAAAATGAAAATATAAGACGTAAGGTGGAACAACTGCAAACAAGTTTGGGTCCAAACTTGAGCTTGGGTACCCCCAAGATTGGACCCAAGAGTGGCTATTTCTCTAATGAAGTGGAACAACAATTTCCAGAACATGTTTGGAATATTGATTGAGATTTAAAATTGCATGAAGCCATTTTGAATCATAGCATATTGTACATATTGCTATCCAATTAATATGTATCTAATGTTCAATTAATTATTATTCATTACATGAATTTGTTGCGGAATTGAGGCCATAAACATTCAGCTAAAAGTTTTAGTTATCGGCATAGGTTATCTCTGGGGTCAATTTCATCAACCCTGTTTACAGCTACAGCCTAATAATTTCCTAATTAGCACAACATGCATGACCAATCTACATTCCTTACAACATATCTGATCGAGGAACGAAACACATGTAGGGCAATTCCACGCAGTCACGAACGAACTTTGCAGGATTTATTGTTGCATTTCTGATTGTCATTCCTAACCTATTGAACCGGTGATAATCATACTTTATTTGAATTGGCTGCAATATTCACTGTTTATGAAACACTAGCCAAACCGATGAAAAAATGTGTATTTGATGGTTTAAAATACAATAGTTTGAGTGGTCACGAACGAACACAGAACGACACGACTTTTTCGAAAAAAATGTAAACGTTAATAACCTCCAAAGCTCTGGATTCTTCATCACTAAATTTGCTCTGATTGAATAGACTAGTATGCTATTTGATCAACTTAAATGCTGAAAAGAAATCTAGAAACGTTTGATTACTAGCAGTTCATAAGTTTCGAGAAGTGCGGTCACGAACGAACATTTTGTCCAACTTCATCAGAAAACATATTCGAAAAAGAAATCAGTCACAAACGCGCTCCATGCATTCCTTTGTATAAAGATAAAGTTAATAAATCATTTCGGAACATTTGCTTCGTGTCGGGCATCGAATATCTATTGGCATTCGTCGTTTTTTCCCCATGATATTTCAAGACTGATTTAATCGATATGGAGACAGATGTACGTCTTAGGTGAAGAAACACACATCACCATAATGTAAACCTTTTTTAGTAGCCTTGGGCTTCCCATGACATGACTGATTAACGGAATGGGAGCAAATGTATGTATTGGGTAAAAGAAATAGGCTATTTTAAGTATCCAGGATTTTCCCATGAACATGGGTATAAGCTATTTTTAGTATTCGTGGGCGTCCCATGAATATTTTTGACTGTGACATATAAAAGAATGGAAGATATATTTCAATGTGATTCATGACCGAAAAATGGGCAAGACTCGAGATGAAATCGCGAAGAAGTATCGTTCCACAAATTCATCATATCTTTCCCGAGAAGTTGACCGGATGAGAGTGAAATGTTCAAATATGACCCAAGAAGAACTCGAACGTGATCGTGAGAAGGCTAAAGTAAGGATGAAAAATGTCCGAGAGAAGAGGAAGTTGTATGATTCCAACACGGTTTTCAAAACAAAAGCGGCCGAATCGAAGGCAAAACAGCGAGTGATCAATGCAATGCCACGTTCCCTACGTCACAGGAAAGTCATAGCACAAGCAATTGCTGAAGAATACCAAGTCTCCAGCAGCTTGTCGTTCATTAAAGGGACGGGAACATCTTTATCAGAAAGCCACAAAGACACCATTGCTGATTTCTACGATCAGGATGAAATATCTCGTGTCTGTCCAGGAGCCAAAGACTATGTTACTGTGCGCGAAAAAGGCGAGAAGATGAAGGTTCAAAAGCGTTCGTTGATCTACACAGTTGGAGAGTGTTATCGAATGTTATAGAAAAACACGGCAAATTAGTTGGCAAGTCTCTCTTCTATAATACCCGTCCCGAACGCGTCATCCCTATTGGCAAGACTCCACATAACGTTTGCTGCTGTGTGCTTCATGAAAACTTTATGTGCTTGCTAAATGCAGCCTCATCTGCGGGATTGATGACATTACCGTGTTATCATTCTAATTGGATTGTTGACAATGCACTGTGTCCTGATGCTAAGCCAGATTGCCTGAAGAACACATGCGACGAGTGTGCCAATGGTCAAAACGAATATCGGAGAACGCGATCGACCAGGATTTGGATTTGACTGTTACAGTCAAGAGATGGCAGAAAGGCTTCTCTGGCGAGACTATTGCTTGCCACGACACGATTATGTCAGCAATGGAAGTGAGTGAGGAATTCCAAGCTTTACTGCCACAGTTCCAGCTGCATCATCTACTGAAAAGAAATCAACAAGCCATGTACCGCAAGGACAAAGAGCTGGCATCCTCAGAACGCATACTGGTTCACTTTGACTTCAGTGAAAATGCAACATGTCCCTTCCAGGATGAGGTTCAGAGCGCCCACTGGAAGCAGAAACAGTTGTCTTTGTTTGTTGTCTGCGTATTCAAGTTCAACGACTGCCCTAGCTGCCGTGTGATGGTCAGTGACGATCTGGATCACTCAAAACGATCAGTGTCTCATTATCTGCAGACAATCATTCAATCAATTGTCACATCGGAAGTGCAAGAACTGATCCTCTGGAGTGACGGACCTGCATCCCAATTCAAGAACCGGTACACTGCCATGCTGCTGAATCATTTTGCGAGGAAGTATAGTCTGCAGATTAGCTGGAACTTCTTTGCGACGGCTCATGGTAAAGGGTGTGTTGACGGAGTCGGAGGTTCTGCAAAACGGATGGTTTGGGACTGTGTTCGCTCGAGACGTTACCAGGTGCAGAGTGCTCAACAGTTCGTTACCTGTCTCAACGAGTGCAACAGTAAAATTGTAGGCACGGTCGTGTCGTCCGGTGACATTGATTGTACTTATCACCAGTTACAGAATATTATAGAGAACGCGCCAAAGATGACCGGTGTTCAGACGGATCTTCAGTGGATAGCCAAAGACAATCAGCAACTAGTTCGACGGCCATTCTCAATCGTCTACGCAGATTGTGATCCTCCATCCATTATCAACGAGGTTCGTGTCGGTGATATGATCATCGCTAGTGTCAGCACAAGTCGTGGCACCACTAAGAACTTCATCGGAATCATCCAATCTCTAGCTGATAATGATTATGAGGTGCAGTTTCTCAAGGAATGCTCGCAATCAATCTACATGATTTCTGATACAAGTGATGTTGCATGGGTACAGAAATCTGACATTCGACCAGTGGAAGTAGATTACACAATAGACAGTCGTGATCGGTATATTTTTTCATCTCCTCCGAAGTGACCATGAAACACTTTATATTTTCCTGTTGCATATAGGCCTATTCAATATTTTTTAAGCTCTCCTGAATTGATATATTGTCCTCTTTGTTACCTGAAAGGTGTTTTCATAGCTTATTCCTAGTTCAAGTTTGAGGGGGATGGGATAATTGTGAAGTTGTGGCCATGTCGCGAACGAAAATAATACCACAGTCACGAACGAACATAATGCACAGTCACGAACGAACACTCATCTCTTTTCTTCCGACGGTCGTAAATATTAACCCCTCATAATCAAATTTCAGTCGAAGGTCACGGTAGCCTAGGGCATCATTTACATATGCATAAATTTGTGCTAGATAAAATTGATCTAGTAGAAGATAGAAAAATAGTAGATATCTGGTCACGAACGAACATTTATACTAAGATTCAAACTCGTGTCAAAAAATCAGAAGACATTATGTCCTTGACAAAAAATATTGTTTGAGCTTCGACAAAGGAGTATCAATAACAATATAACGCAGTATAGACTACTTGGAATTCCATTTCTAACACTGGCTACATTGTTTCAAAAATTCAAAGGGATTGTATTTTTAATATCTTAAAAATAGCAAGATTTTCCAAAATTGAATTTATTAGTAGAAGAAGTGTGTCTAAGCGATAAATTTTGTGATTCCTAATGGCTTCGGATATCCTTTCAAGAAAACACAAGTCACTGAGAGAAAATAATGCGTTTTAAAATTTGCCCTCCGTGTCGTTTTTACCGTGGAATTGCCCTGTAACATAAGCCTCGTATAAGATGAAAATAGCATAAATGCAGATAGAACGATATTTTTACTAATCGTAAGAAGCAATCATCAAAGAATTTCACTGCATTAAATGATACCGATCGATATCTTCCTATTTCTAATACATGTAGCCTAATAGTAGAATAAAGGATATAGGCCGAAGTTTTCAACTTTCAGGACAAGGGGCTATATGAAACAAGTTATCTACGAATTGTTGTAGGCTGCCAATTTAAAAGCATAAGCGTTATACAGGTACTGGTTTAATGCATTGCATTTTTCATGTATTATTTGTTTTATTTCACGCAAAATGATATGTACAAAATTCTGTCTAACACAAAATGCATTACATCTAGCTTAATGGATGAAATTCACAAGGAAGCCATATGTAATCAAAGCGTAGTTTAAAAAGCTAATTAAACAAACTATCAGACAGACATCTACGGTAGGTCTATATCAAAGTTGATGATAGCACAGTTTATCATAGAAAGACCAATCGTGTGGTTGAAGTAGGTTACATATTTACAAGTACATATGTATATTACATGCAGATGACTTGCTATGACATGATGTGGTCATATACTTAGGCAGAATTTTTCCTAGAAACTGCAAATGATCATTCATGGTCAGTTTCTTTACTCTTGAACTCTCACTGTTGGGAGGATACCCAAGCTCTTGGGTCCGCACCCCAAGATTCTTGGGTAGCCCCCCAAGACTACCCAAAACCCAACCTTGCTGCAAACGACAATTCATTAAGGTAAACGGACTTATTCGTAGCATAACAACGACAGCTACGTACAGTACGTATAGTTCCGACAGGTGTTTTGTGTAGATTCCGACTCTCAATCTGAGAGCGATTTCACTTGTGAATATACAGGAATTTGATGCTCCCAAAACAGAAATATTGCTTTCTTAGGGATCTCTATCTTCCAAATTGTCTAGTATAAGGGCATAAGCCAATGCGCTTAATTGCCGTACATGCAGTCAGTTGATAAATACGGTTCTCTAGTCTATTACTGACGTTTAGTGTGAGTTTGTACATTCAACTGTTTGATGTGATTTTATCACTGAATGATAGTTCCAAATTTGTCATTTCGATACATCAATCTGTTGCACTCTGTAAGAGCTGAGAGAATGCACATAAACATTAGCAATGTATATCAACTAAACAATTCGACGCTAAGTTGGGTAGCGTTTATCTTCACTATATGAGATTGCTTTCGTACAAAATTGCCGAAAAGGAATGTTTCTTCAGCAGATATCGTTTCCTCACTGTGAATCTCGATCATGATCAATTGCTGAGAGTCGACTCTTTCTCGAGGTTCATTTTCAAGCTTTTCCAATATCAAAACAAAAGAAAATTAATTGAAATTTTTTGGATCAAATCCTTGGATGATTTCGCATTCATCCGATATTGTGGTAGCAACGAAAAGTTCTGATATTCTGTCTCATTGATAGGACTCGATAGCTTATTTGCGGTCACTATCAGCAAAACACCGAATACATGCGAGTAGTAATCAGCTTGCATTATGGCAGCGATTAATTGATGTCTTCACTCCATGAGTAGACATGCTAAGAAATTATTGGACCTCTAGGCTCTGAATGTCTTTGCTTCACTCTCATCGTCATGTGACGCGAGGATTTCCTAGAAATGGGTGTGTGTACACTTTCCTTCTATTAATAGTTCAGGGAACCCTTCAACGAAACAGCGATAATTGATGGTTGAAATGAGGTACGCGAATATCCAAACAAATGTCCTATCTCGCAGAGTCGACATGCGGCAAATGTATATTGATGCAACAGATAATGATGCACATAAACGTTCAATGTGACTTAGGCTACAGTCACACTGTCGCGCTCGGTCTTCTGCAACAGAGGCCCGAGGGGCCCCGATCATACCCCAATAATAGCCCCGATTAACCCCGATATTTTCATCGCCATGAACTAAAAATGTGTGAAAATTATGACGATGGAGCACGATACGTCCCGTTAAAGGCACGATACGCCCCGATCGTTCCCGACCGCGTGCGGGACGCGCTCAACTCAACGGCCCGCATCGCGTCCGCACCACCACGATAGCACCCCCGACTCACCGCGATGCGCCGCGATGGGCCTCGATAAAGGCGCGATGAAACCACGGTGCGTCCCGACGCGCCCCGATGAACCCCGACTAACCGCGATGCCATCACCGCGGTGAAGGAGGGAAATATGACGAAAATGGCGTACTTCCTGTTTTTAGAAACTGACGTGATAATGCAGACATGAAATTTTATTCATACCGAGCGCTCGTCACAACGCAAGCTTTTAGTGCCAAACTAATCATTTGATTGGATATGCTTGCAGAGAAACTACACTGAAACGTCAATCGAATCGCGTTTTGAATGAAGAGGGACTTGTGAGTCATCAGTCTCATCATTCACCGACAAGACTTCGAAGCAGCAACACCTGTCCAAGACTCCGAGGCCACACAACTCATCATGGCCAAGACCAAGAAGATTGGCAAGCATCAAGGCAGCGAGCAGGGCAAGCACCAAGCACCACCTGTCCTCCTGCCAGCACGACCGCCGACAAGGGAAGAGGAGGAGGAAGCAGCGGAAGGAGACCACAACGGCGGCGACGAATTCGCAGAGGGACCACGGAATGCAGCAGCAGAAGCTCCACCATCATCACCATCACGCCAAAGAAGCCCTGCCGCGAAGGCCCCACCGAAGAAATTGAGAAAGGCTGTCAACTTCCCAAAAGATAAAGAAGACGAGGCCATAGACTGGTATAAAGAACACATGTGCCTGTACGACAGACAGGACAAAGAATGGAAAAGCGTCACCAAGAAGGAGGAGCTGTGGCAGGGCATGGCGAGGAATCTCAACGTAGAAAGAAACACTCTGTTCAACTTTCTACACCACCAGCGCGACATCTACGTGAAGGAGCGCAAGCCCAAACCCTCCGGCTCGGCCTACAAGCAACCTACTCCTCGCGTCCAGTGGGTCCTCGAAAGGTTCAACTTCCTGGAGGGCCACATCCACGAACAGCCCACACGTCAGGCCGTGCACATAAAGAAAAAGCTGGGCCTCCCTGCGGCGCCACCTCCAAGACTACACCCTCCACAGACAGCACAACTACGGCGACGACCGACATCGAGCAAGAAGCTGCTGAAGATCCGTTGAGCGTCGCAGCAATAAGGAAGAAGCTCCTGCGCTACGAGAACGCATACGTCCAGTACCATGTCCAGCTGTATGAAAATACCCTCTTGCAGTTACAAGGCGACGACCAACTCTTCCGAGACTTAACGCAGCACGTCGCCAGCGAAGGCCTCAGGTACGTCGGCCGCCTCCACGAACACCAGCGGAATCAGGAGCGGCAGCAGCGACAGCAACGGCAGCCGGTTGACGCGTTCCAGCCACCGCCGCCACTGCAGAGATCGATGTACTGGCCGCCGGCGCTGTCATCATCGGGCAGTATGTTCGGGCAAGCTCCTCCAAATATCGAACATCTTAGGTACCAGGAGCAGTTCGGCAGCGGAGTTTACTGGGGAACATACGCGTCTCCACAGCACCACTACCACAGCGCGCACAACCCGCCGCAAAGCAGCTTCATGGCTCCGCCGCCACCGCCTCCACCCATGATGTCAACACCGACGAAACCAACCACGCCGGTCAGAAGTGTGACGGCCACGGCGGTCTCTTAGGGACAACCAACCAGCCGGGGTCCGAACAGTTGGATGCACCACAGACGCCCTTCCTCGCCGAACTCCAGAACACCAGCTTTAACATCGATCAATTAGTTGCCGACGACAGCATCCTCCAGTCCATCTCAACGACTCCCTCCTCAAACAACTAGAGAACACCAGTCCAAACAGCCTTTCTCTGTGCTAAAAACTCACGGTTAGTTGGTTGTGATTATTTTGTAAGAAAATTTTGAAGTGTACTTCGATTTTGAAATAAGAATTTTCATTATCTTATATTTTAAAAATATTGTGAAAAAAGAATTAGAACTGATTATGATTAATTTATTTTTGAAAAAACTTCGAAAATAAAATGTAATTCAACATATTTTTATTTTTATTTTATTAAACAAGGCAAGTTGCGTATTCATTCTTTTTAGAGTTTGGGGTCCTGAAAAAGGACAGGGTTTTAGCATTTAAAAGACTGTACAGTGTACAGATGTACCGGTATGTAAGTAATGTATACACAAACTTTGTTAGAATGGCGTTTCGTTAAAAACTTCAAGGCCACTTTACATCAAAAAGAAGTCAATAAAAATAAAAGTAATATAATCTGTTATTCAATAAACAATAATATAGTCATAAGTTCTATATCATGTCCAACTGCCAGTCCACTGCACCAACATCGGAATAAAGGTACTTGGTGAGCGTTTCTCTCTGTTTCCGTCCCAGTCGCTCCTCGCGATTACCAGCCCAGCCGCCGGCATCAAAAGATGTGAATTGCAAGCCTTCTCTCCATTTTCCTGGGATAATTTCGTGGGTCTGTTCGTCTTCACTGTCGGCCAGTCGGGCGTGCGCCTGGGGGTAGCGTATCCGCATCAGGTTGTGCAAACAACAGGCAGCTAACACCACGGTTTGCACTCGTTCCGGCTTCTGCGTCATATGATTCAGGAGACAACGAAACTTGGTTGCTAGCATTCCAAAGGCATTCTCTACGACCCGTCTTGCGCGTGACAATCTGTAATTGAAGACGCGATGCTGAATATCCAGGTCAAGTCTGCTGTACGGCTTCATGCACCATGTTCGCAGCGGGAACGCATCGTCGCCGATGATGTAGTAGGGCATTGGTTCCGTATCTCCAGACAGCGGTTCAGGGTCAGGGAGGTTTAGAGTTCCTTCTCTCAAACATTCTCGAAGCTCAGATCGCATAAAAATGCCGGCATCATTGTTACTTCCGCTCGTGCCAATGTGCGTCCACAGAAACTTGAAGTCCGCGTCAACTAGCGCCATCAGAATGATCGAAAAGAAGTGCTTGTAGTTGTAGAATTCTGACCCGCCATGAGGAGGGTTTCGTATTCTGATGTGCTTGCCATCGATTGCTCCAACCGTATGAGGAAACTGCCAACGTTCCATGTATGCATCAGCGACTGCTTGCCACTCGACCTGGGTTGTTGGCGGGCTCATGACTTCTTCTGCGAACACGTCGATGATGGCTTGGCAGACTTTTGGTACAATGCCGGAAATGGCATTGTGTGGCACACGGAAGAGATACATTAATGAATGGTAGCTGTCTCCCGTTGCGAGGTACCGCAGTGTTATGGCTACCTTTAAGTCTGCCTTCAGCGCCCGTCGCCAGAGGGTGTCTTTCTTCTCGTTCCTGGGCGCTAACCGCTGCGTTACTTCCTCCACCAATTCCTTGGGCAATCGCATGAAATTGAAGAAGACGTTCGGGTCTTCGGCGCCAAGCTCTGGAATCAGGTGCGACATAACCCGCGACGCATCTCGACGTTGGATCCACTCTCTCACCCAGACAGAACGTCCCTTTCTCTGACGTCTTCGTTGCCGGGCTTGTTGCAGCTTTCTCTCTTCCTCTTCTCTCTCCAGGGCGTCTAGATACTGGTGCAGCAATCTCTTCTGATTTGGCGTTAGCCTCTTGAGCTCGGCGTCGGTGATCTCTTCCTTGTTGTCAAGCTTGTGCAGCAGGCTCTCCATCGTGTTAGCGAATGAAGACACAAACCACCTCTCCCCTTCTTATATAATCCCACTTGAAAGGTACTACCACATCGTGCTTTATTGGAATTTATCGGGGCTCAGTGGGGATATTTGGGGTTCATCGGGTTATTATCGGGGCTACTTGTCATAAATCGTATCATATCGCCGCAAAATTCGGGGTTTGTCGGGTGAACATCGGGGTTACATCGTGGCTGACATCAGGCCCTGTCGGGGATGCAGATATCCCCGATCCTACCCCGAAAAGCCCCGTTCTTAACCCCGATGATTTCCGATCTGAGCCCCGATGATTCCCGAATAGCCCCGATGAGGTGTTACTCGCCGTCCAACTAGTTTCCCAAACTACTGCTACAGCGATGTCAGCCCTCTCCCCGATATTTGGGACGATAAGACGGCGATCTGACCACGATAGACCCCGATCACAAACCCGATTGACCCCGATCGTCACGATGACCTCCGATGACTCCTTATCGTGGTCCATCCCCGACAGTGTGACTGTAGCCTTATATGTACATCTACTGTATGTCTGTGATCAGGTCATCGCAAGAGCTAGCTGATAAAAGTTGAATGAAGAACTTTTATCGGTAACTAAATATTCTTGCGACAATACTTGGATGAATAGAAAATAAATTTTTTGCTCCATAGGCTAATGTAATGCATGATCCACTGCCAAGTATAATACAAATAGTGCAAGTAGTATGCAGCTGATGATGACTTTCATATTTTCCATTTATAACTGCACACCTACGTTGCCTTCGTCAGAAGTTTCGAGAACTGTGCCATCATCCGTTTCACGACTGATTGCACCGAAATTATCGAGTAACACTTATTACTCGACTTTTCAAAAATGGCTGATGCACAAGTAGGCATGCATGGTTGACGCAGGATAATCATCGACGTTGACTTCGTCACCTCGAAGCTGGTTTTGCGGTACATGGTTGGTGATCAGGATGATGAAAGGGCTATTGTCCCGATGAACCGAGTAAATTTGCAGACAACTGTAGATGGTCGCCTGAACAACGGTCTTATTATCAAGAAATTTCTATTGGTAAGGTACCAACAAAGACATTCAAAAGTGTTGGACAAATATCCTCTGTCAAATTTAGTATCAGAATGTGGTTCTGCCAAACATCTATTAGACAAATTGAGCTCAACAGCATCATCATTTTTTTCAAGAAATAAAGTCTTTAGGCATGACAGAATTGATGATGACAGTTGGAATTTCACAATCTGCGAATATGAAGTTTCAAGGCTTCTTCAATCTCTATCAACCAGAAAATCGGCTGGAATTGACTGCATACCTAACAAGATCTAGAACTCGACCCAATAATTGCAGGACCTCTAACAATGATGTTCAAGAATTCAATTACGCAAAGGAAGTTTCCCAAAGAGTGGAAGTTTGGAATTTTTGTACCTATTCCAAAAATATCGCCGGCAAGTATTGATAAAATGAGATACATCACGTTACTTCCCACCCCGGTAAAATTGTTGGATAAGATTGTCTTGAGAAAAATGTACTCCTATTTTGCAAAGGCTTTCGGACAGGAACAACATGGCTTTCGTCGACTTGCATTTACTTCTACAGCTCTTATTCAAATTACAGACGCTGCCGCAAGGCATTATGATGATGTTTCCATCTTTGGTAGCGCTATTCTTAGTTACGACCCTACACGCGCTTTTGACTGTTTAGACCATGAGATGGCCGTGCAGAAGCTGATAGACAATGATTTTCCTAGTGGTTTTGTCCACTGGATAAAATCATATTTGGAGAAGAGGAAGGTCATAATACGGGTAAAACACGAATACTACCGGTCAATTGCCATTGGAAGAGGTGTGCCACAAGGCTCAGTTTTGGGACCAGCTATTTTCAATGCTTTTATTGGTGATCTCTGCGTCACACCTTTGGCCAGCACAATAAAGTATGCAGATGACATAACTGTAATTTTGCCTCTCTTCTCAGAAGATCCAAATACCATTCGACTGCTCATCGATGATGAAACGAATCAGGTACTGAACTGGTGCTCAAAGAACGCATTAACTTTGAATGCTCAGAAGTCAAAAGCACTCCTGGTAACTCGTCGTCCAGTCATCTTTGATCAACCTCTTTCAATCAAGCAAGTAAACAAGCTTAAGATCCTTGGCTTCACAATGAATGAGAAACTGAACTATCGTGATCATGTAGATACCTTAAGAATTAAGGGAGGACAAAGAATTCATGTTTTGAGACGATTGAAGGGACTTATTCCGGCTTCAGAGCTTCATAAGGTTTACGTAATGTTTATGAGATCAGTTTTTGAATTTGCGTCTCCTGTTTTCGTTGGTTTGACTAAGAGAGAGAGAGAAACATGTGCTACAGGGAATCGAGAATCGCGCTCATCGTGTCATATATAACATTGAGCATAGCTCTGACAGATTATGCTATTGCAGTGACGATTCATTAAAGGAAAGAAGAAAGCTGGCATCCATGAGATTTTTAAAACAAATTGAAGGAAATGTATCGCATATTTTACATCACTTGGTTCCTCAAAGATTATATTTTACAAAGAAGCTTTGTATTCCTTTTTCAAGAACGTGTCTTTATTCGCGAACCTTTTTCCCTTGCGCTACTAGGTTCATGAAAGGATGATATGTTTTGTACCTTAGAGAGCTATTATTCTGTTTTAATAACTGCAGTATTTCATGAAATTACTTTGATATTGATCGATTTTTATTGATGAAAAATATACACTTGCTTTCTTTCTTTCTTTTTACCCTTTCATGTGATTGCATTGTAATACTTTTCTAAAGCCTGGTTCACATAGAGCGCAGTCGGCAGTTTGCAGTTGGAACCCATTCAGTTTCAGGAAGCAGTAGGCAGTTGGCAGTCAGCAGTTAATCGATTCACAACCAATTGAACTGCATTTTGAATTCGATTGGCAGTTCGTGGCTTAGCTGCTTGCAGTTATAAAAACGAGCGTGTTCTAATTCGACTGCCGACTGTAACTGCAACGATGAACGACGACAAGGTGGAAATATTAATCGAAGAAGTCCGAAAATACGAATATCTATATAATTACAAATGCGAAGATTATAAGGACATTGTGAAGAAAGAAAACTCGTGGAAGGAAATATCTGAGAAAGTGGAAGAAACGAAGGAAGTATGCAAGTTGAAGTGGAAACTTTTACGAGACAATTATAGTCGAGAATTGTGCAAGCTAAGACGGAAAAGTGGTGATGGTTGTAAATATGTTGGTAAGTGGAAATTTTTTGAGCAGTTAGCTTTTCTGAATGATCTTTTAAAACCTCGCACTACATCTACAAATGTCGATTCACAAGTGTCAATCACAGACGATCAAATGAAGGACGTGGTCATTGCTGCGACGCAAGAAAATGAGGAAATTGAACCAGAAAGCGAGTTCCGTGAACAGGACCACAGATGCAAGAAACGCAAGTGTGCCAGAGAGATTGACGAAGAATTACAGAAGCCGTCAGAAGACAAATTTGATAAATTTGGCGAATACATTGCGGAGGAAATACGGACAATGAGTGATCCTTACCTCCAATCTAGACTAATGACTGAGATCCAAAGTCCTATTCATGGAAAAAAATTTCCCGGTGTTTCGAATGTCCCGGTTGTTTCCCGGTTGTCCGAAATTCCTGACTGTGAAGAAACAAGTTTTTTATCATATTTATGTGATGAATCTTCAAATTTGTGATGACTCGACGTGCTTACTATTGCAATACACTGTATATTCTCAGAACTGTTTTGAAAAATGATGTTTTCTTAATAAACACAGTTTGAATGTTTTTTAAGTTCTATTTGGTGCTTCGTCGCAAAGATACTAAAAGAGAAGTTGTAAGTAAAATTAAGGCTTAAACCCATTTACTGTCATGCATTTATTGTATTCATAATGAGTGATTATTTAAATACACAGCTACGAGGGGTGATTGAAAAGTTCGCGGCCCGATATAGAAAAAAGCATATTTCGCATACGATACAAATTTATTTTCCAACATAATCGCCCCTACAATCAACGCACTTAACCCAACGGTGCTACTATGCGCGGATCCCTTGCTCATAGAAGTGTGAGTCTTTGGAGTTCAGATACTCCTCAACGGCCTCCATGACGTCACTGTTGGATGCGAAGTGCTGACCACTCAGCTTCAATTTCATTTTTGGGAAGAGATGAAAGTCCGATGGTGCCATATCGGAATATATCGGAACCATATCATCATGAATCTCGTTTGGTGTGAGTCCTTTCAAGCCGAGATAACGAATGACAGCTCGATTTGAAACGTGATCCATCTTATGCAACACTTATCATGGATTCCTTTATAGTAGTGGCCGGGATGGGAAACTGTGAAATTTCCCTCATCGCGGCTATACGGAAGAAGGGTAACTTTTGGAGAAGCAGATTTTCCCTCAAACCTGTGCGTTATCGCGAAACAGAGAGAACCTCTGACCAAGTGATGAACATTGAAACCTACAGCCTGTTGGTCAGTGGCCAAATCAAAGGGAGGAACAAGCAAAATAAATAAACAATGTTCCCGTTCTACAACACATTACGGTTGAAAGCTTTAACTTCATGAGGAATTATAAGACGAAAAGTCGATAAGATATACGTTTACATGCCTTCCTTTCCTTAGTCACATTTTATACTTCGCGTATGTGAAGGCTTGACGACGCCTAACTGTGCTCAGCTCCGAATTGCAATTTTTTTATAAAAGTGTTCTGCGACATCAGTCTCCTGGAGTTTCTCTTCAACTTCATAAACTTCGAAAGATTTTTGATGAATTGTACTGAAGAGTACGTCATCAAGATGACGGATTCACGCGGGATAAAGCAAAGAATGCTTTTTTGTGCTCCAAACGTTTTAGAAACGACGACTTCATTATTGAACGCGAGTATTCTAACAATTCAAGAAAACAGCAAGAAGGTAATATTCGAGGAAGGCGAGATGAGTTCGCTGGTTATAAATATTTAGGCTACATAAATTTGATTTTGTGAAGCTTGTCACAATTTACCTACCGCATAAAATGTTTTTTTAAAAAATTTCTAGGCATGAATTAAATATATTTTTGCACATAGGCCTACAACAAAAGTAATGCAATGAATATGAGGATGTGTCTGTGTCTGTGGCATCTTCCGAAGCTCGAAGAGGTGCATTAAAGCCAGAATTATTGGAAGCATCTGTCATGTTGCGACACAATAAAACGTTCTTCTGAACTTCCCTTATTTGTTCTATCCGGCTTTTGTTTTTGAAGGTATTTGTTGTGATAAATATGCTCTTTCTTCGATCGCATTATCATGGAAACGTAATTGATGATTTATGTCACAGTTCAAATTAATACTAATGCGTGACATTTTGTATTGTTTTTCTATATGATATTATGCTTGCTTCGTAGTCTAAATATAAAGAAAAACCGCTTCTCTGAAAAACTGTTATAGCAGTGATGCAAATGTAATCACTTGAATGTATGAATACGGATTTTAGGAACCACTATGGTAGGAAACAGAAGAATAATAGAAAATGGTTTTGTTGAATTATTTTAAGTCTAATTTATTTTTTAAAGCATCTTCATTTATATTGATGCATTTCGTAGGATTATTTTAACTTGTGCATTGTCCATGCTACGTGGTGGGATAGCTCAGTTGGCTAAGGGCCGCGCTGTCCTATCCCTAGCTTCTAGCATGGCTTCGTGCCTTGGGTTGGGCAGGGAAGAGTAAAAAATGCGCGAGACCAAAGTTGAGATAAGATGAGCAATTAATTACAGAATGTCCCTTTTAGATATTATCAAGATAGTTTTGCTTATACTGGAAGATGCTGTAACTTAGCTACAACAAGCAATGAAGGTTAGATCTCAATTATATAGAAAATCATGAACCGCAACTTTGAAGCTATACAGTTTAGTTTAGGTCTATAGGCTGTAGCAGGCTTGTGCCTGCATAAACAGATCTTTTTTGTATAAACATACAGACTTATCTTTCCATAGAAAGTCTACACATTGGTTACTTGTATAAGTAGCAGTCATTCTAGGCCTATATTTTTGCGCGAATTTAGATCAGCTCTTTTGTTACGTTCTTAAACCTTGCAAGATAATGCTTTCATTTACTAAGTTTCCATCTTTACTTTTCTCTCTTCATCTACCTATTGCTTATATTATCATTTTGCTTTTATGCTTAGACTACAACTGCCTGTGAATACGCCTAAACTTTCATGAAAAAGTTATTGACTAGAGCGCTTATAACATGCAATTTTTCAGAATCAAATTCAGACGGCCTATGCCTATACTGACAGTTTTACATGCATTATTATGTAACTGAGTAAACTGAGTTTTAGCGAATTATTTTACTCAGTTAAACTCAGTATACCGAGTTTAACTTAACTTGGTTAATTTCCGGTAAACTCGGTTAACTTAGCTTTAACTGAGTTTCTTGAAAAAGTCAGTTGACACCACTGATAGCAGTTAGCGTTGTATAACACATCATATCGATAGCCAAGGATAAAAGAATGTATTACTATTTTAATTTGAAACTGATCCTGCAAAATTTAGACACGTTTGTGCTCTTGAGATGAAGGTCCATTTAATGCTAATAAACTATTAGCTATGAATTTTTAGTTATTATATTCGTGGTATTGATAATATAAAGGCAGTGATGCGGACAATGTACTTGTTCTCTCAAGGCAGACAGTGCACATGATTACTAAAAACAAAGGCGATCAGGTACTTATGCATGTCAAATATTGACTGCGTGCTACCATCCACACCTTTAGCGAGCGAGCGGTAGTGACCCTTCTTCCGTATTTCCCTAATTTCAAGTTTCCCATCCCGGCCACTACTATTAAGGAATCCATGCACTTATCCACTAACTGACTGATAAGTTAGTAACTGAATTTAAGTAGCTGTGGTTCACCAACAGTTCACCGGATCGACTGATCACTCGTCATGCGCCGTCAGCACATTCCATTGTATCAATCCACATGTACATAATGGCCTGGCTTTAAGCTTTCTATGTCAGGCCGCGAACTTATCAATCACCCCTCGTATGCTTAAAGACATAAATCTTTCTTTAATACTGCTAAATAGGCCTACATTTTACTTAAGTTTATTTTTTGAACTAGGTTCATGAATTGATAAAGAAATACATCAAAACGCACGCAGCTCGTACTAAATACAGAATGTATTCAATTTTATTTACATTAATGCTAGGAAAAGACACCTCGATTCACAATAGCATTCTGCCACGGAACACTTCCTTCGTTCATCAAAAAATCTTTTATTTTGTTTCTCAGAAGCTGTGCGCTTTGAGATGTTCGGTTGAAAGAAGCTTCAATTTGTAACAAGCAACTATCTCCACAATTTCGCCAATGTCCATTGGTCACAGTGCTATCTTCTTGTTCAGTATCGACATATCCTGGAGGACAGTATGAAACATTATTTTTTTGTTTCTCTTCCCTTACCATAAGCCAGTTGTGTAACACACATATTGCTTTCACAAATTGAATAACATTTTCAACATTTCCATTAATAGGTCTGGATAAAATTCGCCAACGGGAAGAAATTATGCCAAATGTGTTTTCAATTATTCTTCTGGCCCTTGACATTCTGTAATTGAAAACACTTCTTTCATGGGTCAAATCCCTTCCTGGATATGGACGCAACAGATAAATTTTCAACGGAAAACCTTCATCACCCAATATAAAACTGGGAAGACTTTCTTGGGAATTTGGAAGCTTGACATCATTCGGGAATCCAATAGTGTTTGTCTCCAACATTTTATATAATTTTGATCTTGAAAAAATACCCGAGTCGCTATCACGTCCGGGATTGCCAATATCAACGTAGGTCAATAAGTAATTCGCATCACACACCGCCAATAATACGATGCTATGAAATCCCTTGTAGTTGAGGAATTCTGAGCCACTGTTTCGCGGAGCCTGAATGCGAATGTGTTTCCCGTCCAAACAGCCACAACAGTTGGGAAAGTTCCAAGTTTTCCAGAACTGTTCTTGAATTTTTCGCCATTGCGCAGTAGTCGGTAAATTCAAATATTCAGTGCTCAGTGAATCCCATAAAGCTGTGCATGTTTCACGTATCATATAATGCACTGTACTCTTTCCCATTCTGTAACTTGTTGCAATTGTTTTCTGAGAATCACCTAACGCCAAAAAACGCAAAGTAATTGCTAAACGTTCAGCCGTTGAAATCGGTTTACGATTTGATTTGTGGGAAATTTTTGTTTTAATAATGTTCATCAAGTCATGAAAGTAAGCCGGAGACATTCTGAATGAATTGAAAAAGAATTCCGGATCTATGTTTGCCATTTCTTGAACTAACCGATATTCTCCCAGTTCTTCGCGGGGGATGAAAACTGGCCGTATCCACCATCTTCTTCGCTTTCGTTGCAAGATTTTTCTCAGAATCACCAGACGCAGTAGATAGCTCCGATTTACCGTTGGACACATTGCGACTGCACCGTTGCCGACAATTTTCAAAATGAACGATTTCATGAACAGACAACTGCTAAGAGTTTGTTGACTGCCAATTCTTATGAAACGCCAACTGCACTCTGATTTCCAACTGCAAACTGCAGCTGCAAGCATCAAACTGGAAAATGCCGACTGCGCTCTGTGTGAACCAGTCTTAAGTGATCAGGATAAGGCTCAATCCAAAAGTTACATCTGTGATTAAAATCCAGAAATCAATGATGGAATTATTGTCTATCATGATGGATTCTAAGATAGGAAATTCATTCGACAGCAGTTTCTTTTTAGTGAGGATCGAGAGCAAAGTCAATATCGAAAACCGCATAATACAGAGAATGATTTACTAAGTATCGTCTCACATTTTGGGCGATGCAACTTTTTCATATCGCATCAAGTATTGAAATGTTGCAGATGACGGGATTATCCGCATCCAGCCATTGCAATTACCACTTACTTTTGAAAACAATCAGAATTCCGACCCAATCTAGGACTGATTTATACAATCTCCGCTGGCATCCCATCGATATTAAAGCCTCAAGGACTGTGTCGAACTGACGGTAAAAGGCCAGATGGAGCAACGCTCATTCCTTGGGCCAAAGGACGCTCCCTTCTATGGGATTTTACTTGTACCGATACATTAGCGACGAGTAATCTTCCACTATCCCACCAAGAGCACGGTACTATCGCATCGAAAGCAGAGGAAAGGAAGAGAAAGAAATATGAAGAGCTAGCGGTGGATTATCACTTCTGCCCAATAACTGTGGAAACCATGGTAGCCTTGGGACTGTGCGCTGACCACTTCATCAAGACCGTGGGACAGAAGATTGCTGCTGCAACTGGAGATGACCGTGCAACCGCCTTCTTGCGACAACGCATAAGCATGGCCATACAGCGTGGCAATGCCATCAGTGTGCTATCCTGTATGCCCAAGTACGATGGCCTTAATGAATTGAGTGCCCTAATATGACTTTCATTTATCTTTAAAAAAAATAAAATCAGTTGCAATGTTGACAATATAAAGGCAGTTTATGCAAAGAGAATTTTCTCAAAGTGAGTTAAATGGTTAAAAAAAGTCCCAGGGGTTTTTATGGTGCACGGGTCGACTAAAAGTATATTCTTCATATAAGTGGAAAAAAGCCAATGCATGAGAAGACAAGACATAATTTTTAAGGGGGGAATTTCAAAGCTATTGCCTTGGCCTTCTCTTATTAGTAGCAGATTGATTTTTTTTCAAAGAATGATCTTAAGTTATGGTAATATGAATTAAATTCCTATCCAGGCAACTGCAGTCACGAATTATCGATCATAAAAAGGCCTAGGATGATAGTTAAATTTGTATCTTACTATCAGAAGTTCGGTGTCTCCACTGCTTATTTCTAAGTCGATTTGATTGATAGGTTCACGAACACTCGAGACACAGTATTTAGTGAAGCAAAGGTAATCACACAACTTAAACCCACAATCAAAAGAAAACAATATTTACCTATCTACAGCCTGACTTCACATTTCGATCCTTTCATCTTGGACAAGCAACATACTTTTTCGCATCACTCAACTAGTTCATTACGTAACAAATTTCTCAGCTTCTGCATTAAGAAAAAAATGAGAGTTGCAGTATCGCATCATCACACATGGTTTATTCATAACCAGAATTTTATTTAATCAAATAATGACGAAATTTTTGCATGATGCCACTGCGACGTAGCTACGTCACATACGGCCAGTTTTGTTGAATGGAGGCTGTCATGCAGGATTTCCACTGAATTTCATGCTGAGGTATTGCCATAAATTAAACATCTGCATGAGCACCAAACGTATTCATAAGTGTTTTGTAATTCAACCATTACTTGTAAAGTTCATCACATTTCTTTTCTTTCGAATGCAAACTATAATTATCAATTAAAAAAACAGCATTACTACCTCAGGTAACTGACCAGCATAGTCACGATCTACCATGCGCTGAGTTAATGAGAGAACTCAATATACCATATGCTCTTGAAATATACCATAACTTGAAAGTCAAAGTTAAGTGGAACGCCTAGAACACCTTTGGTTTGGATTAGACAAGTTAGTCTCTAAAAAATCCAACTTTCTAATCAAGAACCCCTCGAGACAACATTGGCAATCACCTAACGACCAACTAAATGTCGAGAATGCGTCTCCTTGCGTGGCGATTATTTCTTTGAGCCTTTTGGTTTCGTTACATGTGGAGCTTGGAGATCAAATACAACTCGCGTCAAAGGTAATATCGGAAATCGCCTGCTAATGGCTGTGATCAACGCCAGAAGGATATGGTTGTCGCAGAAAATATAAAACGGCGATAACAACTTTCGAAAACCGAGCCTTCACATTGTCCGTGAATTTTTCAACCTAGTTCACATAGGTTTTTAGTCCCCTTTATAGATTTTTCCTTTTGATAACTTTTGTGTCATTTCATTGCTGTTTGATGCATGATGCACTGTGTTTTTGTATTGAGAAATTTATGTATATGTCGAGCAAATGAAAGTAAGAGGCAGCTAAAATGTTAAGAAGGCAAAACTCATGAATAAACAAACTTAAACAAAACTTTTCTAGAAAATAAATGCGTCTCCGTGATAATTCGGGAATAAACGTCAAATTAAGCAATGAAAAATAGAAAATAATAACTTATCAGTAGATGACGAAAAAAGCATATCGGATTAGTCCTTAAGAGTAATGATGAACTTTCACTAAAGGTAGAAATAAGCGTGTCCAAAAATGATTAACAAATTCATCCGTATGAGACCAGATTCAGAAAGATTCACGCTTTTGAACTCATTAGCTCTAAAACTCATTCCAATTTGGCCCTGCGCAGTCTCCTACAAATAATTAATCACAAAATGAGGATATCTTATTGAAAGTTAAGGCGCTGAGAGAACACAATGTTCAGTTATATGCCAAAAATAAGGGAAATTGAACATGAGCAAGGTTGGACCTTGGGCTTTGGGTCGGCCTTGCGTAAGTGATACAGAACTTAGGTTTTCTATTAATAGTCCGGCAGCCAGACCGAGTTTCTGCAGGGAACGAGACCGAAAGTGAGACTTTCACAGAATGTTGTACACCCCATGCCTACTACGAATCGTCATGTCTGCCGAGTTCTAGTGCGTTCCTCCTCTTGTCAGACAGAATCAAAGAAAAACACATGTAAATCCAATGGGACGCAGATTGCAGTTTTTGGCTAAAATGAAATTTTCTATGTTTTCTCTGATTAAGCGAAAAGTACTAGGTCTAGAGTCATAATTTTTGGCATGGAATATCTTCAGGTCATTTCCTATGATGGGCATGTGCTTTTATCATGCATCTAATCGGAAATGTGTATGAGAATGTGGTTGAATGTGGATAAAGTTGCTCAAAATGTTTGTGTTTGCCGACATTAAGAGGCTCGCCAAATCTGAATGTGTTTAGCTCCATAGACAGAAGTGCATGAACATGAAAGGAAATGACCTGAAAACATTCCATGCCAAAATTATGACTCTAGACCTAGTATTTTTCGCTTAATCAGAGAAAACATAGAAAATTTCATTTTAGCCAAAAACTGCAATCTGTGTCCCATTGGATTTACATGTGTTTTTCTTTGATCCTGTCTGACAAGAAGAGGAACTCACTAGAACTCGGCAGACGTGACGATTCGTAGTAGGCATAGGGTGTACATCATTCTGTGAAAGTCTCACTTTCGGCTTCGTTCCCTACAGAAACTCACTCTGGCTGCCGGACTATAATGCTGAATACATACATATCAAGTTACAAAAATTAATATTTTGATTTGAATCCTAGGAGAGCTACAGGATAAGAGCATAAAGTTCTGATATTTTATCAGATTTCCATTGGATTCACAGAATATTTCAAAAATGAAATGCTTGTGATTATTAGCTATTCCATTCTGGGTTTGACAATACCGCGCATTGAAAGTTTATACATATTGCATCTACTGTAAGCTTACATGTATTTTGTTGCATCTGTGCATATTGAATTTTTATATATCCGTATATTTTATATCTTCGCACCCTTAACTTTCTGCGATAGCCGACATTCATCCAAAAATAAATTCATTCCGATTTCGCATTCTAAATATGTTTAACCATACACTTACTGCACAGGTATAATATTTATGAAGTTTGTTTATTTTTCTGAATGATAAAATGAAAACAATTGCTTTTCTATGAGCAATGTTCAATTCAATCATAATTAAATCAAAGATCTTCAATTAGTCAGTATATCAGTATAGGCTAAATTTAAAGAGAACTTTTTGGCGTAATACATGTATTTATTGCAATAATAAATCGTTTCCCACTAATACCACACTTCTCATGGGTCCAATATGAATTTTGGCATATAGAAGAATCTTTATGTCAGTACAAAATACAAAGAATGCACTTCGTTTACTTGATTTCATTCAGTTATTCAAACTTGGACTTGGGTTTCGGGTTTTAACCCCAAGTTTTGCCCAAAACTTGTATTGGGTATACCCAATAAAAGTTTTTCCCAACCTTGACATGAGGAGCAAATTAGTACGTAAAAAAGTTGCTACCACTTAGACTCAAATAATTGAGCACACTTGCATTTTGATAGCATGGTGCGTAAAGCTTCTTAGTTCACCATTCCATTCCACTATATAAACAGCAGTTCTGAAGTGACATTTTTTAGATAGTGCCTAAAGAGATCATCTTCCAGATTCCCGTTATTTTGGCTTTTCTTGGAACTGAGCTCTTAGTCATTTTGATAACTGAGAATACGTCAACAGCGATGACGTCATCTCTCGTGGCATTATAGCCAGAATACAAATTTCGTTATCTTTCTCAGGTAGTAAACGGATGTCTCGTAAGTAGTTCAACAATGAATGTGAGTCACATGGATAGGTAAACAAATCTCCTAACATCACTCACTCTAATTTAGTCAGCAATCGTCAGTAAAATGATTGTGACATTTGCAACATCATATTCAAGAAGAAAGCAGTTTCACTCCCAGCTTTTATTGTGAGGTAAAATTAGTCTGTAAAAAGGCAACAGACATCAGAGATAAAAAGATTTGCATTCTGTCCATTTTGCACTCACTTAATAAAAGCTAAAGTATCATCCGAAACGTCGTAACTTTTGCTTTTTTGTGACACTACTTTTTCAATAGAATCATATCACCACTATACTAACTCAGACAGACGAAAAGGAATCCATGTTTGGTTTCGACATTTCAAAAATTGCTCTTTAATCCTTAATCCTGAGGTCAATTGATCTAGAGATCTGCTTGAAACAGAACCCATCAAGGCTATCAATATCGCACTGCCTCAACATTTCTGCTATCGCATCCTTCAGGAATTCAAACTATTTCTAATCCACTTTGAGCCCGATTAAGGTCAGTTTGTAGTTCGCTCTGAATACACATTTAGAGCGAAATCTAACGATGTCGGTGAACTCTGTGGACAAGTAGTCAACGATATAATCAACGATCATGCATCCAATAGCAACCGAGTATGACTACAATCACTGTAGAGCTTTAATATTCGCATATCGGCAGACAACTCTGTAGCGTCAGAATTGTTTGTTTGAAAATTCCTCTTCATGTCACAGCTTCAGCACATTGCAAGACAGCTCCTCCAGGATACTACCACATTCCGTTGTAGTCGTCAGCTTTAATCGACGAAATTTGTATCGATCATCGCCGGAAATCCATTTTTGAAGTGTTTTGAGGAAAATAACTCATTTCCTTCATAAGGTGATTCGTAGCAGCTGGTCAGTTCTATGAATGTCCATGTACGTAGGCTAGCTAATAGTGATGTTATTAGCAATGTGATCGAAACATCGTCTTGACTTGCTCCTACTTCATCATGATCGCCACCAGAGTGAGAATTGAGCCCGTTAGCTAAGGTCTGAACCTGGTTTCGGCCCGTGATTGTCTATTTAATGGCCCGGCCCGAAGCCTGTTTCGCTTACCGTTAGCAACCGTATGAATACACTTTTAAATTAAACATGAATAATAAATCACCATACTTCAAGAATCTCTCAAAGTTTCCCTTTTCAGAATTGAGGCATGTGAGCATTCATAAGCTCACTTAGCCACCAACCAAATGCAATTTTGTATGAATACGGTGAGTCTATATATTTATATTCGTAAATGCACGCACTCATAATTCGAAATATGCAAACACGTGCATCCTTTTCAAACTAGAGTCTCGCAAAAAATTTGCTGTTGCAGGCGAAAAATTTCTTGCCACGGATATTGTAAGATCCTTAATAGGGACAGTCCTTAATGAAGTTAATTCAATTAAAGTCAGAGCACTGTCATGCCTGACTGTATATATTGCTTTGATTGGAAGTATTTTGTTATTCATATTTAAGTATGCAGTATGCTATTCTAGCATTTGTATTTACATTTAAATACATAAATACTAGTATGAATAAAACATCAATAAAGAGGGCATAAATCGAAATAAAAAACTTCACCGTAGTAGTTATACCATAGACTTCATGGCAGATTCAGTTGGACGACTGCGTACTGAGGCTTTGAAGACGTACGTTCCTAGAAATTCTACTTATGAAAAGTTCGGCCGTCACCACCTCACATATTTGCAGGCGGTGAATGGGAAGTCACTTTCACTTGTCAGCGTTTTTGCATGCAAATAGTGTGCGACGAAGAACTCGAGGAAATAAGTTGCAGCGAAACAGTCCAGGAGTCGGCAGTCGAGAAAAACATGCTGCCACAAAAATGTTTTGCTTTGCAGCATTTCATTGACATAGAATATCTTTAGTCACTATGAGAGCTCATTCTGATGTTATATTACATGATTTAATATTACTTTATATGAATATCAAATTAGAATTCGCTATCCTGTGATACACGCGTTGGCTCTCTTTCCGTTCCTGTATTCCTCCTTCAAATTCTATCTACTTATATTATGCAGGGGATCAATGTATGGTGTGCGGAGAAACCTCCACCCCCCCACTCCATCCAGCTTTGACTTAAAAATGTCAGCCATTTGAACAGAGCCAATAAAGTTTATTTTGAATATTACGGTCTTTGACAGGTGCGTTAGGTGATTGACTCTTTCAAGCATGTCTATAACTATGGAACTTACTGCATTTCTTCTTCATGACAAGATAGAATATCAATAAGAACATTTCTCCAACTGTCCCAACCGGAATAACGCTCCAGACTACCGATATATGTTAATAACATTTCGATGATACCATTCTCCAGTCGCCACATCTACAATGTCAAATAAAAGTTCTTAAATCCAAGATACAAACTCTATTTCTAAAAAATGTAACATTTGCGGCATTTGGTAAATATAATGGATTTGGTTGACCTCCGCCGTTTAAGTAGCAAGTTTTTGGTAGCACAATTTCCTGCAAAAAGTGTTCCCATAATGTATTGGACATCCATTGTATAGGCGAGACTCGAATTGGTGCGCATTTCAAAATTTAAATGCTGCTCATGATCATATCTAGCTCTTAAGTGACATATTTCATTTAGCCGAAGAGCCTGTATCAGTGCATCCGAACGAAGCCAATTTTCCATTTCACTCAGTTGCTCGTTCCATTTGGCGATTTTGGTCTCTCACTAAGTTTGCGTTCATTTCAATTTTTCTCTAAGCAGTTCAGTTCAGAGTTCTTCTCCGTTCACTTTGCAAGACGGCATGGTTCCGATATTAATTGGTCCAGAGATTAATCAGCACTCGAAGACATGCAGAATGCCCAAATTATCAGCATCTATCAGACAGAATTTTTTTCTCATCGACTCGCAAACAGTGGATTTTCTTAACATCCGATTGTTTATTATTAGTTTATTCTTTTGGCTTCATTATCTTGTATCATTTTTTGTAAAGATGCCTCATGATTTCAAAAATTGAGGCAATTCAAATAAACATGGTGCTTGTGCTTATCGATCGAATTTATATTATATTTATATTAAATTTATATTTATATTATACTTTACAGTATCAAGACTGTTGTTTATCATGCGGAACTTCAACATTCAATCAACTTCAAGAAATCATTCAAGAAATAATTACCTTTGCTCTGATTTAGCAGTTCGCACTTTAATTTTTGCAACAATGCTACTACAAGATGGGTGTAGTAGACGATCTCTCTCATACAATTTCAATACCACCTACTCTTTCATGATGTCACACTACATTATTTTCTTATTTTATCGAAAGACAACCTATTGAAGCAATGCTTAATTGACCGCGAAAGTGATTCAATTGATTATTATTCTAGTTTGAAAATTGAATGGAAGATTATCACTGAATTCATCAATGCTGTATTCGGTATTTTAATGTTCATTGTTGTCGACGTGTCACATAGCTGCACAAAACTGGTCATTTTTTTAAATAAAAAAACAACGAATTGCAAAAAATTGTAGGCCTACGCATGGTGATATTTCACGTTTTCCATTCTGGAGGATGCCAAAAAGGATAAGCTGTTGAATCTAGACAAAAACTATGTGTCAAAATTCGAGACAATAATTGCTTTAAATATAGCTTCCTAAGTTTCTTGCATCCCTTCAGAAAAGCTGTTATTAAAATTGGAACTACAATCGTATTTCACATTTGGTCTTCGCATTTTTTAAAATTCTTTTGATGGGGTTTTATGTTCCGATCACTAAAGGACATAATGTTGTAATTCCAATTATTGTTGATTGCCAACAGCTATCATTCATATACTCCTAATATTTTTGGAAATTTTGGTGAAACCGTGTTATAAACCTGAGGTTACACTGAAAATATCATAGCATGTCGTACTGGATTAGAGCAACAGGAAAAACGATTTGGGTGGTTTTTATAAAATATTGTGATACACCCCCACACGTTGATGCAAAATATTGCCTGCATTAACAGAATTTCACTAAAAGGAAAAACTTCAAAAAGTTTGCATGCATGTGTCATTGTCCAATCCCTCGGATCAACTTTAACGCAATCACTTCAAAATAGTTTCCTTACATCATTCTAGCAAAATGGAGCGACCTGAGATTGATCAAATGATATATAGGCACACTGAACTATCAAAGGAAAGCTGATCGCTCAATCGTTTAGCATAACGCAGGTGACCTGAAATTGAGACCTCAATCGCATTTCAGATATCGCCCGCATAGTGAAAGCAAGTATGAGAACACATTTCACGTTAGGAAATGGAGGAATTTGAGAAACTTTACCTGTTTCCTCTTCAGTTCATGAACGGAAAAATCCTAGTTCAGTTTAGTTCGACGATGGTAACTAGAAAATCCCGTTCGCTCAATTCATTCCATCACCAGTGAACATCTCGAAGCCTCGTTCGTTCGCTCACTCACTCAAAAGTTCGAATGTTCTGATCTGTATTGCGGGGATGATATCTCAAATACATGATTTTCAAGTTAAGATTATGATTTAACTGGATCTGATTGGATGCCTGACACCGGCGTAATCTCAGTCTGACAGAGTTTAGTAAAAGTACCAAACGTTTCGATAAAGAAGGTGGAGAAGAGGGAATGCTGTATTAATACGTAAGTCTATAATTGTCCTTTCTACGTATCGCGTCACTGTCTCTTCTCTCTATATCTGTCACTGTTTCTGTAAGACCGTCTTCTCGTCTCTGCCCAATAAAATGCTATATGTATATTCTTCTCCCTGTACATCTGGATTCAGGTATATTGTCAGAATGAGAATCTCTTCAGGCAAGAATACGAGAGCATACTTGGTTCGGCTTGGAAAGGACATGGAGACTTATCCTTGTTTGTATACAAAACACACCAACACCATTAACAGAAGCATGTATTAAACATCTGGCGAACCGTCACAGCAGCGTCTATTTTCAAAGATCTATTCTCTGTACATCCTGCAGTCCTGTTCTTATCATGGTGGAATCAATGGAAATGAACATGAACCTTTGGTACACACTGCTATTGACTGTCAACACGATATACATGTAATTTGTACAGCAGCGATGTTTTAAAGAACTACAAAAACTTAAAACACAATTCATTTGACACTTCCTCGCCATTCTACCCCTAATATGCATGCTGCCAATTCGTTTTGTCCTACTTCAAAGACTTGCGATGTTGTCCTAGCCTACAAACGCTCAGATGACCACCAGAGCCAATTTGAGTTGAATTATCCTGCTCGTATTTTTTTTCAATTCAATTCGATTCAAATCATCTTTATTTGCTTCACAAGTGCGGTGAGCGCATTACAATAATACAAAAGTCAAATATGTATAAACTTTAAAGAGAGATAAAATCATGCAAAAAATGAGAAATACGGACAATACTTGATAAACGAATTAGCAAAACGTTTCGTCTTAGTCTTAGGTCGTTTCAAACTGCATTGTTGTCTAGACACACGTTGATGATCAAGAAAAAATTGACGAAGAGGATGCGTTGCATGCAAAGTCACTTCTCGAAGTAAATTTACACATGCGGTGCCTACCGGATCAGTTATCAATCAGTTTGTTCTGAATGGCAACGAATCCATAGCTCTATGTGCGAACTGTCATTGTATAGTCAGTACTTAAATTATTATTTCAATTATTCTTCAATACAAATTTAAAGCATTTCATTTTGATTTTCAGAAACTTCTCCATAATAAGTACCCCTCCAGTAGAATGTGACTTTGCATCGAAGCACAGAATTTTTTAGAGGATAAAGAGACGCTCAGTTTTTTTACTGAACCAGTAGGCATGCCCGTCTGGCCAGTACTATCTAATGCGACTAATACCGAATCATTGCGGTCTATCGGTAATGATTCAAATATCTCGCAAGTGTCATCGAGGTACATGAAATGTGACACTCAAGATAATTGTAAAATAAGATAGCAAAATAGCCAAATTATCATGTCTTGAATTCACAATATTTCCAACACAAAGACGATCTCAATTTCGGAAGGCCGCAGCCGATATCTTTTCCTAACTGGCCGATGATCACCAACAAGACAGGCGATAACTTATTTTGAGACATATTTTGAAAAATGAATTCCTGAATTTTTCGAATCTCTGTATGCTGGACCACATGATAATTCCCGAGCGAAACGGAAATTTAACATTCAGTTAGATTGCTCTAAACGAAAATGATGCTGTATAATGATACTTCGTGAAAGTGGAAACTGGGAAGCAAAAATAGCGCAGCGGTGTTGACTATGGTCAACACTCTAACTAATATACTTGCTCGATAGTAAAAACTAATTTCTTTACAAAATGCTGAAGTCTGTTGAGGATGAAGTTAGTCAGTGTATACATGTAAATTAAGTTGATCAATAGTTGATAGCACAAGATAAGTTTGATAAAGTGCCATCATACGGAGTCTGTCGTTTTTTCATGGTCAGTACTTCACTTTCATCTATAAGTAGTTGGTGTTGAACTTGACCATAAGAGTAATGCTTAGTTAAGGTGCAGCGCATGTATCGTAAATAAATTTACTCTTGTAAAATGACAAGTCGCATTTATTTATACGCGACATTTGCAGTTTAACAAGGACATGACTTGATTCTCTGAGCTTTAATTATTTACATATTTTTTGATGATTAGTAATTGATTTCTCAACATATGTAGCAGTTTCTAACCTCGAAGGTGTCTAGCATTTTCCTTTGTATAACATAGATAACATTGTCTACACTTTTACTAGTTTGATGGATCTCAAATTGCTGATGAAGCAAGAAATCTGTTTTGAACAGCCAAAGCTTCTCGCCACAGCACCGTTGAGCATGATCACAGCAATTCATTTATATAAGTTCAATATATTTTTAAATATTGGATGGAATATTCTTACATTAACATATATATTAAGCATGCACCTAAATTAGATCTATACTTGAAGCTGTTTGACAACGAAAACAATCAACAAGGAAATTTAAATCACATCATCCCACAGATGTCCAATATCAAGGAGTGTTATATTTCTTCATTTCATCTTTCTTTTCCAAATGGCCTCTTTGATCAATGTTCTATGTTTCACTTATTCATGGTCAAAGATCTTGATGTCTTTGAAATTAATTTTATGGGGTATTTTGGATTTACTTGTTTCCATTTACTTTACAAGCTTTTCTGTTCTTCAGCTCTTTTTTCTTAAGGTCTTGATGTCTCTCCAATATGTTTCCATTCATACTCTTCACAGTCTAGTTCATGAACGCTTCTGAGTTCCTTTATTGGACATAGTAGTTTCCGTTCTAATGCATCTCTTAATTACTGTGGAGGGCGAAAACAAACGTTAATATTTGATTTCTTTTAATGCTGATTGAATATTTTCTGATGTATCAGGTGCACATTGTATTGCTGAAATAGAAGTGGGTTTCTCTTTTTTGTTGTCATCTGTATTTTTCTATCTAAAATTATTCAATCGCTCCGCATTTTCTTATCGCATTCATTGCTTTTGAGAACTCCTTTCAGATCTCTTCATCTATTTTGTCATCAGAGCATATTGATGGCTCGCCTTCCTAATGTGTTGACAATGCCATTGAAAACTGGTGGCGGATGGCAAGAAATAGTTGAGATATAAATCTGCGTTTATCTTTCTTTTTATACAGACATCTAGGAAAGGAAGAGTGATGTTTTTATCTGTCTCCATTGTTAATGTAATAGAATGTTGTAAAGAATCCAGAAAATTTAAGAAGACATCGAAATCGCGATTAAAATGCTCCAAATTTTCAAAAATATCATCAACATATCGTATCCAAAAATGTGGAAAATACCTGTTTTTAGATACTGCACTACGAGCAGTGTCCTTTTCAAAAGAATGTGAGGAATTCAAAAAGTCATCGAAATCATGTGTTTGTTTGTAAATACACGTATATGATCCTTTAAAATTGAAGGGCACTTTAGGTCCCCTAATAATCTGCATGGGTCCAGTTAACAATTTTAAAAGGCCCAACACAATCTAAAAGGCCCCGTTCTCAATCATATAGACCCTTAACAATCTCAAAAGGTCCATTCATATCTAAAAAGAGCACTTAAAAAAAGCAGGTGCCGTTCACAATCTCAATGGGCTGCCTCACAATCTTATGGGTCCCTTTCAAACTTTAAAAAGGGTCCCTATCTTTTAAGGCCCCTTCAACATTTAAATGCGCCCCTCATAATGTTAAACGGTTCCTTACAAAATCAGCGGCCCCCTCAAAATCAAAGAAAGACTCCGTTCACAATGTTATCGCTCCTTCATAATCTCAAAAGGGTCCCCTTCACAATCTTAAAGGGTCCCTTCGGGCCTTCACAGTATCGGAAGAGTCATTTTCACGGTCATAAAGGGACCCTTCACGATCTAAGAAGGGGCCCTCACAATCCTAAATGGTCCCTTCAGAATCTCATAAGGGGCCACGATATTAAAAGGCTCCCTTCACAATCTCAAAAGGGCCCTCTCACAATCTTAAAGAGCCTCTTTACAATATATAATCCGTTAAACCCAAATAAATTGTTCCTTGGTAAAACAATTTCTCACAACTTGATAAAAAAACCGGCATTCCGTCTAAAACCGGAAGTGGCAGCTTCGCTGGCATGAATTTCGGTGAAATAAATCACATACAATAGATCGCCTTACGGCAAAATTTGCATGTTTCAGCGATTCGAACGTGCGTGAAGTTGGCGGAACCATTTTTTATACATCGTTATTCTATTCGAAATAACTTCTACTTTATCAATTTGAGCCGCCTGATTATGGATCTGGGCTCAGATTCCACAAATTCGCAGTCGCTTTTGAGAAATTCAAGTTTAGAGAAAAAAGTGGTTCCGTTGTGAAGTTAGTGGGACCGTCCAGCGGAACCAATCGCTAAGTCTCGCTGATAGACGAAGTAACTCAATTTCTTTTTGTCACTGCCTGATCCATTTTGTTGCGCTGATCACAAGTATGTGCTTCATATTTTTAAAAAATGCAGTTTTTAGCCGGAAATCCGTTTGTCACTTTTTCTGCAATCTAGTTGTAAAGTTTGTGGAACAATTTTTTAATCTCAAGAGTTTCACAGCGAAATATACCTACAATCACTAATTTGAAGCTCCTGGTTACAAATCTATCATCAGATTTGAAAAATTTTCCCGCATTGCGACGATGTCGCACCGATGCCTCAGTGCGTTAGAGTGGTTCTCTTGTGAAAGTGGCAGAACCGCATAGCGGAATTAGAATATTTTTGCTGAGAATTACTACAACAGACATACCAAGAGACTGGAATTGCTTCACTGATCATGGTTTTCTGTTCTATTTCACGCGTCGATCAGCATTTACCAAGAAAATATGATTCGACGGTTTTCATGGATTTCATCAGATTCTCAACGGGTAGGTATCGTATTAGTTGTGGTAGGCCTAATGAGAAATCAATTCTTTTGTCCGCTTGCATTTGCGGTGCATGCAGCTCATGCTCATACACCTGTCCATACTTAAATGATTTAAATTTGTCCATACTTAGTTCTTTCATGACGTGCTTTAAATGATAACACAGTCAACAGAGTTAGGCCATATTTTCATTTTGCACGAAAAAGAGGAAACATGACTCGTAGTCAAGCAAATACGACACCGGTTGGAGTCTTCGTGGGCAGAGATCCTCATAGCATGCAAAACGTCCACCCGAATGAACGGTTCGGTACTGGCGGCTCATCTGATTAGTAGTCACTTCATGACAATGATATTTGAAAAATGGAAGAATCTTTCAAAGTTATCGATACTTGCAGAACATGTATAAGATACGTTTATAAACAGGGTGTCCGCGCAAATTTGGATGAAAATTTCCAGGTGTTTTCCAGGGAAATTTACGAAAATAGAGGGGATTAATTTTAACGAAGTACCAGGCTTTTTGCAAGGAAATTTTACTCAAATTCACGCGTCAAATTTAAACAGTGATGATACCACGGTTTTACAAAAAATCCGGAAGATCTCTTGTGGGAGGGCCCATACGTTACTTTTACCGAGTCCCATTTTCAGTTTTAAGATGATTACAAGTAATCCAAGAGTCAATTTTAAATAATTATGAATCTTTGTGTTAAGCGCCTACACACTTCAGGCCCGATACTGCGACTAAAGATACATTGATTATTAATGCACTACAGATGATGATTAATTAGAGCTCAGACATATTGAGGCAAATTACCGCAGGCGAAACCTCCGGCCTTTTGGGAGTATAACTAGCAGAATTTTTATGTTTTTTTAAAGCAACGCAGGTGAGACCTTTAACCCTTTGGGAGTGTTACTGGTAGAGTTTTCATGTTTTGAAAGCGCCGCGGGCGAAACCTCCAGCCCTTTAGGAGTATAACTGGCAGAATTTAAGCTGTTTAAAGCGCCGCATGCGTGACCTCCTGAAATGCGTAAAACATTTTGTCGGCAATTATATCAAGCAAGAATTGCAACTTTTCTGAGCTTCATGTTATTTCAAAATTTCATGATATGAGGGAGGGTTTTGTGAATCAAAAATTTTGGCGTGTATAATGAGTTTCACAAGGTACGAGTAATAATATATCCCGCAGGTCTACACAGTAGAACAAATGGAATTGTTTACTTCACAATGTACGGTCTACTTCTTGAATACATATAGGCCTACCTACACTATACTATTGTAGGCCTACTGTACATGCAGTTTTTATAAAATTGATTGCCATTGGTGCCAATTATGTATTAAAATAAAGAAGACGAATACCAATATAAATAGAATTTTTTGAATATAATAAAAGAATGTGCTCATAATAATGTACCGGTATGAAGAATCTCTACAAGCAAGCTCTAATCGGCCTGTAATTTCAAGCAAGCCCAAGCCAGATATCATTCTCTTTGAATGTATACATAAATCGATCGTCATGAACTTATTGCAACACATTCTTTAATTGGTACGTTGTCTGGTTATCCCACCATGTCTAAGGCATCGGCCATCCAATCCTCTCTGTTCTGAAAAATTCCGGGGAAAATCTATCCGAAGTTCTATGCCTAAGGAGTTTGCATATCATGAAATTAATATTATTGACGATAAAGATTGAAAGGTGGCGTGAAATTCGTTGAAGTTGTTTTTAAGCAGTCATAAAATTTCAATGTGTAATCCAGGATTTCCAGGTATCCAGGGAAAAGTTACAATTTCCAAGAGTTTTCCAGGGAAAATTACAATTTCCAGGTGTTTTCCAGGTCTTCCAGGGAGCGCGGACACGCTGTATAAACATGCATGTATTGACCTAGGGTATCCTTTTTAAAAGCGACTTCACAACGGAACCACTCTAGCACGTTTATGAACGACATCATGGTGCATATCTGTGATCAGCGGACGGAACCAAATGGATTAGGCGGTGACAGAAAGAAATTTATTTACTGCGCTTATCAGCCTGACTCATCAATTGTTTCCGTTAGTTTGGCTCACTAACTTCACAACCGAACTACTTTTTTTATTTAAACTTTGAATTTTTCAAGAACGACTTCGATCATTTGTGGAATCTGAGGCCAGATCTTAACTTTCTTAACTTTTTACGCAGAAATACTCAGCGACTCAACAGCTACGTTATCTGACTATCCCGCCAAAGCACGTCAACTGTTCTGGATGAAAGTATACGTTATGTGTATTATTACAATACTGACATTGCGATATAGATATTATTCCCTAACACTGTTGCGCGCTGTGACCGTGACTATGACCCACACAATGACGTCAACAGGACTTTCCTACGCACAGGACCAACTTCTGCACTTACGGTCTACTGGTCTCCGCATCTCGCGAGCAACACGACGCCGCTTGTGGTTCCTAAAACTGCTACACAAAGAAGGAATACCGGGAAGTCAGTCACATTTGCTGGGAAAATCCAAAGGAGGAGGAAAGAGAAATTTCTACCGATGTTCTCCAAACTTCAGCTGACCTTGAGGATTCCCACCAAGGGTGTTACCGCGAATCTGAAAGAAACCAGAACTCGCAAAGTTTGAGCAGACCGACTGCAGTCATGATAAGCGACCGTGGACGATTCGAATATTCAGATCGTGAGAGAGCTAGTGCAACCAAGAGTATCTTATTACTGTTATTAATGAAAATCGTTCCCAAGACCTACTGATCGCAAAAAGTTGCTGAAAATTTACTCTGCAAATGTTCAATCTCTCTCAAATAAACGACGAGCTACATGTAGTTTATAAAGAAAATGTTGTGCATGCCTTATGTGTAACGTGGTTAAAAGCGGGTACACCTACTGAAACAGTTATCAGAATAATGCGACTCACAGCTCATCGTCTGGATCGCAAGTATTGAGCAGGTGGTGTCATCGTTCTCGTTCCATCATCTGTCCATGCAACAGTGCTTGACTCACACAGTAATGAATCTTTCGAAGCTCTCTCCGTTCAATTACAAGTGTCAGGAGATCATTTACCATCTGTTGTGTCTACCGACCACCTTCATCTCGGCTGACATCACTTTAGTTCCTCGATACTCTGCTTATTACGGGAGAGCGCAACATCATCGTAAGTGACTTTCACTGTCACATCGACTGGGATGTCAATGTAGCCGAACGAGTCGCCGATCGTGATTTTCCACACCAATGCCAACAGCATGTAAGAGAATCGACTCGTGGACACCGTGTGCTCGATCTTGTACTCACACGTAGTGAGACAGAGCTTGTGAGTAATGTTCGAGCATGTAAGCCGTTTTTTTGGACTGCATATCACTGTTCCGTGACGTGCCATCTTAACTTTCATGCGTCAAGCGACAGTAAAAGGTTTCTCAATTTTTGCGAGGCAAACTGCAACTCGATGGAGGCCTATCTGTGTCATCATATTTGTTGGCCTCAGTTGTTGGATGCATGCACGAATGTAGAACAGTTATGGGAAACTATCAAAACGATTCTCACAGCGCTTATACTTCCTTACGTTCCTCAGCAAACTCGCCGTCAGGTGCAAAAACAAGAATCTATCTTGATGTGTTATGTTCACAAACTGATGATTGGAATGATCGAGGGTGAAAAAATGATTTCTAATTGCGCTGTAATAAAAAATGGTTCCGCCAGGTGTTTCCACTGACACCACACGTGTAGCTATATGCCTTTTCAGATTTAGCAACATTTACATTCGTCGGTGATTGAATTGACTATCAACAAACAGTATTTGCCCATTCTAGAACCAAACACCGCGAAAAGTTGGGTTTCTTTCCTCACGTCAACATCAATGGTGGGGATTAGGTTCACCACTGATGACATATAAGGAGAGATCATCACCAACAGCAACTTCTGTTTGCCTTAGGATTGTATAAGGTGATATTATCAACTTTTTACTTAAACTCCACGTGGGAATTGCTTTTTCGGAATATTAAAGTAGCCGCTATTTTTTACTTTTCTTATATTAAAATAGTAAGCTTTAACAAAGAGGCAATAGCAAAAAATAGAATCATTTTTCAGATGGTGGAAAATCACAGATATAGTAGACATCAACAAGATTCATCTCCTTGGCACTCTGATATAGACGCCTTTGCCTCCCCTCTCACTCTCCACGCTGCAATGACGCCCGTTATAGTAACACATTGAATTATACAATAGTATTAACATTTTCATAGTGAATTTCATAGAAATCCGATTTTTTGCTTTTGTTTAGATTAGTGCTTAATTTAAATTGTACTTACAACTGGCAAGTACTGCAAATGTACAACATGCATAATTTTTATCTTAATATTGAGTGAATAACACGTCACTTCAAAAATGGTGAACGGAGTATGATAGCACTTCTCCTATTATGGAAGAGATACACCAAATGTAAAAAGTTGCGTGCTGAATTTAATTAATATTACTGCAAGTACGTTTATCTTTTTTCAAATCGCATGACCCGAGAAAACACTTGATCACCTTCCATGACTTCTTATTGACAATTTTTGAAGCTAATGGCTCACTGCATAGCAGCAGTCAGCGGAAAAGAGTTGCAGGGTCCTGAGAAGGTTCTGCTAATTCACTATCATGTTGATGACTTGGAACTAAGCTAAAAGATTCGATCTAGTAAAGCTATTATCCAAGCGATGATCAAGACAGTGGCATAGGTGGTGGTGATGATTATGACCCGCTTTTAGTCAAAAGACAAGAAAATTAGCCAAATTGTATGCGTTTCATCTCTCAAGTGATCGTTTTGAGAACGAGAGCAGTGAAACACATGTTTTCATAAAAGTTTATTCCTTCAACACTTCGCAGACCTGTCCGCCACATTCATCAACCATGCCAGTTATCTCAACATGCATAAGCTTAGTGACAATCCACTTTAAAGTGGATTTCGGACTTTGGGCATTATTCCACTATGCAGTTCTTGTCAGAAAATCCCGCTCGGTGCATCTGATGTGGGTGACACTCGTCACATGTCTATCAGTTTGCATGCGACAGTCAACTGGTAATCGCATTAAGAAATTCGTCATGAATTCTTTATTCATGAATCAAGCAATGTCTACAACCATACAATTAACGCCGCTCGGAGGATAAATTCGAAGCGCGCGATACATATCACAAATTTTGGTGGATGAATTCGCCAAAATCTAATGACACTATACTCACTGCAGAACATTAATCGCTAAAATCAGGCTCTTATTTTCAATCATTGTTGATGTACGTCATTTCATTAGGCATGTTTAGTGATGAAAATTTTCCGGAAAATATTGGAAAATTTTGGAAAAAATCGGAAAATTTGGAAAATTTTGAAAGTTCTGATTTTTTGTGATAAGCCCTATATGCTTTGACCGCTTCCACAGCCGAGGCAGCTACACACCAATAGAATGGGTCTATAAAACTGCCCGAGTAAAAAAAATATGCTATGCTTAATAGGTAGTTTAGTAAGCACCATAGATAAACTGCCAAGTTTTATAATAACTGCCTAGTATGGCGCTGCGTAGGCTATCCATGTTTTGCTTGGTAAGCACCATACATAAACTGCCAAGTTTTATAATAATTACCTAGTGTGGTGCTGCGTAGGCAACCAATGTTCTACCTAGTAAGCACCATAGAAAAACTGCCAAGTTTTATGATAATTGCCTAGTATGGTGCTGCGTAGGCTGTCAGTGTTCTGCCTAGCATAAGCACTATAAATAAACTGCAAAGTTTAATATTAATTGCTTAGAATGGGACTGTTTGACCCAGCAAGCTGTGTGCTAAGTATGACAACATCATTGAGATCAGTGCGCTTCCCGCAGTTGCTGCCGATGAAATTTACAAAACAATTAATAATGAAACTTTTCATGTATAAACATAGCAACAGCTAGGACTCATACACAATATACAACTGGATAGTGGAAAAAATTTATTCACATCAGATAAGAGCATGCATGCAATTGTTCCAATTCTACGATGCGCTGAAATAAATAGCTAGATAAAAGTAAACATTCATATAAAAGGTAAGAGAAACATACTTCCTTAATTTGAGGAAAGCCCGAAAGCGAGAGATGCTGTCGACTTCCAATTTATATTGTTTTTGCGAGGCCTTTCGATTAGTCACTACAAGAAGATGTGTTCGGCTATCTTAGCCTCCTAGTGACTGAAAGGCCTCGCTAAAGAATGCATGGACTTTCCTCAAATTTGGATAAAAAATGTCTGGCCCTCTAAGTCTCTTCAGTGAAATACTTCCTTAAGTTTAAGAAAGCAGTTCCAAAGTCTATATTAAAGGACCCCAAGCTGCATTACTTATGAAAACAGCAGTTTCGCCGTCGTCGTGGACAGTCTAGCAAGGTTTTTGTCCGGTCTAACAAATGACTCAACGCATGTAGAGAACATATTTTCACAACTTCATCAAAATTCTGATCAAAAGTTTTGAAAAATATATAACAATATTCAATATTAATAATTACAATAATGTCTATCATCTCACATGAAAGCAAAATATCGACGCCACGAAGCATAAATATAGGAAGATGGTGTCTGCCTCGTTACATTTGTTTGAATAAAATTTGGATATGTAAAGACAAAGGAGAGAAAGTAGGGTACAGCAAAAGATTATGCTCTTACGTTTCCATAAATATATTGGAATACATATCTGGCCCGCCTTCAAAAAAATAGTGGTGAACTTTGACAGATGATACAGTGGAGAGACCATGTCAACGGTTAAAAGCTTCTTATCGAACAATGTTTGCAACAATATTTTAGCAGTTCGCAAGTGCATATCGAGAGGCTCTGATAGTGGAAGTCTCCTTATAGAAGGCAGAGGCTATATACCTTTAACACTGAACATTGTTTTGTCAGCACTTGGTTGTCGATGAGAATCTCCTCCCAAACGTAGCGGCTTTTCGATAAGAAATATCATCTTGTGAAGATCAGTCGCATGAGCCTCGAGCCGAACATGGGGATATCCGCATCTAAAATTGAGATAAGCAACATCAACATAGGGTTACTACACGATAAAGCTTCATTTTTTGCACAGGCACACAAAATTTGGGAACCTCCAACGCATTATAAAGCAGACAATTGAAGAACTAGTAATTATTAAAAAGTAGGCTACACTCAAACTCAGCAAACGTTAAACCCTCCCTCTGCAGTTTAGAGACAAAAATCTCATCTCTCGAACTTTGAGATTACAACTCTCACCCTCGCCGCTTGCTGCAAGGTTGGGCAAAATCTTGGGGTCAAAACCCAAAACCCATTTTTAAATAAATGAATGAAATCAAGTAGACGAAGTGCATTCTTTGTATTTTGTGCTGACAAAAAGATTCTTCCATAGGCCAAAATTCCTATTGGGCCCATGATAAGTGTGGTATTAGTGGGAAACAATTTGTTATTGCAATAATCAGTGCAATTAGTAGCCTAAGTACATGTATTACGTCATAAAGTTTTCTTTTAATTTAACCTACACTTATACTGACTATTTGAAGATCTTTGATTTAGTTATGATTGAGTTACACATTGCTCATAAAACAATTGTTTTTCATTTTATCATTCAGGAATATAAACAAGCCTGATAAATATTATAGCTGCGCAGTAAGTGCATAATTAAACATATTTAGAATGCGAAATCGGAATGATTTTAATTTTTGGATAAATGTCGGCTATCGCAGAAAGTTAAGGGTGAGAAGATAACTGTGAAGATGTAAAATATGCGGAATATATAAAAATTCAATATGCACAAATGCAGCAAAAGACATGTAAACTTACAGTAGGCCTACGGTGTGATCCAAAATGTCCCGGACTAACCTACTTGCAGATAACCTGTGATAACGAATACTACTTCAGATGTAAATTTAGGTCTTTAAGGCATGAGAAATATGGTCGCCGAAATTTTTCCGGTCAGTTTTCTATTTTTAAAAAATATTTTTACATTTTAACATGAATTTCTGTATTTTCTGAATTGATCGAGATCCGATTTGTCTTATTGTTATAGTTAGATTGATTTTGATTTGTACCTTATTTGACGGATATCTTTGCCATGAATATTGCACGTCTTTTGTTAATTGCTTCATGTGTTACGATATCAATCAGTGAAGTTCATTCAGCACGCATTCATTAAGAAATCCGTGTCAACGATGGTTCTTTGTTCTATCAGTTTTCATGATGGATGTGACAAGCGTGTCTTCAGTCGAATATCGCAGTGTGATACGATACCTCCTGATCCGCGGCTTCGCTAATGGTGACATTCTAAAGGAATTAAGCCTGGCATATGGAAGCAAAGCTCCATCGAGAACTACTGCTTATTTCTGGATAAGCGAATTTAAACGCGGAAGACAATCTGTGGAGCAAGATTTTTCAACTGTTGGTCGGCCGCAGGAGATTCCGGAAGAGAAATCGAGTCAGTGCGATGAAGTGATTACAGCACACAGAAGGATAACCATCCGTGAGTTGTCAAGAGAGTTGCGAATCAGTTATCACTCCTGTCATGACATCATCAAAAGACTTGGATATCGCAAACTGGCATCACGTTTCGTACCGAAGTTTCTGTCACCTGAAATGAAGGAGAACAGACTTCTGGCGGCACAGTCAAATTTGGATCTCCTCGAAATGCACGGAGATCAGTTTCTGAACTGCATCCTTACAGAGGATGAAACACCTTTAAGTTTGTATCTGCCTCAAAGTAAGCGAGAATCTGCAGAGTGGCGAAAATCAGGCGAGTCTGCCCCTTTGAAAATGCGATCCGGAACATCACATCGCCGGTCGTTGATGCTGACGGTCTTTTGGAACGCTTCGGGAATCCAACTGGTTGACTTTGCGGATAAAGGAGTAAGAATCAATAGCGAATATTATTCCAATCTGTTATCTGAAGCGAGGAAGAAAATAAGAAAGCCACGAAACATTCCCCTCTACTTGCTTCATGACAATGCTCCGATTCACACCTCGCAGGAGACAACCAATGCCTTAACGAGAAACGGATTTCAACTATTGAGCCATCCTCCTTATTCACCTGACTTGGCCCCAAGTGACTTCTATCTGTTTAGATTCCTCAAAAAGCATCTTCGTGGACACCATTTTGAATCGCCAGTTGAACTGCGGGATGCAGTTACTGAGTTTTTTGATTCTTTGACACCGGAATTTTTTCATAAAGCTTTTTGTGAATTGAGACTTCGTTGGCAAAAAGTGACGAATGCTAACGGCTCATACATTGAAAAGTAAACTGTTTTCTGGAACAAAACATTTGTTTTTCCGTTAATTATTAGTCAGGTTATTAGTGATAGCTTAACTGTCAAGTTAATCTAAATATATTAATTCTAAATCGCTAGAATTTATAGGAAAATCTTGAAATTCAGACAAAAATGTTTGAAAATTTTGAAAAAATAGAAAACTGACCGGAAAAATTTCGGCGACCATATTTCTCATGCCTTAAAGACCTAAATTTACATCTGAAGTAGTATTCGTTATCACAGGTTATCTGCAAGTAGGTTAGTCCGGGACATTTTGGATCACACCACGTATATACAATATGTATGAACTTTCAATGCGCGGTATTGTCAAGCCCAGAATGAAATAGCTAATAATCACAAGTATTTCACTCTTGAAATATTCTGTGAATCCAGTGGAAATTTGATAAAATATCAGAACTTTATGTTCTTATCCTGTAGCTCTCCTAAGATTCAAATCAAAATATTAATTTTTGTAACTTGATCTGTATATATTCAGCATTAATAGAAAGTTTTGTATCAAGTTTTGTATCACTTACCCAAGGTCGACCCAAAACCCTAGGTCCAACCTTGCTTGCTGTCACTTCAGCACGTGTGTCAAATACAATGATTAGAACCTACCATAGGAAGCGGTCGGGGAATCAAGGGCGTTAATGTTCTTTATTGACAAATCAGTTGTCACTCACTCAGTATAATACCATGATACGATGATTAGAGCTGCAAATTTCCAATTATAGCTCTAGTTTATTAAAATCATCCTTAGTCAAAGATTGAAAGCAAAATGACTATATCAGGCATTTTTCTTTATTGATGCAACTTGGGATTGTATTTTTAGTTATCGCTGTTCGCATGATATTTTTTATATTTTTTTATCTAACTTAAATGAAGTTAAAAAATGTGATTTCAGCATAATGAATTTATGTTTTGAGTTGATCAGACCTTTTGTCTCTTATTATCTCCTAAATTGATATATGCAAAGGTTTCAAAGCAACTTCCACCTAAACAATCATTAGGGCTCTATACTTTGATGAAATAGGAACCATGAGATTTTTACAAATACGGAAAGATAGACCGAAATACCCTTTTGAGACTAGTACCTAATAAGGATGGCCGACATACAAGCACATGTAATTTACTTAATGCGTTCTCCAAGTGAAATACAACAACGCGAATCCTCAGTTTTAGGAAATACTGTTATTGTACAGTATATTCGAATGCACCACACCAATCATCGCGGCAGATCGTTCTCTAAGTAACGTCCATGGTAGATCATGGTCACTCTCATGCACTGTTGTTTAGCTATAGGGCTCTTTAACGTGCAACTGGACACAATTTCTGCAGTTCTAAATTCAAATGTGCAGTTGCTTTTCTTGGTTTGTGCAGTTGAAAACTTGTAGTCAGGAAAACATGTGAATAGCAGAAAGTGGAGCGGATGTCAAGATATGAATGACAATTGCATCACTTACGTTACAGGAAACAACTATTAAGACATGACAAAGTGTATTTGTTGAAAATTGAAGTTTGCAAAACGATTGAACTTTATGATTGCTCGTAAACTGTGAGTCTTGAATATTAGTTGCATTGTGCCATAGGTGCACATTTGGAGAGATCTGTTCGCCCTATACTTCAGTTCGCACTTTTTTTGTCTGGAGGCCAAGGTGATGCAAGCGTTGCTACTGCCACTGCTTGTATGAATTGGAAACTGCAAAACTAATATATGCACATGCAGTTCTGGCAGAGAACATACATGTACATGCACATGTGCTTTAAGTAGAGAAACTGCTAGCTAATCATGAAACAAATTTCGTAGGAGACCGAGTCATGGACAAAGAAGAGAAAATTTTCAACTGTACATGTACATGTATGCCATGACTTGCAAGTTTTGCATGTTGCATGCGAATCATCCAGCTCATAGGTGTTAAAAACGGTGCTAGTAGCGGGCCACATCATGGATATGATTAGCTTTGTGATCAGCTAATTCTGTAGTAGGCCACTACAGAAATCAGAATCATTGAAATGATAATAGGCCTGCTGTGAGGAGCAGGCATCTGCAACTTCTTTTTTTAACAAAAGATGAAACCAAAAGCAGATGCTGAATGTGCACATTTGTTATCAAAAACGATGCTTAATCAAAATTTTAACCTGTGGTTGTTTTTACGATTTCCAAAATATACTGTTTTCATTGAAACATACTAGCATGCTGAGGGTTTTTCCGCAAGTTTAGAACAGTGATAAATATAGTTTTAAGAAATATCAACCATGCAGAGAAATTGTACCCACAACTCTGCACCGGAGCAAGATTTCGAAATGCTCAAATACTTGCATAAAAACCGTGGAAAACATTGCCAAAGTGGCCAGTCTTAGCAAAGGAAATCTGCGATCTATAACGAAACTTACTTTTAAAGCATTTTACAAAAGTTAGTTAAATACACATTAAATTGGGAATGCATTGCTAGAAAATTCTATCAATATAAATAATATAAATGAGTCAGGGCTGAAACCGGCCGGAGTAATCAAAGCCAGCAGGGGTTGACAACGTACGATTTCAATCAAAATTTATCGCATGCCGCTAACTTCAGACACTGCTCTACCATCGCGACTGTCAAGAGCACATGCAGGCAGTAGGCGCTACTATTATTACTCGTACATGTGTTTGCACTGAAATCCAATCATTCATTTTGATTCCTAGAGATTATTTCCAGTTAATCGAGATATGAAATAATCATTCGATAGATAGGCTAAGGAATACATAATTCTTACAAAATTCACACAGTTGACCAAACGGCAGGAGATCATAGTAAATAGCAGCACAGAAAAAAATCAAGATCCCCTTTCTTTTGAGGTCGATTTCTACTGGCGCTAAAATTATGCAGAAGTTGACGTCCTTCGGCGTCCCGCGCTTTTAAAAGTCGATAGAAACAATGTGGACCTTAGCAGAATAGTGGAGCTTAATTTTTTATTTGCTGCTATAAAAATTCATGTAGGCTAGAATATAGGATTCTGACAATTTTATTTGAGATAAGCTATGTGTAATTACATGCAAAAGTTAGTATTTTCTTAATATTTAAGAATCAGTTCGCAACATTTATATCAGATAGAGCATGTTTAGGTAGGTATCTTTAAATATGTTACACTAACTATAGGCTACATGCTCCTATAATGGTGTTTTCCTTTTGATTGACTAAACGATTTCCTCTAGAGGGAATGCATAGTTAATGGTCAACATAGGCCCATTAAAATTAATCGGAAGGCCGTGCCCGCGGCCTGTTCCATCCCGGTGATGCTTAATCACAGGAGAAAGAGAACATGCGTGGTTCGACGCTTTGAAACTAATTTTTTCATCGTATCAAACTCAATTTTGTCATGCTAAAAAGTTATTTCTGATCTGATTTGGTCGATGGTTTGTAAAGATGATAAGCTCCTGAAACTCTCAGTCCATCCCGAAGATGAGGCCAATCAGTTGCATTGCTTCAAATGTTGGAGTTTATTTAAGATGAAATTATGCTGACAATGTTATTCTAGTGAAAGGATTTCTATTTTCCCTCGAAATTAATGTCCATGTTGGCTCATGGTTGAGAAGAAGAACAGAGAAGAAGTGTCAATTGTCCTGACGTAGCAGCGTGAAGCAAAGATTGATCAAGCGCACTCAAATGAATACCTCCCTAAAGCTTACTCCGCGGCAAGGTACCGGAAGCGAAAATCCTGAAGCTTGTTATTTGGGGGGAGGGACTTACTGTAAAATCCGGTGCCATAAGAAATTAATTAAGGGCTACTGAACGTTGTTTGTACAAAAAGTCAAGAATGATTGAAAGTTTATCATGTCGGCACCTCTCTTATAGTTATAAGAGTTTTATCTGCAGTTTTTTAAGATCTGATCAAATTTTGTCGAATAAATATCACTAACAAATTATAATCTCCAAATATTCATTAGTGAGAGAGGATCGAGGAGTTCATTGAGTTCCGTTGGTAGCTTATCTCTCATGGCGCATCAGCAACATACTACGCCAATTGCGGGAGCAAAACGCAGGTACCGAGCGTTTAATGCTATAATCGCATTTACACATTTATCTAGATGGCTTCACTGCGCAAGGCCTAAGTTAAGCTCACATGCACTATTTCAAGAGAATGCATAATATCCTACTGTCTTAAGGAAAATACAGAGAAAGAAATTTGGTAAAATTGAAATTAAACATGCGACATACAGATGTGCATAATTATATAATATATATAATAATATAATATAATATTACATAACAAATAATATTCTGAAGGAAATGAAAAAATGATCTCAAGTTTAACTATGACTGAAAGAATTAGCGAATCCTATGCTCAGAAGACTCCCTGCCTAGGGGAAGCATAATGCAATTGCAGGATATGATTGTTGGCATTTGAAACGGGCACACTTCACCTCATTTCGGTAACTATGCTGTTGGAGTGTCATTCTGCAGTTGACATGTCTATACTTAATATGATTAGCCTCTTGATCGGTCAAACCTAAATCACCATTCTATTCAGCGCTTACTTCATAATTAGTTATTCTTGATATGAATCATCAATTACAAGAATGATCAGGTAAGGAATAAAAGGTGGATTATTAAGCATCAGCATATTGAGCTCTCGAGTATTCTTAAAAATAATTTCAAAAGACTTTGAAACTTGATGCTTTACCACGATATAATTTGAGAAAATGATATCTAAAAAACTCTTGATTTTGCGAAATTTTTAATGCTTTTTTCATTTTGTCATTTTTCAATTTGATCATGTCAAAGGAAATAAATACTATTAGACATTTTGCCACATTTTCATATTTGTTCGATAATTTCTGTTTGAAAGATGTTAATCCATAAAATTGCTATTCACTATCTGATGAGTGCGGAAACTCGATTATCCCCAGGTTTTCAAATCCGCCTGCAAAAATCTGCAAAAATATATCAATCGTCACCAAGCTTCGGGTAGACTTAGGCCTACTTAAGCATATTTTCTACCTACATCAAAACTTTATGCAGATCGGACAAGTACTTTTTGCATTATAGACGATAACGTGAAGCGCAGCGATGTCAACCGCTTCATTTACCTTCGTCTATTCGACGCATTATTGTTGATCGTGTGTACATTGTTCTCTCTCCATCTCCCTCTTCATCTCATCCACTACTGCCATTTAAAATCTTCACATGACCACTGCCTCGCCACAACCTTTTTTAGTTGAAACAATGTTAGTGTAAGGGATCTGGCGTGGTCATCATCGCTTCACGAGTTGTCGGGTATTGACTTTGTTGACCTCATCGTGCGCTTAATATCTGGCCTGCAGAGACAGCATACAGTTCAAACATAATGCTGCTATTTCTTAATAGGGATAAGACTTAGCAAATCTGAATGAATGTCAGTAAACAGATGAATAAGTCACACGATCACTTAACTAATAGCACTTCAAGTTTTCGTGCTTTCGATGAAATTTAACAGGTTATCAGCAACTTTCAAAACATGTAATTTTCATAAATTTTTAATCCTACATTTTCACTTATCGTAATATTTTTATTGCATAAAATGATTGAGATTGATTATATTTTCTCACCTTGGTCTGGAATCTTGTCATGTAAAAGAGAATTCAATCTTGATAGCCGTCTCTTTTCCGCGCACGTGATAAAGAAGGCTCGATTCCGCATCTTGTTTGACAGGATTTATATGATATGATCTCTTCCTCACTTGTTTGACGGAAATGCAATCCTTCACGACGCTACAAAGTCAGGTGAAACTTGAAGACAGCAATTGTAGATTAAGTTCGCATTGGCTTTCCGTTGAAGTCATTGAGTAACTGCAAAGCGAATATTAACCGAAACAGTCCATCAGAAAATGACTTTGTTTCACGCTGCTAATGCCGAATTCCGAGTTTCGACTCGACACCCAATTGCTGTCAGCTTAAAGCGTGGCGCATTAATACGTTTGGCCAAGACTGCAGTAAGAGCAGACGTCGTTGATCGATCCATGGTAGCATAGCAACTTTGCATGAATAGACTTCTCCGTCACGACTGCTGACTCACTCACCTCCTATCCTCCTATATTGTACGCATATGCCAGACTTCAGAAAACTCAGATGGTCTAAGAATAACATTGTTGGTGAAATTATGAAATGCAATGAAACCCGGACTGAAGAGGGATGGATATTGACTTCTTGTCTTGATACCTAAATTTACAACTGCCATGATAGTCGATCGTCAATCAAGAAAGTACATAACTAATTTCTACAGTACGAGGAAAATCATCGGTACTACATGGACTATAAGCTTTTGATAAGCTGCTTTCACAAGTGTAACATCACTCCGAATACTAAGCTCTACGCATGATCATTTAATGTTTATACCAGAGCTTTAAATAGTACTAAAATTATTTTGATGAATCACGTGCATCAACTGGCCATTTAAACATCACTTTTCCTACGCTATCACGTGTGTCTATACTTGGTGTAGGCCTTTTGCAACAACACAACTGTAATTGTGGGCTATCAGCTATTCTCGCGTTTAATATGCATTGATCCGGTGTACATTAAAATACACCAAAGTTACGTGTGACGAAAATATTTAATTGACTGGGATAAGTAATGAAGCATTTAACATCTTTATGACAATGGCCCAGATTGGCTTTGTATATCTACTAATCTGCCTCATTCCAAACGAATCAAGCAATTAAAGCAGCAAGAGCTTATTAGCTGTTCAAAATTATTATGCCGCTTAGGAAACCTTGTCTGATCATTTAACGCCGTGAGAAGTCCTTCAAGCTGATGACGCTTGTTAAGAACAGAAAAAATATTGCTTGCTTAGCCAATTTAGTAGGTGCTTAATGTGCCTGGTAGGCATATGGTAATCATGCCATAGCAAACTTTGCCTAACCAATTTAGTAGGAGCTTGATATGGACCTACTAGGCATATGGTAATCATGCTTTGCCTAGTCAATTTAGTAGGTGCTTGATATGTGAATAGTAGGCATATCGTGGTTTTGCGTGTTATTATGTCGCCTACTAAGTTTACCGCGCGCGTACCATGACGCTTGGTAAGCAAAACATAATTTTTTTACTCGGGTGGTGATTTTGATCATTGTTTTGAATAAAACGATTTTGAAAAATGAAGAAATTTGAATTTTTGTGATATAATTTTTACGTTTTCTATCACAGCCGAGGCATAGACACATCAATAGAATTGTTCTAACACTCTTGATTTCATCATGTCATTTAGATTAAAACAATCGTAGCAATGCGAATCCCGTACGCGGATTTTTGAGCATTCCTTTGCCAGCAGTTGCTTGTGGCAATTTGTTGCCATTTTTAATATTATAACACAGACATCTTTTGGGAGAACGTTAATTTTTCCCTTTACAATAGGGGTATAATTTCCTGCATTGTGAAAGATCTGGAGCAAAAATAATGCACTTTATTTGGGAGTTTGTTTGTGGCTTGAAAGTTCAGCTCTATTATGCAGCCTTGATTGCAATGATACAAATTCTCCACATGTTGATGAACATGTGAAGCAGAAGCACACAGTCCAACACAGCATTATACATGAGCGGCCATATATTGAAAGATACATGTATATAAAGACTGTAAACTCGTGAGATATTTGGAAACTAAAGATATCTGTGATGAGTAGAAGAATATCTATATGATAGCTTCTGACTTCTGGCGTATTGTCCGATATCTTCTTGGAGGACAAACTACACATTCCATTTCTAGCTGGTTCAGATGGTTCAGATAGTTCCCAATCGATTTCAGATCTACTTAAATGAATTTCAGACTTTTCCAGATGAATTGGAGATTCTCCAGTTGAATCTAAGATCCTTTCAAAGTTGAGTTTCTGACAGATATCTGAAATTCAATTAGAGAAATCTGAAATCCATTTAATGTCTGATATTCAGTTGGAAAGATCTGAAATAGACATGGAGGGTGCAGTTGGTTCCAAAAGTTGACATGCAGGGATGATAGAGAAGTTTTCGGTCTTTGAATATTACATAGTCTTTTCAAACGACTGCAACAAGTCTCCAAAACAATGGCAAAAACGTCAATCACCGAAAAAAAATTCAAAATTTTCCATTGGAAAATTTTCTGGAAAATTTTCCATTTGCATCACTAGGCGTGTTGAATTTGCACTAAAATTTCCCTGCCAAATGACAAAATTATTGAAGACAACATATGATTAATGCAAGGGCAAAAATAGCATATCGAAGTAATGTTGTCAATATGTAAAAAAGGTCTGCATTTGACTTCGAAAAACATTGCAGTTTTACTTCAAGCTATTGCAATTACTTAGTCGGTGCAATTTTGGCCGCGCAGCTATTTTACAGGCTGAGCCGGTCCAATCAATTTCCATGTGTTACCACACATCATATTTCTCAGTTGCAGGAGACTTCAAAACACTGTACATGACCAAAATCTCTATTCAGTGGTTCACTTGTTGTAGAGAATTTCTATCTTTTACTTATTTATGATGTTATTGATTATTTCCTTTCTTAGACATATTTATGAAACACTCGCTATCACCGACTCGACAGCTACTGTGATAGTCGTCAGACCAAAATTGTACTGACTGAGTTCATTTATCTTTGACAGCGCAAATTTAGGAATAGTTTGAGCTTCATTTACTGGAATTGTAGCGTCGGTGGCCACCATCATCAGTGCATAGAGATAAAATACAATAAAGAGTTAGTTTTTATACAATTTTTTATACAAATTACTGTATCCACCGACTCCACAGAAACATGTTTGCGAATAAACTCTGTTAAAAATTTACGGCTCCTCTCTCTCTCAAAAGGAATTGTAGCCTAGAGAATTCATTGTTCACTTCAATATATGGCATCCGACTCCAAATTCTAATACATAGATGGTCCTTCAAATGAAACATAAATGATAAAATTGAAAGGTTTTCGTCTCGTCTGTGGGAAAGCACACAAGACTACATGTCAGCTCACTAACATAAGGAGCTGCGAGGAACCCCTGAGGAGACATTGACAAAAGTAGTAAGCAAAACTCCACTTCTGGACCGCGCAAGATGGCCGCCATCGCTGAGTCCCCCCCCCTGGCACGGCAGAGTGTCGTGGTCGGCCGCCGTGGTGCTTCGTGTCTGAGTCCCCCCCCTCTGGAACGACAGAGGTTGTGGTCTGTCGTGGTCTGCCGGCCAGGTGGGTCCACGTTCACAACATGTTCGCTGACGTCCCCCCCCCCTCTGGAACGACAGAGGTTGTGGTCTGTCGTGGTGTGCCGGCCAGGTGGGTTCACGTTCACACCATGTTCGCTGACTCCCCCCCCCTCTGCAACGACAGAGTGTGAGACTCGGGTGAGTTGGTCCGACCGCCTGGTTGACGTGGGCGACCGCCGGGATTAGTCTTGAGGCTATAGTGTGTGATGTTTTTCGTGCAATCTGCTGAATGTTGGGTTGTAAAATGGGTTGTTTCGAGTGGAAGGAGTGGTCGGATGAGAAAACGGAGGTCAGATTCGGATTCAGCGTGAAATTCTGCATCGGTAGGGTGAGTTTCAAGTCAATCGGAGAGAAAAAATTTTCAACATTTTTCGAAAAACGACAGAGTTAGAATTTGGGACGTTTTGGTGTGTAGTGTCCAAACGAAGCATCGGATGAGAAAACGGAGGTCAGATTCGGATTCAGCGTGAAATTCTGCATCGGTAGGGTGAGTTTCAAGTCAGTCGGAGAGAAAAATTTTTCGGCTGACGCCCCCCCCCCTCTGGACAGCTTGCTTCCAGTGGACGGATTTTGTCGTGCGATAGCTCGTTTGAAAGCTAAGAGTGAGACAAATTCAGTGAAAGAATCGGCTTGTTCCTATCTGTCTTCGTTCAAAAGTTAGAGCGGTTACAAGATTTTAGGTCGGAGCTCGCTTACCTGAAAAAATCCTAAGTGTCAGAGTGACTTTGTATGGGTAAAATTTTGAAAATTTTCCAAAGTGTGGAATTTCGACCTGGGACCGTCACCAAAACATTTTTCATCAAATTTCACTGACCCCCCCCCCCCGACAGCAATCTTCTAACTTTGGTTCCAGTGGACGGATTTTGTCTTACAGCTACTCGTTTGAAAGAGGAGAAAAAACTGCTCGACAACATTTTTTGTTGCGAGTCAATCGGACCAGCCGTTCAAAAGTTAGAGCGGTTACAAGATTTTAGTTCGGAGCTCGCTTACCTGAAAAAATCTTAAGTGTCAGAGTGACTTTGTATGGGTAAAATTTTGAAAATTTTCCAAAGTGTGGAATTTCGACCTGGGACCGTCACCAAAACATTTTTCATCAAATTTCACTGACCCCCCCCCCCCGACAGCAATCTTCTAACTTTGGTTCTAGTGGACGGATTTTGTCTTACAGCTACTCGTTTGAAAGAGGAGAAAAAACTGCTCGACAACATTTTTTGTTGCGAGTCAATCGGACCAGCCGTTCAAAAGTTAGAGCGGTTACAAGATTTTAGGTCGGAGCTCGCTTACCTGAAAAAATCCTAAGTGTCAGAGTGACTTTGTATGGGTAAAATTTTGAAAATTTTCCAAAGTGTGGAATTTCGACCTGGGACCGTCACCAAAACATTTTTCATCAAATTTCACTGACCTCCCCCCCCCTCTGGACAGCTCGCTTCGATTTTGGCTTCCAGTGGACGGATTTTGTCGTGCGATAGCTCGTTTGAAAGCTCAGAGTGACACAAATTCAGTGAAAGAAACGGCTTGTTCCTATCTGTCTTCGTTCAAAAGTTAGAGCGGTTACAAGATTTTAGGTCGGAGCTCGCTTACCTGAAAAAATCCTAAGTGTCAGAGTGACTTTGTATGGGTAAAATTTTGAAAATTTTCCAAAGTGTGGAATTTCGACCTGGGACCGTCACCAAAACATTTTTCATCAAATTTCTGTGAATGAGGGGGGGGGAGGTCAGTGAAATTTGATGAAAAATGTTTTGGTAAAGGTCCCAGGTCGAAATTCGGAAGTTTTAAATTTTTCAAAATTTTCACCACACTGGAGCTCTCACACTTAGGAATTTTTTCACTTGTGGCATGTTACATGCATATGTGCTGACGGACCAACTTCCCGTGGTCATATGAGAATGGTTCAGGTGTCATATTGTAAAGAATGATGAGACGAATCGTTTGCAACAAACCGCATGTCGCTACGATGAATACTTTCGGAGATAGAGCCATTTTAAGTTTTCTTCCGAGCATATATAAACCCCCGACAACGTAAGTCTGATCACTTCATCGAAAGACGAGGTAAGCGACGGTCGTCGCTCTGAGCTCCCGATATCGGGTGTTTCAAAGGACTCTATCTTTTGAAGTAGGCAAGCTATCTTCTTACTTCAAAGTTTGTATGATAGAGTTTGATAGTGTCTTTACTACTGATAAAATTTTTTAAAAGTAGTATGAGTAGTAAAATGCGGAATTTTTTAAAAATTCTTAATTTTCAGTTTTTTCAAAGTTTTAACATATAGACTAAGGTTTTCAAGTATCCTGAGTTCAAATATGCTATCAGATTTGAAATTTAACTAAGTCTAAGGCAGCTTTGAGGGGTTAGATCCCAGCTACTGATCACTACCTTTGACTCGGCGTTCCTGTTACCACTTCGGGGCAGTGACAATGATGTCTTCAGCTGTAAAGAGCGGGTATCGGGGAAGATCTCTCACTTCCCTAGTGATCAGTACAAGGCCTTCGGGCTGTCGACGGGATCGAGTGCCACTCACTACACTCTTTTGGAATATGACTGTACTACATGATTCCAAACTTATACAAATTTCATTATCTTACAGCTAACGATAAATCAGGCATGGCTAATGACAAGAATAGAAAATACCATATCAAAATGTGTGCGGTCGTATAAATCGCAGTGCGGACGCCAAGGCTCACGTCAAGAAGGCGGGCACCGGCCACATGATTATCTTGAATAGGGTTGCGTGCGTGAAGTGTAGAGTGCTGAAGGGTGATGAGGATGAGGCGCGTTTCTACAGAGTGCATGCTGACTGTAGTGGTGGTTTAGTGACTGATTTGAGATTTACGCAGTTGATTGTGGAAGAGAGGGAGCGAATGTTGGCGATCGAGCGAGAGGGTAAGGTTGAGAATGTTGTTGAGAATGTTGTTGAGAATGATGAGTTGGCGAGAGCGGTTGCGTCGTTGGAGCGTGAGATTGAGCGAAAGAGAGTGCTTGAGAGTGATGATGAGGATGATGTGGATTTAGATAGGGAGCGTGTGAGGAAGCGTGTGAGGAAGTTGAGCTCTTCGTCGTCGGAGGTGTCAAACATCGTCATCACCGACCCCCCGAAGAGCTCATCTTCCCCAAAAGTGAAGAGTGGTGGGATTCGTGTGCAGTCGGCGAGGTGGTTGAAGGATGAAGAGAAGAGGCATGTTTCGCAGCAGATGGCGCATGATTTGTTGGTTAATAAGTATGAGAGTTTGAAGAAAGTGAAGGATGAAGTTGTGAAGGAGTTGGATGAGTTGAAAAAGAAGGAACTGAAGTCGAAGGAGGTAGCGGATGAAAATATTAGAATGAGGCGTAGTGTGACTGATTTGAAGAAAAAGACGCGAGAGTTGGAAGAGAAGAACGATGAGTGTGAGAAGAGGGCGAGTGCTGCGGAGAGAAGAATGAGAGATGCAGAAGCGAAGTTTGAGGAGATGATGAAGGAGATGAGTGTGTTGAGAGCGAGGAATGTTGAGTTGGAGAGGACTGTGGCTCGGCGGGGTGATGAGAGGCAGGCGTATGAGAAGTTGGAGCGCATGAGGGATGAGTGGGAACGTGTGAATGAGGATCGTTTGTTTGAGTTTCACATCCCTATTCGGGATAATCATTTGGCCGGCGAAGTATTGGTAAATCAAAGCCTCGACGAAAGTATAGTATGTTACAATGGTCATCCGAGCAAGAAGTGTCTGCATGCCAGCCTGAGAATGCGCGGTCACCTACATAAATTCTCGATTCGGAAACGCGCGAGACTGCCAAAGGATGACTAACTTGGTAAGTGAAAAAGTAAATAAGATAGTATATCCTATTCTAATACATATCATTTTCATTGCAGATCTTTGCCCGCCTTCACCACCCCATCACGTCACTCCCGAGAACGAACCATCGGCTCTCTTAAGGGCCACCTAGGGGCAAGACATGATAGAACCTCCACGCGGTTTGCCCTGGGCAGTCTTTAGACTGGCGAATACTATCATTAAGTTGAATCTGCTATCAGTCAACTTGAACGTTGCGTCGCGTTAGAGGGGTATATAAACCACTGCCTCTCATTTCATTTCATTTCAATCATGCAGACGCCGAACAGTCAAGTCAGCTCTCCTCGCGGACCACAGTTAAGGCCGCGAAATTTATTTGAGGAGTTTGTCAGGCTAGAGGAGCAAGACAGAGTTTTTAATAATCTTGCTCGGATTGGCAATCCGATGACAGCAACTGCTGTCAATCCAACGGAATGGCGCTACATTCCAATTTTTAGTCATGTGCCAGTTAGTGTGGAAGTCGACAGTGCTACCAAAGAGAGAGTCAAAGACTCTCTCAGCAGAATTGGTAGGGTGTAAGATGACGTTACTCCCGAGAACGAACCATCGGCTCTCTTAAGGGCCACCATGGGGCAAGACATGATAGAACCTCCTCGCGGTTTGCCCTGGGCAGTCTTCGGACTGGCGAATACTATCATTAAGTTGAATCTGCTATCAGTCAACTTGAACATTATGCAGTCGATTGCTATCCCTGAAGCATTCTGATTCGCTGTTGAGCAATTCATTGTTGAAAACCCTATATAAGCTAGAAGATTGTAGCGCTTCTCATTCAATTTGAAGTCACGATGGAAGCGACATCTGCCGACAACATTCCCGTCTTCACTGATGAAGACAACGGCATTCCCGAGTTCGTCATCCTCGACGAGTGGGATGAGGAGGATGAGAAGAAGGGGAAGATCAAGAGGATCGTTTGGGCGGATGGAGTGTGGACTCCAAATACCACTCGCATCCGAAAGGTGCCAGATGCACCACCACGGCTTAGGCGGTATAGGGTATACGACAACCTAAGCGTCATACCCATTGACTATTCCAGTCAATAGTCAAATTCACGTCCCCGAGAACGAACCATCGGCTCTCTTAAGGGCCACCATGGGGCAAGACATGATAGAACCTCCTCGCGGTTTGCCCTGGGCAGTCTTCGGACTGGCGAATACTATCATTAAGTTGAATCTGCTATCAGTCAACTTGAACGTTGCAAATGAAGTTCGGTGTAATACTTCCTTTCGACGGGCGTTCCTGTAAAGGGCGGCGGTGAAACCCGTAGCTATGTATACCGCAAGGGACATTCGGCAATGGTCAATCTTGTTAAACCTCTCTGCGTCATGTTTGCAAGTGATTGCCTCTGTCTCAACGTAGTATGCATTCGCGCCAGGGCGACATTTAGCCAACTGTCGAAGGTTGCCTAAAACTTTCCATTGCATACGTTATGAGAACCATGAGTTCTACCTGTCTCTATCAATGAGACGAATTGATGAATGGAATGAAATGGGAGGACACTCACGCGCCACACGCAACATAACACACTTCTCTCTTCCGTAGTCTAACAAGCTCTTTACACATGGATCGCAGTCGATTGCTATCCCTGTATCAGAAGTGTAAGCTATCTTAATTTATTTGACACTATTTTATCTACCATCATCGTCCATATGAAATGTTTTTAGATTTACAAGTTAGACTAAGCGTGCTACTATTTCCAAATGAAAAAGTATACATGGCTAAATCATCCACTTAAGCCCATCCGTAGTCTAACAAGCTCTTTACACATGGATCGCAGTCGATTGCTATCCCTGTATCAGAAGTGTAAGCTATCTTAATTTATTTGACACTATTTCATCTACCATTATCACCCATATGAAATGTTATAAGATTTACAAGTTAAACTAAGCGTGCTACTATTTCCAAATGAAAAAGTATACATGGTTAAATTATTCACTAAAACCCCATTCAAGTAAGTCAGTATGAAAGCAAAGATAATACGAAATAAACATTTATTATGGCATGTATTTCAAAAGGTCTTCATCGTCAATATCGTCCCAGAGTCTGGCTTCACATAGATCACAAAAACAGTTGAGCTGCTTTAAACGTTCTTCTGCAGCGTCCCTCACTTTCTCAATGTACGCCCACTCCGCCACGGTTCGCGGTTGGGAGTTAGGGGTGTACCACTCCCATATTTGATGCAAGTGCGACTTGCTGGTCATCTCCATCACCCCTTCGGCATCATATTGTAAATATTTCCACCGTATGCCTGTTAGGTCGGGCAACTCCTCTTCATCCTCCTCCGATAATGATAACTTTCGTATATTGTCCAGTCGGTACACCTTCTCCACCTTCGCCTTTCTTGGTGCATTTGGTGTAACGAGCACCTTTGCTGATGTACATGGAGAGGAGAACTCCAATGCGGTATTTGGTGTTGTTGGAGGACTTGTCATGTTGTCTTTGAAATGCTGACTTTGAATAATGATAACTTTAACATTTTTCTAATTCTTAAGTATACACAAGCAGCCAATCAGAATGAACATCCAATGAATGAAGAGAATGAAAGTATATAAGCAAAGTGACATTCATGTCATTTCACTCTGTCTTTGAGACGCATAAGTGAACGGTTGTCTAGCGAATTCTGTTATTATTTGAGGCGTACAAGTGAATTCCAAATTTGAGACGTATTATTTGAGTGAAGTCTCTATCTTGTTGAAGTATCAAGCTTAAACATAATTTCGTTGAAATGGTAAGTTGAAAATTTCTTCACTCATCTCCCTCAAACGTGTGGCTAATAGCATCTTCCTCAATTTCAGGCATCAACTTCATCACCAACACCCTCCCTTCTCGAGGAAAGTTTAGAGTTGTTGAGTCAAAGTAGGTTGTAACAATACACTGAGACTTGAACAGAGATGATAGAATGATTTCTCTTTCAGGTGATGTGAGTTCCAGCTCAGGACTCTCGCGACAAGGCAACGAGTGGGAATGTGCCGACTGCGGACATATGTTTACAAGGAAGCACAGTCTCCTTCGACACATCAAACAACGTGTGTGTCAACGCAAAGCGGCGTCAATCTCCGGAGGTGAAGTTGATTCTGACGATGACATCTCCTTTCCTTGCGATTTGTGCCCTCTTTCTTTTGATAGTCACTTTCAGCGATCTTCGCACAGACTTCAACACACGCATGCAAATGATCACTACACCAACGGTACCTCTACCATCTCCCTCATTAATGTTTCCCATAATAATTTAGTACGCGACTACTGCATGAGTCCAATACTCAAATAGTAGATTTTCCTGAGTGGCTCCTTCAAAATTCAAACATTATCGAAGCGCTCTTCAACAATTTAGACAATTTTAGAATGAAGGCGCTCATCTACCTTAAACTAAAATATATTAAAATAGATTTTCAAACGGGTCAAGTGACGGAGAGAATACAGTTTCATGTTCCTTCCTCTTCCGCAACCGAAGTTGTAGACTGCGAGTCTTGGCTAAATTTTCACATTCAATGTTTAAAATCAAATGTAGATAAATTCAATCAACGCGACAGCGCTCTCATTTTTGATGGTGTGGACTCAGCCATATTCAAAATTTCCCTATTAGAAAGTCATGCAGCTCGAGGCACATTTAAACTACCAAAAACGTTGTATAATAAGAAAGCTGTCATCAATGTTGATTGTAAATCACAGTGTTTCAAATATGCAGTCCTATCCATCCTTCACTATAATGATATCAACGCGCATCGAGATCGCACCTATAGCTATAGACAGTGGGAGGATGAACTAGACTTTGAAGGTTGTGATAGTAACAACATGAAAATCAAAGATGTAGAAACGTTCGAAAAACATAATAAGATTAAAATTGTCGTTCACGTGTGGGAGAAGGGGTTGAAGGGTGCCCGCTATAATTCACGTTCAACTTGTTATGAACGTGTAGTCAACCTCTTATTAGTAAAACAAGATGATAGCGAGGAATGGCACTACTGTGGTATTCCCCAAAATCTCTCGCTTGTACACTCACTTGGGGCACTCTAAAAGAGGTGAACATTTTGTATGCGACCGCTGCATCCGCTCCTTTTGGAGTAAAGATAAATTTGAAACTCACTATGAATGGTGCAAGCGAGGTAAATTACAAATGGAACGCATGCCCAAAGATAAAATATTTTCACATAGGGATAATGGTGACGAATTAAGTCCCCTGCGTGTCATTTACGCAGACATAGAATGCTACATTGATGATATCATCCACAAGCCAGCAGCCATATCCTGCTATGAAGTATGGCATGACCACTTTAGGAATAGACAAAACAAAATGCATACTTGGCAAGGTGAAGATTGCATTTCAAAATTTCTAGAATTTCTCGATAAAGCTGCTAAATTTCAACAATCATATGATTCCCAATTGCAGCGTAAGTCACTACATATGTCAGATGAAGACAAACAAAAATTTGAAAGTTGCACATCCTGTCCTAAATGTCATAAAACGTTTGATGACGATAAAATTAAGAAAGTGCGTGATCATGATCACATCACTGGTAAATTTAGAAACGCACTCTGCTCCAAATGTAACTTTTCACTTAGGTTGAGACGTCGTGTACTACCCGTCATTTTTCATAACTTTAAGGGCTATGACAGTCATATGCTCATAAAAGGAGGGTTGAGCCAGATGAAATCGTGGCAGTTTAATGTAATAGCACAAACGAGAGAAAAATTCATGGCAATGACAGCAAAAGTACCAGTAGATAAAACTAAAGAAAATAAGACAGTCTTCTTCGAAATAAAATTTTTAGATTCATTTCAATTCATGTCAGCGTCACTAGCTTCTCTCGTTCGTAATCTCAAGTTTCTTCCCCATAGTCAAACTTTGAAGAAACACTATCCAAACTTAACGGATGAAATAATCACTCGCAAAGGAGTCTTTCCTTATGCGTATTTTAGCTCAATGTCTAAACTAAATGAAACAACCCTTCCTTCCATTGACAAATTCAAAAACGATTTGACGGGTGAAGATTGTCCAGTAGAGGACTATGAACATGCTCAAGAGGCATGGTTAAAATTTGATTGTAAAACGTTTGGCGATTATATGATCGCTTACTTAGAATTAGATGTCATTTTGCTGGCTGATGTCTTTCAGGAGTTTCGACGAGTGGCATTAGAAGAAGACAAATTAGATCCCGTCAACTTTGTCAGTCTACCAGACATGTCCTTTAAATCAGCCTTTAAAATGACTGGTGTGGCCATTCATCTCTTACAAGAGCCGAGATGTATAATATATTTGAGCGCGGAATACGCGGTGGTCTCACATTTGTAAATAAACATCATATAAAATCTGAAACAGTAGGTGATGATCATATCCACCTAAAGTACTATGACCAAAATAATTTATATGGCAGTTCACTGTCTAAACCACTACCTCATTCCGAGTTTAGTTGGTTAAATCAAGATGAGCTTGAGTATTACTCCAACCCTTCAAACATACTGAAGATTCCAGATGAAGGTGATTGGGGATATTATTTTGAAGTGGATTTGATTTATCCAAATAGTATTAAAAATAAAACTGCTGATTTCCCACTTGCACCTGAATCTGGCGAAGTGACTGAAGATATGTTTTCACCATTCATGTCACAATTTCATAATAACTTAACAGAGTGTGGACAGCCAAGGTACAAACCATGCCGCAAACTTTTACTCACCCAATATGATAAGAAAAAATTATCTCGTACACTTCTGCATATTAAAATTCTATTTAGAAATGGGCATGCTTCTAAAGTCAGTTCACCGCATTATCAAATTTAGACAGAAAGCCTTCCTCAAACCCTACATAGATAGTAACAGTCAAAAACGTGCACTCGCCCAAAATAATTTTGAAAAGGATTTTTATAAATATAAGAATAACAGTCTATTCGGAAAGACCATGGAGGATGTTAGAAAACGTATGAATTACAAACTAGTCGTTGATGAACAAAAATATCACAAATTGACCTCATCACCTCTTTTCATTGATAGAGACATCATCGATGAGGATCTTGTAGGTGTTAAAATGATTAAATCAGAAGTTGAGTTGTGCAAACCCATCTATATTGGGCAAGCCGTTTTAGATTATTCCAAGCTTGAAATGTATCAACTCTTCTACAAAATATTAAAACCATGCCCTCTCGTAAAAGAGGTTCGCTTGCTGGGTGGTGATACAGATAGTTTCTTTTTAGGAATTACCACTCAAAAAGATTTAAATTTTAATGAAGTAGGCAAGTCATTAGAAAAATATTTCGACACATCTAACTACAATCCCACTCATCCACTCTATTCCATACAGAATAAAGCCAAACTTGGTTGTTTTAAGGATGAAACAGCAGAAAGGAAATAGATTAAATGATTCTCCTCCGTCCTAAAATGTATTCCATGAAACTAAAAGAATGTGCAGATAGTATTAAGCGTGCTAAAGGTTGAGTTTAGATTAGTGATTAGTTATATGATTATATTATATATTATAGAGTGGGACTTTGAAAAATAAGATATTTTAATGGAAAATATATATAACAAATGATTATAAGAGATTATAGAGAATGTAATGAAGGAGAATGCTAGAAGAAAAAATATCAATAGTATACAATGGGATATAAAAATAAAATATTGATATGGTGTAGGATGAATATGGATTATATATTATTTGTGATTTTAATATTTGTATATGGTTTAAATGAAGAATATGAATAATATGGAAATAATCGTAATGAGAAAATATTATATTTAGAAAAATGTAAATTTAAATATAATGAATTAAAAATAAATTAGTATTAGATTATTGGGGAAATGGAAAAAGTTGATTAAAATGTTAGAGAATTTTATATAAAGATGTTAAATAAGCTAAAAATAATATAAAAAATAGATTTATAATGCAAAAATATATTATAATAATTATTTAAATAAAAATTATTGAAATAAATAAAGATATTAATAATATTTATAAAAATATAATATGATAAGTGGATTTATATATTTATTTAGTAGTATTGTAGAGAACGTTAATGTAGGATGATATTATGTGTAAGAGAGTTTTTTTATTATTATATCAAATATAGATTATCAAAATAAGTATGAATGTTATAAAAAGTAAGAATAGTTAAGTATAAAAGTATATATATATCAAGGATGAAATTATATTATATTTTAAGTTTATGAATAATAGAGAATTTTATATCGTTATTTATATAATTGAATGAAATATGATTAAATAATAGGGTATTTTATATGGTGATGCTATTAATAATATATTGATTATATGATGATATATTATAAGATAATTATTGTAAATATATGATTTAATTAATGAAATTTAAAAGATATGAAAGTTAATATTGGAGATATTCGTTATGATTTTAGTTAAAAATGTTATATATATAAAGTATGGGATGTTATGATTAATAACTAATATATTATAGATGTGGTTAAATGAATATTAATAAGAGAAAATAATTATATATGAAATAAAATTAAATGAATATCACTATATGATTTTTTGTGAAATTAGTAGTAAGTTTTGGTTGTGTTTAAAATATAGATAATTATAATATATTTAATTATGTTGAAAATATCGATTATGATAGTTATTTAATTTTTATAATGTTGTAAAATATATAGATAATTAAATGAAAAAATGAAGAATGATTGTGTGAATGTATAGGTAAAAGGATGAATATAAGATAGAGAAGATATGTTTATATTTTATATTGAGTATGGTTGAAATAATATGTTAGAAATTTAGTAGATTGTAATATGTGATATAATTAATGGGGATTTATGTAATTATGGAAAATAATTTAGATATAGAGATTATTGAGATATCATAAAGTTGATTATGATATTGTATAATTATTAGTTGATATATTAGTATAAATTATGTTTAAAAATGAAATGAATTATAATATATTATATTTTAGCTGTTAGATTTTAAAATTATTGATTAAATGTGTTATCCAAAGTAGAATATGATTGGATGAAAATGATATGATTGTGTAATGGGTTTATAGTATTAAGAAATTAGTATGTTAATATTTATAATATTTATAAATAAAGTTTTTTTTGTAAAGTATGAATTAAAATATTAAGTGTAATATGAAGGAGGGTTTAATTAATAAGTGATAAATATTATAATAAAAGATATTATTAAATATATTAATGAGGAATTAATTTGGTTTTTATATATAGAAAATAATGTTATATGAATTTAGATAAATATCCAGATGGATTAGATAATTTAGGCTAAGTAAAGATTAGTATATAATCATATTTATTTTATGGGTAATAAATGTATGTGGATAGTTATAAGATTAATATGATTGTATTTAATTTAATGGATAATGTTCTAAAAAATATAATGATAAATATAGTATAAATAATATAATATGCTGAGAATATTGATATATAAGATAAGAATATCAAATTAGACATATTGGTAAATAATAAAATATGGATTTTAGATTTATTAATTTTTTGATTAGAATATATGGTATATTTTGGATATCAAAATCCATTGTTCATAAATGAAACATCGGTTCCTATAAGAAGGCCTATAAAAAATAAAACTATAACGTTTGTCAATATGACAATCTTAAAATCTCTCAAGTTCATACTGTGAAAACGTACACGTTCAAGGAAACGAGCACTTTCAGCATGGGAGGATAAGAGGTGTTGGATAGGACATAACACATCTCTTCCACATGGACATCCTGACACAAACATACCTCACCCAAAAGAATAAAACTCACGCTACGCCCACATTCAGGAGATGTATTGACATAATCAACTTTAACTCAGTATTTTGATGTTGCTTTTTGTAGATATACATGGTTGTTTTATGTATCGCATGAGATCGTTTCTTCCTTGTGAATATATGCCTACAGTCAGCCCATTCCCCCTATATCTGTGAAAAGACTTTTTCATATACATATTTTTATTTCAATAAACATATCACAATGACTTCACTTTGTTTTCCGAAACACTAAAGTTACGAGGGATTTAGTATCTTTCACAGGGATGCACTCTTGTAAACCATTGGTAATTTTGATAGCAATAGAGGGTATAGTTTGTTTGACGACGGGATGATAGAAAATAGATTCAAACATCTTCTCGACTATTCCATATGAAGCGTCTTTATCATGAATGAAATCACGTAAAATGTATTCTTTTTTCTCGCCAACAGAAATAGGTTAAATCAAATCACTTTGAATGTAAAGGTGTTGTTCATGTTTATCAAGTGTCATTGGTGTTTCTATACCAATCGTATGCGCAGCAGCAAACACTGTTTGTAGCATTGAAAAGCCAAAGAGTTTTTTCAAATTTTTACTCAATTGACATTGAATGTCATCACCCAGTTTCAGAACAACGCGTTGATTTTCAATTGAAAACGAAATGTGGTGTGTCTTTGCATCATATTTACTTTTCATCACATGCTTCAACTTCTGTTGTATATATAAGGATTTACTACATGAATGAAGCTTTCAACTGTATGATATAGACGCGGCATTATATTGATAGCAACTTTAGATTCTTCATAAGACTGGTAAATTTTCTTGATGCGATCGCCATAGATGTCCACCCACCATTCATCATTAGCTGAATCAGCTTTAGTGTGATATTCATGAGAAGCATACACCACACCGCTTCCAATAATAGGCGTATAATGTCTTACAAAATGACGCAAGGTTGGAGAGAAATAAACTGTAAGTTTGTCATTTATATTTCTGAATAACCAACTTATTTTTGTCCGCCATAATTTTCTCTCCATACTTCTTACCCACAGTCTCATTCCATCGTTTTACTAACTCAATAAGTGATAAAGGTTGAACACCACGCTTTTTCAAAATGATGCGTTCTTCGCATTCTACAACATCTTCATCAAATATTTTAAATCTATAATGAAATTTGTTGATTCGAGTTGAATAAAACTTTTTTAACATTTGCAGTAGCAATTGACGTTAGATGTAGTCCATGACCAAAACCAAGATGTGGATAGAATTCACTATCCAACCTCAGCGTAAGACCTTTAGTAAAAGAATGAAAGCGGAGGAACTGTCTCCCACTCCAATGATAGATAGTAAAATCATAAGCTTTCTGATTTTTATTCTTCATGATGGAAGTATTACCACTGTTGAATGCCTTAATAATTTTCTCATTCCCAAATGGCTCATAAGAATCTGATTTTATCTGAATCCATTCATAGTTCCACTTTCCATCTGATGTTAAATTGTATGGGAACTGAAATGCATTATTCATCGTTATTCCATCATGGGTGCGAGGAGTCAATATCATTTCTTCCAAATCATTCACATTCTGAATATTGCTATCATAGCAAATACTAGAAACGCCAACCTCCCATTCACCTTCTAAATGCAGTGGCCGATTTAATTCTACTCGATAGTCTGATGGTTTATTTTTGGGAAATTTATTCATAGAAGCATTACTGGGCAAGTAGATTAGAAACGAGTCCTTATTTTCACTTTCCATATTATTCACATTGGAAAAATATATTAGCATACGTTTGCATTAACTCTTCATTCGGAAATGGAGTGTGATACTTGTCACAGCATCTTTATGAAAAGGAATCAACGCACCAGCATAGTCATAAATGGCAATATCAATTTGTGGGATGTAGTTTGATTTCAGCTTTGTATAATGCACTTTCTTGAAAGTATGCTCAGATAAAATACTGCAGCTTTTTGGCTGGTATGGTATCATTGCTAGCAATGGAGCTTCAACATCTCCCACACGTACATCTTCACCAATATTGGAATATATCTGAAAATAGTTAATACGACGCGATAGCGACATGTCTGCGCTAGCTTTGGTTACAGTACCACTTTTAAAGATATTTTGGTCAAAACCCAAAATGTCCATTAGAGTTTTATCCATAATTAGTTCAATACCTTTTCCACTTATAGTGAGAGACAAAGTACCTTCTTTTTCAGAAAATGAAATATGTTGGTCATTAATCACTTCATTTAAATAATCTACAACCAATTTAACCGAAGTAATAATGCGAGGCATCAACACTCTTGTTTCATGTAAGATACCACCTAAAGGCTCTACACACTTTCTGTATAAAGATACGGACCATTCTGTATCAAATTGATTTGACCTTTCACATGGTAAATGTTGCATATCAGATTTTCCATGAACAGCTGCAGAACGATGTCGTAAGAACTGATGAAAATCTTTTGAACAAACTAATACTAGATCATCATCATTTAATTTGCTTATTGCAATATGATTAGATGATTTAATATAAGTCAATGTTGCCACTTGCTTGCCATCAACTCGAAGGAGATAATTAAATTTCTTCAATAATGTTTCAGGAGTCATGTTTGTCTTTCTTGGCTTAATCACAATCTTCTTCACCAACGTCTTCTCATTTCTTGGAATAAGATCTACATAATAAGCTTCCTCTCGATATATTAACTGTTTATGACCACTTATGTGGTAATTAACGTTAAAATTATCATAGCTTGTTAAGGCGCTAGCGAGGTAGCCTAAATCATTTCTTAAACTTGGACTTAAACCAACAATCCAATCTTTCTCAACTACATGATGTACATAATTATAATCATCATTGTGCGGAGTAAATTGGACAATATGTTTACACGCTTTATTCAAGAAATCATATATAAACTTTTTACATGATAAGAGATCTTTCTTTGGCCACTGTGGAATGTATACTCGGCACCCCTTTTCACATTGATAAGCAGCTGTACGCCTCATATTAATAGTCATCACCTCATGATCAAAAGTATAGACACAGTTGCTATAAACAAGTTGAGTGACACCCACTTCCCAAATTTAGCTGTTGTGCATGATCAATGGGAGTAGAAAAGAGTGCAGCTCGATTACTAGTAAATCTCTTTGTAGCCGCATTGCTAAGCAAAATATGATAAAACGACATTTTTATATTGCTAATCTGCAACTTTGCATAACATCATGAAGACTTGGATTTTGGACTCTCTACAATATATCAGAGTTGATCGTGATGGAAACGTACATTTCAAAAATTCTCATGGTCATACATCAAGAGGAATTACATTAACATGGCGACAATTTGTCAACCTCAATGATATCATGAGGGATTTGGAATATTTTGAAACATTAAGATTCATCTCCTTGGGTGATCAAGTTTGGCTTCAACATTACAGAAATGAAATTCAAATCTACCATTCTCATTCCGCAAACTGTTTCTCATTTCGCAAATACAATTGGGAGAAGTATAGAAGATATATACATCGCTCCATCATGACATTTATTCGTCGTGAGTTCATCGCCCTACTATGCAAATCTTAATCAGATATGATTACCACACACCATGAGTTGGAAATTAGATTCCCTACAACGTATTGAAACGGATCATGATCGAAACGTCTATTTCAAAGATTCAACTGGAAATGTGAGAAGAGAGTTTGTTTTATCTTATCGTCATTTTCAATCTCTACATCATATCATGAAGGACTTGAAATACTTCTATATGAAAAGACATTCACGTATTGGAAATCGCATCTGGCTGCGCGTCAACAATCGGCGAATTCAACTCTATCATTCCCAACTTCATACTAACTTCACATTTCATCAAGGTAGTTGGGAAAAGTATAAAAGGAAGGTACATCGCTCAATTTACTCATTCTTTCATCATGAAGCGCCATCGCTACACCATCGTCAACATTCTCCGTCGCTTCAGACTCTACACCAAAATCGATCTCACAACATTACACCAACAGCTTCCAAACAGCAAGTATTACCCGGGCCGTCCTCAAATGTTAGTGGTGAAGATGAACAATTCACGGAATCTTCAACTCTTCCCAAATGGGACTGTACAGATTCTCGGCGCCCTTTCTCATTCATCTGCGCAGTCAATGCGCTTAGAGCTACAAAGACTACTACGTCGGATATGGAAGAGGGAGAGGTGTGTGATGTCGAATCTGACTGTGGACAATATGGTGATCTCTACTCAATTGAGTGACAGTCTATCATTTTTGAAGATTCGTACCAGCAGTTACAGTTTGGGTTATGAACCCGAACTTTTTCCTGCAGCTCTCATTAGTTGTTGGTTACCTGTGCATGTGGCAATCTTTCATAATAGTAAAGTGATCATTACTGGACTAAAATCTCATGTACAAGCAAATATGATCCTAGACTATCTCATTGAGTATGTACGTACCCAGCGGATTGTAAAATAAAAAACAATTTTTCCAACATGATGTTTTTATTTCAAATCATGATAGAACTTACAAATCATTTTTTCATTAGAGGATGGATTACATGAAAAGTTTTGAATAACAGATGCAAATCGAGATACATGTAAACGTCTTAAGATGAAGTACAGTACAAAAGCACCACACGTTGATGAAAGTGGATGTTGTAGTATGCGTTCATTTCGCTGATATTGACGCGTATGTTTTCTCAACCACTGCTGTGTTGGTATATTTGGAGGTTGAGCAAGAGAGTCAAATAGTTCACCACGTCGGTCTTCTCCAATAAAGATCGCTTTCCAATGCTCACCGCCTAAATTCTGCGAATGAGTGTTTAGCACAATAAAGATGGGATAGTGATTTACTGCAGGTGGTAAGGTATCGAGTGAATAGACATTATCGAAAGCTTTCAACGTCGCTTCGTCTGCATTACGCTGCACTTTAGTCTTAATATCGTCAGCAGTCAACCAACTCATTAACGATTATACTGAAGAATCACGTCACGATACATTGTAATTTCAATATTTGAATCGAAGACTGCATAAATTAATACATTGATCGTCTCAGGTAGTGTTCTTTTGAACGTCAAATCCAAACGAATATTATGAGGCACGTTCGCTTGACGATAGGGTGCACTAATATCGCTGTCAGCAGTCAAATCAAATGCATAAATAGTATATCCACTCTTAAACTCTTTCATAGTCAGTCCGTTGGTGTCATCCGTATTGTAAAAGCCAAAGACATCCATAAAATCAACATAACTGCGCATAAATTGATCCGAAGCAAAATCTGGTTTGTAGGGTGGACCAGGATGACTCACACCATTTACACGTAAAGCAATTTCACTTAACTGATTGTGTTTAAAATTGAAAGGATTCTTCTTTATATTACCATTAAATGCATCATTTTCAACCATTGCCACCATGAGGAGCTTCGGTGCTTCCGATGGAAAGAGGCCATCTTTCATGAAACTCTTTTGATCTTTCGGAATTGTAAAGGTGAGAAGCTTTGTATGCTGAACGGGGTAAATGGCATTTTGGCGGTTAAGGCCTTCAGCATGCCCTCTAATGACACTTGGATTCGGTACTACTCGACGAATGTAAAGTGCAATATCTTCCACATGAATTCTAAAATTGTCAACTTTAGCAAATGCATTCAGCGCAAATTCAGGCTTATTCAATGTCAGCTTGAGTCGCATGCTGGTATTACACAGTAAAAACTTTGACTGTCTAAAGAAGTCTAAATTCAGCGGACCATATAGCTGACATACTCTACTATCTTTAATCATAGCAGATCGCTTTACAAAGCCACTGTTTGTTTCAACATCAAATTTTCCTGCTTCATCTCTGTACCATCCCATGGCTTCCATATGACTTTTTTGTGCTGCTGGATGAAACTGTGATACATGATTGAAATATAATTTATAGGGATAATCGCTTTGACCACCTTCCACCCGCTGCTCTCCAATCGTTAGAGAAACATCACGAAGTAATGTAGTCAATGGTAAATTGTTCAGTCCAACTTTATGTGCATCGTCAATAGCAGTTCCATCTGCTTGCTGAATTCTAAACCTCAAATCAAGCATCGCATAACTCAAATCTATGTAGTCATCACTACCACCAGGAATAACAAATTCAATGGGGCCAGCATTCTCAGCTGTTCGAGGATGATAATCTACAATACTTGAACTAAGAATATCTGTCTGTATGGCTTGTTGATCAAACAAACAAAACCCGGAAGTTTTACACTCCATGATTAGAAGTTATAGCAGCGTCGTCGTTTAGCGCCTGATGAATGATTAGAGCCTCTGCGACGTTTGCGTGAATGCCTTTTGACTGAAGATCGCACCTTACCAGCTCCGCGATGTTTCCTCCTTCCTTTTTTCATTCGTTTAGGTGATTTCTTTCCTTGAGTAACACCAGCAATGGTCTGCTTCAATGTTTTTAAACCGCGTTCCTTCCCACGATTCAACAAACTGCTCTTAAAACTTCTACCTCTGGAAAGATCACTAGCAACATCACCAGCAAAGCCAACGGCATTACTTAAAACATTTCGTTTTAAAGATCTACCGACATTGGATATGAGAGGTGCTACAACAGATTTCAGTGCACCAAGTATGCTACCTCCACGTTGGCGGCGAGCACCGATGTAAATTTGTCCTCCGCCACTTACATAGGAGGGTCGTGAATAAAATGAGGCAGTTGGATTCATAGCTCAAACCTAAACATTGTTAGTTACAACTTTGCATGAATCACTGTCGATCACTTAGATGAAAGATGTCGGCACGACGCATCCAAGAGTTCATACTTGAAGGATAACCAGTCCATTTAACAAGACACCATTCTTCACCTTGTCGTTTTTTACATCGAATGATTTTCTCTACCAAATATGTTTCACTTTCAGTGACTACCTCAATCTCATCGCGGTAAAAGCTACCCTCAATTTCTTCATTATCGTAATCTTTCAACTTGTAGGTGGTCGGAGAGTCTTTTTGATTAATCCTTGATACTGTAAATACCTCCTCTGTCCAATTCGGGAGGTACCCTTTAGCAAAAACACTTTTCACTTTTGAGATACGAACTTTATCGCCAATTTTCACATCACTTTTCACATGAGTGCGTTTACGTTGGAATGATTCGCGCACTTTATCTACATTGTCAGCATTTACATCTACTGGTCTGAGTCCAATAGAACGATGGATAGAGTGATTGTAGGCATGGAGTGTATCTTGTAGAACCTTTGTCCAATTTTGTGTCAAGTTGGCAGTAAAATGTCGCCACAAGCGATTTTTTTAATGTGCGATTAAAACGTTCAACGAGTGCAGCTTTATAAGCGCTCTTTACACTAAACAACTCAATGTCATGCCTCTCAAATAATCTTGTCACATGCTGATTTTCAAACTCTTTTCCTTGATCACTCTGAATTCTTTTTGGAATGCGACCTTCTCGAAAAATTGTTTGGAATGCTTTTGCTACTCCTTTCCCTTCTTTAGTTTTTAAAGGTTGAGCCCACGCATAACGCGAGAAAATATCAATGACGGTTAAAATAAAATTATTGCCCGAGTTATGTTTTGAAATGGAGGCAACATCACACAAATCTGCTTGCCACTGTTCATCGATGTCATGAACAATATAATGGCGGGTGCGGTACTTCTTTTTCGCTTGTTTGTGGAGTGTATAGGTAGCCTGACCCTTTAACCATCGTTTCACTTGTGATTGTGGAAGACCACTCGCTTTTGATAATTTCTTGATAGATGCAAATCCTGCCGGATGTTTTACATCATATTAGATTGACTTCAAACGTTCAGTCGATGACGGCTGACTCTTTTTCCTCCTTCTCATCTTTTTGTTTTCTTGCCTTTCTACATTTACAACAACTGCAGCATTTAGCTTTAGCGGTTTTGCGATCGTGTTCACATTGCTTAGGGGTTTCATTATGAGAGCTGGCGCAGCAAGTGCAAGTGACAACGACATTCACCTCTGGCGGCTCATTACATGGCAAGCAACACATCTGCTTCATATTAATAGTCTGAGAACATGTATTTCCTAGGAGGAGCTGTTTTACGTTTTCCTTTTACCAGTTTTAGTGGTGATGTAGATCTACGTCGAGTTCTTCCTCTTGTTTGCTTAGTGAGTGTGGGAGGGGATGTAGCAGGTGACGTCTTAAACCAATTTGTTGGCATTTTCATCGTCTGAGGCATTGGAGTAGTAGCCACTGTTGAATCAAGTTCTTTCAATGTCTCATTATTTAAAGCAAATTTTGGTACATTATGCTTTTTCAATAGTTTAAGAAAGTATGACCAACCAGGTGGAACATAGCCCTGACGGCGCTTTCTACGTGTCGCATACTGAATCAAGTCTTCATAACGTGAAGCATCAATCACTTTATTTTCATCTGTAATGATTTCTCCTCTATCATTTACATTGAGATGGGGCTCAATACTATTGAAAAGAGATATGGCATGTGCGCGAGATGCTAAAGGTGTAGCAGTCGATACAGAGTCACGCATCTTATTCTTCAAGTTTTTCAATTGCTCAACAGTTTCCGATTGTAATAATACAGCACGATGTGGATCTTTGATGTGAACATTTTGCTGATAATCTATTTCTTTCCTATACATTTGATTTGCAAGAGGTTGCTTTACTTGCTGCATGGCAGTCAATTGTACATATTCATCCTGAGGAATAACAATCATGCGAGAATAAGAACTCATAGTTTGTAGATAATCATGGGAGTTTTCAAAATATCACTTCGAAATCTAAATTCTTCCGGACACTCTTGCGTAAAGTCAATGAATAAGTAACCGTATGGTTTTTCAGTAGCTGCTTGAAAATTTCAATTAAGGCTTTTGATCCTCTGGGTGCAACTTGTCGCGCTAAAATTTCAAATTGACTTTTATCTCGCGGATTCTTGAAAATAGCATAATAGTGTGTATTCAGGTTTCGTGTACGAGCTTCTTTTCCATCAGGAAACAAATTTTGTGTGATATAGATGATACAGCACCTTTTATGGTGTGCTGCGCGAGTGAACATATCTGTAACATCTTTTGAATTCTTACTTTCTTTTAATAAATCATCCAATACAACAACATCATTAGACTGAAGTTTATCCACTGGAATAATTCCTTCATGTCGAATAAAGTTGCGACTTTGCAATTCCTGAAACAGCGACGGTTGATAAATACCATAACACCAAATCACTCGATTGATAGGTTCCTTAAACAACTCCCTTCTTTTATCCAATAAATTCAGCGTGAAAACAGTTTTACCTGCATGAGATGGACCTGATACAGTCAGAACTTTATCACATTGAAGTCTGAAATCCATTTTATTACCTTGAGATTCAACATTTGCATAATTAACGATTAGAGCCAAAGATATTACCCAATAGGTTGCCCACGGCAGGAGCTATCATTGGAAGTATTGCTGAAAGGAAACCGCCCTTTTGTGTTAGAGTTTTCCTCTTTCTTTGAAGGGTGACTTTAGGATTGGAGATGAAACGCAATTTCGTAGCATATCGCTTAAGTAACTTTCGTTGTTTTGGCGCTAATTTCTTCGTCCTCAACTTTCTCACATGAGAAATAATTTCATGAATGAATTTATCGTTGGCATGTCGTATAGCATTGTATCGCTGATTTGATTTCATTCGTCGGAGAGCTTGAATGGCTGAAGAAAACTTTTGACTTTTATGTTTCGCCATTTTCCGTGTTAGTCTTTGCTAAAACCTATCTTTACCACATTTGCATAGGTACTAACTATTGCGACATAAGTGACACTCGAAATGAGCAATATCACAGTGGTTACATTGGCAAAGTTGAATGCAATTACGTATGAAACAGCGTTGACAAAAAGCATGCTTACATCTCTTGAAGATGCGCTTTTCATTTCCATCCTTTCGCTTACATACATCGCAACACATAGTTTCACCGTTACTGATGTCTATAGCAAGTCTTTTTGAAGATATGAATTTGCTAGCCTTTTCTAAATAATAGACGCATGTACAGAAGGAATATACTTCGAGAGTGAGCAGACATAGCTCGAAAACCAGTTGTGCCACAATCAAGTACCACTGCATTTTCAATTTTTCTTTATGGAAAGTTGAATGTGAATATCTGAAATCGCTTCAATCACTAGACTGCTACCATGATGGTTAAATGCGTTAAGACGTTCAGCAATTTTTATCATATGCCTTTTAAAAAATTCTTGGGGGTGATCTACCACTTCCATTGAGTAAGAAGCAAAATGGAAAGATCGACTTTCCACCTCTTCCTTTCCAAAATGACTAAACTTAATTTTCGCAACTAATCGCGCCATGATAATGCTATCAGAGAATGTATTCATTAACTCTAGAAATAGAGTGCTAGCATCATCGACCACTGCTTCGATGTCGGTCTCATCTTTATGAAAATTTATCACATAATCTTGAACAGCTCCTTTTAAACTTTGCCTATGAAAACGTAATGTTCCGCAGTCGTTTGAGAAAGACATGATCGCCCTTTATCTAACCCATCCATTGCATGAAAACAACAACTCTTCTCATAGTAACATTTATTGAATAACGGTAACAAGCATGCATTATAAATCAATGGTTTGAAAGAGATAAAATAGATACAGCTGATAACTATCATACAGCGAGCAATGATAACCATACAGGACTTTGGCAGTGTTGAGGTAAGGAGGAAAGAAGCATTGGTTATGAACGTAGCTACTACAACGAACAGACAAAATAGGAACACACAAATCCTTAAAACGTTTCGTGACTTCATGATAATGTTGATTCACTCTACTATCCCAAGGCGGGAGCAAAATATCATCAATGATTAGATTGGGAAATACTTTCCTCTCCTTACCAGGATTATTACAAAAGATGCGTATAACATTGAAAGCAGCTAACCATCGTTTAAAGTCAATAAGAAGAGCACTTTCACAAGAAAAGCCATAGTCTTGCAAATATTTCACATTAAGTCCATGAATGTGTTTTCTCGCCCATTGATCAACATTGGGATTGCAGTTGGCATGTTGATGATAGACACTAACAATCTGATATGTCCAATTGTTGATAGCAATAGCACTGAGCTCCTGTACAGGTTCACCCTCACAATCCATAAAAATGATGATAGAAGCCTAAAACGGAAATTTACACATCTAAGGAAACGTTCTATAACATATTACAAAATGAAGAATTACATCGATGCTTTTTACGACAAAATACACAAATGATATGATGGCAACGAAGAAGTAAAATGTATCTAATAAGACCACGTCTACGACACTCAAAGCACATAAGCGAATTGTCATAGGGTAGAGTTAGGAAAGGACTAGCAATTCTCCTTCTTTGATTTGCGTTTTGATGTAGCATTCTTCTCCGACTTGCGCTTCGTACCACTGCTGTTAAGGATTTGATCAATTATGTCGTCCACGTTGGGTGGTTTTGGAATATATAGGATGGATTCCATATGCATGGAGAGAGAGGATATTTTATTATCCTTGTGTCGACCATAATATAGCCCATTCACTTTGAAAAGGATATCCCAAGTACCTTCTCCGAGCTCATCACATCTGATGGGTATTGAATGATCTCCATCCTTCTTATAGTAAGTACACCAATGTGACACCGGTAGGCAAATGTGATTACCATCCCAAATCTTTCTATAGGGAGTATCCTTGTCATCTCTCGCCTTCCACTCTTGAGCAAGAGGAGTAGGAATGTCCATATTTAATGTCACGTACTCCTCAATAATATCAAGTTGGTGGCGAATGTACGGACTCACGGGGATCAGTATGTAGTCCCCATACTGATTGTGCATTATCTTGACATCCGTGGAAGGGAGCATTCCCGTTTGGAGTACTACGCTATGATCGCCATAACGCAAGGTTTGTTTAAATTTACGCTGTAGCGGTGTAGGATTATGTACCTTGGTTGTTTCTTCCACTGGCCTCAGTTGTAGATGATCTGACCGTAGCGAACCTTGTAACGTTTGACCGCCATTTTGTCCTACTAGTGCAGCAGATGGAGTAGATGCCTGAAAATGAAAAAAGATTGTATTAAGTTTACGTTCAAGGGAGGAGAGGGAGGGAAGTAGCGACTTACCATTTAGTTGGATAATAGAACAGGGAACTAGGGAGAGAGAAAATGTGCGTCCGTCACTCGTGTGATTCAACGATGGAATGATTCTCACTGTGGAAGGCTCGCTATTTATATAGAAATGCTTGATTCTCATTGGATGATGATCCTCATTGGACAATAACATCAAGCTGATTCCAAATCTGGCCTCCGTTTTCCAATCCGATGCTTCGTTTTGAAGCTACAGCCCAAAACGTCCCAAATTCTAACTCTGTCGTTTTTCGCCAATGTCCCAAAATCTTAAATGGCGTCTCACATCTAAACGAAGACAGATAGGAACAAGCCGATTCTTTCACTGAATTTGTCTCACTCTTAGCTTTCAAACGAGCTATCGCACGACAAAATCCGTCCACTGGAAGCCAAAATCGAAGCAAGCTGTCCAGGGGGGGGGGACGTCAGCCGAAAATTTTTTCTCTCCGATTGACTTGAAACTCACCCTACCGATGCAGAATTTCACGCTGAATCCGAATCTGACCTCCGTTTTCTCATCCGACCACTCCTTCCACTCGAAACAACCCATTTTACAACCCAACATTCAGCAGATTGCACGAAAAACATCACACACTATAGCCTCAAGACTAATCCCGGCGGTCGCCCACGTCAACCAGGCGGTCGGACCAACTCACCCGAGTCTCACACTCTGTCGTTGCAGAGGGGGGGGAGTCAGCGAACATGTTGTGAACGTGAACCCACCTGGCCGGCACACCACGACAGACCACAACCTCTGTCGTTCCAGAGGGGGGGGGACGTCAGCGAACATGTTGTGAACGTGGACCCACCTGGCCGGCAGACCACGACAGACCACAACCTCTGTCGTTCCAGAGGGGGGGGGACTCAGACACGAAGCACCACGGCGGCCGACCACGACACTCTGCCGTGCCAGAGGGGGGGGGGACTCAGCGATGGCGGCCATCTTGCGCGGTCCAGAAGTGGAGTTTTGCTTACTACTGACAAACTTGATTATTTGATTTTGCTGCATTATCTGTTTGAGGAAATGCAGTACAGTATATTGAACAAATTTCCTGGATTTTGGTGCCTGAATTCAGACAAAAAATGTCTACATTAAATTTAGAAATGCAAACACGAATAAATATGATAGGCACTTACGAATTACTTCTGAGAATTATGTAACTCAACCGACAATTCAGAAAATCTATGTAGCTTTTGACATCCACATAAAGCAACAGCATTCTACCTCTTTGATGATCGGTGCTTCTGTAAAATGCGAACATCTGAAAGATACCGAAAACAGCTGATTTACTGACCCTGACCTACTTCTGGAAGCCGCCATCGTTTAGGTACCGTTGTCATGACAGCGCGTGTCCACGAAGTTCTATTGTTCTCAATGTCAATGACCGTTCTAGTCCTTTTCTATTGTATAGTGTCGGATTTCTATGGTGAATTTCATGTTTTTAGGAGCTTATCTATTATTGATGGGGAGACGACACAAACGGAAGTGAGATTCACTATATACATAATTAAATAACCTCCCATCAGCTGCCATCAAAAACAGCAATATTCATAGTTTGATGAGATTGAGATTGCCTAATTATAGCTCAGCAACCACTATAATCGTAATTTCCAGTTCCCAATGATGGTTGAGATTGATTGAGATCATGGTTGAGATCGTGCGGCTTAATTGCCACTAATATTTATAGAGTAGTTATATTAGGAAGAGCAGCAACCATTACAGTATGTTGCCATGTGTTTATTTGGCAACATTCCCACCATAGACTATGATTCCGACCATAGATTTCGACCAGCATCTTTTGGGACAACATTGCGCAGCAATGTTAGAAGACATCAAGTGCAGGTTCAGTAACAGAAGTGTTGCATTTTATCATGATTTTGTCATTGCTGATTAATTGAAATTAGAAAATTGAGGATCTCTATAATATTATCATCACTCGATCGCGGCATGATTTTCAGTTCGACCGCTTTTCTAACTTCGTCAAATCTGAATGGATTGTGGCTCTACATACGAAAGTGTTAATATAGGATTATAGGATGATTGCAATTTTTTGCGGTACCTGCGTTCATTAAAAATTGAGCATTTTTTCTGGGAATTAAAAAATTACGAAATTTTCTGGATTTCACTGCTTACACCACAGATATCGAACATCCCTGTGGGAACGCATCTTGCTAATATCTGGCGAGGTAGCGATTTTGTGGATAATTTTTTTAAAGGTTAATTTTCGTGCAAAAATTTTCTCCGCATGTGAAAATGGTCATCATTTATCCAAAAACATGTGTAAAATTAAAAAACGACAGGTGGCGAAAAAGTTGCTATAATTAGTTGGTAGATATTTGTTTACTAATGCGAGCTGATTTTTCGCCAACCGGCGAAATCGTGGATATTGTAGCAACTAATTAGTGGTAGGCATTAATGTTCGTATATTACCTTCACATGAAAATATATTGTATACTCAGTCTGATCTGATAAAAAGGGATCTTTTTTTAATTCACGAAGGCTTAAACTAAAAAAGTATTTATCTTCCATAAATGTCGCAGTAAATACTATGATATTATTCAAATATTTGTCATTGTTGTAAATTATTGAATGCCAAGAGATGTTATGAAAATTGATATATGCGGATTCGCTATATTCTTATCATTATCAAAGAATGATAGTCTGCACTTATTTCTTAAATAGATTAGCCATAGGTGGGGGATAGTGAGGAGGTGAGGGAGAAGAGTCTTGGCTGTAGAGGCAGATTACTAAAGAAAATAAGAGAAAGTCAAAAGTAAAAGGTGACATATAGAGCGCGAATTGTCGCCGGCGAACTTCGCCAGCGAATATCCCGCAAGTATGACTGAACTATATGTAGCATGATATTCTACAGCTGACATCCGCCATTTTTTCGCAAGATTCGTTCCCACGGATCATGTCTATGGCCTACACTATGCTTACAACTACTGGTTGTGCTTCTTTCCCTGAGGGAACGATCATCTTGCGAAAAGCTGGATGGTGGAAACAGCCCAGCCACGCGTTCAGCCATGCAGCACAATTAATACAATATCTTCGATGCAGCATTTTCGCTTGCAAATTTCGTCGGCGTAAATTCGCGAATTCGCGCTGTATGCCGCCTTTTCGACTGTTATTTTCTCAGACTGAGTGTGCAATGTATTTTCTTATGCAGAATATACAAATTACAGTTACTTCTGCTAATTAGTTCAACTTTGAATTACTTGCTTCGCTGGTTGGTGAAATATTAAATCAGCAATAAACATCGATAGAGTGGGTATGTAGCATTGATTAAATGTCCACGAACTTCACTGATCATAATGGCATTACAGAATGAAGAATAGTACTCGTATTTCACAAACCCTCCATGTCATGATAACTTGGAGAGGAAACATACTTTTTAAATTAGCAATTCGATGGATTAAACCAGTTAAAAGCTCAGCTTTATTATAATAGGATTATTATCTTCAGCGTGATCATCACAAACTACCTGCCAGTGAAAGAACAGGCATCATAATCATAGAAACTGATCATAACTAGCTTTAGAAGATGTAAATGAGTCCACATTACGACTACTACTCAGATTCAAGAAATGACGCCAATTGTGAATCATGAAATCATGCCGCTGAAAATTGAATTAAAAGCATGACAAGCTCTCAACTTTTCCTTGTAGACTTTGCATTATAACGCAGATCATGAGATTTCTATGATCATCAGCTTAATTAGGATAATTGTTAGCAATTATTCATTCCTTTTGATATCTAACTTTTTGTTTCATACTAAAAGGGGCTTCATGTTGGAAAATACAGGGCTGGAAGATATAAACCGTAACACCGTTTTATTGAAGCTATTTTTCTGTTTATTTAGTGGATAATTGTGTATTTGGCTTTTTACGATATCATATTTTTCTCTTATTATGATATATTCGCCTTTGTGGTATGCAAAAAGTTAATGATAGAATATTTCAACATTATTTACCATAAAAATATTCTTATTACATATTTCATATCAAAAAACTACGTGATCCACAAAACCTGTGAATCATAGTGGTCTGCTTTATCCATAATGAATTGAATAATTCTGTCACAATTAAAATTAAAATTCCATATAAATTTAACAAGTTTAATAAATCCGGATACTCAAGGAATCAAATTGAACGAAATTGTGGCTGCTATCCATTACAGGGGTAGTCATGAGTCATGACTCACAAGCATTGGCTGAATACAGTCGCATACGGTATTGGGAAACACTCCCTATGGCAACGGTGATGTTGGCATCCCTCTCAGAGCTCAGTATGATGTCATTGGTCTATTCGGTTCTCCAATGGTATCACTGATAAGCTCTAACGCTTTCCGTGATTAATCCAAATTCATTGACTGTGGGCTTTTATACGCAATGCGTTTGTCACACGACCAACGTATCCAAATCGTGACGCTTCAAGAGACTGGTTGGAGCTATCGGGCTCTGGCTCAACATTTTGGGGTTCGTCCAGCTACAGTTTCCGATCTTATCAATAAACATCGAAAGACAGGCTCCGTCAACGATTTGCCACACCAGAGAAGGCCCAAGAAGACTACTCCTAGGCTAGATCGATACATTCTTCGAGAGACTGTACGATGTCCACAGTTGAGCAGTCGCGCCTTGTCCCAGCAGCTAAACCAAGCCACAGGTGTTGAACTCAGCGCTAGATCCATCCGTTCCCGACTTCTTCACGCAGGCTTCCATTCTTACGTTGCTCAAAAGAAACCTCTTCTGACAGCCAGACATCGTCTTGCACGACTTCAGTGGGCCCGGGAGCGAGTCAACATGACCGTTGAAGAATGGCGGGCAGTTCTCTTCAGTGATGAAACTCCACTTCACTTGATCCAGAATTCCAGACGATATTACAGAAGCAGGCGGGGTTCCGGACGTGTCGAAGATGTGGTGTGACCCAGACTCCAGGGAGGAGGCGGAAGCATGATGGTCTGGGGCGCCTTTTGTGGAAATGGACGGTCTGTGGAATTGCACCGAGTTCCAGGAACACTAAACGCAAGCGGCTACATCGAGATCTTGGAGGACAAAGTTCTTCCCTTCATGAATGAAAACCCAGGTGTGGTGTTCCAGCAAGATAACGCGACTTCACACAAAGCTCGAACAACAATGGCATTTCTCGAGGAACATGGAATTGTGACGATGACGTGGCCCGCCTGCAGCCCAGATCTGAACCCGATCGAAAACATTTGGGCCTACCTGAAATCGGACCTGGACAAGCAAACGATTACGAATCTCGATCGCTTATTCGAGAGTGCTTCCCAGATCATGCGTGAAATCCCGCATGAAATCATCACCAATCTGATGGAGTCAATGCCTGAGCGCCGTAGACAAGTCATTGCACGCCATGGACGATCAATCAACTACTGAGTGCGGACAACGCACTTGAATTACATTCTTGATGGTGAATGCTGTTTGATCGTTTCTCAAAGCTTTAACGTTGTATTGTGTTAAATAAATTGGAAGAAGTCAAACTTAAGTTAGTTTTATATCCAATAATTAAATGTGAGTCGAAAGTAGGAAACAATTCGTTTCTTAAACATTGAAATACGACTTTATTGTAATTAAAAGATAATATCAAAGAACAAAATAGGTGTTACGGTTTATATCTTCCAGCCCTGTATATACTTGCAAAAATTTAGCTTTCTAAAAACTGATCAAATAATTTCTTGGACCACGGGTACGTGATCTCCGTAAAAGAACCTTTCATATAAAAATTTTCACTGTGTAGCCTACACACCTTTTTTTAGTCGACACATAGACTACTATGCAACCATCTATCAATTAATAGGTCTAGATGGCAACTTCCTCGCCACCTACCGCTTTTGGATTTTAGACGCATTTCTAAAATAATAAAGGCGATAATTTTGCTGCGAAATGTATGCAATCAATTTGGCCACAAAATCTCTAGCTCACCAGATAATCTCTTGATATTAGTGGGCAACGTTCATACAAGGTTCTTTCTATGATAAGTAGTATGCCTAGTTTGTTGTAATTGGTCAGAAAACGTCTATAATTTTCAACTGTGTAGTTATATTTCAAAACTGTCTGCACTCTGTTTTCAGTAAGCGATTGGTTTTGGAGGAAGAATTAGGCCCTACCTTACTTGAATAAGCCGGAAATTTTATTCTTTTCACATCAATGATAAAAAATCCAACTCTATGGTTTCCTATAGGCCTTACCAGGTCAAAAGTATGTCAAAAAGTACATGTATTCCAGCTGCTTACAAAAATAATTTAACTCAAGCTACCCCAAAGATGCTGTGATCCAATATAGCCTAGCTAGCCTATTATGCGGAATATAAAGCAACTTTCATTTATAAATATAATATATTGTCGTAATTAAGCAAGAAATTATAGTATAGAAGTAATAAAATCCAAAATGATTGTAAGAAAAATATCAAGATATGGTTAGAATGAATCACAGTTTGATTAACCGCTTCTATCAAGTATGGAGCTATATTATCATCACACTTCTATTTGGAGTTTGGACATTCATTGATATGAAGCCGCTTGATGTCAGTTAAGTCTTTATTAATCATTGTTCTCCATTCAGCTCTTCCAAATGCTACTCGCACCATCAAGTTGCGAATACATCCCGTAAATGAATCGGACACCTTTGTTATAGCTCGCCAATCGTTAAATGATAAAACTGAAAAGTAAAGAGATAAAGGCAAGTATATAAGAAGTTCGATGAATTGATGCTCATATAGAGATATTGAATATTAATTGATATCATCAAAATATAGCTTACACCCTTCTAACTTACCCTTTACATGTTGAAATTGAATCAAGATGCGGTGTTTAGATGCTTGAAAACATTGAAGTGAGATTTCCCTCTAATGATAGCTTGCATCCCGCATTATGTATGTAGTTTGGCCAATACATTTTCCTTGCTAATTTATTTGTTTTTGTATATTTATCTTTATCTATTTTGCTTGTATACATGCATATTACACAGATTCAATTCACAATTTATCCTCTGTTGTAGTCCTATGCTTGCCGCTCATTCTTTGTAAATAACTGTTTTTACTCCACCATTGTACTGTATCATTCATTGATGTTGTCCGCATCAGCGGTGATTTGTATTCTAGGCTCGCGTCTTTGTATAAAGAAGTCAGTTTGTATTTCTGGTTCACTGCCCTGATGATGCGACTAGGGATTCGCGAAATATCGGCAAATAATAAAGTCAATTTACGTCGTGGAACAATTTCTTCGATACTACAATGATTGGCAAACTCTGGCATTACATTCTACAAATACAGGTTTCAGTTTTCTTGAGCTTAGCTTTTGGTTTCAGTCACTTTCTGGTCTAAAACCATTGTAACCTAGATCACTTGCAGTTGAATAAAAGTTGCAGCAGCAATTTCAAGTAGTGCTCGAACATTTTGCACAACTATACATGTAAAGAGCTTAACAGAATTACGACTCATCAACATGGGATCGAAAGGGTTACTTACGGCTATGTCCTCCGAGCTGCAAATCATACTTCTTGAAATACGTGGGCAATTCCACCGTATTGGCTTCCATCGCTGGTAAATCATCAACCTTCAATTTCATGTTGACTGTCTCCCATTTCCATTTAAATTCTGAGATGACTATTTTGCTCCATTCATTAACCTTAACACTTCCTTGAGTAATTGTTTTTCCACGTGTCACACTTCTTGAAATTGGATCATAGATTGTCAATTTATGCTTAATCTGCAATCATTGAAACAAAAAACTATTACACACATATAAAATATTGATAAACCTTGAAGAAAATTGTGCGTTTTACTTCAGTTACATGTCCTGCAAACATTTGAATAAGTTTATCAAATCTCAACAGATGTAGCCACCACGAGACAAGATTCGGCCGATTGAGTCGTGGGTATCCTCTTACCATGAATTAGCCAGGAAGGCACTTGGGAAAAAATACAAACAGGATCTTCAGCATTGTGAAGCTATGTATATGTAAGCTCGCATTGTATTATATAAATATACAAGCCTACTGACTTATACATGTAGTCATTACTCAGTATTACACAAGTGTAGATATGCTTCGCTTACTCAAGGGCGTTTCTCAATTTATTATTGCTCCACAAGAGTGTCTGTCATTCTTGGGCGTCTCATATTTTAAGATGTGTGTTATGAAGTCGATTGAAATTTCGCATTGGGACTGGGGAATCGGCAACGCAACTTTAAAGCTGATTCGAATCTCGAATAGAATCGTGCGAGATTACATTTTGATTTATGATTTGCTTGGCTAACTTTATTGCTAACCAGTAATAAAGTAGCTCCATCATGCATGTAGTAACGATTTTTACATCGTTAATGAAAGATGCAGTGATGCCTCGGCACTCATAATGAAATAATCATTCAAATCAAAACGTCTGTAAATTTTGAGATCACTCTCATAACTCATCCTATTTCGAATGAAATCTTGATGCTAGATTATTAGTTGGAAAGATGTTGATTTGACATGTGAGTTGATGATAAAGACTAGGTTTGCTACCTCAGTTTTGAAGAAAAGAACATTTCGGATCTCATCCGATGACTGAAAACTTATCCTCCATCAATCGTTCCTATATTCAAATCCATCCTAGTAGTAAGTAAAACTCCACTTCTGGATAGCGCAAGATGGCCGCCATCGCTGACGTCCCCCCCCCTCTGGACCGGCAGAGTGTCGTGGTCGGCCGCCGTGGTGCTTCGGGTCTGACGTCCCCCCCCTCTGGTCGACCGTCGTGTAGCGCGCGGTGATGTGGTGTCTAGGTTGGCGTGGTGTGCCGGCCAGGTTGGGAGGGGTGGACTGTCGTAGCTCACCTGAAAAAATCCTAAGTGTTAGAGTGGCTTTGTATGGGTAAAATTTTGAAAATTTTCCAAAGTGTGGAATTTCGACCTGGGACCGTCACCAAAACATTTTTCATCAAATTTCACTGACCTCCCCCCCCTCTTCTAACTTTGGTTCTAGTGAACGGATTTTGTTCGTTCGAGTTTCATTGGAAAGAGGAGAAAAAACTGGTCGACAACATTTTTTGTTGCGAGTCAATCGGACCAGCCGTTCAAAAGTTATAGCGGTTACAAGATTTTAGGTCGGAGCTCGCTCACCTGAAAAAATCCTAAGTGTCAGAGTGGCTTTGTATGGGTAAAATTTTGAAAATTTTCCAAAGTGTGGAATTTCGACCTGGGACCGTCACCAAAACATTTTTCATCAAATTTCACTGACCTCCCCCCCTCTGGACAGCTAGCTTCGATCTTGGCTTCTAGTGGACGGATTTTGTCGTGCTATAGCTCGTTTGAAAGCTAAGAGTGAGACAAATTCAGTGAAAGAAACGGCTTGTTCATATCTGTCTTCGTTTAGATGTGAGGCGCCATTTAAGATTTTGGGAGACTGTCGAAAAACGACAGAGTTAGAATTTTGGACGTTTTGGGCTGTAGCGTCAAAACGAGGCATCGGATGGGAAAACGGAGGCCAGATTCGGATTCAGCGTGAAATTCTGCATCGGTATGGTGAGTTTCAAGTCAATCGGAGAGAAAAAGTTTCGCTGACCCCCCCCCCCCCCCGGCACCGATCTTCCAACTTTGGTTCTAGAGATCGTAGAAAGTCGTGCAATAGCTCGTTTGAAAGCTAAGAGTGAGACAAATTCAGTGAAAGAATCGCATTGTTCCTATCTGTCTTCGTTTAGATGTGAGACACTATTTAAGATTTTGGGAGATTGACGAAAAACGATAGAGTTAGAATTTCCCAAGAAACAGCTCCAGCGGGCGAATGAAGGCTCGGATTGGTAAACGGAGGCCAGATTTGGAATCAGCTTGATGTTATTGTCCAATGAGGATCATCATCCAATGAGAATCAAGCATTTCTATATAAATAGCGAGCCTTCCACAGTGAGAATCATTCCATCGTTGAATCACACGAGTGACGGACGCACATTTCCTCTCTCTAGTTCCCTATTCTATTATCCAACTAAAATGGTAAGTCGCTACTTTCCTCCCTCTCTTCCCTTGAACGTAAACTTAATACAATCTTTTCCATTTTCAGGCATCTACTCCATCTGCTGCGCTAGTAGGACAAAATGGCGGTCAAACGTTACAAGGTTCGCTACGATCAGATCATCTACAACTGAGGCCAGTGGAAGAAACAACCAAGGTACATAAACCTACACCGATACAGCGTAAATTTAAACAAGTCTTGCGTTATGACGATCATGGCGTAGTACTCCAAACGGGAATGCTCCCTTCCACGGATGTCAAGATAATGCGCAATCAGTATGGTGACTACATACTGATCCCCGTGAGTCCGTACATTCGCCACCAACTTGATATTATTGAGGAGTACGTGACATTAAATATGGACATTCCTACTCCTCTTGCTCAAGAGTGGAAGGCGAGAGATGACAAGGATACACCCTATAGAAAGATTTGGGATGGTAATCACATTTGCCTACCGGTATCACATTGGTGCACTTACTATAAGAAGGAGGGAGATCATTCAACACCCATCACATGCGACGAGCTCGGAGAAGGTACTTGGGATATCCTTTTCAAAGTGAATGGACTATATTATGGTCGGCATAAGGATAATAAAATAGCCTCTCTCTCCATGCATATGGAATCCATCCTATATATTCCAAAACCACCCAACGTGGACGACATAATTGATCAAATCCTTAACAGCAGTGGTACGAAGCGCAAGTCGGAGAAGAATGCTGCATCAAAACGCAAATCAAAGAAGGAGAATTACTAGTCCTTTCCTAACTCTACCCTATGACAATTCGCTTATGTGCTTTGAGTGTCGTAGACGTGGTCTTATTAGATACATTTTACTTCTTCGTTGCCATCATATCATTTGTGTATTTTGTCGTGAAAAGCATCGATGTAATTCTTCATTTTGTAATATGTTATAGAACGTTTCCTTAGATGTGTAAATTTCCGTTTTAGGCTTCTATCATCATTTTTATGGATTGTGAGGGTGAACCTGTACAGTAGCTCAGTGCTATTGCTATGAACAATTGGACATATCAGATTGTCAGTGTCTATCATCAACATGCCAACTGCAATCCCAATGTTGATCAATGGGCGAGAAAACACATTCATGGACTTAATGTGAAATATTTGCAAGACTATGGCTTTTCTTGTGAGAGTGCCCTTCTTATTGACTTTAAACGATGGTTAGCTGCTTTCAATGTTATACGCATCTTTTGTAATAATCCTGGTAAGGAGAGGAAAGTATTTCCTAATTTAATCATTGATGATATTTTGCTCCCACCTTGGGATAGTAGAGTGAATCAACATTATCATGAAGTCACGAAACGTTTTAAGGATTTGTGTGTTCCTATTTTGTCTGTTCGTTGTAGTAGCTACATTCATAAGCAATGCTTCTTTCCTCCTTACCTCAACACTGCCAAAGTCCTGTATGGTTATCATTGCTCGCTGTATGATAGTTACCAGCTGTATCTATTTTATCTCTTTCAAACCATTGATTTATAATGCATGCTTGTTACCATTATTCAATAAATGTTACTATGAGAAGAGTTGTTTTCATGCAATGGATGGGTTAGTTAAAGGGCGATCATGTCGTTCTCAAACGACTGCGGAACATTACATTTTCATAGGCAAAGTTTAAAAGGAGCTGTTCAAGATTATGTGATAAATTTTCATAAAGATGAGACCGACATCGAAGCAGTGGTCGATGATGCTAGCACTCTATTTCTAGAGTTAATGAATACATTCTCTGATAGCATTGTCATGGCGCGATTAGTTGCGAAAATTAAGTTTAGTCATTTTGGAAAGGAAGAGGTGGAAAGTCGCTCTTTCCATTTTGCTTCTTATTCAATGGAAGTGGTAGATCACCCCGAAGAATTTTTTAAAAGACATATGATAAAAATTGCTGAACGTCTTAACGCATTTAACCATCATGGTAGCAGTCTAGTGATTGAAGCGATTTCAGATATTCACATTCAACTTTCCATAAAGAAAAATTGAAAATGCAGTGGTACTTGATTGTGGCACAACTGGTTTTCGAGCTATGTCTGCTCACTCTCGAAGTATATTCCTTCTGTACATGCGTCTATTATTTAGAAAAGGCTAGCAAATTCATATCTTCAAAAAGACTTGCTATAGACATCAGTAACGGTGAAACTATGTGTTGTGATGTATGTAAGCGAAAGGATGGAAATGAAAAGCGCATCTTCAAGAGATGTAAGCATGCTTTTTGTCAACGCTGTTTCATACGTAATTGCATTCAACTTTGCAAATGTAACCACTGTGATATTGCTCATTTCGAGTGTCACTTATGTCGCAATAGTTAGTACCTATGCAAATGTGGTAAAGATAGGTTTTAGCAAAGACTAACACGGAAAATGGCGAAACATAAAAGTCAAAAGTTTTCTTCAGCCATTCAAGCTCTCCGACGAATGAAAGCAAATCAGCGATACAATGCTATACGACATGCCAACGATAAATTCATTCATGAAATTATTTCTCATGTGAGAAAGTTGAGGACGAAGAAATTAGCGCCAAAACAACGAAAGTTACTTAAGCGATATGCTACGAAATTGCGTTTCATCTCCAATCCTAAAGTCACCCTTCAAAGAAAGAGGAAAACTCTAACACAAAAGGGCGGTTTCCTTTCAGCAATACTTCCAATGATAGCTCCTGCCGTGGGCAACCTATTGGGTAATATCTTTGGCTCTAATCGTTAATTATGCAAATGTTGAATCTCAAGGTAATAAAATGGATTTCAGACTTCAATGTGATAAAGTTCTGACTGTATCAGGTCCATCTCATGCAGGTAAAACTGTTTTCACGCTGAATTTATTGGATAAAAGAAGGGAGTTGTTTAAGGAACCTATCAATCGAGTGATTTGGTGTTATGGTATTTATCAACCGTCGCTGTTTCAGGAATTGCAAAGTCGCAACTTTATTCGACATGAAGGAATTATTCCAGTGGATAAACTTCAGTCTAATGATGTTGTTGTATTGGATGATTTATTAAAAGAAAGTAAGAATTCAAAAGATGTTACAGATATGTTCACTCGCGCAGCACACCATAAAAGGTGCTTTATCATCTATATCACACAAAATTTGTTTCCTGATGGAAAAGAAGCTCGTACACGAAACCTGAATACACACTATTATGCTATTTTCAAGAATCCGCGAGATAAAAGTCAATTTGAAATTTTAGCGCGACAAGTTGCACCCAGAGGATCAAAAGCCTTAATTGAAATTTTTCAAGCAGCTACTGAAAAACCATACGGTTACTTATTCATTGACTTTACGCAAGAGTGTCCGGAAGAATTTAGATTTCGAAGTGATATTTTGAAAACTCCCATGATTATCTACAAACGATGAGTTCTTATTCTCGCATGATTGTTATTCCTCAGGATGAATATGTACAATTGACTGCCATGCAGCAAGTAAAGCAACCTCTTGCAAATCAAATGTATAGGAAAGAAATAGATTATCAGCAAAATGTTCACATCAAAGATCCACATCGTGCTGTATTATTACAATCGGAAGCTGTTGAGCAATTGAAAAACTTGAAGAATAAGATGCGTGACTCTGTATCGACTGCTACACCTTTAGCATCTCGCGCACATGCCATATCTCTTTTCAACAGTATTGAACCCCATCTCAATGTAAATGATAGAGGAGAAATCATTACAGATGAAAATAAAGTGATTGATGCTTCACGTTATGAAGACTTGATTCAGTATGCGACACGTAGAAAGCGCCGTCAGGGCTATGTTCCACCTGGTTGGTCATACTTTCTTAAACTATTGAAAAAGCATAATGTGCCAAAATTTGCTTTAAATAATGAGACATTGAAAGAACTTGATTCAACAGTGGCTACTGCTCCAATGCTTCAGGCGACGAAAATGCCAACAAATTGGTTTAAGACGTCACCTGCTACATCCCCTCCCACACTCACTAAGCAAACAAGAGGAAGAACTCGACGTAGATCTACATCACCACTAAAACTAGTAAAAGGAAAACGTAAAACAGCTCCTCCTAGGAAATACATGTTCTCAGACTATTAATATGAAGCAGATGTGTTGCTTGCCATGTAATGAGCCGCCAGAGGTGAATGTCGTTGTCACTTGCACTTGCTGCGCCAGCTCTCATAATGAAACCCCTAAGCAATGTGAACACGATCGCAAAACCGCTAAAGCTAAATGCTGCAGTTGTTGTAAATGTAGAAAGGCAAGAAAACAAAAAGATGAGAAGGAGGAAAAAGAGTCAGTCGTCATCGACTGAACGTTTGAAGTCAATCTAATATGATGTAAAACATCCGGCAGGATTTGCATCTATCAAGAAATTATCAAAAGCGAGTGGTCTTCCACAATCACAAGTGAAACGATGGTTAAAGGGTCAGGCTACCTATACACTCCACAAACAAGCGAAAAAGAAGTACCGCACCCGCCATTATATTGTTCATGACATCGATGAACAGTGGCAAGCAGATTTGTGCGATGTTGCCTCCATTTCAAAACATAACTCGGGTAATAATTTTATTTTAACCGTCATTGATATTTTCTCGAGTTATGCGTGGGCTCAACCTTTAAAAACTAAAGAAGGGAAAGGAGTAGCAAAAGCATTCCAAACAATTTTTCGAGAAGGTCGCATTCCAAAAAGAATTCAGAGTGATCAAGGAAAAGAGTTTAAAAATCAGCATGTGACAAGATTATTTGAGAGGCATGAAATTGAGTTGTTTAGTGTAAAGAGTGCTTATAAAGCTGCACTCGTTGAACGTTTTAATCGCACATTAAAAAATCGCTTGTGGCGACATTTTACTGCCAACTTGACACAAAATTGGACAAAGGTTCTACAAGATACACTCCATGCCTACAATCACTCTATCCATCGTTCTATTGGACTCAGACCAGTAGATGTAAATGCTGACAATGTAGATAAAGTGCGCGAATCATTCCAACGTAAACGCACTCATGTGAAAAGTGATGTGAAAATTGGTGATAAAGTTCGTATCTCAAAAGTGAAAAGTGTTTTTGCTAAAGGGTACCTTCCGAATTGGACAGAGGAGGTATTTACAGTATCAAGGATTAATCAGAAAGACTCTCCAACCACCTACAAGTTGAAAGATTACGATAATGAAGAAATTGAGGGTAGCTTTTACCGCGATGAGATTGAGGTAGTCACTGAAAGTGAAACATATTTGGTAGAGAAAATCATTCGATGTAAAAAACGGCAAGTTGAAGAATGGTGTCTTGTTAAATGGACTGGTTATCCTTCAAGTATGAACTCTTGGATGCGTCGTGCCGACATCTTTCATCCAAGTGATCGACAGTGATTCATGCAAAGTTGTAACTAACAATGTTTAGGGTTTGAGCTATGAATCCAACTGCCTCATTTTATTCACGACCCTCCTATGTAAGTGGTGGAGGACAAATTTACATCGGCGCTCGCCGCCAACGTGGAGGTAGCATACTTGGTGCACTGAAATCTGTTGTAGCACCTCTCATATCCAATGTCGGTAGATCTTTAAAACGAAATGTTTTAAGTAATGCCGTTGGCTTTGCTGGTGATGTTGCTAGTGATCTTTCCAGAGGTAGAAGTTTTAAGAGCAGTTTGTTGAATCGTGGGAAGGAACGCGGTTTAAAAACATTGAAGCAGACCTTTGCTGGTGTTACTCAAGGAAAGAAATCACCTAAACGAATGAAAAAAGGAAGGAGGAAACATCGCGGAGCTGGTAAGGTGCGATCTTCAGTCAAAAGGCATTCACGCAAACGTCGCAGAGGCTCTAATCATTCATCAGGCGCTAAACGACGACGCTGCTATAACTTCTAATCATGGAGTGTAAAACTTCCGGGTTTTGTTTGTTTGATCAACAAGCCATACAGACAGATATTCTTAGTTCAAGTATTGTAGATTATCATCCTCGAACAGCTGAGAATGCTGGCCCCATTGAATTTGTTATTCCTGGTGGTAGTGATGACTACATAGATTTGAGTTATGCGATGCTTGATTTGAGGTTTAGAATTCAGCAAGCAGATGGAACTGCTATTGACGATGCACATAAAGTTGGACTGAACAATTTACCATTGACTACATTACTTCGCGATGTTTCTCTAACGATTGGAGAGCAGCAGGTGGAAGGTTGTCAAAGCGATTATCCCTATAAATCATATTTCAATCATGTATCACAGTTTCATCCAGCAGCACAAAAAAGTCATATGGAAGCCATGGGATGGTACAGAGATGAAGCAGGAAAATTTGATGTTGAAACAAACAGTGGCTTTGTAAAGCGATCTGCTATGATTAAAGATAGTAAAGTATGTCAGCTATATGGTCCGCTGAATTTAGACTTCTTTAGACAGTCAAAGTTTTTACTCTGTAATACCAGCATGCGACTCAAGCTGACATTGAATAAGCCTGAATTTGCGCTGAATGCATTTGCTAAAGTTGACAATTTTAGAATTCATGTGGAAGATATTGCACTTTACATTCGTCGAGTAGTACCGAATCCAAGTGTCATTAGAGGGCATGCTGAAGGCCTTAACCGCCAAAATGCCATTTACCCCGTTCAGCATACAAAGCTTCTCACCTTTACAATTCCGAAAGATCAAAAGAGTTTCATGAAAGATGGCCTCTTTCCATCGGAAGCACCGAAGCTCCTCATGGTGGCAATGGTTGAAAATGATGCATTTAATGGTAATATAAAGAAGAATCCTTTCAATTTTAAACACAATCAGTTAAGTGAAATTGCTTTACGTGTAAATGGTGTGAGTCATCCTGGTCCACCCTACAAACCAGATTTTGCTTCGGATCAATTTATGCGCAGTTATGTTGATTTTATGGATGTCTTTGGCTTTTACAATACGGATGACACCAACGGACTGACTATGAAAGAGTTTAAGAGTGGATATACTATTTATGCATTTGATTTGACTGCTGACAGCGATATTAGTGCACCCTATCGTCAAGCGAACGTGCCTCATAATATTCGTTTGGATTTGACGTTCAAAAGAACACTACCTGAGACGATCAATGTATTAATTTATGCAGTCTTCGATTCAAATATTGAAATTACAAAGTATCGTGACGTGATTCTTCAGTATAATCGTTAATGAGTTGGTTGACTGCTGACGATATTAAGACTAAAGTGCAGCGTAATGCAGACGAAGCGACGTTGAAAGCTTTCGATAATGTCTATTCACTCGATACCTTACCACCTGCAGTAAATCACTATCCCATCTTTATTGTGCTAAACACTCATTCGCAGAATTTAGGCGGTGAGCATTGGAAAGCGATCTTTATTGGAGAAGACCGACGTGGTGAACTATTTGACTCTCTTGCTCAACCTCCAAATATACCAACACAGCAGTGGTTGAGAAAACATACGCGTCAATATCAGCGAAATGAACGCATACTACAACATCCACTTTCATCAACGTGTGGTGCTTTTGTACTGTACTTCATCTTAAAACGTTTACATGTATCTCGATTTGCATCTGTTATTCAAAACTTTTCATGTAATCCATCCTCTAATGAAAAAATGATTTGTAAGTTCTATCATGATTTGAAATAAAAACATCATGTTGGAAAAATTGTTTTTTATTTTACAATCCGCTGGTTACGTACATACTCAATGAGATAGTCCAGGATCACATTTGCTTGTACATGAGATTTTAGTCCAGTAATGATCACTTTACTATTATGAAAGATTGCCACATGCACAGGTAACCAACAACTAATGAGAGCTGCAGGAAAAAGTTCGGGTTCATAACACAAATTGTAACTGCTGGTACGAATCTTCAAAAATGATAGACTGTCACTCAATTGAGTAGAGATCACCATATTGTCCACAGTCAGATTCGACATCACACACCTCTCCCTCTTCCATATCCGACGTAGTAGTCTTTGTAGCTCTAAGCGCATTGACTGCGCCGATGAATGAGAAAGGGCGCCGAGAATCTGTACAGTCCCATTTGGGAAGAGTTGAAGATTCCGTGAATTGTTCATCTTCACCACTAACATTTGAGGTCGGCCCGGATAATACTTGCTGTTTGGAAGCTGTTGGTGTTATGTGGTGAGATCGATTTTGGTGTAGAGTCTGAAGCGACGGAGAATGTTGACGATGGTGTAGCGATGGCGCTTCATGATGAAAGAATGAGTAAATTGAGCGATGTACCTTCCTTTTATACTTTTCCCAACTACCTTGATGAAATGTGAAGTTAGTATGAAGTTGGGAATGATAGAGTTGAATTCGCCGATTGTTGACGCGCAGCCAGATGCGATTTCCAATACGTGAATGTCTTTTCATATAGAAGTATTTCAAGTCCTTCATGATATGATGTAGAGATTGAAAATGACGATAAGATAAAGCAAACTCTCTTCTCACATTTCCAGTTGAATCTTTGAAATAGACGTTTCGATCATGATCCGTTTCAATACGTTGTAGGGAATCTAATTTCCAACTCATGATGTGTGGTAGTCATGTCTGATTAAGATTTGCATAGTAGGGCGATGAACTCACGACGAATAAATGTCATGATGGAGCGATGTATATATCTTCTATACTTCTCCCAATTGTATTTGCGAAATGAGAAACAGTTTGCGGAATGAGAATGGTAGATTTGAATTTCATTTCTGTAATGTTGAAGCCAAACTTGATCACCCAAGGAGATGAATCTTAATGTTTCAAAATATTCCAAATCCCTCATGATATCATTGAGGTTGACAAATTGTCGCCATGTTAATGTAATTCCTCTTGATGTATGACCATGAGAATTTTTGAAATGTACGTTTCCATCACGATCAACTCTGATATATTGTAGAGAGTCCAAAATCCAAGTCTTCATGATGTTATGCAAAGTTGCAGATCAGCAATATAAAAATGTCGTTTTATCATATTTTGCTTAGCAATGCGGCTACAAAGAGATTTACTAGTAATCGAGCCGCACTCTTTTCTACTCCCATTGATCATGCACAACAGCTAAATGGAAATTGGGAAGTGGGTGTCACTCAACTTGTTTATAGCAACTGTGTCTATACTTTTGATCATGAGGTGATGACTATTAATATGAGGCGTACAGCTGCTTATCAATGTGAAAAGGGGTGCCGAGTATACATTCCACAGTGGCCAAAGATCTCTTATCATGTAAAAAGTTTATATATGATTTCTTGAATAAAGCGAGTAAACATATTGTCCAATTTACTCCGCACAATGATGATTATAATTATGTGCATCATGTAGTTGAGAAAGATTGGATTGTTGGTTTAAGTCCAAGTTTAAAAAATGATTTAGGTTACCTCGCTAGCGCCTTAACAAGCTATGATAATTTTAACGTTAATTACCACATAAGTGGTCATAAACAGTTAATATATCGAGAGGAAGCTTATTATGTAGATCTTATTCCAAGAAATGAGAAGACGTTGGTTAAGAAGATTGTGATTAAGCCAAGAAAGACAAACATGACTCCTGAAACATTATTGAAGAAATTTAATTATCTCCTTCGAGTTGATGGTAAACAAGTGGCAACATTGACTTATATTAAATCATCTAATCATATTGCAATAAGCAAATTAAATGATGATGATCTAGTATTAGTTTGTTCAAAAGATTTTCATCAGTTCTTACGACATCGTTCTGCAGCTGTTCATGGAAAATCTGATATGCAACATTTACCATGTGAAAGGTCAAATCAATTTGATACAGAATGGTCCGTATCTTTATACAGAAAGTGTGTAGAGCCTTTAGGTGGTATCTTACATGAAACAAGAGTGTTGATGCCTCGCATTATTACTTCGGTTAAATTGGTTGTAGATTATTTAAATGAAGTGATTAATGACCGACATATTTCATTTTCTGAAAAAGAAGGTACTTTGTCTCTCACTATAAGTGGAAAAGGTATTGAACTAATTATGGATAAAACTCTAATGGACATTTTGGGTTTTGACCAAAATATCTTTAAAAGTGGTACTGTAACCAAAGCTAGCGCAGACATGTCGCTATCGCGTCGTATTAACTATTTTCAGATATATTCCAATATTGGTGAAGATGTACGTGTGGGAGATGTTGAAGCTCCATTGCTAGCAATGATACCATACCAGCCAAAAAGCTGCAGTATTTTATCTGAGCATACTTTCAAGAAAGTGCATTATACAAAGCTGAAATCAAACTACATCCCACAAATTGATATTGCCATTTATGACGATGCTGGTGCGTTGATTCCTTTTCATAAAGATGCTGTGACAAGTATCACACTCCATTTCCGAATGAAGAGTTAATGCAAAAGTATGCTAATATATTTTTCCAATGTGAATAATATGGAAAGTGAAAATAAGGACTCGTTTCTAATCTACTTACCCAGTAATGCTTCTATGAATAAATTTCCCAAAAATAAACCATCAGACTATCGAGTAGAATTAAATCGCCCACTGCATTTAGAAGGTGAATGGGAGGTTGGCGTTTCTAGTATTTGCTATGATAGCAATATTCAGAATGTGAATGATTTGGAAGAAATGATATTGACTCCTCGCACCCATGATGGAATAACGATGAATAATGCATTTCAGTTCCCATACAATTTAACATCAGATGGAAAGTGGAACTATGAATGGATTCAGATAAAATCAGATTCTTATGAACCATTTGGGAATGAGAAAATTATTAAGGCATTCAACAGTGGTAATACTTCCATCATGAAGAATAAAAATCAGAAAGCTTATGAGTTTACTATCTATCATTGGAGTGGGAGACAGTTCCTCCGCTTTCATTCTTTTACTAAAGGTCTTACGCTGAGGTTGGATAGTGAATTCTATCCACATCTTGTTTTTGGTCATGGACTACATCTAACGTCAATTGCTACTGCAAATGTTAAAAAAGTTTATTCAAATCGAATCAACAAATTTCATTATAGATTTAAAATATTTGATGAAGATGTTGTAGAATGCGAAGAACGCATCATTTTGAAAAAGCGTGGTGTTCAACCTTTATCACTTATTGAGTTAGTAAAACGATGGAATGAGACTGTGGGTAAGAAGTATGGAGAGAAAATTATGGCGGACAAAAATAAGTTGGTTATTCAGAAATATAATGACAAACTTACAGTTTATTTCTCTCCAACCTTGCGTCATTTTGTAAGACATTATACGCCTATTATTGGAAGCGGTGTGGTGTATGCTTCTCATGAATATCACACTAAAGCTGATTCAGCTAATGATGAATGGTGGGTGGACATCTATGGCGATCGCATCAAGAAAATTTACCAGTCTTATGAAGAATCTAAAGTTGCTATCAATATAATGCCGCGTCTATATCATACAGTTGAAAGCTTCATTCATGTAGTAAATCCTTATATACAACAGAAGTTGAAGCATGTGATGAAAAGTAAATATGATGTAAAGACACACCACATTTCGTTTTCAATTGATAATCAACGCGTTGTTCTGAAACTGGGTGATGACATTCAATGTCAATTGAGTAAAAATTTGAAAAAACTCTTTGGTTTTTCAATGCTACAAACAGTGTTTGCTGCTGCGCATACGATTGGTATAGAAACACCAATGACACTTGATAAACATGAACAGCACCTTTACATTCAAAGTGATTTGATTCTACCTATTTCTGTTGGTGAGAAAAAAGAATACATTTTACGCGATTTCATTCATGATAAAGACGCTTCATATGGAATAGTCGAGAAGATGTTTGAATCTATTTTCTATCATCCCGTCGTCAAACAAACTATACCCTCTATTGCTATCAAAATTACCAATGGTTTACAAGAGTGCATCCACGTGAAAGATACTAAATCCCTCATAACGTTAGTGTTTCGGAAAACAAAGTGAAGTCATTGTGATATGTTTATTGAAATAAAAATATGTATATGAAAAAGTCTTTTCACAGATAAAGGGGGAATGGGCTGACTGTAGGCATATATTCACAAGGAAGAAACGATCTCATGCGATACATAAAACAACCATGTATATCTACAAAAAGCAACATCAAAATACTGAGTTAAAGTTGATTATGTCAATACATCTCCTGAATGTGGTAGCGTGAGTTTTATTCTTTTGGGTGGAGGTATGTTTGTGTCAGGATGTCCATGTGGAAGAGATGTGTTATGTCCTATCCAACACCTCTTATCCTCCCATGCTGAAAGTGCTCGTTTCTTGAACGTGTACGTTTTCACAGTATGAACTTGAGATTTTAAGATTGTCATATTGACAAACGTTATAGTTTTATTTTTATAGGCCTTCTTATAGGACCGATGTTTCATTTTATGAACAATGGATTTTGATATACCTTTAGCACGCTTAATACTATCTGCACATTCTTTTAATTTCATGGAATACATTTTAGGACGGAGGAGAATCATTTCATCTATTTCCTTTCCTGCTGTTTCATCCTTAAAACAAACAAGTTTGGCTTTATTCTGTATGGAATAGAGTGGATGAGTGGGATTGTAGTTAGATGTGTCGAAATATTTTTCTAATGACTTGCCTACTTCATTAAAATTTAAATCTTTTTGAGTGGTAATTCCTAAAAAGAAACTATCTGTATCACCACCCAGCAAGCGAACCTCTTTTACGAGAGGGCATGGTTTTAATATTTTGTAGAAGAGTTGATACATTTCAAGCTTGGAATAATCTAAAACGGCTTGCCCAATATAGATGGGTTTGCACAACTCAACTTCTGATTTAATCATTTTAACACCTACAAGATCCTCATCGATGATGTCTCTATCAATGAAAAGAGGTGATGAGGTCAATTTGTGATATTTTTGTTCATCAACGACTAGTTTGTAATTCATACGTTTTCTAACATCCTCCATGGTCTTTCCGAATAGACTGTTATTCTTATATTTATAAAAATCCTTTTCAAAATTATTTTGGGCGAGTGCACGTTTTTGACTGTTACTATCTATGTAGGGTTTGAGGAAGGCTTTCTGTCTAAATTTGATAATGCGGTGAACTGACTTTAGAAGCATGCCCATTTCTAAATAGAATTTTAATATGCAGAAGTGTACGAGATAATTTTTCTTATCATATTGGGTGAGTAAAAGTTTGCGGCATGGTTTGTACCTTGGCTGTCCACACTCTGTTAAGTTATTATGAAATTGTGACATGAATGGTGAAAACATATCTTCAGTCACTTCACCAGATTCAGGTGCGAGTGGGAAATCAGCAGTTTTATTTTTAATGCTATTTGGATAAATCAAATCCACTTCAAAATAATATCCCCAATCACCTTCATCTGGAATCTTCAGTATGTTTGAAGGGTTGGAGTAATACTCAAGCTCATCTTGATTTAACCAACTAAACTCGGAATGAGGTAGTGGTTTAGACAGTGAACTGCCATATAAATTATTTTGGTCATAGTACTTTAGGTGGATATGATCATCACCTACTGTTTCAGATTTTATATGATGTTTATTTACAAATGTGAGACCACCGCGTATTCCGCGCTCAAATATATTATACATCTCCGGCTCTTGTAAGAGATGAATGGTCTCACCAGTCATTTTAAAGGCTGATTTAAAGGACATGGCTGGTAGACTGACAAAGTTGACAGGATCTAATTTGTCTTCTTCTAATGCCACTCGTCGAAATTCCTGAAAGATATCAGCCAGCAAAATGACATCTAATTCTAAGTAAGCGATCATATAATCGCCAAACGTTTTACAATCAACTTTTAACCATGCCTCTTGAGCATGTTCATAGTCCTCTACTGGACAATCTTCACCCGTCAAATCGTTTTTGAATTTGTCAATGGAAGGAAGGGTTGTTTCATTTAGTTTAGACATTGAGCTAAAATACGCATAAGGAAAGACTCCTTTGCGAGTGATTATTTCATCCGTTAAGTTTGGATAGTGTTTCTTCAAAGTTTGACTATGGGGAAGAAACTTGAGATTACGAACGAGAGAAGCTAGTGACGCTGACATGAATTGAAATGAATCTAAAAATTTTATTTCGAAGAAGACTGTCTTATTTTCATTAGTTTTATCTACTGGTACTTTTGCTGTCATTGCCATGAATTTTTCTCTCGTTTGTGCTATTACATTAAACTGCCACGATTTCATCTGGCTCAACCCTCCTTTTATGAGCATATGACTGTCATAGCCCTTAAAGTTATGAAAAATGACGGGTAGTACACGACGTCTCAACCTAAGTGAAAAGTTACATTTGGAGCAGAGTGCGTTTCTAAATTTACCAGTGATGTGATCATGATCACGCACTTTCTTAATTTTATCGTCATCAAACGTTTTATGACATTTAGGACAGGATGTGCAACTTTCAAATTTATGTTTGTCTTCATCTGACATATGTAGTGACTTACGCTGCAATTGGGAATCATATGATTGTTGAAATTTAGCAGCTTTATCGAGAAATTCTAGAAATTTTGAAATGCAATCTTCACCTTGCCAAGTATGCATTTTGTTTTGTCTATTCCTAAAGTGGTCATGCCATACTTCATAGCAGGATATGGCTGCTGGCTTGTGGACGATATCATCAATGTAGCATTCTATGTCTGCGTAAATGACACGCAGGGGACTTAATTCGTCACCATTATCCCTATGTGAAAATATTTTATCTTTGGGCATGCGTTCCATTTGTAATTTACCTCGCTTGCACCATTCATAGTGAGTTTCAAATTTATCTTTACTCCAAAAGGAGCGGATGCAGCGGTCGCATACAAAATGTTCACCTCTTTTAGAGTGCCCCAAGTGAGTGTACAAGCGAGAGATTTTGGGAATACCACAGTAGTGCCATTCCTCGCTATCATCTTGTTTTACTAATAAGAGGTTGACTACATGTTCATAACAAGTTGAACGTGAATTATAGCGGGCACCCTTCAACCCCTTCTCCCACACGTGAACGACAATTTTAATCTTATTATGTTTTTCGAACGTTTCTACATCTTTGATTTTCATGTTGTTACTATCACAACCTTCAAAGTCTAGTTCATCCTCCCACTGTCTATAGCTATAGGTATGATTTCGATTCGCGTTGATATCATTATAGTGAAGGATGGATAGGACTGCATATTTGAAACACTGTGATTTACAATCGACATTGATGACAGCTTTCTTATTATACAACGTTTTTGGTAGTTTAAATGTACCTCGAGCTGCATGACATTCTAATAGTGAAATTTTGAATATGGCTGAGTCCACACCATCAAAAATGAGAGCGCTGTCGCGTTGATTGAATTTATCTACATTTGATTTTAAACATTGAATGTGAAAATTTAGCCAAGACTCGCAGTCTACAACTTCGGTTGCGGAAGAGGAAGGAACATGAAACTGTATTCTCTCCGTCACTTGACCCGTTTGAAAATCTATCTTAATATATTTTAGTTTAAGGTAGATGAGCGTCTTCATTCTAAAATTGTCTAAATTGTTGAAGAGCGCTTCGATAATGTTTGAATTTTGAAGGAGCCACTCAGGAAAATCTACTATTTGAGTATTGGACTCCATGCAGTAGTCGCGTACTAAATTATTATGTGAAACATTAATGAGGGAGATGGTAGAGGTACCGTTGGTGTAGTGATCATTCGCATGCGTGTGTTGAAGTCTGTGCGAAGATCGCTGAAAGTGACTATCAAAAGAAAGAGGGCACAAATCGCAAGGAAAGGAGATGTCATCATCAGAATCAACTTCACCTCCGGAGATTGACGCCGCTTTGCGTTGACACACACGTTGTTTGATGTGTCGAAGGAGACTGTGCTTCCTTGTAAACATATGTCCGCAGTCGGCACATTCCCACTCGTTGCCTTGTCGCGAGAGTCCTGAGCTGGAACTCACATCACCTGAAAGAGAAATCATTCTTTCATCTCTGTTCAAGTCTCAGTGTATTGTTACAACCTACCTTGACTCAACAACTCTAAACTTTCCTCGAGAAGGGAGGGTGTTGGTGATGAAGTTGATGCCTGAAATTGAGGAAGATGCTATTAGCCACACGTTTGAGGGAGATGAGTGAAGAAATTTTCAACTTACCATTTCAACGAAATTATGTTTAAGCTTGATACTTCAACAAGATAGAGACTTCACTCAAATAATACGTCTCAAATTTGGAATTCACTTGTACGCCTCAAATAATAACAGAATTCGCTAGACAACAGTTCACTTATGCGTCTCAAAGACAGAGTGAAATGACACGAATGTCACTTTACATATATACTTTCATATTCATCATTCATTGGCTGTTCATTCTGATTGGTTGCTTGTTGATACTTAAGAATTAGAAAACATTTCAAAGTTATTATTCACAGTCAACATGACAAGCCCTCCGACAACACCAAACACAAAATTCTCTTCTCCATCCTCAACACCAAACGCTCCAACGAAGGTAGAGAAAGTGTTATTACCAGCGGACAACGAAGAGAGTGTATGTGAGAAGGAGTGTCCCGACTTAACAGGCGTGAGGTGGAAGTATCTCCAGTACGATACTGACGATGTGATAGAGATCACCAGCACGAAATTCCTCCACCAATTATGGGAGTGGTACACCCCTAACTCCCAGCCACGAACTATGGAGGAGTGGGAGTATATTGATAAAGTGAGGCTCGCAGTGGAAGAACGATTAAAGCAACTGAACTGTTTTTGCTATCTATGTGAAGCCAGACTCTGGGACGATATTGACGATGAAGACCTTTTGAAATACATGCCATAATAAATTTTTATTTCATATTATCTTTGCTTTCATACTGACGTACTTGAATGGGGCTTCAGTGGATGATTTAACCATGTATACATTTTCATTTGGAAATAGTAGCACGCTTAGTCTAAGTTGTAAATCTTAAAACATTTCATATGGACGATGATGATAGTTGAAATAGTGTCAAATAAAATTAAGATAGCTTACACTTCTGATACAGGGATAGCAATCGACTGCGATCCATGTGTAAAGAGCTTGTTAGACTACGGATGGGCTTAAGTGGATGATTTAACCATGTATACTTTTTCATTTGGAAATAGTAGCACGCTTAGTCTAACTTGTAAATCTTAAAACATTTCATATGGACGATGATGATGATAGATGAAATAGTGTCAAATAAAATTAAGATAGCTTACACTTCTGATACAGGGATAGCAATCGACTGCGATCCATGTGTAAAGAGCTTGTTAGACTACGGAAGAGAGAAGTGTGTTATGTTGCGTGTGGCGCGTGAGTATCCTCCCATTTCATTCCATTCATCAATTCGTCTCATTGATAGAGACAGGTAGAACTCATGGTTCTCATAACGTATGCAATGGAAAGTTTTAGGCAACCTTCGACAGTTGGCTAAATGTCGCCCTGGCGCGAATGCATACTACGTTGAGACAGAGGCAATCACTTGCAAACATGACGCAGAGAGGTTTAACAAGATTGACCATTGCCGAATGTCCCTTGCGGTATACATAGCTACGGGTTTCACCGCCGCCCTTTACAGGAACGCCCGTCGAAAGGAAGTATTACACCGAACTTCATTTGCAACGTTCAAGTTGACTGATAGCAGATTCAACTTAATGATAGTATTCGCCAGTCCGAAGACTGCCCAGGGCAAACCGCGTGGAGGTTCTATCATGTCTTGCCCCTAGGTGGCCCTTAAGAGAGCCGATGGTTCGTTCTCGGGAGTGAATTGATGGGGTGGTGAAGGCGGGCAAAGATCTGCAATGAAAATGATATGTATTAGAATAGGATATACTATCTTATTTACTTTTTCACTTACCAAGTTAGTCATCCTTTGGCAGTCTCGCGCGTTTCCGAATCGAAAATTTGTGGAGATGGCCGCGCATTCGTAGGCTGGCGTGGAGGCATTTTTTCGTGGGATGACCATTGTAGCATAGGATGGATTCGTCTAAATTCTGGTTTACGAGTACTTCGCCGGCCAAATGATTATCCCGAATAGGGATGTGAAACTCAAACAAACGATCCTCATTCACACGTTCCCACTCATCCCTCATGCGCTCCAACTTCTCATACGCCTGCCTCTCATCACCCCGCCGAGCCACAGTCCTCTCCAACTCAACATTCCTCGCTCTCAACACACTCATCTCCTTCATCATCTCCTCAAACTTCGCTTCTGCATCTCTCATTCTTCTCTCCGCAGCACTCGCCCTCTTCTCACACTCATCGTTCTTCTCTTCCAACTCTCGCGTCTTTTTCTTCAAATCAGTCACACTACGCCTCATTCTAATATTTTCATCCGCTACCTCCTTCGACTTCAGTTCCTTCTTTTTCAACTCATCCAACTCCTTCACAACTTCATCCTTCACTTTCTTCAAACTCTCATACTTATTAACCAACAAATCATGCGCCATCTGCTGCGAAACATGCCTCTTCTCTTCATCCTTCAACCACCTCGCCGACTGCACACGAATCCCACCACTCTTCACTTTTGGGGAAGATGAGCTCTTCGGGGGGTCGGTGATGACGATGTTTGACACCTCCGACGACGAAGAGCTCAACTTCCTCACACGCTCCCTATCTAAATCCACATCATCCTCATCATCACTCTCAAGCACTCTCTTTCGCTCAATCTCACCCTCCAACGACGCAACCGTTCTCGCCAACTCATCATTCTCAACAACATTCTCAGCCTTACCCTCTCGCTCGATCGCCAACATTCGCTCCCTCTCTTCCACAATCAACTGCGTAAATCTCAAATCAGTCACTAAACCACCACTACAGTCAGCATGCACTCTGTAAAAACGCGCCTCATCCTCATCACCCTTCAGCACTCTACACTTCACGCACGCAACCCTATTCAAGATAATCATGTGGCCGGTGCCCGCCTTCTTGACGTGAGCCTTGGCGTCCGCACTGCGATTAACTCGCCCACATGAGCACATTTTGATGTGATATTTACGATTTTTGTCGTTAGCCATGTTAGATTTTATTGTGAACTGTAAGATAATGAAATTTGTATAAGTTTGGAATCATGTAGTACAGTCATATTCCTAAAGAGTGTAGTGAGTGGCACTCGATCCCGTCGACAGCCCGAAGGCCTTGTACTGATCACTAGGGAAGTGAGAGATCTTCCCCGATACCCGCTCTTTACAGCTGAAGACATCATTGTCACTGCCCCGAAGTGGTAACAGGAACGCCGAGTCAAAGGTAGTGATCAGTAGCTGGGATCTAACCCCTCAAAGCTGCCTTAGACTTAGTTAAATTTCAAATCTGATAGCATATTTGAACTCAGGATACTTGAAAACCTTAGTCTATATGTTAAAACTTTGAAAAAACTGAAAATTAAGAATTTTTAAAAAATTCCGCATTTTACTACTCATACTACTTTTAAAAAATTTTATCAGTAGTAAAGACACTATCAAACTCTATCATACAAACTTTGAAGTAAGAAGATAGCTTGCCTACTTCAAAAGATAGAGTCCTTTGAAACACCCGATATCGGGAGCTCAGAGCGACGACCGTCGCTTACCTCGTCTTTCGATGAAGTGATCAGACTTACGTTGTCGGGGGTTTATATATGCTCGGAAGAAAACTTAAAATGGCTCTATCTCCGAAAGTATTCATCGTAGCGACATGCGGTTTGTTGCAAACGATTCGTCTCATCATTCTCTATAATATGACACCTGAACCATTCTCATATGATCACGGGAAGTTGGTCCGTCAGCACATGTCCATGTAACATGCCACAAGTGAAAAAATTCCTAAGTGTGAGAGCTCCAGTGTGGTGAAAATTTTGAAAAATTTAAAACTTCCGAATTTCGACCTGGGACCGACACCAAAACATTTTTCATCAAATTTCACTGACCTCTCCCCCTCGTTCAGAGAAATTTGATGAAAAATGTTTTGGTGACGGTCCCAGGTCGAAATTCCACACTTTGGAAAATTTTCAAAATTTTACCCATACAAAGCCACTCTGACACTTAGGATTTTTTCAGGTGAGCGAGCTCCGACCTAAAATCTTGTAACCGCTCTAACTTTTGAACGACTGGTCCGATTGACTCGCAACAAAAAATGTTGTCGACCAGTTTTTTCTCCTCTTTCCAATGAAACTCGAACGAACAAAATCCGTTCACTAGAACCAAAGTTAGAAGAGGGGGGGTCAGTGAAATTTGATGAAAAATGTTTTGGTGACGGTCCCAGGTCGAAATTCCACACTTTGGAAAATTTTCAAAATTTTACCCATACAAAGCCACTCTAACACTTAGGATTTTTTCAGGTGAGCTACGACAGTCCACCCCTCCCAACCTGGCCGGCACACCACGCCAACCTGGCCGGCACACCACGCCAACCTAGACACCACATCACCGCGCGCTACACGACGGTCGACCAGAGGGGGGGGGACGTCAGACCCGAAGCACCACGGCGGCCGACCACGACACTCTGCCGGTCCAGAGATGGCGGCCATCTTGCGCTATCCAGAAGTGGAGTTTTACTTACTACTCATCCTAAGTCCGGGAAAGCACAAATCGTCATGAGCTGAGAATCAATTTGGTAGAGAATGAATTCAATGCACCGTCAGCGTGGCCTAGTGAAGAAGGTGCGAGCTCGTCTCCACCGCGGACTTCGGTTCGATTCCTAGATCGGGCGAGTGCGTTCGGCGAATCAAGGGTGTTGGTGTCTTTTATTGACTTAATAGTTGTCATTCTCTTTAGATATCCTTTCTGTATTTTAATGTGAAATTATTGACTTATAACGAAGATAGCCTAAGTGAAACGAAAATACACCTACCGTTCCTTGTCTGAGGTAGACAACAAACACTAAGAGTGCATTATTATCAGTTGCTCTCTTCGTTCGTTTTCTCCAACGCAACATTTTCCATCTCAATCGTCTGAATTTACGATAGACACGTCCTGATGTTTTGATTCGCTCAGCGATGGAAAACACAATGCCTTCTTCTAGATTAGGTCTGATCTCAGATATCAGCATAAATCCACCTTTCCAATTTGGTGTCGGTTTGAAGTCGTCTGTCCTTACTAATCGGACAGGAGCAGATCTTAAAGATTTGAATGCTTGGTATTTTGCAAATGACGAACATGTGTAACATCTTCCACTTATGCCAGAGGCTACAAAGCCGCGATACTTTCTCAAAGTGTCTCCATTGATGAAAATATCCTTCATACATCCTCCAAAGTGAGAAATTTGAGGGAACCGTGCCTAAAATCAGGAAAATATACGCAATATAATTTGTACAACATAAAGAAAGATAATCTTGCTTACTTTAACTTCATAACGTAGTTCCAAATTCTCATGTCGTCCGGCGAATGCGACACCAAGTAATTTGGCATTAAATCGCTTCGAAATTGTTACCGATATGTCATCAATCGAGAATGAGACACCTTTGAAGTAGCGTCCTCGGCGTTGCAATTTAACATGATGCCAATATCCAGACGTAACCGAAACATGAAGAGTTTTGCTGAAACACTTCCTTTTACACATCATTAAGTAAGGAGTCTCTCGATCAATCAATAAAATAAGTGAATTCCCTCCACTGAACCTTGCTGTAGCGAGATAAGTTTGGTTTTTGGTCGTTATCGTTCTGAACTTAAATTCGATATCGAAGCTAAAAGTAAAATGAAAATGGAAAGAATACTGTTTATCAGAGATACGCATGTGTTATATAGTTGGGATGATATCAATTAGACATGGACAGGTTCTACTGAGAAGATTTGAAATAATAATACCAGGACTAGTACTGACAACCCAAGATTTTTTTTCTACTATACAGAAAATATTAAGTTAGAGCATCAATTTCTATAAAATGGAGCGTGTTGAGGAGGTTTTTTTGTGAGACCTAGCTTAAATTTTAATGAGGCGAATTCAATTTTGAAGCTCAAACTATTGCATGGTTAATTTCATATTCATTCAAAATTAGACGCAGCTCATGCTTTCGTACTAGTACTAAGTTTACATCCCCGCTTTTGTGTAAAGACAAAATGGTATTGATTTAACTGTTCCAGTGAATGTTCTCAGAGAAATATAGAACTGCATTTCTGCTCAACTTGAAGGATCATGCATAAGTAAATAACCAAGCTGTAACAATTGTATTAAACTTTATCAACTTCAACATCCCAATAGTTTGATATTCTAATCAGCACATTTTCACGCCTACTACTGTATGGGCAGCATGCAGAGGCGAATGTTGATATGCTAATTACCCCATTAGTGAAATTGGGTAAATTCTGGAAATGGATTAAAACACTTTTCCTGGAAGTAGATATCGAAATTCGATTTTCTCAAGGAGGATGCAATTAATATACTCCCTATTGAATGAACCCAGACCGGATCAATTAACCAGTGAAGTTTGACTTACTCTCTACTCTTTTCGGTAACATTGACTTGAAGACGACTCTTCTCTAAATCCATGAAGTAGGAAGAAGATATTTGATTGAATTCGGGAGGAGATCCGCACTGCACGGCTTTTAAGTCCTGTAAAACCATGATTTATACATGAATTTATACAACATGACAATATCTGAAGGTGGTACACTACTTTAAGAAGCTTTGTTGAGATGCATGACTCCTAGAATGAGGTTGAAATGTTTGTAGGCATATGAAAATGCTGAATTTGAGCAATGACTTAATAAAATAGTATAGTAGTGAGATTCGTTTAAATAAAAAATTCTAGAAACGGTCTTGTCTCATCTATTTGGCATCATCAGATAAGCGCTTTATATACAGGACCTTTTGCAGAAATTCACTCTAAGATACATCAATGTTAAATAGCTGACGCCTTGGAAATCAAAAAATGCGCATTTAGTTGAGTATCTGGGGTTGAAAGTCGAAAGCAGTGATACAACGGAAACGTCTAGAACGATCACGAGATAGAATTGTAGAAGGTGGCCTCTTCATGAGAGGTGGCTACTTAAGAGGTTCCATTGCTTTAAAAAGAGGGATGAGAAACGAGATGCAAAAGTGAAGATTGTAAGACACTATCCTCGATTCTGCGTGAAAGTTGCAAGAGAATTTGTCCACAACTCCGATTTGTTGTTCTTATGAGAGATACTACAATGGTCATTATTTGCTTCAGAGGAAATCCCTGAGCTCAATGTTGGCAAAGAAAAACTGCTATTACAGTTCCGAGTACTTTTCGTGCGCTCCGTGCATCATCTTCAAAGAAACTTCGTCGTGCGGAGCGCACCGAGCGTGCTCAGATTAATTGGACTTGTTTTCACTTGCCAACATCGGGCCTCAGGGATTTCCTCTAACATTAGCAATGCATCCTTACAATACCTTATTTTCAGGTACATAGTTATTCGGTGATCTTTTAGTCTTTGAGATAATTGTGAAAAAACCTGAGCCAAAAGGAACATACTGAAATGAAACAATACTTTGACAGGATCAATGTCATTCTATGTATATATTTCTACATAATCGACTTTCTTCATATTATTTGGTATAGTGAAGTACGTTCTCTCTCTACGTCAACTTTTCTGCGACAAGTCGACAGCACACGTCAAATATGGCGCGGAAATTTGCCGGTGAAGCACTGAAAGACAGGTTTAATACTAAATTACATTATTACATTCTTAGTATCTCTCATGAGAATCCAACATCAGAGTTTCAGTCTTCAACCTCCATCCTATACATCTATCCTGCTTGGTAGGGAAGAGTGACCATTTATATGTAGCTGCTCGAACACAGCGATATTTGCCTTCATTCTATTTACCTTACATGACGGGGAAGGGAGAGCCTTCATTTGTAGGTACTCGAAGTCCTACATACTCTTTGACATGGAAGGAAGAGACTTTGAGACTTATGTTTAGCTGCTGGAAGTCAGGTTTTGGGATTCATCTCATCCTATACTTTATGGAGAGTGTTTACATCGTTTCAGTCAAAGGAATTGAAAAGTCTTTAGTCAATGCCGAGCGGGCACGACTTAAAAGGCACATTACTGTATATGATTCTATGTGTGACTTTCATAAACTGCATATTCATGACTTTACATGAAAGGACACATCTGTTGTAAAATTTGGTATACAGGCCTATGACTATGTGTTCAACAGTGATCATGTTAGGTATCTTGTCAATCAATAAGTGAGGGATTTTTTGCAAAAAAATGTTTGAAATCCTAATTTCATTGATTAAATCTTAGCAATTTCTACCTAATATTCGATATCATAGACAACATTTCTTTGTTGGTGAACGCTGCCCAGTAAGCGCTTTCAGTTGTGACATAGTAGCTTTTTTCATCAGATATGATAGAATGATCAGAATATGATATGGAATGAATGAAAATAAATGAAATTCATTAATTGGTACATTACATATCTCAAAAGCTATGAAGTTGTTGACTTAATAAAAAGGTTTGTCTTAATATCTAACAATCTCTTAAAAATGAAAAGTTTACTTAGATATTATGAAGGATTCCGAATTATTCCATTCGTGACTAAAATTCTGTGTTAAATGCATCATTTTCGAAGTGCAGGTACGAATCCTTGAACAAAGCTTTAATGTCGCTCAGATGTCACAATGAGCTTTTGAAACCCTTGAAAATCAGTCGCTTAAGGCCTACACTTTACTGAATTTGTCTGCTGGAACAGGAACTTGTCTTCACATGAATTCAATAAAAGAAAGTACACATGTTATTGAACTATCTACTCCACACCAAATTTGACGTGTAGCAAATACATAATAGTAGTTGTCATGAGTTAGTCACAAGCATTTTATTTTTGCGCGAAAAAACTGACACATATAAAAGCGTTAAATAGAATTGAACATTTCTCTGCAAATTAAAATGGCAAAGCAGACAGTTTTCACAGGCACTGCTTCTGTCATTCTTAATTTAACTAATTCACATACTCGTACACAGCTTATAGCAAAAATTTGATGAATGTTAGTTATAAGCGTTTAATGGCGCGCTAGATTCACACGCTGAATACTTTAGTGAAGATGTTAATTATTTTCAAAACCAAATTCACTGATGTTATTTAAAGAGTGATTTGGAATAGATTTAGAACAGCAAGCTAGTGTGTAAATTGAAAATCAGTAGCTGCATGTGTTATCCGGCCGGAGCAGGTCGCAATTCGCAATTGATGGAGGCTGCACGGCACGCACGCAATGCGTTGTTTCAAATCTTACTCGATATCGTTTTCGTAGGATGTCGACTCTGAAGGTTCTACTACTCACACTGGCCGCAGAAACAGTTTTCACAGGTACTGCTTCTGGCATTCTTAATTCAATTCCGTTACCGTATCCGTTACAAGGCAGGAAATTAAGACCTGATGGGAAAGTCTTCGGGTTGCTCAGATCGAAGGAAACAAAGTTGACCATTCTGAAATATACATAGAAAAGTAATTGTAAAACATACTCAATATTTTCAATATTTCTTACAATAATTAGTACGATTACTATTTTACTATTGCCTCAACTTTTCCATACAAGGGGTTCATCCCCTGTCGGCTGGTGAGGATTACATTTGAAAGGCCAAAGACAAACACTTTCGCTTCACGATAACAAAAAAACAAAACGTGCACATATTTTTCTCGCAGAATGTCAAAATATAATAACTCAAATACAAGTGCAAATACAGTATTTGTATATATTCTTGAATGCAAAAGTGTGTGCGGAGTGTGTGCGCAAATTTTCACTAAAAGTCACTTATATATTCACTGAAATTCGTTAGATCTCTCGCCCAAGTGAATTTCTGTGGCTAATGAAGTTTCATTTCTGAGAGAGCTTAACAGATGAAGAGGATACATTATCAGAATGAAACGATCTGAACAGCCAGAATTTCAGAAAACAAGCTTATCTGATATCACGTTCAAATGAAATTTTCAACTGAAATAGGCAGAATTTAGTGACTTATTCAAGGAAGTACAAGTAGTCTAACGAACGCTGCATGCGTTTGGCGACATTGCCTATACTTAAGTACTTTTTCGTTTTCGTATTTTGTCCATTTAAGTAGGTAAGGACGGAAATGAGGTTTTACATCACTATCGACTACCAGCGTCACTTTCGGGGTTCCACCTCTGGACCAAAAAAAATCGCGAGTTCAAGCACTTAAACATTGTGCCAGGGAGATCACAGCAGTTCTACATTGATGGAGTATTTGAGAATAAATAATAAATCACTCATTTCGGGCAGTAGTCAATCAATTGGCATTTGATTTGGCTGATTGGAAGGCATGAAACATTATCTGTTTGAAAAGTAAGTTTGAAATTTTGTTTATTTCTTACATTTTCATTATGGCAATGATATAGTTTTCAGAAAGATGATCAAATTAAGATCACTCAATATCATGGATATGGAATAAAGACTCGTATGTATGCATGATATGACTTCTAATGCTGCATGATATGAAATACTTGAGTTATAAGTCACACTAGCTCTAAACCCTCCTTTGGACAGAGCTCCCACTTGGAAAGCATTATTTCCAAAATAGGTGGGTCAATAACTATTTCACACAAAGTTGTTGTCTGAGATTCCTCCACAAATATTTGATTCAATCAATGCATAAATCCATCATATTGATAGACATCCTATGCAAGAAGCAAGAATGAAAAATTTCCCAACGTTACGCTTATCATCTTTTGAGCATTCTCAAGGGTACAGATAGACATTAACGACTGAATTACATACATGAATTGATTACAAAATTTGAAAATGATAGATTGGAAACTAGAGTAGGCTAAAGTGAAATAAGCAAATCTTACACTTGCATAACTGATTTTCATGCAAAAAGCAAGACATCTAATGAATTGTGCTACTTCGACTTAGCATACAAACGGAAAGAAAATTCAAGAAAATACAAACGGCGCAATTTGTTGGCGCAAAAATGGAGTGCCATTTTGTTGACACTCTGTACAGGCAAAAAAAATGTACAAAAGAAATAAAGTGTTATTTTGCTGCTTTTCAATATCTATCTCATATTTTAAATCTGGCATCTTTTAACTCCGGTTAGCCTTTTATTATACTTCACACTGACAGATATTTCTGTCCTCAATAAATTGCGCATCTAAATGTCTTCCGTTGTCTGCATACGTCATTAATTGTGCTAACTACTCATCATCCGTATAAGTGCGAATGTGCTGCCATGTTTGGTCACTAACTATTTTCGTCTGTTGAAGCAATAGGTCGGCGGCACAAGCAAAAATGCATGATTTAATTTTAGCATGTCCTCTTTCAGTATATTAAGCTCTCCAACTGTTGTTGGGATACTTACTCATCTCCAATGACCAAACCTCGATAGCAGATATCACCTTTGCTTCCATCTGTTCCTTGACCGATATTAATGGACGCGACATCAACATCTACCTTGAATTCTTTGTTGATAGGCTGCTCATCGCCAACGATAAGATAAACTCTGAAAATGAATTGAATTATTTAAACTTGCCTTTACCGAGATTCAGATAATTTCATTTTTACTTACGAGGTCTCTTTCGATGGTAGAGGTTTCTTCAGAAGTCTTAGAGAAACCAGGTAACTTTTGCCCTCTTTGAGCGGTTTAGTTGAAGTGATCACGTTGGGAGCCTGACGTTTTACTCTTCTTGACGAAGACGCAATTGAAACTTCAACCTTTGAATCTTTAACACCAATTTTGATAGGTTGCTTCGTTCCCGTCTGTAAGCAATAATTAGATAGAAAATTAGAAGCCCTTTTGTTACTTTGTCACCATATGATACTGGCATAGCAGTACATATATGATCAGGGTGCCCGGAATGAGCGAAAAAAATTCCGTTTATTTCCCGGGTTTTGTGTGCATATTCCTGCACACTTATTTGGGGATAAAACATTATCATAAATCTTCTAAAGCCATGTTTCTTTTATATTATTTAATTATCACAGTAAAGTTTAATTAGACAGTAATCTTTGACAAATAATGGATCACTCATTCATATTCTCAACAAATTTTCATTCATGGAAAACCCTGATTCGACCGTATTGTTGCCGTGTGAAAGGATTAGGCAAAGTCAAGGATTAGACAATTCGACAAAAATCATGCTATTCGTAGTCAATAAAAATCATTCCGTCGCGTTTCCTGTGTATAATGGCTCATTTGCTTCTGAATGGACAGTCTTTAAGACGAAACGCGTCGGGTCATTTTATTTTATTCTCAATAAGACCTCGTGACATAAAAAGGGAGAGACCTTATTTTTGATTTCGATCAAGCAATGGTGAATCTGAATGGAAGACTCATCCGTGAATTTATCGATATTTTACTTTAATCGTTTGCAGTCAATAAGGATCTGCAACAATCGAGAGAATCGCTTCTTTGAAACTAGACCTGAACAGGAAACCAGCTTTGGAGATAATGAGGTCACTGCTGCAGTCACGTATAGTGTGATGGTCCCTTTTCCATTATTTTCTGTGCAATTGATGACATAAATACAAAGCAAGATTTTTGAAAATCGAGAAGATTTGCTAGGGACACTGTGTTCTTTCTAAACGCATTACTGACTCCAAATCCGAAGTCAAAAGCATGTCCTTCCTTGTACTTATTTTTGCCTGATTGTGGGTCAACGTTAACTTTCACTAGATCCTTTCTCGTTTTTGCCACAGTCAAAACAGACGCTTTAATAAACAAAGATAGAAGTTTCCTGATCATCTGTTCACAAGCGCTAGCAAGCACAAGAGCCATAGGTTTTGCGGTCTGGAAGGTCGTAAATATTGTTGTAAAATGGATGCGACATAGCGGAAAAAATGCAATTTTGCTTCAAGCAAAGGATCTCTTATTGCATGATCGAGAAAGCTATATGACCGAACATCCGGTTTTGGCGTCACGGTGTTCACGTAGACATGCAGTGATAGTAGCAGTTTAAGTGCTCTGCCCACAACGTCGACGTTTTCTGTCCAGCGAATAGCACAACATTTTTTGGGAGTTGCTACTCTTTTTGTCAATTCAAGAAATTTTGCTCTACGAGCAAGACTGTCCTTGAAGAGCGAGTAAAAAGCGCGCAAAGAACCTTCAACATTCCATCCTGAGTTCTCATTGCCCATGCGAAAGGCGCCGTTGACAACATGTATTCCACAACCTCCCAGCTGAATAAGTTGGAAGTCACAGTCACCAGACAATTTTCCGTCTACTTGAAATATATCGAGGAATTCCCAATTAACCGCGGGAGAATCCATTGAAATTTGCACCAAGTTCTTGGGTGGCAAACTTAGCAACCATTTAAAAACCATCTAATGAGTCCTCCTCTCTTGAAAGACCGAGAAATACTGAATTGAAGTACCTGGTTGACACCTGTTGTCGCTCGTTGTCCTAATAGCGAACAAGCATATCCATTTGAGAAGTTTGTGTGATGGAACTCAATAACTCGTCAAACAAAATTATATAGCTCCCATTTGTAACTGATTGCAACAAATCAGATTGAATGTATAGTCCCAGTCCAAACGCTATGTTGTACGCGATTTTATCTCTTCCCAGAGAAAATCGCTTTGCTACAGAACATAAAGGAAATATATCTCGAAATGTGTCCCCCAGATCGACGCAGCTTCTGTAGCTATGGCGGTTGTGCACACATCGTAGTGTCCATCGTATCTCAGCGTAGGATACGTCATCATTTGATACAAAAGCATCCATGGTAGTCGGTACAGAGCTACTGTTTTCTTTTGTATCATCAACTATTTCTATAGGGTTAGTAAAAAAAAAACGATTTATTTTTAAATGGATATAAAACATTTTTGTTTTAGTGATAGAAATTCGTTACAAGTTCAGATATTAAGCATATGTCTTCAATTTGACGAAGGAATCGTTCAAATTATGTATTGCTTAGGTAGATCTCAAAAAATTATTATTATTTTATCCTGCATGTAAACATTTACCCGAAATCAGTCCAAAGAAGACCGAAATATTCCCATTGATAGAGTTTCCCATAGTTATAAGACAAAAACGAAAGTTATTAAATATCACTCTAAACATGAAACTGAACTGTCAGAATGCATAAGAAAGGTATTTCATAATAAACGAATTGAATGTTAACCTTCAACTTGACCACCGTCAAACTGAATGCACTCATTGCATCGCTCAACGAAAGACTCGTACGACTAAAAACATTGTTGGGTTGAAAGTCCCCAGCTCATCTTCGATTCTTGTTCTCAATTGTTCCACGGTTCTTGGAGCCTGTTTGTAAACTTTATCTCGCAGAGGTCCCCATAAAAAGAAATCACAAACATTGAGGTCCGGTGATCTTGGTGGCCATCAAACTGCTCCCTGTCTCCCGATCCACCTGTTTGGAAGATACTCATCCAACAAAGACCGAGCGGTGAGACTGAAATGAGGCGGAGCTCCATCTTGTTGATAAAGTTTGTTGCGATTCGATCTTCTTCGAAAGTAAAGGATCACCTTTTCGCGAAGTACTGTGCAGTAGCGGTCACTATTCATAGTCTCAGAGCTGATGTCGTAAGCCAAGACGCCGAACGGACCAACCATGCACCATACCGTGACCGAGTGTCGGTCTTGCAGCTTTTCAATCTGCATGTGTGGGTTTTCAGTTGCCCAGAAGTGGAGATTATGAAGATTCACTATGCCGTTGACGTGAAGAACAGCTTCGTCGGAAAATATGTTCTTATAAAAGTCACTGTCACTCTCTTGATTACGACGTAACCATTGGCAAAATTCTAATCTTCTTTCACAGTCATCTTTGGATAAAGCTTGCACTTTTGTTGCCTTAAATGGATGAAGTCCATTTTTATGAAGACAGCGGACAACACTTGACTGAGAGTTACCAGTTTCCGTAGCAATCTGTCTAGTCGATGCTGTCGGTTTATCTTCCAATCGTTGATTGATTTCCTGGAAACTGTCATCACCACTCGCGGTAACGGGTCTACCACTGCCTTCTCTCCTTTTATTGATGTCACCATATTCAAGGAAACGAGAAACCCATCGACGTATTGTGGATTCATGAAGAGCCTCTTCATCATATTCTTTCGCGTATCGTCTTCTGGCTTCTCTGGTGTTTTCATAAGTGATAGCCCATGCAACAACCTTTGCTTTGCGTTCCATATTGATGAATGCAAATCGAGAAATGAAATATCATATGATGAATGCAATATCATTTGTCGATAAACAACTTACTTATTTAAATTTAGAAATGTATTATGTTGATTGATAGACAGTAAAATCATCTGTCTAATATTAGAAGTTAACACAGATATCTAATATAATTATAAATTTTTAACAAATCTAGTTAGTACATAATTGAATTGAAGACATATGCTTAATATCTGAACACAGATATCTAACATAATTTGAAATTTTTAACAAATCTAGTTAATACATAATTGAAGACATATGCTTAATATCTGAACTTGTAACGAATTTCTATCACTAAAACAAACATGTTTTATATCCACTTAACAATAAATCATTTTTTTGACTCACCCTATATGTCTCGTTCGCTTGAAGTGGAATCAGTGGTGCTCGTTGAAGTTGGCAATTTCAGTTGATTTTTCTGAGACGTCGCTGTACTCAAATGACTTTTTGATCTACCTTGACTTTTTAATGCTTTCCGATCCATTGATGATAAGTCAGCTTCCTTTCTACAGTAAATACAAAATGTCGCTTTTAATTTGTTAGGAACGCGTCTGATCCAACCACCATTGACTTCAGCTGTTAAATTAACTCGATTGAACAATCAATTTAAGTTTACAGTAAGCCAATTTTTAAGAAATTTATGGCATTATGTCCAATGTAGAAATATAGGCCGACAATACAGATCTATTTCGCAAAAATGTCCTGTATATTTCCGGATATCCAGAATGAAAAATAAATTTCCGTGTAATTCCCGTATTTCCCGGTTGTGCGGGCAGCTGTAGGATAAAAGGCTGCGGTTTTGCTGCTTGCAATGTGAATCGGTCCTTAGACCGGCAGCCATCTCTGAGCGTAAAAATTTAAATGCACTTATAATAACTTACAAGAAGCATGAACCAAAACGCAAATCAGAAAAGGGAAAGTAACTAGAAGGAATGAATTCTACTAGAAGGTAAGCATTTACTAGCAGCAAAATTTGAATTATGAGGTGTAATTAAGGATGACTTCTTCAGTAAAACTACAGTGTATTTGCAATAAATCGATTCATTCAATTCAAAAACATAAATTATTATTAATTATCATTAAGACAAAAGAGGAATTTATAAACACTATTCAATATACAGGTTTATTTAAGATTATACAATTTATTCTCAATGACATGCAGATTCATGATAGGAATCAGTGCATTACAATGAAGTTTAAACTAAAAGGAAATTACAGTGTGACAACGAAATGCTAGTCTATATTCTTGTCATTCAAATATTATCATGATTATAGCAATCAGTGTCCATTAACTCATTTAGATAATCATAGCAATTCATTAAATGCTTGAAACCTACGATGAACCGTAAAATGAACTGATCGATTTCTGACTCTCACACCACAATAGGGGCCTACAGTATTATATACAAGGACACAGAGCGAAGACATCGCGCTTTCCTGAAGCTGTACTGACTTCTTTTAGTTGATTGTTTTTACCTTTTTTGCCCCTGAAGAAGCGTGAATACGCGAAACGTCGGACCTGTACATAGTTTTTGTTACAATTTTTGGCCAATAAATTCTTTAAGAAGATACCTCCACGTACTTTTGATTCATCATGAAAAATCTTCTGGTTGCGGCAATCCTATATTGCAAATACCTTTCTTGAGAATCAATGAAGCCGAACGGAGACTATTTTAAAACAACATGTACAATACACTTTCCTTTCTCCACCGAATATGTTGGCAACTACGGTGAAAACTAGAGGGGAATTAGGATAGTCTGATTAATTGACAAAACATCAACGATAGCAAACCGAACTTAGACGAACTCTAAGTAACCTTTAAATCTCGTTTGGATAATCTACAAGAAATCTATAATAGAATATATAAAAAGTCTACGCAGAAACACCTACTTAATCACAATAATCGTGTATGGTTGCTGCTGTCCACAGATTATGATCAATTGGCATGGCACGTTACCTTGTCAAGAAATTCCATAAGATCATATGGCCCTTTGCTGTTTGTAGAGAAAGTGAACGCCACATTTTGTCTGGACTTCCAGGAGTTGATTAAAGAGTGATCTGTGATGCTCAATACATGCTTCTTCGAAAAACTGACATGATTTATTGGCTGAGGAGACTGTAAAGAAGAAAATGAATGATAAATTGATGATTTCATGATTGATAAATGATACGAAAATGTAGCGCAGACCATGAACATTGTGCATGTTTCTACATAAGCTACAACTTCATTTTTCGAGCAATGTTTCAAAAGCGTACTGGTAACGCCATTGGTCACAATTTAGACACATGTGGTCAGAGCGATAAATCAAGACAACCTGGGGTCGTAGGCTCGAGTCCTCCCAGCCGCACATCTTTTGCATGACAATTTCATCTGATGTTCATATCATTTCATTCATTGTTAATTTTTACTTAAGGATAGCGAATAAACATTGTGAGCAGTATTGAAACTTAGTTGAATGACAGCAAATCAACATTCTAATTTCTATAATGATACAAAAAATCCAAGGAAAAATATATTTCTAGTAAACTTCAGTGGGTACTCAATAAACCCAAAGCGTCTCCAGACATGTCGCGCATAATTCTATTTTTTTTCTGGTGATCAAACATGGAAGAGTACGTGAAAAATTCTAGTTCATTGATATAATCCAGCAGAGATAAAGTACATCTGCTACGATTTCTATCTACTTTCGCAATAATTTCTTTTCCAATCTTTGTGATTTTATCATTATTGCTGGATAGTTCTATCAACGCCAGCATGCAAGTTACTCGATATACATCAGAACCCCCATGTCAAAACTGAAAGTCTAAAATACGTAGTTGAAATTATATTTCTAACTTGTCGTCAACCACTTATCACATATAAAGCTGAAATCTCACAATCAAAATTACTTGCAACGTCATTGACTTACAAATATGCTTACATATGATGTATATAATGAGATAATAATATATAATATATAATAATATAAATATAATAGTATATAGTATATAATAGTATATATAATAATAATAATATATAATTAATAGAGATGATATAATCAATAATTTACGTAAAATGGAAGGTCTCAAGTACTCTGCACAGGTATTATGTGTTAATGCAATCATCGTAAGTAATATATTACAACAGAATGCTACAAAGAATCATATAAGATAATGTTTTCTATGGTTGACAATTCGGTTGGCCAAACTTTGCAGCCCATGGGTGCGTAATACGTAGAGACGTATACGGATAAAAGTTTGCGATCCGTGCAATTACAAATAGGATATCTCACGTTTATGGAGAAAAATTGCAGCTTAACCTTTTACTCCCACTGAGCTGAATGCAACCTTTCAATAATTTCATTGTTGATGCATCTCATGTGACCTTGTTTTTAAATCTGAGAAAAATAGGCGTCCGGTTACATTAAGATCTCTTAGACGATTGTGTCATTTGTCTGTATCAACATATAAATTCCAAATCAAATGATAATTTTGCTTTGATGTTGTTATTTTAGGTTTTAGAAATTCATCAACTAATGATACGAAGTTTCAAATTTACCACTCCTTTCAAAGGACAGTTGTATTCCACATTGCGAGTAACTCCATATGGCTCAGTTGGAGGTGTTGCAAGGAATCGCATTGGTCCATGATCTGACGGTAAGTCGTGCTGGGTAGTATAATAGAAGGAAATACATCCGTAAAAATTTCTACCGAGCGGCTTGGAGTCACTGCAAAAGCATAAATGAAAGAATATTCTACTATGAGCGGAATGCGCACGAAAAAAATAAATGTAAATATATCCATTCATAGAAATATTTCATATGATGAACGAAAAAAGTCGCAGGGAGGGAGAGCGTTTATGTAGACGGTCTCGGCATCAATCAAAAACATTCCTATGGTACATGCAGCCTAACACCCATTTTTGCATTGGCAGCATGATAGAAAATCTAAAATATGTAGACTATTCATGATATCGCATGTTCGTATCATGAATGATACTAAAATATAATGCAAGATACTTCTGCGGACACAAATCGATTTATTACATTATCTCGCAAACGTTTCACTCGTAGGTTTTCTCAATGCGAAGAGAATTAGACAAGAAACTATACACAGAGTCAGACAGCAACACAGCTCAGGTCGTGGTCACAAATAAATCGACAGTGGCTCAATAACAAAATGTCACAATACCAATTTCCAAATCAAAAGTCAATATCAACTAATGACTAGAAATGACTAGATTGTATGAATTTCCTCGTGTATGAAAGCTACGCGTCGATGACTCGATGGTTTCATGTTGAAATGCAGAATTCTAGGTTGAATGCTATTAATTTTACTGATAGGACTTTATATCCACTAATAAAAAACACTTCAAAATTTCAACATTAGTATATTAATATTGAGTCGTTAAAATAAGCAGCAATATTTCTTTAACCGCATAATCCTGCCAAATATATAAAATCTGGTCAGAATTTTGAACGGAAACTTGGAAATGCTTCATGTAGTTCTGTAGTACAAAATATGCCAAGGCTCGCCATTTCATGCGTCTTTTTATACCGTTTTGAAGAAACGGGTAACGGTATTGATGCATACTTACAAAAAAGAAAGTAACACTTCATAAATACGCTCGTGGAATCATGGACAAAAGAGAAGGAGGAAAAAAACTCTTTCTCTTTTGTCTGTGAACAGAATCATAGCGAATCAGTTAAGAACAGCTCAGAGACAATCTACCATAATACAAACAGACATTATTTTGTGTGATAAAATGCAAAACAGGAAAAGTCTCCAATTTTGTGTTAATTGAATAGAAGACCAAGTAAATGCACATGTCAGAGCTTTTGAGGAGGGCCACGAAATATCGGATGACAGAATCAAATTATGAAGAAATAGTACAAATATCAGTCACAACTGCCACATTATGAAAACAAGCAAATGAAATGTCAAGCAATTACCAGAACAATTGATGACTTTATCTGTCCCATTTGCCCCAATAATTTTATTAATAGATGATAGAAAATGATAATACAATTTAGCAAGTATATAGTAGCATTACAAGAGCTGATTTCAGTGACTTATTGAGGTTAGCTATCCTTTCTGATACAATTTCCATTGCCAATGAATCTTACAAACAACGTTCTGGCATACAGATGGGAAATAATATTTCAGTCGCATGTGCTACTGTTTTCATGGACTATATAGAAAATCAAATTATTACTGAGTCTGATGGATCGATCAAATTATGGTTGAGGTACATAGATGATATCTTTTGCATTTTTGAGGGGAAGACGACAGAGGAGCTACTATCGATATGCAACGACATCCATCCAGCAATCCATTTTACAGCGGAGGAGGACAGAAATGGTGCCTTACCGTTTCTGGATGTTATGCTTCGTCGCAAGGAGGATCATTTTTCATTTACATTATATACGAAGCCATCACACTCAAACCATACCATACCATGGTCATCACATCACCCTCGTTCCATGCTCATTGGAATCTTGACGAATGAATTTCGGAGAGCCCTTTCTCATGGATCTGGTCCCTTGGAAATACAAGAAGGTATAAAGCTGATCAAAGCAAGGTATGCGGCAAATGGATATCCATCGAAGGTGCTAAAGAAGTGTATCAGTAAAGCGAAGAGGCCTACGCAGAAGCAGAATGGTTACAGAAATGGTGGCAGGACATATCTTACTTGCCGTACATGTCAGAGCATCAGACCAGCCATACGCAGCTCTTTGTTCAAATGTGGATTGGACAAGCATATTACTGTTTCCTTCAAGAGTAACAACCTATCAACATTATTAAGGCCTAAGAAGACATAATTGTGCACCAAACAGAATTGCGCTTATTGTATTGCCTGCTCTGATGGTGTGGTCGACTGCTGGACTAAAGACTGCGTATACAAAACTAATTGTAGACATTGCCCATCCTTTTACATCGGCGAGACAAAAAGGACTATGCGAACAAGGGTTCGAGAGCATGTGACAACTGGTTCGTCACTTGTGTACCAGCATCTATTGCAGCATAAAAATAGCCCACATGTGACTGATATTCAATGGTCAGTGATGCACCGCGACCTGAGGAGTTATCATCACCGTCGCAAGGTGGAATCAGGTGAGATCTGTTCAAACAGGCCTGATATAAATGTCCAAAACTGACTCTTTACTTCAGTCTGTGATCAAGCCAGTGGCGAAACGTCAGATTTATTTATTTATTTTATCAGTATAAGCGGTCGAAGACTTAAGCCTTCTCTCTTCCTAGCAAGTATAATTTGTTTTTCTGTACAGTGCATGGTGCGCGTAGTTCAACTTCACAAAAATGTTAGATTCCTTACCTTTTAAATTTTTCTCGGATGTATGATGGAACGCCACCGACATAAATTCCCGTTACTTTCTTGAACATTTCAATTCCATTGATTTTGTCACAATTTCCAAACAAATTTTCGAGAACAAGTTTTGGACTAGAAAAGTCAATTGAAAAATCGGTTCCTCTAAATGCGAAATCTTTCATTTCTTTTGACTCTGCGGTACATGTTACAATGCCTTCCCTTGCTTCAAGATACAGTTTGCCTTTTTGGAATTCAACTTTCACATAATTGATTTGAGATGGCTGAAAATGAAAATGTATCAAACTTGAGCAAAATAACGATGAATTCCTACTAATTTTGTTCTTTTCAATTTAATTACACACGTGCGAAAGATGTTCAATAGAATTGTGTTGTTGAGCGCTCCCCTGGGGAGTGAAAGATGGGGAAAAGGAGAGACAGGATCCGTCTTGAATTGGATGGACATTGAAAAAATATCGATTATTGAGAATGCATTGCCAGATCATACTACAGCAAACACTAAATGGAATAAATGAAATGTCAAATAAGTATGCAGTCGTACATCTTGTCTACCTCAGCGGTATTCCTTTTAATCCTCACATAGACTCTGAATACGATTTATCTCCTGTGTCGCTCATGTTCGAATGTGGCAAAATTTTTAAAATCTGTCTGTCATTGGAATAATCTGAGAACAGTAAGTTCATAATTCAATAAGTAGGATGTATTCTACTGTATGGCATGGTGTGATGAACCACAATTACCACTGATTAGTGTGATCACAGTCGAAGCCTTCTTAAACATTTTTTACCAGACATTTTGTCAATATTATATATACTATATACATGTACAGCATGGGACAAATTATTACACTCAGTCATGATTTTCTCGTGTATTTGCCCTTTCGAGTTTCAAATCACATTCATTACGTACGCAATGCGAATATTTAACTTGGTAATTAATACTGTACGTAAGATGCATTGCTATTGTGATAAGGAATATTTTTTATTCACAATTAACTGATATTAAGCTTCAAACATAGAAAAGGTGCCTATTGGATTTAAAATATGCAGATACAGCACTAGCCATTACTGATCGTATGGTATAGCATAAGGGAATCACTAAATGCTGCGACATCTTCCTAAGACATAAAGTCATGCATAAGATAAGTTATCCTTCAGAACATTTTCTCGGCATTTTTTCATCAGATTCAATAGTCCAAAACTCACAATATGATCGGCCTACTTGGCTTAACCACCTTTTCAGCGAATCACTTCCGTAACTTGTCATGTTATGAGACCTGTAGCGGCAAAGATGTTTCTATGAATTTTGCATCACGGAACTATGGTTTTGCAATAAGCTCCTGTCTTGTTCAGATGGTAATATCACAGAATCTTGCCTTTAGCAATCCCACATATTCTCCAAATGTCAAAAGTTAGGGAGTCCTCTAGCCAGGAGACAAAACTTTCAAAGCTCAGTTTCTGTTGATGAGGTTTGCCTGTGATAAGTTGCTTGTCATGCATGAACATTATCGATGGTTTCATGCCAATCTCAAAGCTACGGAATCTTTCCAGTTTGCATAAACAAATGGTGTGCGTCTAAGTCGTCAAACCATTCACTGTGTGTGTGGAGTCCTACAGGATTTACAGTCTAACCCATTTATTTGGTTGGATGTTTGTCACAATGATTGGGGATAATTCAGAGAGGTTTCCCTAATCTTGAAGACATCCGCTTGATGTTTTCCTGTAGCCATTCGACACTCATCACTACTTTCATCGCAGAATGCAAATAAACTCCAAAATTCCTTTGGCTTTTGAGACTAGGCCTACAGCATATCAAGCTGAGTCGAGTCTTCAATTTTTTCATTTGAGGAGTCAAGTGTGGTGCTCTCTTGAGTCTTATTCAAGCTCAACCCATCTCACTAGATCCTCTTTTCGCAATTGGAGTGGAAATCTGCACACCACAATCCATAAACTGTCCACTCACAGTCATCGGTAGCTAAGGCAAGCGAATTTCTTCGAATTTCTTATTTTATCAAATAATAGGAATAAAACATCTGAATTTAAGCTAAACATACCCTCTGACGTCATCAAATGACATTGAATTACCTTTTTCACCTCATGGCATGATGGATAACAGTCACATTTACATTCATTGGTTATAAATTATATGACAAATTGATATTTCATGCTCTCTCATGCCATACCGTTACATTGATCACATGACCCATCCAAAGGCATGATTTTCGGACCTTAAATGCTATTTTGCGATAAAACCAAGCATTTTAAAGCAATGTAATGTAATACCAAAAAATGGAAATGCAACCTAATCTATCTCTTTGCAAGGTCAGAAAGGTCATTCGAGGTCGCACGGTGACGTCAGAGACTATTTTTTAGCCATTTTTGCACATTATACCTCATTTTAACCATTCTGGGCGACCACTAAACCTTGACCAATCGAACTAAAACTTCACATGTACAATTTCCTGCCAAGAGGAATACTTCGGGCGACGTGCACCCTGATTTTTATATCAATACCATCATATCATCACCTTGTAAACAAATACACTGGTTTTGGTGACGGGTGACTTTGTCGTGGGTGATAAGTTCAACAGAAGCCTAGGTCATGTGAATGGACACAAATTTGTTCCAATTATCCCACTCAACGTTTAAGAATACTGTTTCTATTTCAATCTTACTGTTCTCATCAAAATTGGCAAAATCGAGGCAAAAAGATCAATAAAATATGATCAGTACCACATTGTCACTCAATATAAGCCTCTAATTCTAACTATTGCAAATCTTGCATCTGAAGTTTGTAGTCACTGTCGTAATTATCTTTCTTTACTAGACATAAAAATTCCTAGGGGGACATCATTCTATATCATAAATCATTATAAAAATCAAACAAACTATCAATAGTTACCGCTGGTTCATAGAGGAATACCATGACAAGTGTGCGTGCGGTTTGCATGAATGGTTGTGGCCAAAGTTGGAACTTATGTTTCTTTGCGAAAACAGTTCCTCTTCCACCTTTGTTGAGATATTGCTGTCCTTTGAAATATCCGTCTCCATAGAATGATAATGAAGAATAACGAGGAATTGTAATTTGAAAGCGGTTATCATACGCCTGTGGCAACTTGTCGATGTTTCTGCAATCAAGCATTTTGAATTGATCATGGAGATTAATGATGATCCGATTGCATCACGACTCTTTAGGTCGAAGTTAATATACGCAATTCAAGATTCGATGGTTCGATCTATTCTCCCAGACTGCAGCAGACCTCGCTTCAACTAAAAATGCGATATACTATAATGATCTACAGCATTTCTTTAATTTTAGAAACATAATGATATCAAAAGAATCCATCCGAGATGAGAGATGAAATGGGAATGAACAAATCACTAACACAAGAACACAGCGAAGAGACTAACATTGGTAGAACCCATTGCAAGGATGAGCAAAAAGATAGGAAAAGGAACGAGTGGAACAGAAGGAATAGGCGAGTGCCCAGAGAATCTGTCGGAGCGATTGTGTGAGAAGAGAACTACCTAGATCGCAATATTGCCCTGCAAAGACAAAACTACTTAAGTGCTGTTTTCCATGTTTTAACGCAATTCCTTCTATCTTGCTATGCATTACTCACTCCACTGATATTCGTCTGTCCCGTGTTGCGAGAGTGTTGGCTGTCATCCCCATATACATTTTGAAGCCTTACTCTCAATAGAAAAAAGTTAGTGGAATTCAGAATTCGATCACCAAAGTCAAATTTTTTAGCAGTGTATTATGGGTAAAGCCACTTATCTTCGATTTAAAAAAGCAAAAACGCTTATCTAAGCAATTAATTTGTTTTGCCTTTGAGATTCAGCATCTTACCTGAGGCACTTATCCGAGCAGTGTTAAATTGCTTTGCCTTTGGATGGAGAAATAACGGTAGGCAGAGACGAATGGCTGGCAAAAGGCAATTAACTTTATGTTACACGTTACTCAACTTACACGTTGAGAGTGTGACCTTTGTCTTTAAAGCCATCTTGGCGAGCATTTATTGACAAAAGTTTTATGTAGCAATTTGGAGTGGTCACTATTCTACTGCTGCAACATTCGACATTAACTTCCCATACCCCTTTGTCAGGGAATGTCGTTGCTAAATTAAAATAATCATGAATAATGGTAGTACTTGAGACAGACATTATTCATCATAATCTAACGAAGTTAGCATTATTCTGGATGATTTGCGGTTTAGATTTCAACTGAGGCACGTAAATAAGGTTGCAACTCACATTGTACAAGGCGCGTTTCGGGCAAATGGATTTTGATCATTCGCTTTAATATTACATTTGGAGGAAACTTTCATCATATCTGATGGGCCAAAAGCTCGGTTGTTAATTCGCATCGCAAATGTACATCCAACCCATGGTTTTACAGATTCTAGAAGACTGGGAGGCTTTTCACCATCGGGGAATCCACCAAGATATACGATTGTTTTGGCAGTGACCCAAGGAATATCCTTTACGAAAGTTGTTCCAGTGTTTTGTACATCAATTTCAGCCGGTTTTTTGGCCTTCGATAATGTTCGAACTTTGAGCACAGACTTTAGAGGATATCTGAAAACAATTCGTATGGCATTGAGGTAATAATCACATGCACTGTTAACGAATATTTCAAGCTTCTGGTTAATATACAAGTACAATTGTGCATGCAACTAGTTCAGAGAGAGAAAATATCTTTGCGAGTTAATAAAAGATAAATGATTATTGTACTTGTAAACGTTAAATCGTGTCTAGCATCACATAGAAAATGGCAAGCCAAATAAAGTAACTGATAATTGATACAAGCGAACACCACTGTTCAAAGAAAAATATAGTGCTCGTGTTTTAGATAATGTACATGTAGATGCATGTTGATGTGCAAAGTGAAGTTACCTGTGCAAAAAGCGTTAGATTAGAGATGAAAATATCTACAACGGGCGTATATACTATAACCCGGACTAGGGCTACATGCTGTAAAATTTATTTTAGAACTAAAAAAAATTTAAGGTAAAATTGCACTCTTCTGGAACTAGAGTAAACATGCAGATGGAGAAATCATATAAGAAACTTATTTGAAATAAACGAGTGAACAAAAGAAATATAGACGAATGATATAATATATAGGCAACTGAAAATATGCTGACATGTCCATGTTAGTCTTTGTATGAAAACTGCTGGTTTTGCGGTCTCTGTACAGGTTAGGTCACTGGCAGGAGCTCAAGAAGGATATGTATTTCGGCCCCAGTTTCTGAACACGCAGACCCATCTGAACGGGGCAGAGTAGCCGGGCCATGCACAGCTTTCACAAATTTGCTATCGAGCTTTAGTACACACTTGTCGAAAAATCAGATGTTTCAGTCGAAAAAACGGCAATTTAAAAATAGTCCCGCTGAATTCAGTCCGAATTTCAAAAGCAGCTCTTTATGCGAGCGCTAATATTTTCCTACATCTTTAATTAAGGGTCTTCTGTTATAATTTCTCGCTCCACGAAAATCTCATGAAATTATTAATATTGCTAAGTTTGCTAAGATTCATCAAGCACCTAAATCAATTATGAGAATGTATACTCATCCACAGAGAAAATTACTTTCATTATTGGAAGAACTTACATTTCGGCGATTACTTCCACCCACTTCTTGGCTACCTTGACGTTAGATTCAACTTTGTAGTCCGCTTTGCCAAGTTTTGACCGCCATTGCAATCTGAGCTTCGATTCTTTCGTCATTTCAAGGGACCAAAAGAACTCAGATTCCGGAGTTTTACCGAACATAATGAGTTGATCTTCCGTAGGTGGAGATGAAATGCGCAGCCATATTCGGAAGTTTAAAAATGAGCTCGGTTCAAGGTAGTATGTGCGGTAGGTGCGCACACATCCACCACCAATTCTATATGGAGCTATGTCTTGGGCTGCTTGTCCATGACTTATTTCAATCAGCTCTCGCACTTTACCCATCTTCTTCTTTATATCACCCAGCTTTTGTTTCAGCTTTTTCATAGCATCACTGAGGGAATCCAACTTCTTGTTCATATTTGTGTTCTTTTCCTCAATGTCTTTAACTGAAAAGGAACAAGTAATTGTAATAAACATAAACAAGTAGTTACATGTAGAAACATGTATATTTCAGGCGCTTGCTTACCATCTTTTTCTAAATCACCACTATCAGCGTTAGAATTCGATTTTAACTTCTTCAATCGATTTTGTAAGGCTTTGATATCATTTTGAGAATTTTTCAATCCATTGTCAGCATTTGTCAATTCAGCCCGATTTTTCGCCTGTGTCTCAGAAATCTCATTCAACTTTACTGTGATTGGTTTTACTAAAATTTGAATAAATATGTGTAACGCATTTGTGTAATGCGCAGGAGCACATTATAAGATATATGAAATCACTTTAATGTAATGTAGAAAACTCGTAATTATATTCTAGGCCCTATACAGCTGGGTTCACAATTACGAAATCTTCCCAAGATGATTATGGAACTCAATTTGCCACCCGGTGTATTTGAGCAGAACCTTACGCATTGATCCCGAACACAGAAAATCAGGAAAAATGAGACAAATGTCAGTTCTCACTGACCTATCAAAAGAGGTAAACGTACCATGGAATCCTTCTCACCTCTCTTTCCATAGGACCTACTACATAAATTCTGGATTTGGAATTTCTGTACACGGACCTTATAACTGTGGTGTATTGATCGTGGACAGATTTGTAGTCAGGAAAAGTCAAAAATGAATTCTCTTAATTAAATACTTTAGGAAGCAACAACGGATTAATTGTGAACATTTCACTAGCTTTTTTTCAAGGTAGGCACAGGAGTGAATGCATGCGGACATGGAAATCGCGATGTGATGTAGTAGATGATGCAGTAGTGATGTTATAGTGGATTGACTGAAAACAGATTATAATACCATCGAGAGATGCAGTGCACAAATAACATGGATAAAATGACGCTATAAACGACGGAAGAGTTTGTTGATCTAATTTATTATATCATTACTTCACTTTATCTATCACTATTTTCTACTTTTGATTTACTCAAATAATGCTCACAATTTCATGTTCATGTTGCATCATTTGTTTCCATTATAGTTAGAAACTCAGAATTATTATTTCACTGCATGCATTACTGTATTTACATGCACACTTCTTTAGTTCTTCTTAATGAAACTTTCCTCACTTCAGTTCATTCGTGTGATGAGTGCATCGAATTTCGGTGGTATCATTTAGTGTCAGTCAATCGATTATAGCCGCTCGTCACATAGCAACTTCCATGTTCGAGAGTTTTGTGTTTTCACTTCAAAGCACACATAGAAATAATCGCACATGGTCATGTTGCATCCTTTAAAACCTTTGTAATCGAAGGGATAAGATCTCAAATGGTGAATGTACTACCACTTCAACGAAATATAAGGAATGGTGTTTCGTCTAACTTCGTTCTGTCTCACTGTTTTCCAGGGGACAAACGTCATTTTGTGAATACTCACCATCAATACCCTTCTTGGCGTTCTTAATTTTCTTTGACTGATCAGCAACTTTCTTGGCTACAGCATAGGTTCTTGCCTTCAATTTATTAATCCTGTCTTTCTGCTCTTTATGTTTCTTTCCTATATCTACCAAACTCGTCTTAGCTTCGTCACTTTCTTTCTTCACCTTCTTCGCTTCTGCAGATAGTTTCTTTCCTTTGATTTTTTCTAAAATATTTTTCACAGTGTCGCTAGCATTGGTGGCTGACTTATCAGCGTCTTTCACAGCTTTGATAATGTCCTTATAAGCCATGGCTGCACGCGTACCTTCCGCATTCTTCTTCAAGATGTCATTTAGACTTGCCTTCGTCTTGTTCAATTTTAAAATAGCATTGAATGCAGGTTGAATATCAAGAGACTTTGCAAAATTGTTATCAAATTCCTTATTGAATTTCTTTATCATGTCATTAATTTTCTTAATTTGTTTCTCAGTTGCCTGAAAAAGAGGGAAAGAAATTGACAAGTTTTCGTCCAAAGAATGCATTGAAACGTGACATAGCGCATGACTTCATGATATTTCATTACATCATTTCCACGTCTACATTTTGAATCTTGTTTGATATTTTTAGAATCTATTTTATTCGGGTATAAAAGCCTACATACTGAAAGCTGCATCATCAAATCATTATCAATTGATCATTTTAGTTCACTAAAAAAGAAATTGCGGAAAATTATATTTACCATAAATCTCAGTCACTCAAATTCTGGAAATAAAGTTGTAGATCTATCTTTGCCAATTATCAACAAGTGTTGTTACCTGATTAGCTCTGATATTCTCCAAGATTTTCTCAGTACCATCGTTCGAATCCTTCGAGTTTTTCTTCGATGATTCTATATCTGCTATTTTTTTGTTTAAACCATCTATCGCAGTCTAAAATGAAATGTGTATGTGAATTAGACCATTGAATAGTTATCTGTAAAATATAAACGTGGTTGTAATTGGAAATATGATGTAGAATGGACGAGAAGAAGAAAATGCTCTATCTACCGTCGGACTAGCGGGAATGATATGATTATCGGAATCAAAAGTTTCGTCGGGTACTGATGTTCGCATTAGTACTGACTGCCACCATGGGTACTTGAAGTTTTTGAATTATGATCATCATGATGTCCAGGTGAATGGAGGAACAATCGACAACATATCATCACTGAAGCGCATTGAAACTCTATTTAAAAGCATGCACATTACAATAATAACGGATTTGGAAATGAGATTCTTCAGGAGACATTTAAAAACATAAATGTAGTAACACTAGATAAACAAGTGTACTCAAAGGCATGAATTTTTTCATATCAATTCAACAGAAATATATAGTCTCATCCGTCTACAGTTTTCAAGCCGGTGTAAAATGTATTCCGATATTTAAAATGTGCAATCTAAACAAATTCAGTAACCACGAACGTCAACAAATAAAACAATAAAACTTATAACTTAACATCATAGATGTTTCTTCAATCAAAGCAGAAAATAATATGCAAGTTATAATTGAATGAAACTGGAGTAGAAGTTCGAGGTTTCTTTTAAATTTCAACCATGTCATGCTGTAGGGTGTACTACACTATGAATTTTCCCATTGATACTTTTACAACCTAAGTCATCAGTAAGATGAAGATTTGCACTTCTTTTGATATAAAATATTGAATATTCACCTTGTTTACTAATTTACAATAACAATATTGACCTACCCACGGACGCCATTTTAAGATAACTATCTCATGGTAGCCTGCAACTAGAAAAATCACATTTACGAGCATCATCACTAGCATTGCACGATGATGTGGTTATATTTCCTTGATTTACATACTGCAGATGTTTGAATATGAAATTAAAATTGCCAAAAGTAGACCTAAATAGATAATTGACTCAAAGATAACTGTATACTGCAATTGAAAAGAAAAATCTATTTAAGCTACAACCAATGTAACTGATATTCTGAATAGTTTGCTTGCAAATGCTTAAACTGAAATCTGAAGAGCTTGTCTCTGCATTTTCTGTAACAATATTTTGCAGCCGCGTTATTACAGATTGACATAATCTGAGTCATCTTTTCCAATCAAGTTACGCAAAGCTCCCAAAAGTTTGGTCGAAATTAATTATTTACTTAAAAGTCAAAGCAAAAAGGCACACTTTAGACGAGCCTTCGGCGTCCTGCGCCTTCTATCAGTCGATGACAACGTTGCTTATGAAAATCAAATATTTAGGTTATCCTGGAGGAATCATTGAAGATCAATCTGATTGGAAATTAGTAATCTGATATTTTCATATTCTCTTAATAGACAGAATATTAACGCATTTTTTCAATTCTTCATTACCTCTGATGAGCTAAGTTAGCGATGTTATAAACAAGCAGTAGTGGAAAAGGAAATTAAAAATGTGTTGTTCAAAGTAAATGATAAGGATTTTATTGACATCATCGGCATGATTGGTATGCACAGCACATATTCCAAATGCAATTTGTTGGTTAATGATTTCATACTATCGACTCTTAGAATCAATAAAGAAGATACTGTGCTCAATGAATTAAAAATCAATAGTGCAGTTTGTGACAAATAAAATAGCAAACGTAAGAATTCTGAAAATACGCTATTGTAGTCTGCACTGTAAATTCTCGAACATTCCATCAACTGAAATCTGACTTTTGACGTCGGAATATAGGTGTTTTGAGCAAGCATAAATTGCATTATCAGATTACACAGAAGAAAAGTATTGTTAAGAATTTTCTAACACTGAAGGCGAAGATTGATGATGAATCTATTATATTTCTAATCGGAGTGTAGAACATTTAAGGATAGAAATGTACACACAATTTAACAATTTAAAACTACAGATGAAAATCAAAAAATTGACGACAAAATAAACAACAAGTCCAGAATCCCCGTGCAGCGAAGTAACATAACCGATGTGCGAGTGGACAAATTGAACAAATAAAACATGAATGAAGCGGTAAAAAACAAAGGTCCACACATACCTCATTTTCGTTCAGCTGTTTGAAATATGAAAGTTATTATAACAAATACAAACAGAAGAAAGGTTATTCGTCAGTAGTTTACCAACATAAGCATCAGTATTTTTGTATTACATTCTCGGAAGAGTAACTTACCGAAGTCGATGCTAATTGCTTTTTCAATTTTTCGTACTCAACGCTCGCTGGTGAGAGCCGCTTTGCAATGTCTATTGCGACATTCTGAAGATCTTCTAATCGCTTCTTCAAATCTTTCAATGTATCAGTTTTGTTGATAACGGGGAATTTGAGTCCATTCAAATAGTCTTTCAAATCCTTTTTGATTGCGTCGTGAAGTCTACAAGTGGATGTAGTGAATGCCATGAACAGCCTATTATGATATTTTATTATAAAAATACTTTTGAAGTTTACAGTCAAAATCGGAGATTTGGTCTAAGAAAACCTAGTCGTATTTGAAATATTAAAATCTATAAATACAACTCAGTGAAGGCGCTGGCGATTATAAAGAAAACAATTTGCGTAAATTTAATGTTGAGTTGCATCCTCAGTTAAAAATTGTAACAAAGCTGAATACCGGCAGCTGCCTTAATATCAGAAATCATCAGTACGCCTGGTGCAAATCTCTCAACATCGACACAACTCCCCATTTAAACTTGCAGCCATACCCGGGAAACACTTGAATGATAAAAAGTGAAATTTCAGATGATATTCATAAGATACTACCTCTAACGCACATCTGACATGGCGTCCAAGTTACTGCAACTGTAATATTAAAAAAAACAGCATTTACTAACTGTTACAGGTGCACTAGCCGACGACATGCCAGTAGTGTGTCAACGGTGGCATTTAATGAATATCCGCTGAATTTTCGCTTGATCTATTAATTGTGAATCTTAGAGATGATTAATTGCTCTTCATCCTCGGCATATGATTATCCATGACATTTAGAACATTGTGAATTACAATGACAAACTAAATTTGGGTGTGTATGCTCATCATCCAGCTGATATTTCGCTTAAATAGCAGTTACTTGACGAGAAAACGAGAGAAAAACTTCCACAGGTACCAATGTATATACTTGTATTACGTAGCTCTCCTGACGTTTCGCCTAGTCGGCTTGATCACAGGAAGTGAAAGACGATACCAAGGTATCGTCTTTCACTTCCTGTGATCAAGCCGACTAGGCGAAACGTCAGGAGAGCTACGTAATACAAGTATATACATTGGTACCTGTGGAAGTTTTTCTCTCGTTTTCTCATTAAACACTCCGGGTACGCGTGGAACAGCACAATCTTGCAACAGTTACTTGACCACCAAATTTAGCAGCAAATACATTAGAAATCTCAAGCCAACATGACTTGAAGTCAGTCAACATGTTTTCAGCATTTTTATGCTCCTTTTTAACTTGTAGTTCATCTTACTGCAGCAATGTTTGAGCAAAATAGAAAACACATGATAAAAAACCTTGAATTAGAATTTTTCACGGCAAAAGTCATTTTCTCACTATATTGCGTTTAACCATCACTACTGACCAAAATGGTAATTTCCTTGCCAATGATGCCAACCTTAAAATCATTAGTAACCTACTTGCCATGCTCAATACAAATCTCATTATTCACTTTCAAGCAAATTCACCAACTTGTTTGATTTTTTAGCTTATATGAGATCAATAGCATAAATTTCATACGAGTTTGATGAACAATAGTATAATATATGCGTAATTATTTCATATTCAACAATCTTGATATCAATCTTACTTTTTAAGATCTCCCATGCTCTTCTCCGGAGGTGTAGCATCAACGGTCATCATATTTTTAATAGCCTCCCTCGCCTTCTTTAACAGATCTTTTTGTTTTGAAACTATCTTCACCGGTTTTTTCAATCCATTTACAATATCTGAAAGATAGGTACACGATTGGATCAGACAAGGAACTTGAACTGGCAGGACAAATTCCAACAAACAGGGAGTAGAACAATTGGCTTCAAAATCCACGGAATTCCCAAATACCCACTTTTTCATACTACTTACGAGTATGTTCATCGATATTTTATGATCTAATTTTGGCTTAGCAATTTTCTAAAGTACGAGTTCCTCAATAGAAAAAATCAAAATTCAAATGCGATTTTCAATTTTTTAACTTTAAAAACACATTCACAGACAGTTAACAATAATGCGGAAGTTTCTGCACATGCGTGTCAGTGAAAACATTTCAGATGCATGTAGAAGAGAAAAAGTTTGCATCGATCATTGACATATACATGTAGTTTCTAATCTGGGCATGCACTACTAATCTCTAATTCCATCACTAAATCCGAGAAAATCCGCAGATCCGCGGAACCGTTCTACTCTCTGAATAAATAAAAGGAGCATAACACCATGATATATGTAGGCCATCGTATATTCGAATAATCAAATTCCTTTTCCACTAGCATATACCAGGTGCAAAAAATGATGTATACTCGCATAAAATGACACATGCTTATACGCTCGCATAGATAATACTGTTTCCATAAATGCATAGTTGTGTTTAAGCAGCATTTCTTTTGTTTCAGAGTAACTTTTAGTCTAGCTGCCATAAGAAAAAATAAAACTTTTCATCTCTTAAAAACCACTAGCAAGAAGAGGCAGTTTTGGTTTCAAAAATTTGAATGGGAGGAGCCGTAAACTTTGAACATAATGTATTCGCAGCAAACATGTTCAGTAGAGTTGAGAGCTATCATCTTCAGCGCATAGAAACAGAGTATAATACAAAGGTTAGATTGCATGAAAATTTGCTGTCCATCGAAAAAAGTCACCGTAGGAGTCTCTCTGAGCGAAGAACTAAATAACCACACACAATCATTATTGTAATTACTGTACATTTGAATATAATTTGGCATGTACATACTGTATATTATATTATGTTCTGTGTACTGACGTTGGCAACCTTCATCGTCATTGAAGCATTTTTGCTGCGAATAAATTCTGCTTAAACGTTAAAATTCTGCTTCCCTATAAATGGCAGTTAGTTACGAAACATTCTCATGTTTTCTTTTGAAAATTAGTAGTTGATGACTTTAACGACTTCTGAGTGAAGACTGTACAGAATCCAATCATAAAGGATTATACATGAACTAGCCGAGTTTGTTAGTACCTTTCAAGTCATTCAGAAAAGCACAAATAAATAATACAGCGGAAATGGTCATACATTATATTTACCTACAACGAGTTCAATGAGATCTGAAAAGCAAAGACTACATGAACTATACACTAAAAGTTAAGAGTTGTTTGATTGCTGGGTGTACTGAGTAGCGAAGTCAACTTGGCAAGGCAATCATGGATGGACACATCATGTAGAAGGAATTGTGCTTCATGGTAAGTGCCCAAGGCATTGAAGATATAAGCATATCAAGCGTAACCCTCCAAAAATAATTCAATCATAACTTTTCATTAAGTCATGAACTAATCTATGGAAACAATCAGCGAATACTCAAGAGATAGCTGTTTGCCAAATGAAATCATTCATCCGAGTAGGAATCATGGACAGAGCGCAGACTTGTCTGATGCTCTTTATAAAGCAACATAAGTGCATATATTAAATTAGGTGGCAAGCAACTACTGTAACCACAAAGGCGTGACTACAAAACCATGCACTGTGATAGAATCATTAATTTTAATTTTTGAAGTTTGAGAATTTCAATAAAGGGGACATGCATTCACAAGATGAAGAAGTGTCATTTGCCCCTCTAATCCCACATAAATGCAATATACCTGTATTACAGTACCAGCCTGTGAATAAATGCGTATGCGGTAGCCATGCTCTATCTATGATGTGGCACTTTTGAGTCCTACGGAGAAATTCGGTGCGCTTTGCGCTTTGGTACCCATGTAACGACAAATGAACTTACTATGAACTAATTAGCAAACGACAAACGAAGCAACACCAGAAAGCTGAGTTTGCAGTTGAAAAAGGAGCATTTTGTGAAAGCTTGTTGACATAGAGTATGATTGACCTTCTGCATGAAGGTGACTTCTTTCTTATTCACATTGAAACTGAGTTGATATTACCCAGGAACTTTTGCCTGCTTGAAGTGCGAGAATTGGCCAAATAAAGAGAGAGAATTAACATTTTAAAGTGTTGAATGCAAGGGCTATATTCACGATTCCGCAATAACATTTGAAGTTTTCAGTTACTTTTCATGCAAAAAATCAAAGAAACACTTCACTTATTTGAAATCTGCGGGTGGAATCCTGGCCTGCATTTCCATGACATACTCGTAACTCCAGAAGTTTGTTAAGAAATTTAGGAGTTCACTTTCTACATCTGTTGTAACTTTGACAATATTGTGTCAAGTGTTTGTAAATTCACAGAAAAAAGACTCGTAGTTGTCATCTACTTCCAATTTGTGTGATTCGAAGTTATTTTTGATGTCTTACATAAACAAGGCAAAGCTAAAAAATTAATAATTAATTTCATTAATTGCAGGAAAGCAATTGTTCAGACAGGGGCGCTATAAATTTTGAAAGAGTATGCACACCCATTAATAAAATGAAGCAATTGCAGTAGCATTTGGAGCTCGACTTGTAGCGCTAAAACAGAATTCCGGCAAAATTTGGAAAAATCACATTCCTGTAATTGTGGTACAAAATTAAAGCAGATCAAACTCTGTTGATAATGATGCAACAGCTTGCGAGAAATCTTACATTATTTTGAATATCTTTTTGCGTTTCGCAAATGTTATGCGACTACAAATCTTTGATAAAAACATAAATAACAAATTAATATTTCGACCAACTGAAGTGGCCATCATCACAATCTTATTATACATGGAATAATCATTAATACTAATTAACAGCTACACCAAGAAGCACTAACATTGATTATAGTCGGACACCATGGTCTTCAGAAAGAAAATTGTAACGTGTATTGAATAGTCAAGGACAACTAAACAGTCAAAAAGCCTGCTTCACTCGCCCGAGCGGGAGACAGCGGTGGTTGAAACGGGAGGGTCTTTCGGGGAAAAATTTCATATCACATCTACTTCAAATTTGGCAAACAATAATTCAAAGAGGAAAATGATTCATGTGCATTATCAACAAAGCAACTTCCTTCGATGAAACATTTATAATTTGTCTTCTTCTCGATTATCTCAAAACTCAATTCATTGGAGATTTAAACAAACTTCATCGATCCAATACATGCTATACAGACACTATTATATCAGGCTAGAATTCATTGAATACGATTGAGAAACTGGTATCTAGCTTCAGACAGTGTGTGAACATCATGTTCCCTACGACGATTGCATTCTAATAGACAAGCACTTGACTAAGTTTTAAAAATATTCACCAGATATATCCGGAGATATTTGTTAATGACCCTAAACACAGACGGCAATTTATAGAAGCAGTAACATATTTCATTGAAATAAACAGAATTTAGCAACGTCTAACGCACATTTTACGTAAAAACAAAAATGACACGTGCTCTTTTTCGGAAGACCAACCCTGAATGAATATATTGATAACATATTACATTAACAGTATTAATAACAGTATTAAATGATATATAATTTAACAGAGAAATAATTCAGCAACTTCATCGAATAGTTGGATGCGAATCTGATGAATGTGCATTAAAAGTATAAACTAAGAGCAAGTAAGTATAATCCTAGAAAATTCATGTTTACCATATAGGCCTACTATGGGCTGCCTCCACATAATGTAATAAGGCACTAAGTATCGAAAGATGATGTATTTTTGGTGCCGACGTTTCGAAAAATTTATGAGAAAAAAAATCGAAAAACGATATATCAACATACCTTGTGCTTCTTTGCGCAAATCATTTAAAGTCTTATTGCGAGCAGGAAGAGAGTTCTGTATCTTGCATCGCTCTTCACGCAAGCTGTCACTGGTATTTTTCAATTTGGCGCTCTAAAATGTTGAAAATCAAAGTTAGAAAAACCATGTAACAAAACAGATGATGAAAATGGACATCCAAGGTATTACTGACCTCATTTAATTTTTTTCCTACTTCATTTTTTATTTTCTCTGCTTCCTCCATTAATTTTTTCAGCGCTTGAAGCCTATTCTTCTTCGCTTTCTCCTAAAATGAAGAGCAAAAGATGTCGAAAACGTGGAAAAGAATGTCGATTTTTCTAGCAGGTTTCAAAAGTATTAACTTAATGATAGCTACATTTCATTCAAATGAAAACAGGAATTTCAAATTTTTGATCCAACTACAAATCGAAAGATAAGAAGATTATTATACGTTTATGATACCGGAATGCATAATTTCGGGGGTTTGTTATAACAATGCATTCCCTAGCGAATTTCAAATTCACATGTGAATTAAAAATATGAGGATATGACTGAAATAATATAAATAGAAAAATAACTAAAAATATACTTACGGCTGCATCTTTGTACCGCTGTTCTGCTTTCTGTAGTCGCTTTAGAGGTTCTGTGTCGACTTTGGATATATTGAATGCATCTAAGATTCCACTCATTTGATCCACTCTCTGCCATAATAATTTGTAACATCCTTCTTTGCAAGCTGTTGGAATAGAAAATAAAAATTGGCATGATATCTTAATAAGTTCCATAACCAAATAAGTTAATAAGTTAATAAGAAACCAAAATGCGTAATATTGACCTACAGTTCTCTTCTCAAAGGCGTATTAAGAGGACACAGAAGCGTTTCAATAGAGGATTTTCGTTTGGTTCCTCAGTTCTGTTCTACCTGGGGTTGTGAAGTTGGTGAGCTGAAGAATCGGATCCATCCACCTATTAGCCTTTAACTTGATTTGAACTAAGATTTGAACTACACCGCTAAATACCGCTGTTCGATGCTGTTATATGTCTAGTGTAACCTTTATGAGATTCTAAGATTTGAAGGCAGTCGTATTTCTCATCCAGTATGAAAGTTCGCCATCTGCTCCAATTGAAATTCACACTAGATCATTGAAAGGGCGTCTCCGCAAACTACTGTGTTGCTACAATACAGTTTTGTAGACATAATGACAGGAAATCAACTAACTTTCCTATATTGTTGCTTCATAATATAACCACTAGTCTAGACATATTTTCACGCAAACTGCGGTGTTGGCATATAATCATTTTATACTAAAATTACAATTATTTAAAAAAAAAAATACTTTCAGATTACTAAGAAATTCATTTCGATTGCCTCTTTTATCAATCAAAAGCAGTTCGCGGCATAGTGGCACCAATTTACACTACATGCACTACTTTTTGCTTCATAAACTGTTCACGGACACTTTGTTTCATACTGTTAACGTTTTGTTTCATAAATTTAGGCTTTTGCTATTGTCATATACATGCATGTTGCATTTATTCAACCATTACGTTTTTCTTAATAAACTGATCAAAACTATTTCAAAGAAAGTGAATTTGATCGGAGTACGATAAGCATAGAAATGTAATTCCAAAAACATTGTATGTCACTATGACAGCATTTTTATCAATTAAAAAGGTAAATCAAAAATGCATCAGCCAAAAGCAATAAATCACTACTGATGAGAAATAACTAAAATTTATACAGATAAATAGGGTGAATAATTCTATAACTAATTGTATCGCAAAATTATGACGCTAAATTATCCATTCGATTATTGTCGAAAAGCGTCAATCAAAAACTAAAAAAGAAAAATGGTATAGGGCCTATATAACGTCTACATAGTTATTATGCCTGCAAAGCACAGTACTATTAGTTACCACATCAGCCGCCCTATATTTAGCCAGGCACTCTGGAACTCTAACCAAAGATGGTGCATGGATGCAACGGAAGTCTATGAAATCATTAATGGCAGATTACTTGGTAAAATTTATGCACAAAATTATGGCCATGTAGAATTATGCTACCTTCAATAAAAACTTCACAAGATCTTTATTATTGCTGATGAATTGCACGCAAATCCGGACGCTCTGTTTTATAATAAGCCTAGCCAGTGAAATACATACCGGTAACAGGACTTATCATCATATAGTGTAGCACAGTCATACAGTGTTGATCATAACAAAAATTTTAGTTTTAATCATACAGTATCATCATGCATAAGTGTAGTTTGGAGATAAACACATAACAGATATTCTAGACAATTATCTCGAAAATGTGACAGTATTTTCAATCCCGATTCCCGCAACTTTTCCAATTACGATCGGGGTGGGGATCCCGATAAATACAAAAAACAGCGTATTACGCTGCGAGTATTGAGCGATGTTCAGTAGTTAACCGAGCATCAATGGTGTTTCGGCCGTTTAATAAATGGACACCTCCACTCGGCCGGTGCTGTCTGATGGTTAGTCAAGCAGCACCTCTCCCAGCACTCTAAGATTTTCCCATGATCCATGCCGACCCAACTTCTGACGACTTGATGGCTGTGCCTCACCACCTCGGTCATTCTTATCCCAGCAAACTCTGTGCGCGCCAACCTCTTCCTCAAGGACCACCCACTGAACTCAATATGTTCTCAATCGCTTGCAATCACTGATGCATCATTATGTTTGATGGTTGAATATTGAATATAAGTGATTTTGCTAGATTGCACGAATCGAATACACATCATCAGTCTAGGATAACTGCATTTTATCTATACAATAACACATTGGAAATTATGTTTTATGCAGGTCTTATCATGGAATTGAAGTTGGTGTTAACCTACATGATATTCTCATTTCCATTTTGGATATACAGTTCATTATGTAATTGTGAACGTACTGTTGTAAAATCTATGTTATTCTCAAGAATAATCTTCTATGGAGCAAATACCATTTGCAAGCACATTGAAATACTTACACACACAGGTTTTATTGACAAGAGCGTATTCAGGCTCGCAGCGATCACATTTCGATCCTGTTATGCCCTTATAGCATTTGCATTGACCTTTTTCATTACATGCTGTATCGACTGAGCCTTCTTTGCTGCAGTTACAAGGCTTACAAACACCATCTTTTCCATTTATCCCAAAATATCCGGGGCTGCACGATTCACAACGAGCGCCCATGTATCCCTTTTTGCAGTTGCAGATGAAGCCATTAAGTTTATCAAGAGTGCAAGAAATGGCGAAATTTTTTGTCTTCGATGGACATTCACATGGTCGGCATTCAATCCCTTGAGATGAATTTCCATAATATCCTGGAATACATTTCTCACACGACGCACCTTCAGTGTTATCTTTGCACCCCATACATCTGCCGGTTCTGGGGTCACAAACGTCTGTCTTTCCATTGCATTCACACTTCCTTATACCGGGAGTAGGTGGTTTTGGAAGGCCATCTTCAGTACCTGAGCCGGTAGAACCAACTTTTGAACCGGGCTTGCCAGACCCTCCACCGGATGTACCACTACCGGATCCAGGAGCAACGACGGAACCGGGAAAACCGGTTATATTATTGCCTGGGGGAAGTGGAGGTGGTACTCTCGGAACTCCGAAGTAGCCCTTAGCAGGAAGCTGAAATAGAAGAACATGGCTATATTTATATAACCATCTCTAATTGCATTTACACAATTTATATGACTCATTTTTTTGATTAAATCTACCCAAATGTCATTCGCATCATAATGCAATGTCCGCTCCTTCCAGTGTCATAATGAATTTACACTGTCTACATCCATGTTGCAAAATCTTGTTTCCATATCCGTGTTTTCTTATCGAGAAATAAACGTTTTTGACTTTGAATTTGACTTGACATGATTAACAACTACAAGATTGACATGAAACTTCAGGAGATTATGTCGTATAATAATATTCGCGTATTGTGGTCAAATATGCAGAAATCATTATTTTGTGATTATCAACAAGGCAAACACAGTGATTTCATTCTGAATGCTACTGAATGTATTGCGCATTCGATGGATGAAAACAACATGAAGATCAACTTGGAAAAATGATGATTTGCTTTTTTTGAAGTACTGACCATCTACCTCTGAATTGAGTGATTTAATTAGTGATTTTCGATCTGTTGATAATTTGAGATTGCTTAGTGTCATATTTGATTGAAAAATTTCATGGAAATCAACTATCGGAATGGTCTGCAAAAGGTGATATTCTTCAGTGAAAACCATTTTTTGATAAGAATGCGATCATTTTAGTTAGTATGACATGTAGGCCTTGTGGAGTACTGCGCACGTCTGCTCGTGAGTCTCAGTGCTTCTTAATGATTAATGCTGACCCTCGTTCAGAATAGATGCCAACTTATCATTTATAATGGGTTGGAAACTGCTTCAAGCGTCTGCGTGATGCCCAGCATCCTTTACATCATTCGTCACTTATTTATTGAATGTGAATGGAGACCGTTCAAGTTACAGAATCGAACATTTCAAATTACAAGAAAATGCATTAAAATAGTTGACATAAATACAAAGAGATACATTTCACTTAAGCGCCAAATCACAGAAAAAGACAAGACTGCCGATATTTGATGTGAACGCAAGTGATTGACAATATCTCGCTCTGTCTTCAAATAGTTTCAAATTTATGATCATAGAGGACCAAGGTAAGAACGAATTCAATCTACACTGTGTTCTTCAGTGAGGCAGAATACGATGTCTAGAGACACTTAAGCGATGTAAAATGACACAATGAAGAGGATGCAGAAAATTTAACTCAGCTGAGGGAAAACTTTGACAGTGTCATGATGAACCTAATATGATTCGGTTTGCTCTCTTTGAAAAAGCTCCAGCTTTGACATCAACGTCGATGGTAGACGGACATACGCAGGAGACGCATACATGAATAAAGAAGTTATAAGTGCATGGTAGACAATTTTTAGATCGTTGGCATGCATAGCAGTTTTTAATACACATATGACATATATATGTATGGTAGAGTTTCCAGTATCTAAGGTATTACATGGTTTACTCAATTTACCTTCGAAATTTTCAAGAACGCCAGATTCTCTCCCAGCTTACGTTCTGAAACAAGTGGCACATGTGATTGCTCCATTTCTAGCATATCTATTTGAGTTGTCCATGCTCACAGGTACGTCACCTGATGATTGGAAAAAGGCTTTCGTCACCCCTGTCTACAAAAAAAGGGTCGATCTTCTTCACCTACAAACTATCGACCTATTTCCTTGACATCTTTTGTTTGTAAAGTAGTGGAACGCATAATCGCAGATAAACTAGTGAAATACTTTATAGATAACAATGTCATCACTGAACATCAGTACGGCTTTCTGACAAAGAGATCTTCAACCACACAAATTCTTGCTATTTTATTTGATTGGATATCAGCATTGTGTGCAAAACAGCGAACTGATTGTGTCTACATTGATATTGCAAAACTGGAAGGCTCCTGGGCCCGACAAGATTCAGATGTTCTGGATAAAACACTTGAATACCCTACACGCAAGACTCGCACATCAGATGAATGACCTACTGAAGCAACCCCAGCAGATGCCGAAATGGTTAGTGTACGGAAAAACGAAATTAATACCCAAGGACATAAGTAAGGCAGCTACGCCTGATAACTACAGACCCATTACCTGTCTACCGACGACTTGGAAGGTGTTGTCAAGTATCATGTCAAATAAAATCCTGCAACACATCACAGAACACGAGATCCTCTGCTATGAACAAAAGGGTGTCAGACCAGGAAGTAGGGGAACAAAAGATCAACTGGCAATTGATAAAAGCATCACCAAAGACAGCACAAGAAGACGCACGAACTTAGCGATGGCATGGATCGACTACAGAAAGGCATACGACTCTGTTCCACACTCATGGATATTAGAATGCCTAAACCTCTAAGGAATCAATGATGATATCCGAATGTTGATCCAGACTTCAATGAGAGAATGGAATACTACCCTAGCCACTGAAAAGGAAGAAATTTGCAATATGCAACATGTAAGACGGGGAATCTTCCAAGGAGACGCGCTATCTCCTGTTCTCTTCTGCAACCACCTACTGTACATGGATGATATGAAATTGTACATCAAGAACGAAGAAGGAATAAATTCATTGATCAAGATCGTGCGCATATTCAACGAAGACATTAAGATGACGTTCGGATTCGAAAAGTGTGCGAGATTGATTGTCCATCGAGGTAAAGTGAGATCAACAGAAGGCCTAGAAATAGAAGGATCCGTCATTCAAGACGTCAGCTCACAAGGCTACAAATACCTCGGAATTCTGCAACATCGAAACGAAGGAAAAAGCAAAAAGTGAATATAAGAAACGACTAAGACAAGTACTGAAGTTCAAACTATATGCAAGAAATAAGATGGAAGCTATAAACTCATACGCTATACCAGAGATAAGTTACACGGCAGGAATAATTAAATGGAATGTGCAAGAAATTGAAGAGTTAAACCGAGCAACAAGGAAAATGCTAAACATGTACGGAGCTTTGCATCCAAGAGCAGATGTCGATCGGCTATATATACCGCGAAGGTTAGGAGGAAGAGGTCTGAAGAACATAAGAGACGTCATCGAAGGTGAAAGCAAAAGTCTCAATGAATATCTGTGGAGTAGCCATAATGACCCAATGCTTGAAATAGCGAAGTCGGGTGGATTACACCCAGAGAATCCAGACCGAACTCATGCATGGAGAGACAATTGAAAAAAGACAATAAATGGAAGGAGAAACCTCTACACGGGCAATACATTCGACAGGTTTAAACGAATAACAAATCAGATAACAAGATTTGGCTGGCTGAAAGAAGTGCAGTTGAAGGTAGAAACTGAAGCACTAATATCAGCAGCCCAGGACCAAGCCCTGAGTACGAAAGCACACAAAACATACATAATGAAAACGAGCTCAGATCCAAAGTGCAGAATGTGCAAAGTGGCAGACGAGACAGCGGCGCATCTGTTGACAGGTTGCAGCAAACTTGCAGGCTCTGAATATCTGAGACGGCACAATGAAGTTGCTAAATGCCTACATTGGAATATCTGCAAGAAGTACGGATTTCAAACACACGAGACATACTGGAATCATGTAAAAATATTGCAAAACCCTTCGATTCTGTTATTCACCGTAAGCTACTTCTGAAATTAAAAGCATATGGAATAAAATGCGAGTTGCTAAATTGGATCACATCCTTTCTTACAGACAAGCTTCAATCTGTTCTCATAAATGGATCAGTTTCAAAACCAGCATCGGTTCTGAGAGGAGTGCCACAAGGCACTGTTCTTGGCCCAGTTTTATTTATCACTTACATAAATGACTTAACCAAGTGCTTTGATGAAAGAACAACTACTAAATTATTTGCGGATGACTGCAAAATATATCATGCTCGCAATACCATCAGCACCCTGTCATTTCTTAAGGGTCTCCTTAATTTTGAAAAATGGTGTAATACTTGGCAACTGCAGATTGCATCAAGCAAATGTTGTGTTTTCAGTTGGCAGAGTGTACGATACTGACATAACTTACAATTTAAATGATACCCCTCTGGAAAATGTTAATTGTGTTACCGATTTGGGTGTTCTAATTTCAGAAGATATGAAATTTAGTTCTCATTGCAGCAAAATTTCGTCAAAAGCCTATTCTCGAGCTTATGTCATTTTGAAAGGGTTTGTGTCTAACAATAAAGACTGTTTGATCCATGTGTATTAAGTATTTGTAAGACCAATATTGGAATATAATTGTCAAATTCTTAGCCCTATTTTACAACGTGATATTGATTCCATCGAAAGAGTCCAACGATATTTCACTCGTCAAGTTTGTAAGCGCTGCAAAATTTCTTATGAAGACCATGATCATCGTTTGAAATTACTAGGTCTTCGTTCCCTATGTGAAGGACGGAAATGTTAGATTTACATCTTTTTTTCAAAGCGTATCATAACATAATTGAATCTGATTTTTGGAAATATTTTACTTTACTTCATACCCCATACTCTACTACAAGTAGTGCCAACAATCCATGCCAAGTTTTGCCAAAATTCCTTCCTCACATAAAGACATTGTGTAATTATTTTTTCTATCGTGTTTTTCCTTTTTGGAACTCATTACCTGCTAAATGTGTTTGTGCAACATCTTTTCAGCGTTTTAAAGCAATAATGAATTCAGAAATTTTTCTTTATACTAGATAAATGCCATTCTCTTTACGTTCTTTGCGCAATCCTGTAAGCGCCTCGCGGGGCCATGGAGCGCGTTTTCTGTAAAATTGATGAATGTCAATTTTTGAAGAATAAATTGCTTATTACTGTTATTATATAGCCGTTGAGAGGCACGCTTTCGTAAGACTCACTTCCAAAAGCTTCGGATATGTGCAAACTCCATCATGAGAAAGAAGATCGTCATTATGTCAGCATGTGTTATTGTGATCTTAATATGTAGTCAACAGTCATAGTCTAATTTGCAATTTCTGTTTTGCTTTCTTTGTTGCTTTCATTTCCAATATAGCTTTTTGTGCTCTTTGGAAGATCCGTGGCCTCGTGATTTCAATTATTGATGGGGCTTTTGCAGCCATGACTGTATTTGTTGTCATCATTGTAATAAATTATAGACAAACAAAATAAAGGAAAATTATTTTTTCGATGAAAATAGGCATAATGATCCATGAAGTAAATAGTAAAATAATATAAATAGTAAACTTAACATTGTAAGCCTAAAATTTGGTACATCCAGAATCGCCGCGTGAAGGAAAATTTGAATTTTGAATTTTACATGCTGTATCGCATACAAGTATGGTCGAGCACGTTATTCATACATGCCTTACTCTATCTATGAATGCGCAGGTGTTTAGGTCTGACATACATGTACATGTATAGTTAATGGGATGCTCAGCTAATATCTTTTATACTATATTTCTTTAACAATATATTTTGTCAGCTATCCACTGATGTTATCGAAGCGGATAACTGACGGCAAATATTTGTCAAATGTTGCATCAAAATATTGGCATTCCCAAAACCGTTTTATCATCAACAATAATTGAAATTATATATAATGTTACAACATCGTCATTTTGAACTTGAGAACGACTGAGGACAAACCATGTCGGGTCTGTACATAATTTTTTATTAATAAATCAATCCTGACAAAGGAAGCGTTGTGTATTTATTCATGCATATGTTAATTGGAACAATGAGGCTCCCGATTAATGCACAGATTGGATTCAGCAAGATCTGACAATTAAGTAAATAGAAAAATAGAATATATAGCAAAATTTGCCTTAAAATCCTCAATACAAGGACATTTTCAAGTAAAAAATCATGAATTCCGAAATTCTCAATTTCTAAAACTTTATGCAAGCCATTTAAGCGTCCTTTTTGTATCACAATGCATAGCAGCACAACCGCACGATTACTAATACACAGCACTGAATGTGACCCATTTGTAATGAATAACATGTTTTAACATTCAGTGCAGCACAGTTTCATGCTTACCTTTGCGGATACGATAGATCATTTGAAAAGAAACCGCTTCCTCACCTGACATGATAAGCCGCTATACTCTTTCGGACATTCGCACTTCTCAATCGAATTGACAACTGGTCCAACAGCCGATGTATCGTTCGTTGGGAGATGGAAATCAAGAGTCACGCTGAAATGTAATTTTAGAGACTTCGACTTTGCGCATCATGAATTGACTAGCTCAAGCCGTATCAGCTTTCTCATAATGTGCTTTTGTTATATAGAAATCTTACTAAATCTCGGAATGTCCCTTGGCCTGATAAAACGTCCCTCAGTTAATTGTCCCTCTTAATTTTCACTCTGTGCATAGAGATAAACTGGTATAGTTTAAAGCAGGGGAGGACATTGATATTTACTGAGACATATCGATCAATTATCTTCTGTCGAAAACCTTCGGGCCATAGCAATGTCTCCTCCTTTAGACATTGCCCACCAATTTAGCAACTTGAGTTTTATTGGTAGTGAAATGTCTGTCATCAATACAATGTGAATCTGGTTGTTGGTGATTTTATTGAATAACAACCATCTTTGATTCTGATCCAGTTTCTCGATTTTCACTTATACCATTCAACATTGAATAATTCCACATTGATTGTAATTTCAAAGCAGAATTTACTGATGATGCTACCAAACAGCTATCTTAGATGAAAATCACTAATACAGTATGTTTGGTTATCTATTTGATAAACATTTTCAGAGTCATTAAATTAATTGCGCTTCTACAGAAGTTTTTATAAAATATGAAATCTAATGAATGCTCACCTAATTGCAGCTGGTTTAACATTTGCTGTTGTTGCTCGAATGAAAAAGCTTGTCACATTTGATAACATAAACATGAACCATTGCCTATTCAGCTTCATGTAATTAGGCGGAAGAAGGCGATCACCGTCTTTTATTGGGCGCCAATATTTCTCAAGGATATGCACAGGGTATTTATCTTGAGTACTTCCACCAGGAATAGACTGATGATAAGCTTCCAACGGCTTCGGATCAAGGACAATTATGTAGCGTTCCCAAGAGAATAGAACTGCTTCTCCTAAAAAGCTGCTGCGTTGTCTTTGCCTTCCACAGGTTGGTTCGCATCGAGCAGTGACGTCCAGAATTTTGCTACCGTACAAAGTGGTGAGATCTCCTTTCAATGTCGGTATATGAACCAATAATGGATCAGAACCGGACATATCCCATTTCTTCCTTTCGTATGGCTTTGTAGATAATGTGACGATACTCAAAATATTCCCAGTATTTGAGCTTTTATGAACAATGTCCATAGTTTGACTAAAACTCTGCAAAACCCAACCTTTAGCTCTACTACATTTATTGGTCAAACCTGAGCAATAACAAGCAAAGCAACCTTTACCATAACTGGCAGTCAATCCGAACGTTCCATCTTTACAAGAGTCGCATGTCAGTCCTTTTACATTTGGTTTACATATGCAGCGCCCATCAACCAAAGAACATTCATAAAGATCACTTCCAATGTTTGTGCTCATTATCGTTCCTTTAGGATCGCATTGACACCTGGTGCATTTATTAACATTGTAATAGCCAGGTACACATTTATTGCACTGACGACCCAAGAAATACGGTTTACAGGCACATTGTCCGGTCTTGGGATCACATTTCTTCGCATCTGTGGTCCCTGAGACGGAGCAGTTACATAATTTGCAACCAGCAGTTTTGTTGTAGCCATACGCATGGGACACACAACGCTGACACGAATCTCCTTCGGTCAGAGGCGGACATATACAACGTCCATCGACAGGACTGCAAATGTGACCTTTAGGACATGTCGGACACTCTGCAAAAGAATTAACAATAATCTTATCCAAGGGGAAAATGATGTCTCTTATTACTTAATGATTGATCAATGACCACAGACTTAAACGGACGTGCTACAACAACTACAATAGTACTTTATAAATCAAAATTACATTGCTAACAGATATATATATATATATATATTGATTGATTGATTGAATTGTAAGTGTAATTAAGGATTTAGCAGTCTTTCTTTAAACACAAAGTCAGACAAGTTGATTAGGAACATTCCTCGAGTAACGCAAATATGTAACCGATCGAGAATTGTCCGGACCGTACCCCGATCAGTTGCACCGCAGTATAGCTACAGATCTCTTTGAGAATACTGGGTATCACATCGATAGCCATGAAGTCACAATGAAGTCATGCCTGTACGTGTATGCAAACCACTTACTTTGACACCCATCTTTACTCAAGCCCCAATATCCTTGCTTGCATTTATCACACCGTCTACCAATGACATTTTTCTGACAGTCACATTGACCATTGTTCATATCACATGTTCTGCTTTTTGCTCCGGTCTTACAGTCACAAATAGCACAGTCTGGTGTTCCAGGATTCCAAAAATGATATTTCTGTAAAATAAGGTAATTATAAAAGTAAACGAAAATGAAGATATACGTAAATACCAAAAACTCATAATTGACACTTATCAAATAAGTTATTCAAGTGATAGCTTGTAGAGTAGACTGAAAGAAGGCGCGAGGAATTGTGCGCAAAATACAATTAGATTCAATAAGGTTTCATTGCTAAAAATCGCAGAAAATTATGTTTATCCTTCATTTTAAAGTGCGGTATGCTTTATAGAAAGAGGGCCGAATGTTCTATTTAGCGCAAACTCAGTAATTGAATGTAAAGTTTCGAATTTGTAAAATTGCTTTGTAAAAACAAATTCAGTGCAAAAACCTTCATTCATGATTTCAGTTGGACATCGCCAGTGCTAAGGTGCCGCCACGCGAAGCAGCATGATTGAAAGTGTGTCATTTCTGAAGAAATATTATTACAGGTATTGGAACATAAATGAGAACAAAGAATAGCTTGTAGTTTCATTTCATTGTTGTAATTCATATAACAGCGCATGCCGGACTGCAGCTTATTTATCGGAGTTACTTATTTATACTTGTAATTCCAGGAATCAATATAAAGCAGGTTTTTTGGCTATTCATATCTTTCTCCCGCTAAGGACCCAAATATGATGCCATGCGATGATGTAAAAAATTATCAAATTGCCATATTAACTGTCTGGTAGCTCGTCTGTGATATGCTTGCGACTAAATTGCATTGGTAAGGCATGTGAGGGGATCGCTCGGATTATGGAGCAGTGCATTCTCAATAGACGGCTCGATGAAGAGAACCTGCAGCTCTGAAGTCCTCCTCCGATATTTACCGAGGATATTGTCAATGTGAATTTACATATAGTTCTGCTCAATAAACGATGAGAGCAGGGGGATCAGATCTTGGAGTGGATACTTTTTCAAATTTGCAGCTTGGTGAGATAAATTTATAGATCATTGAATAAAAATATTTTCATAAGAACATAATCACAGGAGTAATTCTGTGTAGTTTAATTCTGCGACACTTACCGAGGGAGTCAACTTGATCTGCGTTGCTTGAATAAAAATGCCTTCTCATTTTTATTCAAGCTACCTGTCACGCTTTTGATATTCTACATGATTTGGATATGTATGTCAGTTTACTGTTTTAGGTCAAAATTAGTAGTATGCATACCAAACCTTTCTTTGGTTCCGTAATCAGATGCATGATTAGCGAAAACATTTTATAGTGGAATCATGAACTTCTGTTGGATTGAAAGTCAAAGACGATCGATTTTTACTCGTGTGAAATTCCATTCAAATGCGCCACGAAAGGGTGCAACCAAATACCTGTTCTCAGCGTGCCCCCTGAGAGGTGAATGTCACACCATAACGAAATACACCACTCCCCATATCGTATCATTATGGCACTTCTAATTACTGTATAGTGAACATATTAACTTTCCTACTGCTACATCCATTCGACTTTTCTACCTTCCTGCAATAAAAGTTGAATATGATAATGATAGCAGCCAAACATCACTTGCGAGATATGCAGTATCTCATAGCTACCCCTTCGCCACAAAAATAATTGTTCAACCTTAGTCAGTGTGTTGTCTTCTTTTTAACTTAATTGAAGTCAAAGTACTTGAAAATAGCCTTCAGATGCACGAAATTGCACGATATGCTATTGCCTCAGTATTTTACCTTGGTATTGAAATGGAAACTCAATGCAAAGTTAAGTTCGTTTTCTAATTAAATGCACGAGTACATCGAGAATAGTTTCTTGAAATATAAGGATACTTTGAATATACGGTAAGACAAAAACTTTAGGATATTAGAACGGGTTTAAAAATACATATCGAAAGTGCAGAACTTAGCATGAAGGGTAACTAGAATGATTAAAGATTGAGTTGCATTCTAACTGAAAAAATGGAACAGACCTGATAGCCGTCATTTTATCCAATTTCAAGAATAATCAGCACAGCTAGTTCACATGCCTCAGAAACATTCCACTTTTGATATGCAGTCATACATGGAGTAAATTTGGGGCAGATAATTCACCTATTGATAGAATCTTCTCAGATATTTATCAAATAACACTTTATAGTGAAGATATTACTTTTAGAAAGGTGAAGTATAACTACAGTTTTTCTCAACGGAAAACTCTTCCGTTGCGTGAAGTGACCGAAAGTACTCGATAAAGAGCTTATCGTGAAAAACTTATCGTTTTCAACGGGTTCCCTCAAAATGGTTGATAACAGTCAGATCCCGTTATTTCATGCAAAACTCTTCCTGTTGCGTAGTTGGTGTTTAATTGTAAGAAGACCCCTTGCAAATGGTTAAGCCGCAACTACGTGTACAAAAGAGGCAGTGCTATTCAGTTAAGGGTTTTTGGAACCCTACTGTATGTTTTATCGTTATGATAAACACTTGCATTGACTTGCATTACTTATCATAATTACGTTTACTTAAATACTCCTTAAATTTCCTGCTTATAGTAATGTTCTTAACATGCAGGTTTATGATTCAGAACGTTTTGTATACAAATTTAGCAGTTCTTTGTTTACATCCATTTGAGTACTATTAATGTCCTAACACTTATATCGCTCCAGATGCCATGTACTGCTTTCATTTGCATGGCTAAGACCAGCAGCTACGGTCGAAAGCTCACAAATAAAACAGCAACTACGCAGCAAGGAAAATTTCCGATAAAAAACAGTGGTTGAAAATAACAACTTAATATGAAAATCATGATACATCGGTCAAGGTTGGTCAAAGTCGATGACTCTCTTGGGCCAATATATGTAGTCATAATCAATTTTGATTCGACAAGAAAATATTTGCTCTGTTCAGTAGATTATTGCTGCCAAGTTTACGTATCATCAACACGATTCTCTGCTTTCAGTTTGTAAACTTCACACAAATTACAAAAGACGTTCAGGGTAAACATATTTGGTTATATAATATCGATCACCACTTCATCACAGTAATTCGATTCATTCAAAAATTTGTATAATCAGTTGTAGCAGTATGGCGCCGCAGAAACAAGGCACGAGCTTGATTGAATAACAGTGATTAATGGCTATTGAAAATCAAGAGGGATTGAGCTGTGGTTTAATGATTCGACGCGATCATATAAGACAAATCATTTGTATGCACAATGTGGCACGAATTGTGTCTAATACTTCAGCATCAACCGATAAAGACAAATATGATAGGCTTTCAGTGATCTAGATTCTGTGTAGGGAAGCTTATGCATTGTCTTCATTAATGCTCTTAGTTTTACTTACTCCTTGCCTAATCTTCCCCAGGTTGATGGTCCAAGAATACAACCAACGCATTTATCGCAGAATTTTGATAGATAGAATGATGTGACAATCTGTCGATTTTCTAGCAGAAAGAGAACTCGCGCCTGAGCTCTACCTCGAAATCAGATTTTCACAGACAGTGAGTCTTACATCGAATGACATTACTGCAATTTTGAATGCAATGGTTAGGTAGAAGCAATTGATTTGCTGAGAATATCTCTCAAATGATCAGAAAAACTTTAGATGAACGTCATTCTATATGATTCAATAGATTCAATACTTTAGTATGCACACAGTTAATTTGCTGAAATACATTGCAGCCATCCCTTTATGTATTGGAGGAATGGTTAAAGAACACAATGTCGCCCACTTATATACAATTCAGCGTTGCAGTGACAAAACCAGACGTCGGTCCAGTCAGGAAAGTTCAGGCTTGCCACTTCGCAAAGACAAAAATACAGACTTGGTGATGGGTCATCTTAGTAGTATAAAAAATTGTGTCAAGTGTCATGTGAAATGAAATAACTTAAGATTGAGATATTTGTGGGACACATGAGCCTATCAAGCTGTTCAACTGTAGCCAGAGTACAGACTCTGATTTCATTGTTCATAAACAACAACGAAATGTACATGCAATGCTGACTGAGAAAATAGGAAGCTTTGATATTGCAACAAATACAAGTATATTGAGAGATAAAAACGAGTTCTTCGTATGATATCATGACTTAACATTGGACTTATCGTTCACTTAGAAAACAGAATCAATTACTTTTTGACTATCTGAATCGAGATGTGACATTTTGGACTCTCGCTCTGATTGTAGACGCAGTTTTTTAGCACGAATCTCTTCAACCGTTTGCTCAGCTGCAGCCAACTCGTCGTTTATATTGCCCAGTTCTTTGTCAACCGTTTGAGTGGTCCTGCGCTTGTAAACGCCAGTTACGCGTTCTTTGGACGATGACAGCGGTTGTGGAAGTTCTATGGTTGACTTATTTTTCTGAAGCAGTTTGTATTGAGCGGAAGCCTGGAATATCATTTTCATGAGGTTTTGAGAGGCTTGAAATGCTTCGAATTTTTTCCTGTCAAAATCCGAGCAGATAATGCGTCGAGCATCGTATGTTGCCGCATCCATTCTGGACTGATAAATCGATTCAACGGTCTTCATTTTGGAGAATCCAGATTCTACAAACATGTTATGAGGGAGTGACAAAAGAAGTACCTCAACGACATGGGAAATGTGCGGACTGTCATTTAGTTTACCCTCGGCAAACAATTTCTCTAATGATACTGTATCCTTCATTTGAACTCGAATCAATGATAATTCGTCATGATAATTCTGTTCATGTTCAATGCATCACACAATCGCTGAAAAGATCTCAAGAACTTCTCGCTATATTTACTGGTATGAATGAGATGACATCTGCGAACAATATCAGATGTTCAAGAAAGAGAGAGAGAAGTCTCGGACATTGGAAGTCAATGATTTACGCCACAGTTATATTTTCCAAATGCAGAGTATAAATGCAGACTATTACAGACTTCATAAGGAAATACAGACCAAATACAGACTTTACAGACCAGTCTGTAAATACAGACCAAGTGGCAAGCCTGGGAAAGTTCAAGAGATAGAACCAATTTCCTCTCTTGAAAATCTCGTGCTGAATATGTACACGCACATCTCTGCAGTGTTGACTGGCAGTGAATATGTCACATGAGGCAACAAATTGTCACCCAGTCAATATGTTAAGATAGGCTAGTAACCTGTGCATAAACGACAGGTTACTGTAAAAGTTCTTGACAACAAAATAATAATTATACAAAAATACACGGCTCATCATCAAGATGACAAACTGTCTACGTCTCGCTTCGGGTCCTTTAGCATCTTGGACAATTAGCAGTCGGCAGACCCACGCCCAAAAGAGTGCCCCACAAAAATCAAATGTACACTGGTGGCATAAAGTCTTGCCCATGCACATTTTTCAACTGATATTTTGAGATTTCTCCTGATTCCTTGTCTCACATCTTTTGCGCTTCAAGTTAACGTGTACAAGTAAACTGCATATATTTTCGTGGCATTACCACTGCTTTGAAAAATGAAGGAATGTCGAACACACCAATATCTTGAAGAATTTACAAACGCAAAGCTGTCGACCGAATCATCAAAGAAATGGAATATTATCCGGAGGCTCCAGCTGCACAAAGGTGATGAGTGATCGAAGACTTAAGACTGATGACCTAGAGAGTCGTCGACGGGCCTCTACAGAGCTGCAAGCGATGATGGTCATTGACCACTGGTCTCCATGGAGCATCAGGGGCTTCCATGGTCGAAGGAGGTTGTGACTCTTGCTCTTAGGCATGGGGTAGGTCTACAACACCCACAAGTCAAGATTGAAGCCACTGCTCACTAAGAATGTGAAGAAAACGAGAATGAATCGGACTAGAGAGCATAAGAAGTGGTCGATCGAGCATTCCAGGCGTATCCTCTGGTCCGACGAATCGCGCTTTAACCTCTATGCACCGGATGAGCGGCGGCTATTGCACAGGCGTTCAGGAGAGGAACTCCATTTCCAGCTGTTTGGAGGAGACGAAATTGTTGTCTCGTTTGTTGACTCACTTGGTGCCTCTTAGGTGAGGCTGGACTTAACACCAAGCTTTTTTTAGTTTTTTCAGGGTCGATTTAATATACGAACTTGGAAATAAACAGACACTGGTAATCAGTAATCAGCAATCCAGGTTAGCGTCGGAACAATTGCACAGTCTCTTAATTACAAAAAGCTAACAAAATAAATGGTTATGAAAATAATAAAAATCAACAAAACAATAGCCAGTGGTCAGTAGGTTCCCGCCAGGTTCGCGTTTCGACGTTGATTAAAGTTAAATCGCTTAAATCTCCAAAAATATATTAATAGGAGTAATGAGAGACGGCGAAACCATCAAAACAGGTATTTCGAGGGGATGGGCAAGACATTTTGCCACCAGTGTAATATTAATAATAATACTTGAAAAAGCACAAACCAACTTTGCAATATCAACGGAGGCTTTTCCATACAATTCACATCAAGTTACATCGTGTTCATAATTGTCTGTTGGATAGCAACACGACTTTAAACAAACGGCTAATATGTTCATTAAGAAACTTCTATAAATGCTTATTATGCAAATCATGTTTCATACATGTTATAGTCCCTTTTTGTAAAAAATTCACAAGTACTTCTACCTATAATAACTGCGCAGTGTATATGTGAGCAAATACGCAAGTAACGTGCCCCATAAAAATCGTGTAGCTCAGGCGGGAAGGCAGAAGACATTCGGGAGAAGTAAAAAGAATTACGTTAAAAGGTAAAGTCTCATCTTTGTGATACAGAGACGAGTGGACACTATTTTTGAAGAATATTCAATTAAAACAAAGGGCCATCTAGAGTATTTTTACACCTCCCCCAACATATGGAGTTCACGAAGGGCTTCGCTTGGTCTTCACGCTCATTTGTCACACTATATTTGCTATAGAAAGTACTGTAAAACAAAAAAAATTTCGCGAATTTTTAGTGAATAAGTTTCCCACCATGGATTTTGCTAATGGTGTACCACTATAATTGTAACTCGAGAAAATAAGTTGCCGCGAATTAGACCAGGAGGCGACAGTCGCGAAAATTTGTTGTTTTGCATTATTCTATAGACAATTTGTCTCCTTTGTGAATTGCTGGGGAGATCCATACCTAAATCATTATGTGAACTCGACTGACGAACAAATAACATACTAACTAAAGAGCATCCAATGAGCATCTAGGCCGTCCTATCAAATCATAGTGGACATGTAATCATTCTTATAGCATCAGAATACAAGAACAGGAATCTCCTATAGTTTTGAAGATTGATCGGGAGAAATGAACATAATTTTTGGTGTCCGTTGTTCAATGCTTCTGACTGATCAGGTTACAGGCTGTTCCACTATGCGTGTCAACTCAGTGGCAGAAGGAAAAACAGGCTATTCTACTGCATAACATGCATCGGAGGACCGAATTCTTCATTTGGTGCAACTCATCAGTTTGAAATGCTTCTTCGTCTGATTTTACTTCTATCGCGTTAAACAAGAAGTTCTAAATCCTTGTTGATTTTGCAATCGACACATTAAAAAGAAGTAATTACGATTTCTAGATAGCTTATCTTCATATAAAATTTGGAGATAATTCGGAATTTTGTCGATTGTACAATTCAATCCATGTATAGAAATTCACCTTTTGTTTATTCACACACACACTTTACTCAACTGCATGCATACGTACGTCTGTACAAAGATTATGTTTTCTTGATTTATAAATTTGCTAATACAATATCACGACTTACCCTGCATTTCCCGCACTTATCTCCGATCACATTTTTACCACAATCACATTTTCCAGTAGCCTGGTCACATTTAGGAGATTTTGATCCTTTCGGAAAGCATTTGCAAGCTGAAAATATGAAAATATGCATGTACGCAAACATTCTGAGTAAAACTTCAAAGCCACAAAATAGCTTCATATGCAAAACACAATGGACATGTAGGGCCTACAGAACCGAAAAAATGCAAATCATACCTTGATCACGATCGCACAGATGACCGAAATAGATCGGTGTTATAAGAAGGCAAAAATAGCAACAACTCTTCTACTTGGTCAACCCAAACTAATGACCATGCAAATTATCCACAATGTCACCTAGTATTCTCATTTCTTCTCTAAGTCTCATTTTTGTTAAAATAATAATCTGTGAGTCATTTAAACTTAATTTTTTATGTCACATTGAAGAATCGCACATTAATGAATGCACATCGACTTAATGGTGAACAGCGATGTATGTACTAGTTGGACTAATTTCTTGACTTAGTCACTCAACCCTACTACACTGTTAAAGACTTCGTCTTTATGAATGCAAGCTCCTAAATAACAGATGTACGAGAGTCTTTCAAAAGTGGGAATTAATGTTCATCTACCTGTACATCCAGATGGCGTGAATTTGTAATGTCCATCTGCACATCGACTGCAGTCAATGGCACCGACACCAGGTTTGCATTTGCATTTTCCACTGACAGGATCACAAATCGTACTGGAGAAATCTGTTCCCATAGGATTACAGTTACAGTAAGGACATCCTTTGGCAATGTTTCCACGACCTTTTACACATTGACCACATGTCTTACTTGTGTAGTGTTCTCTACACATGCATTGTCCAGATGGACTGCAAGTTATATCTTTTGAGCCGTAGGGAGAACACTCACACGCTGAAATGTAAAACAAAGAACCTGTTAAACAATGAAAACAACGAAGATGTTGAACTTAATCAATCCGCGAACTTGATTTCATTTTTATCTGGTCCAATATTTCATCTTCATTTTTCAGACCCGGTCACCATGGTGATGATGGGATCAAACAAAGTACAGCAAAGGTCAGTTTGATTTTCTCCTATCGTATCTGCGCGATCCAAAGCGTTTTCAGTGTAAAGGCACACATTGACCACCAGAAAGGCATGTTTACCAATACAAGTTAATGATAAACTGTCATGATTCGCTTATGATGAGCTGTACGCTCGCTAATGCTAACTTGCTCTTCTGCAGAAGTTTTTCTTCGGTTGCATTTCGGTTCAAGAAATCCTTCAAATGCGAATAAATGACTTAAAGAAGATCTCTGATATCAAACTTATCTGGTGCAATTAATCTATCGTATTTAAAATGGATTGCATGCGCATGACTACTTTTTGGATTTGAGTTTTTCAATATATGAGTGAATGAGCTAACGAAAAAGACTTAGTTTTCTTGAAAAACTCATCAATGACTTGTAGGGGTTGTGTACTTTGTATGTAGAGCTTGTCCATTAAGTATTGCTAGAATTAAACAAGGCCAATGAAATTCCACAGTAAAGGCAGGTTTTGGTGTTGGCCGCCGGTTTTGGAGCCGGCGTTTAAAGAAATGCAGATTTGAGAGAAAGGGAGCGTAGCATGCTAAAAGTTAAACTATCAATTGTTTAAGCAAGTAACTTGAAGCATGCGCATCTCAAAGATGAAGTCAATTGGGCATCATCGGGCTCAAAAGTGAAGGGAGCTAAGAGCATAAAAAGGAAATTTCGATTTCACATAATAAATACTTTTACTTCTGAGGAGCCTCATCACAAGCGTCTTAAGTATACTGTCAAGACATCAGATGGCATACTGATGCATAGAAACAATCTTTCGTCATTGACTAGATACATGACTTGGGTTTTGCTTCCTCACATCAGGGCCTACTTTTAGTAAGAGATCTTATTTTAAGTAGTAAGTTCATTATTGTAGTAAACCACAGGTAGTGGGGGCGTAAGTGTTCCTGATAAGCGACATTCTGATAAGTTCGTCCAATGTATGTGTTTGAAGATATAAACTGTCTGCTGGGACCGTCTGTAATTCTGGTTTAAATCTATAGCTGCATATCGGACCGGATTCAGTGGCTGGCAACAAGCCGGGCTCGGTCGATCCTCATCACAGCAAGTGTTATTGGTGATGAAAGACGGAGGGTTGGGAGTTCTACGGAATCGTGATAGCATTTCAAAAATGACAGTTGATGAGATGACAAACAAATCACTGCATGCATACTTTACATGTGTAGGAAAGGTAGTCTCTGACTTCTTCAACGCAGATCGCCAGCGTTTAAGAATAACGCTAATTCTAATTCAAAAGGTATCAACTTTCTCAAATTGCATGAAACTTCAATGTGGACAGAAAATATATCAATCGACAAATCTGAAGCTTTTCGAAGGACCTATGACTCCTTTGTTCTTCGCTGCTTCCTCTGTATTGACCAGGAAGGCTCCCAAGTTGATTCAGCATTGTAATATGTGAATGTTTGTAACAGGCACGTCATCAAAATGTCCTATATTTTTAATGAAAAATAAATTAAAACGAGAGAACGCTTTATGACTCAACCTTAACAATCATCAGCGTGGGGAGGAAAAAATCTATAGACTAAGTTTAGACAAATTTGTCGATTCTTTCATCGAAGAGTCGGTGAAAACGAATACTGACCTTTGCAATCACCATTTTTAGCAGTGCCATAGAACCCTGAAACACATTGCTCACAGTTTCGACCTTTCATCGGGAATTTGCAAACACATTCTCCTGAGTCTCTGTTGCACCATTCAGCTCTGGTACGATTGGCATTACCATTACAATCGCATTTGCGGCATGGCATATTCTTCATTGGATCTCCATAATACCCGACTTGACATTGTCCGCAGCGCTCACCAGTATACCCAGTAATACAATTGACACAAATATGACGTCCTTTATTCAATGGATCGGCTACGCATGATTCAGCCAATGAACGGCCAGCTACAGGGCACTCACAAGGTTTACAGTCAAATGGCGTCCCTCCTTTAGCATTTCCATAAAATCCACGTGCACATTTATCACAAAATGTTCCAGCTGTGTTGTCTTTACAATCCTGAAAAAATAATCATGCGGTTGTATACACTTCTATTAGAACGACATTCTTCTATTCGCACCTGTTCGCAATAAGTTAATAAATGTTTATTTCGAAATACATTGGAAAACATGGAGAAACATGTGAACAAAAAAACATTCGCATTTCAAAACATTGCCACAAAAAATTTCATCTGACATCAGACAGTACATTTCAGATGTGCAGTCAATTTCAACAACAACTAAAATATCGTAATCAGGAAGGAGAAGAGAATACTCATAAACCAAAAATTTGCTCCTAAATGTCCTTCAGTTTGTGCCCTCTTTAACAGATTGTGGTAAGTGAAGGAATTTAGCAAAAAAATTTAACATCTTTTGGAATCTGCGTATTCATTACTTGTAAAACTCAGTTGTACTTTCGCAGTGGCATCATGCCGGTGCTGGCTACTGTCGTAATTTCTGACATTTTGGACATTCAATCATGAAATAATGCAAACATTCTACCCGTGAATCATTACATAGCTCAATTTGATTTCCATAAATGCCAATAACAACTTCTCAGTTGTGGTCTGATGCTCTAAACTTCAATATGATATTGGTATATTTGCAATCGATATCATCATTTAGATATGAATTCATGGCATTCTCAAACAGGTATAACTGCATATAATTTAACCCAGAGTGGCTATTATTTTTTGCTGAGGTTATCCATTGTTCCCTATGAAAGTCAGCTAATCAACCTTTTGTAATTCTTAAATATGATGTTCATCAACTATTAGCTGTGCATCCCATAATTGAGATAGGCAACGGTGTTCCTAACGGTGCAACAAAAATTTTGCAAAGTCACGCTAAAGTAATGGCTAGTACATGACCGAAAAAAATTGCTTCATGGTATATATGCATACAGTTCTACTCATAGATAAGGCAAATCCTTAAAATCTGGAGGGAAGGGTCAGTCTGTTATTGCGTGTATCAAATGCAAATTAGGCATACGTAAAGTGCCAGGAAAACTGGAGGAGAGCGCACGCTGCTGGAGGTGACATGTAGGTTACCAACCTGCTTTATAAATGACGATTTTTCTAAGACTTTGTGATACAATGACTTGTGAGTGTGCAATGCCTATAATGAAATTATAGTATTAGGCAGTACAATTGTTAGTGATATATTTTCGTGAATCTCACCTGCTCGTGACTTTCAGATACTTGGTTAATATATTAATGGGAATGAAATCCTCAATGACATTGGCTGACTTAAAATCTATTTGCAATATTTTGTCGTCATTTATATATAGCCATCAGTTTCCTACCTTCAAGCATCATCTGGATTACAAATATCATTAAAGTGAATATTAATAAAAGATATGTAGCTACCAGAGAAAAGAATTTTGTCTTATATCTCCATTATTGTAATATAGTGAAACATTCGATTTTTGCAGCAAAAAGAAATTGCAGAAATGAAGTTTTTTCGAAACACTCTTTGTAATCAAGAAAATTGTGGCCTGGGAACGATGAATCTAAGTGGCTACCTCCATGTGATCCTACACAACGATACATGTATATTTGAAATCTTGAAGACTGTAAACGATAAATTGAGATCTGAATTCGCACGTGTTGAAACTGGTGATGTTTATCTCCTTATTATTGTTCCTCTAATGTTCCGATGGACCTAGTAAAAGGAAAATTGCTGATGTTCTACTATTCCCCAAAACATACCCTCGAAAGCGCTAGAAAGCGATCGTTCGATATCGCTATTGCCGATTCCAGAGCTATTGTTGGTTGTTGGAGAAAGAGTTGAGAAACCGTGGAAATAACATTCCGTGTAAATTGGATACATATCAATTTGGTTATCGAAAATGAAGCTCCACCATGTGTGCATTGTTCAATGTTGATAATTTTATAACCAGAAACTAGCAAGAATTTGACGGTATTAATTGCTGCATGCCTTCCATTGATCTCACAAAAGACTTCGATGAAATATTCCACCGACTACTAGTTGAAAAAATGGTCATTGATAATTTAAATCAGTGCTTTGTTATCTTTATCAGTAATTATCTTAAGTCTCGTTCCAAATGAGTAAGATGGAAGTCGATGCATGGTAGGAATACGCCCGTTCTCAGTGGCATCGATCCGACCTTTGGTGTTTGGCTATTTCATCATTGATCATGTAAGAAATAATGAAGGTGCACTTATGACAAAATAGACTTTGTCGATTATATATTCCTTGTTGCCAATTATTGCACTGGAGAGTCCTTTGTCGCAAACCTTATCGCAAATTTGTGCATGAGTTAATCAAAAGATAATGATTATTAAGAAGAAGTGCCACCACGTGTTTATTCGACTCTCCTTGGTTAGTGATTTTTCTCATCAAATAAAAAATGAGAATGGAGTAATTGACCTAAAGGCGAGAGGTTAGTTATTTTCTACATGTGTTTGAAAGAGAAACCGAAAGTTCTATATTCCTCTGGATAAGATTTTACTTGTTCAAAAACAGAGGTTCTATACCTAGATAAGGACAGGGCTTTCGGCGCCCAGCGCCTTCTAGCGGTCGGAACACCACAGTGCTGAACCTATGTTTTCGGACCACTAAAAATTTTGTGTTATAAGAAGGCGGTCCGAAAAAACAGCTTTTGAAGAACATCAACTTTCAAGACGCATTTGGTCCGAAAAGTGCTCTCGAAACTCACGTAAAGTGACACTGATCAGTTAAGAAAATTTGCAGACACATTCCATCAGACAATTGAAAGGCAATCACCGGTACACAGCACGTGAATGACAGAAAGACAAAAATCTAAGACAAAATGTAAAGGACTGATATGTCTATGTAGTGTGTGCACAGGCATTTCTATGTAAGTAGAAACATAGGTAGAACAGCCTACTTGGAGTGGGAGTTCTATGTACTTTATGTATTTGAAATTGTGCTGTGATATTACATACATTACGCAGAGCTATGTCCGAGATAAAACGACCGGCAGCTGGTAGCTCTGCGTAAAGTATGTAATATCACAGCACAATTTCAAATACATGAAGTACATAGAACTCCCACTCCAAGTAGGCTGTTCTCCTTACATAGAAATGCCTGTGTACACACTACATAGACATATCATTTCTTCCCATAGAATACATAGAATTTAAATGGACATTCATGAAAACCATAACGTTCGGGAGGTTTTCTCTTTCGCAGAGGATATCAACGCTCCGGCTCCGCTCGATGACTATGATCTACATTTTGAGGTTCAGGCTCCATTACCTTACCACTTTGACACTCCTTACTTGCTGGTAAACGAACTTGCAATTGATTACAATGTCTTTTCCATGTTCCCCTCTCACACTTAATAATTCGAATATTCTTACCAATCGTTCCTATCACTTCACCTGTAAGCCATTTTGCTCCATGTCTGTAATTCCTCACATAGACCAGAGATCCTACCGGAAACTTTTTCGCTGAACAGCCCTCTTCATTCTGTGTCCCATCGGCTTTGCTAAGTCCTGAAATCAAAACTGATAACATATTTCTCGGCACTCTACCATGTAATACTTCTGCAGGACATAACCCGCTTAATTCTGTGTGAGGCATTGTTCGATAAATAAACAGAACTTGTCGGACCATTTTCAACAACTCAGACTTGACAATGATCTCATTTGTGTTCTCATTCCATTCTCCCCGATTTCTTCGAACCTTCGTCATATGATTTTTAAACGTGGACACAAATCTCTCCGCTAAACCATTGGAAGCTGGATGATAACTTGGGGATGTGATGTGTTTGATTCCTTGATCAGAGCAGAACGACTCAAACTCCTTAGAAGTGAACTGACTGCCGTTATCGGATACTAATGTCTCGCATAAGCCTTCAATTGCGAATACTTGTTTCAAAGATTCAATCGTTTCCTTAGATGTTGTTCGATTTTTATCCATCATACCAACATAAGGAAACTTAGATTTTGCATCAATTATTATCAACCACATTTTATCAAAAAATGGACCTGCATAATCCACATGAATTCTTTCCCATGGATTCTTCGGTTCCGGCCATTTGGAATATTCTTGAGATGGATTCTTAGACGACTTCTTGCAGCTATCACATCGCATACAAAACTGCTCAATGTCCTTATTGATGTTGGGCTACCATACATATTGACGAGCTGTTTGCTTCATTCTCACTACACCGTAATGTCCTGTGTGTAACATCTTGATTACATCATTTCGCATTACTTCTGGTATTAGTATCCGCATTGCTGTTTCTCCAGGTAACAAAATTATACCTTTATGTACAAACAGTCGATCTCGATGATGCCAATATGGTCTTAGATATTCTTGCTTTGATATTCGTAGCGGCCATTTGTCTTCCTTTATAAGATTGCGTATTTCATATAGGACTCTATCTCGTTCCATTTCGTTCCTTACTCTTTCTACATTAAAAGGAGCATTGTACGGATGCATGGATATTAAGTGCGCTGTTTCTAATTCTTCAATTTTCTCCATGTTGTCGAAAGATTCATCCATCCCGACTGGTAACCGACTCAGACAGTCTGCATTACAATGGTGTGAAGTAGGGCGAACTCGAATTGTGAAATTATAAGCACGTAGTTTGAGAGCCCATCTCACTAACCGTTGTGCTGCCATTACTGGAATGTCTTTATCTGGTGAAAATATGTACGATAATGGCTTATTATCAATTTGTAAAATGAAGTTTCTCCCAAACAAATATTTGTGAAATTTCGTAATGCCAAAAATAACTGCTAGTCCTTCTTTATCTAGTTGCGAATAATTCCGTTGAGATCCAGTTAATGTTTTGCTATTGAACGCAATCGGTCTTTCTATACCATTCTCCATTTGCAAGAGGACCGCACCAACACCATGTGGCGATGCGTCTGTAGCCAGTATCAGTTCATCAGCAGGATTATAATGAGTCAAATTGGTTTGACGGATAATTTCGTTTTTTATTGTTTGGAATGCTTTTTCGCAATCACTGGACCAATTAAAGTCAGCACCTTTACGCCTCATTGCATTTAATGGTTCTGCTTTTTTAGCTAAACCTGGAATGAAAGGACCATAATATCCTGCCTTTCCTAAAAAGGATTGAACTTCATCAATTGATGTGGGTCTTGGAAGATCACGAATTGCCTCTATCGCCTGTTTTGATGGACGTCTTCCTTCCTTTGAAATTTCAAATCCCAGATAATTACATTTTTCTGCAAACCAAGTACATTTCTCAGGTCGGATTCGGAAACCAAAATCTTGCATTTTTGAGATAATATTTTCAAAATTCTTCCAATGTTCGTTATTGTCTTTGCCTGTTATGATAATATCATCTGAATATGCGGCAACACCTTTCAACGGACCCACCATTTGGTCCACAATTGATTGAAATATAGCTGGTGAGGAAATCAACCCAAATGGAAGCCTATTGTATCTGTACAAACCATAAACTGTATTGATAACACAAGTCTTCTTTGAATCATTGTCTAGCTCCAATTGGTAATAAGCATCAGACATGTCTAAAGTTGTAAACTTTTCTCCACCTTGTATTTTCGCGAATATATCATCAATTGTAGGAATTGGATGTTGTTTAGTCTCCGATCTTCGATTTAATTCCGTAAAGTCTCCACAAACACGTAGTTTTCCATTAGGCTTGGTTACAATTACAGTTGAGGCTTGGTTACAATTAAAGTTGGTACAGTCCAGTCACTATACTGAACTTTCTCCAACACACCTTGTTCAACTAATCTTTCAAGCTCTTCTTTTACCGGTTTCATTTGAGTAAACGGTAAAGGTCTAGCTTTTTTGAAAACAGGTTGTGTTTCTTGTTGCAACTGAATATGAGCTTTAGATTTTGTACAGTGTCCTATGCCTTGTTTGAAAACCAATGGATATTTTGATTTAATTATTGCGAGTTCTTGTTCAGGGACATTTATCATCCGATTCACATAGTCATTGCTAATAATGTTGCTCTCTTTGGCATTATGACTACTCGGTTGAGATAACTTTGATAAAGCAGATAAACCATTTTCAATAGGTTCAAAATGATCTGACCATGTCAATCCCATGAGATTAGCACAATCTTTTAAATCCAGTAACCAAAAGAGACAAATTAGAAATTGACTTTGATCCAATTTTTACATCAACAAAACAGCTTCCTTTAACAGGTAGCATGTTTCCGCCACAGGTTTTTATTGCCGACGAAGCAGGGCTAAGCTGAGGAGATCCTATTATTTTATACACATCTGAGCCTATAAGAGAACACGTTGCACCAGAATCCCATTGAAAGTCAATTTCCTTTCCGTTTATTTCAACAGGTATAAAAATTTTATTTTCTGTTCTGTTGAAGAGATTCACTGTATTCACGGTTTCAACTGTTCCTACAGACTTCATGTCATTTGATTTATGTTTATTTTGAAAAGAAGAAATTTTTGTTCCAATGCCTATACCTATTCCAGTTAGTATTGGCTTTACAAACGCTGGAATAATGTCCATAGCGTTTACAGATCTGACATTGTTGATCCCTTGCAGGACAATCGTGTCGTTTGTGGTGAACAAAACATCCAGGACAACCTTTCAAAACAGTTTTAGTATTTGATTTATAGTAATTATTGTCACTTCGAAAAGCAGGATTTTTAATATTCTTAACTTTTGTTTTATAACAATGATTCTTATATTCGAAATTTGACTAGCTGTTTTTTCGGTTTCCTTTTTACGCAAACCTTGGACTACTTGATCTGATATGCATGTCTGTAAATAATTTTGAGCCCTTTGATTTAAAGTTTCTACTATCTTGAACAAGCATGCCGTCACGGGGTGGGCAGGGTGGTCAAAGCCCATGCTGCCCTTTTCACAGGGTGGGCAGGGTGGGCAATGCTGCCTTTTTACAGGAGGGGCAAATTGCCTTTTCACGGGATGGGCAAATTTGTTTAATTACCTATAATACGCTAGTATATTGCCCTTTTTCAAATACGCTGTAAGTGACTTCAGTTAGGATGCTTCCTTTAGACAGGATGGATAAGTTAATATGTGTCGCCTTTTGGTTGACAGAGTGGGCAAGTTGATCAACATGATTGCCGTTTTGTAGGGTGAGCAAATTGATCTATTTTGCCTTTTTACATGGTCGGCATAAGTTATTAATGTACATATGTTGCCTTTTTTACGAGTACAAGGTGGGCGCGTGTTTCTATGTTGCCTTTTTGCGCGGCGGCCAAGTTATTCTACTGTGTCTTGCATTTTGACAGGTGCAATTTGCCATTGTGCAATTTATAGAGGATGGGCAAATAGAAACAATGCTGACTTTTCACAAGGCGTGGGCAAGTCTGCGGTCACATTTAAAAAATAGGTAATGTCATACAGTTGGGAGTCGAAAGTCGAAAGGAATAGTGAATCAATTGAGGGACACTTTTTTGATCGCTAGCATTAAGTGCTCATACGACGTGATCTGTATAATGGAGAATATTTCCAGGACTACTCAAAGATCTGATGTTAGTGCTCAAGAAGCGAATTTCGTCATCAACCTTGCGAAGCAACGATTCAAAGAAATGTGCTGCAATGACGAAGCTAGTAAGATTAGCATACTAGCTAGTCATGCAGAAAAGCTACAAGCAGAATTAGGGGATGAAATGACAGATAGCATCATGGAGAGAAGGGAAAAGAGAAAACCGCCAGAAATATTGTCCGAAATGACAGACCTGCCTGATATTGATACACCGGATACAACGTTCCAATCTTTTTCCAGAAATATTTTGATTTGATCAATTTGATCGACGGAGCAATGCAGAGAAGATTCTCCAAAATAATTTGAAAATGTTAGAAGATATTGAAATAGCCCTGATAGACTCTGTAAATGGCAAGCTCGAGAAGGAATCATTTGACAAAATATTTCCAATTGTGTCCAGAGTAATGAAGCTTCAACAATCTCGCAAAGCAGAATTTGAAGAAGAACTAAAGGGTTTGCCAGTCCTCCTCAAAATGAGAAATGAACAGATCAAACCAAGAATAAAGACGGTTACAAAGATATCAACAATTTGTGATATATTTAACGCAATGCCAATGACGAAAAAAGCTTGCAAAATTACCCACGACTTGCTGAAATATTATTGCACAGTACCCATGAGCTCAGCGACAGCGGAAAGAAGTTTCAGCGCAATGCGACGCCTGAAAACATGGACCAGAGCCAAGACTGGACCAAACCACCTTAACAATATCTTGTTTGCAGTATTGCATAAGGATTACATGGACGATGTTAATATCCACACCGTTGCTGATGAATTAATCAAATTCAATGAAAAGAGACTCTCATACTTTGGACATTTCTGATCTGGCTCTTGTTTTTCTTGTTTATATCATTAGAGTTATCACAGAGGTTTAGATTATATTGTTTGATATTTTGTACATAAATAGATCATAATGATTTGATCAAATATTTTATTTTTGAATATTTTCCGTATCAAAGCTGGATACCGGTGTCGTGAATAATAATAACCTTACAGTTAAGTACACATTAAGAATATCAAGTTTAAGTCACTGCACGTAAAAGTGTATATAGAACCTACAATATATGATTCGATTTCGGTTATATCACATGGTCATATTTTTAACTTCTCCTTATTCTATAAGCCTCATATTTTCACACGTTATTTCATCGGAATAGAACCTACTTATAATATTGTTAAATTATGGCATTATATTTATGCATTTGTTAAAAGAAACCTCTATATAAGATCATTTGAACTCCGTATTCATTTAAGCAGAAGAAAAGTAATTCAAAAATCACATATAAAGTCAAAATTTTCAAATAAAAGTTCCCGTACTTTAGATACAAATAAAGGTGCCGATACCGATGCGAACATGCAATACTATGGACTAATAACCTATGGACTACGGAACTATTCCTACCGCAGCTAATTGTTATTGCAAAGCGATGATTATCATGCTCCGATGTAATGAAATTAAGCTCGATCCACAACGTTCTACACCACGCCTAGTATGGAAATCCGCGCGATTCGCGCGGCAGGGAAACTAGTAAGTGCTTCCTGGTCTATGGTCATATAATTTAAATAAATAAAGGCGTATAAAATAGTCCAATTTCTTGTATATACATGTAGGTGTGCATATGCAAAATGCCTTTTTTTTATCCTTGCCCATGCTGCCCCTTTTACGTGCCGGCATGCTTGACCTTGAATGATAGAATGTGATTGGATGAATGATTGAATGAATGATGTCAGCTTACCATCTTGAAGACATTGAAGTCTTATTTCCGCATGTGGAGTTTTGCGAAGGATTACATCTATGATCATCTGATCAGTATATGGTGCTTATCATGAAGTTTGAACAGACGAAATCACAATCATCAGCTAGTCCTTTTAATTCTGCAATCCAATGGGCGTATGTTTGTTCGGGTTTTATACCAGTTTCGCTAAACTCATGCCGTGCAGCACATTTATTAGTTGTTTCTTTAAAATGAGTTTGTAATATATCCCGCAAATCTTCATATGATTTTGTATTTAAATCAATTCCTGCTTGGAGATTCTTAAGAAGCTGATAAGTTTCTGGTCCCATTGAGGCCAGAAGACAAGCACGCTTGACATTTGAATCAGTTGCATTATGCAATATGAAGTGTTGTTCTAATCTCTCTACATATTGATTCCATTTTTCCTTTGTTCGGGAATATTCTTCAAATTTTGGTAGATGAGCATTAGTAACAACTGAAGGCGAAGACATTGATGTAAGAACAGAATATGTTTTCAGCACTGTTTCAAATTGCAATTGTTGCTGCTTTAAGATCTCCTGCAGTTCTTTTGCCGATATGGATATTTTGATTTTATTTCTTCCTTTTACTCCTAGCACCAACTGGCGACGAGGATGGGATTTTGTGTTATAAGAAGGCGGTCCGAAAAAACAGCTTTTGAAGAACATCAACTTTTAAGACGCATTTGGTTCGAAACTCACGTAAAGTGACACTGATCAGTTAAGAAAATTTGCAGACACATTCCATCAGACAATTGAAAGGCAATCACCGGTACACAGCACGTGAATGACAGAAAGACAAAAATCTAAGACAAAATGTAAGGGACTCATTTGCAAGATGGATATGATAGAATTTTAGATTTCTACTTACATGTATAATACAAACAAGAGCACGGACAGGCATGGCTGAAAAAAATACGCTTTGTGGCTCCTTTTATGACATGTTTGGACATCACTGATTGATCCACGTCCATATCAAGCACTGATTTATTATTCTCCATCAGCAAAATTTCATCGACAAAGAGCTTGCATGCCTGTGGACATGTGTGGAACAATTGCTAACATCCATACAAGATAGGGTTTTAATTCAATGGAGTAAAAATTATAATTTATACGCAATTTTTTTCCAGAGTAGAAAATATAATTTCCAGTTATGAAAAGCAGTCATTGCAAATTCAATCGGGCAACTAAATGTCAATTATAGGATTATCAGATCGATGAATAGTTAAATAAAATCGGTACACGATTGCACTTTACAACACGAAGAAATGCTTCGAATCCAAGAAAGGTAGAACAGTCTGCTTACCTGACATTGACCGGTGACAGGGTCGCACTTATCACCATGACCATTGCAGTCACAAGGAACACAAACAGCTTGATATCGGTCCGATGTAACTCGCCGGAATCCTGGAGCACAAGTTTCACATGAAGTACCGGCGTAACCAGGAGGGCATTCGCACTGCTCAACACTTTTCAATTTCGTTGGTGAATTCGGATCTCCTTTAATGAGTGTCACGTTCCGCAGCCTATGTAAGGAAATGTGAACTTTAAAATATACCAGATAAGGTTAGGAGTGATAGAAAGTAGCATTGTGCTTCCACTATTTACTGTCTATTGATGCTGAAAATTCAACATTCGAAGTTATATTTGCAACGATTCTCAGCGAGCGAGAAGCGATACTGTTACTTCTATAACATTCATTTACATTTGTGAGATAGTGGTTCATTTAATCATTGCATTTAATATTATACCGGCTTTGACACTATCCTTCATTCAAAACAATGTTAAAATTTATATTCAAAAAAATATGTTCAGCAGCTTACTTCTGTATAGAAAATAAATATGTAATTGTAAATGAAAATAATGGGAGGGGCTTTGGTGATATACCGACAACATTTACAATTATGGGAGAGAAAATCTGGATAAATGAAAAATTTACCATGCACCCACTAAAGTAAGTCTACATACTATAATTTCATGAATAATTTGATTTCAGCATAGGCCTACAACAATTGCTCACATTAACAGCATACCCTCTTCACTAATTGCCTTGCACGAGGATCTCTTTATTTCCAGTGACCAAGCTTATGAGGCGGAAATTCGGGAATGTTTTGCATTACTTTGTGACCTTTTACAATAAAGCACCTGGAGAAGAAAGCTTCTCACAAAGAAAAGTAAAGTAAGCAAGTCGGCAAGTAAGCAAATTGAAAAATGTCGAATAATCTAAGCACGGTTTTATAGTTGTTGCCAATCATCAGAGGCTAACTATCCATGCCTTAACAAATATTTTGAACTTGCCATCATTGCGCATCTCTGCAGTGCTTAATATTGTAAAAGTACACTACCGATGTTTTGAATGATTTGCAATAATTAAATGGCTGATTATCTCACTGGTGGAAGCATTCAAAATCAATTTACTGTAATCTGAAATTGAAGGACACTACTGCGCCAGCATGCAGAGGCTAATTCATTCACAAAAAATGCATTCTGCGATATTGTAGGGTAATATAATGGTTTTACAAAGTCCGATGAAACCTAAAGAAAAATTGCAGAAAACAAGAAATGTCTTTTAAAACAATAAACAGGAAATTCTATAATTCTACACATTCAAAGACATTTGACAACACGAAAATAAGAAACTCCACATACAGGAACTACAATGGGAAGGTCCATCAGAGGTATATGGGAGCTCTAATGCGTATAAACTACGTTTGATGCCATGTAAAATAATGATGCAGCGATTGACTACTAATATTTAAAGCACTGTAAATGGCATTTAGCATCGCTTAAAGTGTTATTTTTTTTCAGGAAAAACTAGATTTGCTGATATCTGTATCCAATGTAAGTACCGAACACAGAAAGTACTTACATATACATTCACATAATGTCGAATAATTTTACATCAATGCATGCAGAATCTGCAGCATCAGATATGTGGCCAGTATTCTTCCTGGCGACCTCGTTGGGGATCCCAGCTTGTGCTAGTCTATTTTTTTGCTGCCTTTCTTAAACTAGCATTTGTAAGGAGCATGTCACTCTCTGAAGAATTTAAAGATACGTTCCTGACGGTTTGTTGAATACTATGTATACTCAAACAGATGTGTTTATACCAGACGGAGCCTCGACGATTAGGTATGCATGTAAGATAAAATGCTTTATTGCCCTCTTGGTTATGAGCTTCAGGGAGATGCGACACGTACTCTTTGAATAGCCTCAGAGGACAGTGTTCGACAGTATTACTGGCATACACTCGGGTGACCTCCGGATCCATTCTTGCGTTTTTTTTCTCCGGATCCAAAGCGTTTTTTAGACATTTTTTAGACACATTTTAGACTGTGTATTCAAGAAAGTCACAATTTTCATCCTTACCAAGCTGCATTTGTAAATCTTCACCGTATTCTAAATCGGACTGGTCTTGAGCTGCTCTAAAGCTAAAATATAATCCAACAATAGAACAAAACAACCACCTTTCATACTCAACTTATAGTGAAATAATGTGATGCCATGGCCTAGCTGCAGGAACATCCTACCTATAGAGGGCAGGCTTCCCAATGGAAAATGCTTTATTTAGCACTATGTCTAAAGAAAAAGACGTCCCAATTATGAGCACATGTGTACACATGTGTAATCAGAAATTGTCAACAAACAGATATTATAAAATATGAAACGAGAGAACGATTTCAACATCAGGCGAACAAATGCTGCCGGAGACTCATACAGCGCTGAATAACTTCAATGGAGACAATATTTCTTAAAGTTTACGTAAAAAACGAAGGAATTTTTTGATTTGAGAACTTAAGGAGGAGGCAAAGTATAAACAGAAAATGAATATCTTCATTATCTTCACACCAGTTATAAGAGATGGCGTCGTTTTATTATTTCACATAAATGATTATATTCTCCGACTCATTTTTCATTAATCTCACTGCGGATAAACCTTCAACTCGCAACATTTAATGGTGCGGTGCAACATTCAGCAGTTTGTTTCATTTCATCCTATAGCCATCCTGAACATAGATAGCGCAAATGTAAATTTAAGCAATAATTGCCGTTCTTTAAATATGATAAGCAACATACTTCAAATTCGTCCTATTTGTTGACAAGCTCGGCTGGTGCCATCTTTACTACAACTACGATAAATCACTGAAAAATGCGACTATTAGAAAGGTTACGATACGTTTTGATGTCATCTGAAAAATTAATTTTTTGTCATTTGTAAGCAGCGGAGCATTTCAATAACTATCCGTAGATATCATCAGGCTAGTGAAATACAGATGAATCCTATGAATCCAGATGAATTTATCACTATGTTATACTCGCATAAATTGATTGGAAATCTATCTTGGAATTACACAAATGGAAGACCAAACGTGATCGACAAGGAAATCTGCGAAATGAATCAAAGATAGAGAAAATCTCGATGAAATTATTAATTGATTAAATGAGATGAATTAATTATGAATTTTTTATAATTAAATATAAATAATCATATAATAAATATTAATTAATTAATAATTAAAATTTAATAATATATTAAATATAAATATTATATAAATAATTATTTATGAATTAATGATGAATTGATCAAATAAGATGAATCGATTAAATTTATCATAATTTGCAATACTCTTTGATCCTAGAACGTCTTGATTTTCATGATCAGAAAATCTTTTATCATTATTCTATTCCCAAGCAATTCTTAGTCAGGGTTAGCCAAAAGTAACGCTACAACTTTGAATTAAGAATTCTATTTGTGATAATCACAATAATTGAACAAATGAACATGAAGATAGGACACATGATCGGATTTGTAACATCAATTTATTTAAATTCAATGTCTACTTGCTCTATTAGTATAGAAAGGATTAATGATTCCTCATTTTTCTGTCATTGTGGTCAAAACCGAAATTCATTTAAATCTTTCACAAAACACGGAACATTCAGCGCATAGCAAAGAGTACACTCAAGAGAGAACATTCAACACGTAGCAGTCGAAGATTTCCGAATTTCGGTGATTATTTTCTCATTCCTCCCAAAGATGACTTCAGAAACACCCGAAGGTGCGGAGTGGGTCCTAGAGTAGCAACAATCTAGCCTAAACCACCCGGCACCAAACTGACAGCAGCTCCTCGATCAGAATAGTTCCATAATATAGGCTACTAAAACATTAAACTAATAGTTGGCTCAACAATTGGCGGAGAATCATGCAGGGGATGAAGTGCTAAAAGAATGGACCTCAATTTAAGGATCTTTTAATCCTAAATCTTGCTGACCAAGTTGCAGCAGAAAAACGGTGTAACTAATTAAAACTGATCTTTTATGGCTTATATAGATCTGTGTTTTCAAAAATTTTCTGCTGACAAATGACAAATAGTGCCGGATGATGACGCCGGACATGAATATGTGACATCTCATGTCCTGGTTTGGAAGACTGTGTGCTTCCGATCGAGACAAACTCAACATGAGGAAGATCTGTCTTTATGATATTGTGAAAAAATCCTACAGCAAAGAAATAACCGTGGATAATGCTAGCATATCTATGCGATAAACTATTTGTACAAAAATAGACAGAAATTGGCTAGTGCTATTTTACTGACATGGATCGTTGTGGACTGCCAATCCTAGTCTTGAAAATTATCGTGCAGAATGAAGACTGGAACAGAATGCACAATAGATCTGCTGTACCCATTCATGTAAGCATCAAATAGAGACTCACCAATAGAAGCTTCACCCTGATTGAATTCATTTAATGCACTGACCAAGTTGAGCAGGTTAGGCTTGCTTTTTAAACGCTTGTGCAAAACGCTGCTCTGCAACAGTCAGAATCTTGAAGCTTTTCCATAACGTTCATAGACAAATAAAGATCATTTTCCAATTAAAATTCGTTTTATTAGCTTCATGTGTCAGTATATTAGGGACAAATGAGAAAACAATTACCAAAAATCCAAAAACCTTCGACTACTATATGTGTGTTTCCTTGCTATGTGTTAAATGTTCTGTGCTTTTATGGCACAGAAAAATGATTCATCATTAATCCCTTCTTTACGAATAGAAAAAGTGGCCATTGAATTTAAACAAATTAGTGATACAAATCCGATCATGGTCCAACCATGATAAGCCTGGGGAAAAGGAGACAATAAAAATGGAGTATGTAAGAGTGAGCATGTGTCTAATCTTCATGTTCATTTGCTCAGTTATGTGTTCGTATCTCCATTTCAGTTATACAGGAAATTTCCATTGCAAGAAAAAGAAGAACGCAAAACCCACTGTACACTTACGGAGATACCAGTTCATCAGGTTGAAAGCTGAAGTTCAAACACATTCACACATTAAGAGAATTTACTTGATGTCATTGTAATATATCCGCATGGATGTTGTCATTTCTCAACACAATTGTATCATTACCTTGAGATACTTTGTACTACGGCAAATATTTTTTGTTTTGATATCATGGACACGACATGTGCTAGTTTCGTAGGACACACTGTACAATAACTGGTTTTATTATTCTCACTTAACAAAATAAGAAATGATGTGGCGGTACTCTGTAATCGGTTTATTAAACGGAGCTGAATTCATTTGATAGCATCTTAAGACTTAATCTTTCAAGAAGTACTTTGATCTGACTGACCAACACAATAAATAGTTCATTCAGTGCTAATCATTTACGCCTCGATTTTGGATGAGTCAAGAAAACTCAAACCTCTCATAACAATGCATTATTGTCTGATAGATTTTACTGACCAAAAATTAAAAGATTGATTGACTTGATTAATTGTCGATCGATTTCGTATCGTTTATTGATACATCATCAGGGCATCAAGTCGAATCAGCAAAATGAGGTTTATATACAAATTAAAATGATCAAGTAAACACAGTTAAGAACAGCTAAAATGAAATTTACAATAGAATGGAATGGAGAGGTATTTGCGCATTTACAATTATCTCTCTGTAGTACAATTAAAAGATATGCAACGGAACAGAAGAATCGCATTCGTTCAATAAATTATCAGTTTCATGCATTTTAATCAATATAGATTCAGCTATGCGAGTGTGTTTAGTACGGCAGACAATAGAAAATTCATTGGCTGTCGCTTTATGAATGTGCTTTGTAATTTCAGAATCTTGCGGTCTGCCTTTGATATGCTCATCAATACGAGTAATCAGGTGCCTACGAGTCTCACCAAGGTAGCAACTGTCGCATTGCCCACATTTGAATTTGTAGACTAAATTAGAGGTGAGACTCGTAGGCACCGGATCTTTGTTGGGAAAGATACTGCGAGTTTTGAAGGTTTTAAAAACTACGGAAAGTTTGTGGTTTTCTGGTAGGACACGGTTAACGACATGAACAGTTTTCAATGTCTCCTTTTCTCTTTCTTTCACGTAAGGCAGCTTCCAAAAAGTGTAAGAAATATTCAAATTCGAATTTTGACCAGAGTTTTGCGAAATAGCATTGTCAACTTTTTGTTTGATCTTGTTAATGAAATTTTGATTGTAGCCATTTTGCATAAATATCGACAGAGTTTTTTCGAACGATTTTTCATAAAAATGATTATTACTACAAAGATGCTTGGCACGATAAATCAAAGCCCTGATGGCAGCAGTTTTGTACCTGAACGGGGAGAAAGCCTCCTTCGGTGTATAGACACCTGTTAGTCGACTTAACTGCCCACTCAGTTCCAAAACCATCATCAAGCTTGTGCACAACAACAACATCTAAAAAGCTTAGTTTTTTATCACTCTCAGTGTCCATTGTGAACTGAATATTCTTGTGATGAGTATTTAGATATTTCAAAAAGTTAGAAGCTTCATCTTCATTTTTGAAGATGGCAAAAACATCATCAACGTAGCGACGGTAGTACAAAGGAGCACGATCAAATTTGCTCTCTTTCATATTCATAGCAAACATGGCAAGAGTAGGAGCCAATTTTGAGCCCATAGCGACTCCATCATGTTGAGTGTACAACTTTCCGTTAAATTGAAACAGAACATCTTTGCAGGCTAGATTCAATAATGTTTCCAAGGTGATGCGGCTGATAGGAAAATTGCCGAAGTCAATCAAACCACTAATATGGTCTATTGTGTCTCTCAAAGGGACGTTAGTGAATAGGCTTTGAACGTCATAAGACACCATGAAACTTTCAGATGTATTCAGATTTCTCACAGAGTCAACAAACTCAAAGCTATCTTTGAGATTGTAGTGTTTGGGAATGAACGGCTTTAAAAGTCGATCGAGCCAACTGCTAAGCTTAGAACAATAAGCATCTGTCATGCTTAAAATAGGGCGAAAAGGCGGATTCGTTTTGGATTTGTGAACACTGTCAAAACTCGCAGTATCTTTCCCAACAAAGATCCGGTGCCTACGAGTCTCACCTCTAATTTAGTCTACAAATTCAAATGTGGGCAATGCGACAGTTGCTACCTTGGTGAGACTCGTAGGCACCTGATTACTCGTATTGATGAGCATATCAAAGGCAGACCGCAAGATTCTGAAATTACAAAGCACATTCATAAAGCGACAGCCAATGAATTTTCTATTGTCTGCCGTACTAAACACACTCGCATAGCTGAATCTATATTGATTAAAATGCATGAAACTGATAATTTATTGAACGAATGCGATTCTTCTGTTCCGTTGCATATCTTTTAATTGTACTACAGAGAGATAATTGTAAATGCGCAAATACCTCTCCATTCCATTCTATTGTAAATTTCATTTTAGCTGTTCTTAACTGTGTTTACTTGATCATTTTAATTTGTATATAAACCTCATTTTGCTGATTTGACTTGATGCCCTGATGATGTATCAATAAACGATACGAAATCGATCGACAATTAATCAAGTGTTTTGCAATCTTTTAATTTTTGGTCGTACAGCGTACAATGCTATCTTTGGGCTCATTATCTTATAAAAAGATTTTACTGATTATATTTATGGTAATGATTGCGGCCAGATTACAATCAAACTATCATCAAACTTTGAAATTGAGCTGAGGAAAACGTTATGCACATGCGACACTCAAGATTAACAGTCTTTGAAGACTAAGGTATAAAGATGTGATATACTTACAAAACCCCCGATTACCCTACTCGAATTTCCTTAACAGCAACATTTCATTATAATATTATTATATTAATTATTTAATAACCCAACGCATGAGATTTTCAGATGATCATGTCATATTTCTGTTAACAGTGTATAAAGTAATTACCGATATGAACAATTAAAGATCAGTTAGAACATCAAAAAGAAATACTCACTCTCCAATAACTTGATTTGAAACATAATGTCCCCGGATGAGGATTCGAGTAACATTCGCAAGCACTGACATTACAGTTCTTTTATCCATAGTCATTCGACCTGTAGGATCTTTAGCAATTACCCAAGGAGTTGCTTCGTTGAGTAAGACAGCAAGGATTTGTGGTCTTCCATATTCGGTTGTCAAAGTTGGCCGACGGAAATTTATGCGATATCCATCACCCTGGCAGAGAATATGTTGCAATTATAACCATCGAAGAACGTTGAATATGGGGAACATATCAACGAAAATGTGTTTGATAAGGACGTGAGAAATTGAGGAGTGGGGATGGACAACAAGCATCCAACAGATGTACGTCAAAAACATTAAACAGATAGGAACAATATGAAAGTGACTGCATTACTGTCATTTTCCTATGCCAAGCATCATATCATAAATAACAATATTTTTTCTTTTGGAAAGAACCAAATTCATTTGATGGAATATATTTAGGCCAACGATATATTTCAGCTTTTATCCATAACTGACTTTGGGTACTGAAGCTGTGAACATTTTACACAATTTAAAATTCACATCAGGATCTAAGAGACATAAATTTCAGATATAAAAAGATACAAAACAATGCAAAACAATTTTAGGACAGGTTTTGAAGATTGTGAGGTATATGGTAGGTAGTGGAGGGTTATACCGTACCTATAGCAAATCGTTGAATAATTGAATCACCTTACAAGAAAGATAAAGAAGCATGATAAGAATGAAAAATCAGGTCACCATAGAAAACATTCAAAATGCATTTGTGAAAAGGCTACAGCTACATCGTCAGCGCAGAGAGATGTTTGCAGATACGCCATCGAGAAAGTGACGATTGTAAACCTAAAGGATATTATGCAGTGTTGTAATTGTGGATTCATCACCGTAATTTTCTCCGAAATATTGAAAGAACAAATATTGTAATAACTGCTCAAAAACAACAACAGCAACGATTCTATTCTCTGATTGAGATTCTGCCAATCTCCGTTTGCGCAAAGCATTTTCTATAAATATACTCAATGAATACGAAACATGACAGTAATAGAGATCTCCTTGCCTCGTTATCAAAAAATATTTTACGTATTTTCTATGGTTTTCAATTTTCATTTTCATCATATTTCTCTATCTTCCTTGTAAGATTTTTTACAAGACGCTTTTGGTGCAATGTATTGTAACCTCTACTACCTATGGTGTGCCATTTATTATTTGCTATACTACAACCTTCTACCATTTTCCGCGTGAATCTAAATTCCCGTAAACTTTAAATCTTGTTATATTTTATGGATTCATTACCTGAAGATAACAATAGCTGAAATTAACCTTTAACAAAAATGAATTCCATCATACGAATTTGGTCCATCCTAATATAAAAATGCTAGAATTGTCATACAAGAAAATTTTCTAACATAAATTACAACAACCCAATGCTTTTGTAATTCACGCGACTTGGTCATGAGAGTCAATTAAAAGATGAAACGCCGGGACGCAATTTTTTTACTATAAAAGCAAATGTGTGCACGTTAATTAGAAAGGAGCATTTTTAGTGCTTTAAAAATTAAATTGAAAAAACACTTTGAAAAATCATGGCGATAAATGGGCTTGATTGGCGAGAATGGAGCATGGAGGTAGGAATAACAGGAAGTTCTGTCTTCCTTGCATACCTCAATTATCACTTCATATCCGGGTCTGGAGGTAGAAGGTGATGTGCCGTCTGTATTGACTCCGATGATGTATGACAAAGGGGATCCGTATGCTGTGATTAAATTACCAAGATATTCCCTCGGTGCAGACCAGTAAAATATTTCATCATTTTTCATAGATTGATGGACGGTAAATGAAGCAATAACAGGGAATCCTTCTCTTGTCATGGTAGGATCGATGACTTTGTCTCCATCGATATTTGTTATTTTCCATCCTTTCATCATGGAAACCTGTGGAAATGGGAATTTCAAGCAATAAGTACTAAATGAATAATTAGGGTTACCAACGGCATGCTTTACATTATTATATTTGACAAAAAAGACAGCTGCATTGTAGCTATAGTAACTACAAACAGCTATAACAAAAGCATGGGAAGACGACATGCGTCGAGGACCTTGCAATCTAAGATCAAGGGCTTTTATACTGCTAGGAGTTTTGATAAGTGATATAATGAGCTGTACTTAATCTACAAAATCTATCCAAAGCAGCTTCATATGATTACTTGGGGAATAGTATTTATACAGCTGCTATGAAATGTGAAAGATACATGACTTGAGTATTTTCATCCAATTTATCTACCTATATTTGCATTCTTGTATTCCTTAACATACATTGAAAAATGCGAATATCTCAGCAATAACGAACAGTTTCAATAATAAAAATCAATGGGAAAATTAATACTATTAAAAACCTGACAGAAAACACACATAACCCAACAAACACTTTCAGTAACTTACTGGACACCCTATATAACAAATTAAATCCTTACTATCAGTCTTAATCCAACAGTTCATGTTTTGATGTGTCAAAAAGATGGATAGACGGAAACTCGATAGGTGGATTGAGTTCGGTAAATCACCTCCAAAATTTAGCCTGATATATTAAAAGCAACCATACTCGCAAATAGCATCAATTGAATGTAACATGTATGACATCGTAATTACAGGATATACTACAAAGCATACAATATTAATCAGGGATGTAGTTGTCGTTCTAGGGGCGCCAAAGAAAAGTTGAGTGGGATGCTATGATATGCCAAATCTCAATTGAAGGGGCAACTTGAAGAGCTTCATGAGGTCGGTTTTGAGCTTCATGGGATCGTCGTGGAGTATCATGAAGGCGCCTAAGAGCACTGTGATGGCGTTTTATAACTTCAAGGTGTCCTAGAACTTCATGAAGGCACCTTGAAGTTTCACCAGGGCGTGAGGCGCCTTAGACCTTCATAGGGACACCTTGCAGTTTCATATGAGCACTTTAGGGCTTTACGAGGGCACAGTAAAATGAGATAAGACAAAATAAATAAAATTATATAAACCTTGTTTAATGTTTACTCGTAATTACATTAGATGCGCAGCTTTTCTTCCATGGGGCCGAGCTGTTAATCCGCCCACTCGCAATCTTTTTGCACTGAATGCGTAGCAGAAATGCAGGGTGTGCCTATTTTAGAAGTCTTAGGATAGACCAGACCCAGGTTTGAACAAAGGTCTCCCAAACGCATAGCGAAAACTCTACCACAAGGCCACAGCGCCAGTTAAGGCTCACAATCACATGAGACAAACATCATCGTACATATCGTCAAAAATCTACTCATGTTGATTATGACCGATGATTGAGTTACTGTCTTCCATAGGAAATGTACATGTAGTATTACTTTCATCAGCACACCAACTCATAGATGCTGATTGCGAAAACTTCGCTGCTCTTATAATCATCTAAGAATTAATGAACTTGTTGATACTTCCAGAACTACATGCTTGTTACATTTTTCTAACTACGACTTATTTTGAAGCTGCCCCTGAGCAAGGTTTGAGATGAAATATGCCTACGTGCTCCTTCCTCATTGTAAAACTGTAGCTAGTTATTGCTTAGTTGTGTTCTACAAATTTATGAAATAGCTATGACTATTGTATTCACATTAAGACTAAATTTGAAGAAGTGGAATAGATGACATTCTTGTCATTCAAATCTCAATAAAAGATCAGCTTTCGTGACAGTTGAATAATTCGCATGAATAGTCGAAAGACGAACGGGAATGATGAGTCACTGACCGTCTTTGCTCCTAATTGTGATGACTTGCATTTCCGCGCAATACCGAAACAGAAGCATTCAGAGCAGCCTTTAGGGTTAGTCACTTGAAGATTGTAATAGCCGGGTTTACATTTGCTACATTTTGACCATTCGTCAACGTTGGCCTGAAATTGAATTGAATTATGTAACGTTGTTATAAAGATAAAACAATGGAACTATTCCTGATGTGATTAGTTGAAAGAGCGTGATGCTGAACTTACCTTACAATTGCACGGAGCGTAACAAGAATAAGGTTTCCGAGTACTTCCTTCAATTGCACATGGGCATGGAATACAATAAGGTGCATAATTAATCCGACGAAAGCCAGTAGTGCACTCATTGCAATCATCGCCGGTAAAACCAGGTAGACAAATACATTTGCCAGGAAACTGAAAGTAGAGGTATTAGCTTTCAAACAAATTAGATACCCTGAAATGACACAATTTCTGAAAATAGGAATGATAGAAACAAACGATAATATGTTCAAATAAATCAAGATCCATTTCTTTGTAGTATGGATACAATGGATGGAAAAGATAACATTTTAACAGTTGCTTGGCATTTAAGTATATCTGACTTGAGCTTTCTCGAACGATCTCAGCAAGGGGAAGTCCCTTAAAACTGAAGCAAATGTTTAAAATATGCTTTGATTGATGGAATTATTTATTGTGGTTGGAAAAATCAAATATTTGATGGTCTTATTTTTATTAGATAGCAACAATTAATTTTAGCCATATTCCATAGCCATTCTCAAGTAAAGAGAAATAAACACAGTGGGCTGTATCGTGATTGCTATTTCTTGCCATGATGAATGCTACGAGCTCACAAAGACATCTTGAATCATATTTTTAGAAAGTTGCACATTTTATACATATTTACTTTTACTTGAGATGGCCATGGTATATAGCCGAAATTAATTGTTACTTGACATCTTAACCGACCTTAATTTTGGAACTTGTCATCTTACCGACTACTGGCAGAACCTAATTTACCGGCATATGAAAACATCGTAATGGAAAACATAGTGTGTGAAAGTGAGAAATTTCGCTTTCTATAGGTATCACACCCTTCTCTGATCCGTTAACCGTTTTCATCCCACATGCAGAAAAATCATTCTAAAAACAATCCATTTTAGCTGAATAATGCTTGATCAGTTACTATTGTGTGTACAAAATTTCATTGACATAGATAAAGGTTTTCATGTATTTCAAACATGTTCCCAAATGGGAACGTTGGGATGATAACGGTTAAACATGGAAAATCATAAGACATGACTTTCTTATTTCTTTTTTACCATATTGAAATATTCTATAATCACGGCAAGAATATATGATATATTATCAAACCATAAAATTGCTTGTAATACTATTTAGATGAGACAGTGCTTTTTCTCTGTTTGCTATTTATTGCAAACTCTCATTTCTTTCGAAATGCACGGAATTTTCTATAACGAGACTCGAGAGAAACAGCGTCAGCAATTAGGTAAGCCAGGGTTTTTTTAAGGCGATATACGCGCCCGATTTGGGCGGGTAAAAATTTCAAATGGGCGGGTAAAATTTCGGATGTCAACTCGGACCACTGTCCATGTCAGTCACTGTTGTTTTTCACATAAGGCGAATAATTCGAATTTAAAAATTATTAAACCCAACCCTATTTCAGGTGTGGATAATCTATACGAAACCTATTTATATTCGATTATGCGATTCGCAACCATCCTCAAGCTAACAAGTACAAAAACTTTCCTTCACTCACACGCATTTAAAAGTAGGAAGTTATCAAAACGGAAATACTATGTAGTCATGTAGTGGACCATGCCAAAATAAATTTTACTGGTTGCGAATGAAGAAATACATTCGCAGTGGTGCTTTCTTGTCTCACATAGCTTACTTCATTTATAGAATTTGCATCACTGAAAGTTATGGAGGTGTACAACTGTACAGTACATGTATGTATGCCCCCTATACGTAGTTGACAATAAATTTCGATCGTTAAAGAGAAACTAGGCCTATTCAATTTTTAAGTAATAATTGTAACACAACTTTTCATCATCCATGACTTAACTAAGCAATTTGCAGACTTTTGCCGTGCAAATAACACATTCATCGCTTATCAACGGTTATTTACATTCTTTAACTTCACTTCTCATTGATATGCGACACTGTTTCGTTGATCATCAATAGGCTCTTGTCGATGAGGAATGACGTTGCAGAATGCAATTTGTCTTTATATAAATTGCAGTTTGCCATATCCACTGTGAGATCATGTAGTGTATTATGCATTTATCATATATGTTTTTACTGCAAGTTCAAGAGACAATTTTCCACTGTTCCTCTCCTTCTTATTCAGCAATTGTTGCTGTGCACATTTTAGTGCATGTACGTCATGTAGGCATATATTGTACCACCACCTCTAATTTGCTGAATATTCAAAAGATGCAACTTTGTTTCCGTTTTCTTTTTACAGCTGGAAAGGAAATTGAAAGAAAGATCTACAAGCCCTGTTTTGCTTTGTTTTAGATTGGCGGGTAGAATTTGGGAGTGGGCGGGTAAACGAAACCTTAAAAAAACCCTGGGTAAGACCATGGCTTTATTGCTTTACTGATAATAGAGTATCTAGCTATATTATTTAGAGTGTTCTTATTCAATGCCTCATTTGCAGTCGTTGCTCTAGTTGTGTGGAAAAAGTATCTACTTAGCATTGTTGTTCAGATGACTTATGTCGAATCCTAATCAGACAAAATGTGCTCTAGAAAGCAAAGCGTTTTCTTCCATTTAGACAAAATTCGTGCTACATTAATAGTGTCATCACAGCAATCTTTAATATATATTTTACGGATTGCAATAGTTTTAAGAAAAATGTTAAAATGAAAAAGACAATTCCAAATTCATGCGGAAAGACTTATCGTTGATACGAATAAAGCATGAATTGAATTCATGAATTCATGTCGACCTAAGCTAAAGTTCAGCGATTCTTATTATCATTCATATTCCATTTTCATTTTTCGGCATTATCAAACAACTTGTAATGAAAGAGCAGACGTCGTGAGGTTGTGAAAACATTTATATGTGAACGTGAAAATCTTCTTAGCATGTTCGATTTAATTCCCATGATGAAGACACTTTTCAAAGCCAATATCAGATACGGACAAGATGAATCTACTCGAAGAAATCAGTGCGAATGTCAGATGTCCAGTTAGGGTTGCATCAACTCGTCAGGGAAGAAATAGCGTCAGTCATGTATATATCCTATCATCAGGTGAATGTGAAACCTGAGTCATTGAATGCTCTCGCATGTAGGAATGGAAATCAGAATCAATTTTAGTGTACGTTGACTTTAAAGGTTTACATCTACCACAGAAATCCGACACTTTCTAATACAGGTTTTCCGGTTCGACAATGCGACTATCAGATTAAAGAATATGTTTTAAGATGCAACAACGGTGTTTCTGTTAATCAGCAGCGTTTTCAATTGAATGATATTGTTTTTAACCGGTAGTGATAATAAGTGAGTTTATTAATGGATTTTTAAGTTTAATGAGCGGCAACCTGAAATCATAAACGGCTTTTCATATTCAATTATATTTTATTTAACAGGTAAGTCAATACAAAAAGTTTTGATAATTTTTTTAATTCGAAAAGGTAAAATATGTTAAAAGGAAAAGTTTGACAATTATTTTAATTCATAAAGGTAATACAGTAAGTCATTAAAAACTTTTTTTACGAAAAGGTAAGTCAATACGAAAAAGTTTTGATAACAAAACAAGTACCGTAATATTCATTGATGGTTTTGTAAGACATCCTCGCGATTAATTAGTCTAGGCATCAATCTGCCCATACGTCTGGAAGACCTTCCCATCTTATTTGCAGTGATGGCACTCATGTTTTGGGAGGCGAGTTGCAGTAAGGTCAAATTCCGCTGTTGTCCAGTGTAGTTGTGTAACTGCTCACGAATCTCAGCCACTTCTCTCTTGAAAGCCGCTTTCCACATGGAAAACGCGTTCTCTGCGATATTGAGAAATGGAGAGTAGGGCGGTAGGTACCTAATAGAGTGTCCCTCTCGCAAACTGACTTCACGGGCTCTATATTGTGGCACGGAGCATTATCCATGACGAATACACGAGGTCCAGCCCCAGCCGCAACGGATGCTTCTTCCAGCCAGGAGTTAAATCTCTCACAGGAGGTTCCGCCTTCGTAGAATTCATGATGGACGACACCTTCATTAGAGACCGCCAAGATGAGAGCAAAATTCCGCCCGCGCTGTCCATGAACAATCCTGACAGCTCGCTCTCCCCGTCTGGCACGACCTCGTGTGCGACTGATCCATAAATTAAAGCCGGATTCGTCCACAAAAATACATGTTGGCGGATGGTTTGCGTTGATCGTGTGCGGATACCAGTTCGCATACTCGGCCCTTTCCACTTTGACGTCATGGCTATTGCGGTTGACTTGAACAGTCTCCATTTTCTTTAAGATGATAAGACGATTTCTCAGACATGTGCTGATAGTTTGAATTGAGACAGATGGCTTGTCCGGCATCCGCGCTTGTATATCAGCTTTGATTTGGGCTAACGTGAATTCCGGTTGGGATTCAACAATCTCTACCACAGTATTTGCCATGTCTTCGTCCATCTTTTGGTGTCATCTTCCTCCTCTGGGACGCTCAATGACTCCTTCAAGTATATAACGATGTACTATTGAATACGCAGTACCCCGTTTTACACCGAGAACTCGAGCGGCTTCAATATAATCATCTCCGGCTTCGTGAGCCATAATGATTTTGCGTTTAACATCAGAAGGTATTCGCTGGCGCTCCATATTGATAAGTTAATTTAGCAGATGTGAAGACATCTATATAGGGCTTTGGATCAAACCGAATAGATATCATTTATTCTTCACGTGAAATGCCGCTCACTAATCTGATAGAGACACAATTGAACTATTTTCCTGCAGTTTATTTATTGTTGTCGCTCTCAATTGTGAAATGACGCAATATTTTATCTTTTAACGTTTTAGAAATTAAAGTGCCGCTCTTGATTCGGTAGTTGCCGTTGTCGTGTAGGAAAACCTGTAGTAAAGCACTAGAACGGACATGCTGTCGTGGACATGCGTTGCCATGACGCCGGCGCCTTGTTAGTCAACTTTGAAAGCATTAATGATTTTATAATTTTTCCGTTTGAATATAAAATCATTTTCATAAAACAGCTTTCAATATACTGCCTTAATTTAAGCCACGAACCTACAACTTTACAGGTTTCAGAAATCTGATTCTTCTTGATCTAAAGCAGTGTTTCCCAACGGGGCCCTGCGCCCCACTGGGGAGCAATTTTAAATCATAAGGACGAAGAGTGCGATCGAGGGGGCATCGAAAGATTTTGCTGTTTTGTCTGATCAGGTTCAATTCGAGAATTTCTAGTTCTCCGCTTTATCCACTACACCAAATGTGTCCTCGGAAATCCACTCGATTGGGAAGATTTATTCAACCACAAACTCGAACAACTCGGAGGAGAAGCTCTTATTTTCCAATGGCGACAATTTTGGCAAGCGCGACCTCCATCGAATAGATGGCATCTTATATAGTATTTTCTATACTTTACCATAAATCACTGCACGATTTAGTATTGCCTTCATTTTATCATTTGTGCCGGCAGATTTTTACATTTGCTGCCACCTGAACTCAACTTTTATGTGCATATGATTGATTATAAATGACTTACTCGTGATTTTCAATGTGAATGAAAATACACACTTTACTTACTTGCTTACTTAATTAAGTACTGGAAAATATATGTAAGTGTAAAAATTCATATTCACGAGTGCTCGTGTGTAAACTATCATTCGCGTGAGAGAAAATAGCTGTGGAGTGTGGACGGACAATGCATTTCCAGCAATATTTGTAAAAGAAATATTGTTTTATCAAATAACGTTTTTATACAAAAGCAAGTAATTATTACATAATTATATGTCTTGTCGCAATCAGATATTTTCTCCTCTATAATCTATTTAATGACAAACAAATTTAAAGCCGGTCTTGCTAGAATGCGGCTTCAGTGCTGTCGCTGAGCTTCTCCAGAAAAAGTGAGAGAATCTGCAAATTGTGAATCGCGGAGATCTCAGGCTCAATTGACCAGTATTAGACCAAACATAAAGACAATGGCTTCAAAGCACCAGCCACAATTCTCTCATCAATTAACTATGTAGGTGAGTAGTATAGGCTTGCATGTACTACTATATATATATGTATGCATATATATATATATATAAAAAGAGATATACAAAAATGGCAAATAATATATCAAAAAAAAAATAGCCCAAAGAAGACAATCAAAACTCAAGATTTTATCCCGACCGGTTTACGTCCTATCATAGGACTCTTCAAGGGATTAATGTATATATTTTTTTTCAAATTATAGCACAAGTTCATATACATAGATGTCAAAGTTACATTAAAATAATCGTCTATAGGATATCTTCCGGTCATAGAATGCAGGTTTGTTAGTAAAATTAAGGTAATTGTAGTTGTTATAATAATTATGTCCATTATAAGGATCATTATTCCTATTTGAAGTTCTCCAATTATTTTCATTATGATTCATAAGTTCATTTTCCTCATTATATTGTTGAACCCTCCAATTATAGTTAACATTCCTGCAATTTCTGTTTGAGATTACACCAACAGAAATTACACTACAATTACCTTAATTTTACTAACAAACCTGCATTCTATGACCGGAAGATATCCTATAGACGATTATTTTAATGTAACTTTGACATCTATGCATATGAACTTGTGCTATAATTTCAAAAAATATATGCATTAATCCCTTGAAGAGTCCTATGATAGGACGTAAACCGGTCGGGATAAAATCTTGAGTTTTGATTGTCTTCTTTGGGCTATTTTTATATATATATATATATATATATATACAGGGTGGCGCACGTAAACCGTCGGATTTTAAACTTTTATTACTCCTCAAATATTCATCCGATCGTCATGAAATTTCGACTCATACTAGTTTGGAGTATAGGATTTATGATGATTATACCTGTTGCACTGAGAATTGTCAGAAAATTCTGATTCTATTGACCGAATGACATGTACTCATTTTGTTGACATCGAAAATCTAGATCAAGTTAATTTACTTAACATGAATCGTATTCTGCACAACGAATTGTGCGCAGTCTTGAGGTGAATATTGTTCAGTTACTTCCACGTCATGTAAAATACCATTCGACGATTAAATCACTATCTGAAAAGAATCGAACATAGAAGAATGGATGATTATTCGGTTGCAGAACGAGCAAAATGCGCGGCTTGGTACGAATGGCTCAAGAGTCCAGTGGAGGTACAAAGGTTTTATCATTCAGAGTATGGCAAGAACGCGAGAGCACCAGATGCCCGTACCATAAAGCGGTGGCACACAAACCTGTTGACCAGTGGTAGTGTGGTGACTGTCAAGCGGGACCGGTCATCTTCTGAACGAACGGAGTAGAATGTGGAACGAGTTGTGCAGAACTTCGAGGAGGACCCAAACACATCTACCCGTCGTGCATCTAATGCTCTTCAAGTGAGTCGCCGCACTATCCAGCGCATCCTCCATGACTATGGATGGCATCCGTACAAGGTCCAGATGGTGCAGCGATTGCATGAAGAAGATCTGGAAAACCGAATGGAGTTCGCAGAACAGGAGCTACAGCGCATCCAGGCCAACCCGAGCCATTTAGTGGAACTAACCTGGTCCGCTGAAGCTCACTTCCATCTGGATGGTGGTGTGAATCGCCACAATTGTCGTTATTGGGCCAACCAGAACCCTCACTGGATCAAGCAAGAGTCTATGCACTTGCCACGCACCACCGTCTGGGTGGCAATCAGCCAATCAGGTATCTACGGACCGTTCTTCTTCGACACCTCCGTCAACAAGGATCGGTATCTCAAGATGCTACAGGAGGAATTTTGGCCAGCGTTGCAGTCGGACAGAAGAGGCAGGAGCATCATATTCATGCAGGATGATGCACCTCCACACTGGGGACTTCCTGTGCTTGAGTGGTTGAACAAGAAGATGCCTAACAGATGGATGGGAAGTGGATCTCCTAACATGCCCTGGCCACCGTGTTCACCTGACCTGACGCCTTGCGATTTCTTCTTGTGCGGTTTTGTCAAGTCCAAGGTTTACCATACACGGCCAACATCCATGCAAGACCTGAAGGACCGCATCATACAAGCATTTCAAGAAGTGACAACTGAGATGTATCGAGAAACTGCTCTGGCCTACCAAAAGCGACTCGAATCCGTCCTCGAGAATGGAGGAGGACACGTTGAAGTTCGATGACTACTAACTTTTTTTCCTATGTTTTTCATTTAATAAATGTTTTCTATGACATTCACCTTAATTCGTTTTGGTCAGTATTGATAAAGACGTGGGGGAAATAAAGGGAAAAGTTTATCATTAAATTTTACATGTTAAGATACATTGTTGGTATGTCAATTTTACTACATGTCATTCGGTCAATAGAATCAGAATTTTCTGACAATTCTCAGTACAACAGGTATAATCATCATAAATCCTATACTCCTAACTAGTATGAGTCGAAATTTCATGACGATCGGATGAATATTTGAGGAGTAATAAAAGTTTAAAATCCGACGGTTTACGTGCGCCACCCTGTATATATATAGATAAATTAAAAAAATTCAAAGTAGTCTCAAGATAAAATTGTTTATTCACGAATTTTCGTCTAAGACTTCATCAGGTGAACGAAGTAAATGTCATTAATTAATTAAATAAACAATACCGTGTCTTCAATTATTGACACTGTTAAGTCTCAGATAAATGTGAGAAGATAATTATGCCGCCTGGGCATACACGTGTTCAACTCTTGTTACTTTTCTTTATAATGTAATGTCATTTCACTTCATGTACATTTACTTCGTTCACCTGATGAAGTCGTAGACGAAAATTCGTGAATAAACGATTTTATCTTGAGACTACGTTGATTTTTTTAGTTTATCTTTATTATTAAGTCTCATGGTGATTACTTATGATCATTAGAATAAAGCCTTATATATGTAAGGCAATAAATCTCTTAGGAGGGCAACTGGGCAAAAAAGGTTGGAAAACACTGGTCTAGAGGCATTGATGACAGATAAGCACCTCCCGAGCAACAGAAATTATCATCAGCAACTAGCTATTGTCCATTCTAGTGTCACCAGCGGAAAGTCGAATTTCTATGATGTTAACTTGCCTTATAAGCTGTTTTCATACATCAAACTAAGAAAGTATCGAAATACAATCAAATGCATGAAAATACTATGTGCTTGTATGTGCTGTCTTATTATGGGCCTCAATGAAAAAGTGGAGTTATCAACATCTTGTTAAAATAACAATTTTGTGCAGGTAAGATTTATGCAGAAATATAACCACAACTGTACTTGGCTCGTACTGCTTGATAGCAAGCTTTGTCTAGACCAGCACTGATCTGATCAGTCACCGAAACGTCTGCAACAATAATAGAATATATCGACAATTACAGAATTTTCCGAATAAGACTCAATTTGAGCATAATGGTGCAAACTGCAAATGTATTTGGTGAATTGAGGGCATGCGCATAATAATGTGTCATGTACTTGAAGTAGCATCAAAACTTTTAGTCTCGTCTGGCACAAAATCGTTCCCGTGCGCTCTTATTTTACTTTTTCATCATCATAAATCGATGTGGACAAATTCAGTGAAAATTAAACACAAAAGAGCAATATTTTCTTGTTTCAAGTTTAAACAATATGCATCGCTACACTATACTTATAGTTATACTTGTATTAATATAATAATATTACCAATAACAAATTGCACCTATTTCTTATACAATTAGCGAAAAGAAAATATGTTTCACATTTCACCTAGATTTTCAGCATCTTTCGGAAACTTAACATGTTACACACACTAATTACTCTGTATTATTCATGGTGATCTTAGAAAGACAATAAACCTGGAGTAACGTATACTCCGATATTACAAGCAAAGCTTGACTAATCTCTTCGACATGCATCAATTTGGTTATAGGCTTATGTCGTCTAAATAATTTGCAATTTAGCCCCACGATTTCATTATTATTTCTGTGATTTTCAATGAACGTTTATTAGTATATGCATTAGCGTGTTTCACCTTTTACTATCGAGATGGATAATTAATATCACTATTTTACTTCCTCTTAAAAGACCAAATGATGCATTGGCATTAGTGACCTTTCATCAGCTATTTCTTTTAAAACGTTATTGTCTTGAAGTCTGACAATGACCTCGGAAAACCGATGTAGTCTTTCAACCGGCCGGCAAGTCATCAATGACTTAAAGCATTAACTCTTTCACCTCGACATCTTGAATGTGAAGACATAGGAATACAATAGATGCAATCATGCTTGCAATTAATTCAGTACGTAGTACTAGCAACATTTGAATGTCGATGTTCAAAACGTACAAATGAACGCTTGAATGTCGATGTTTAAAACCTACAAATGAGCAATGATGCCATACATCACTGCCTGAACGCGATGACATCTTCTTTAAAGATTAATGTCAAGTAATCCTGGTATAAGTAGATCATATGGATCATGTGCGAAATATCCTGCACGCAATAGCCTACGTTGATTTTGATCCCTGATGTGACAGTGATTGAGAAATCGATCAAAAGATGGAGCGACAGTGATAAGAAGAATGTTTTATCAAATCACATACGAGTGCAAAATTTCAAAATTAATCACCAAATACTTAGGGAGATTTTTCTATCAAATTCATGCGAAACAAGCATCTCACTGATTTTCAATGTACCTTCGTAGTCCCTAGTTGAAAAAATACTTTTTATTCTGCATACTTTATGAAGCATAGAAGAGACTTGTAGCGTTTTGAAAAACCATAGTTTTCTTTAATGACAGCTCACAGCAAATCCCGTTCAATTCAAAATGTACCGGAAGAGCTACCAGAAGATGTCACTGAGAATGTTCCTGCTGCCTATTATAGTTTCATGAATTTCCCAGGGCCAGATTTATCAAAACTGCTTCGCACGATGACCATTTTGACTTCACACCGATGTAATTAAAAACAAATGAATTATGGCTGCGTTGATTCCACTGACTTTGTGATCCACAACAATAGAGAGGATCATTCGCTCATTGGAACTCGATCTTAGGATTGCTCTTCTCAAGAAAATGCTTGGTTATAGTATCAAAATAGCTCCACATTAAAATGTGCTAAAAGAATAATAATGTACAGTTGTGCCACAGCCTATCAAGCACATGGAAATATGCCTGTATTTCACACTCATATCTACATCGAAGTCGTCAGTTGATTGGAATTAAAAAAAGGTCAAAAATGTCAACTCAATGATTGTTAAAAAGACTATTTCTTGAGGACAAGACTGACAATTCGAAAATATAATGTACGCGACTATACAAATTTAATCAACTGATGATTGCGTGCATTGTGCGCAGAAAAGGCAATTTATTTCTGTGGCTTCTCTATTTCAAAACAATTTTTGCGACTGCAAATCGCGTGAAAAGATGAGTTTCTACTTAAAAGAACATCATCATCAGATGATCATTTAGTCTTTCGTGAATGAAAAAAAAATCATTTGAAGAACGTAAAATTTTATCTGCAAACAATGAAATGAAATGCAAAAGAACAAAATGTCCTCACCAGTCCCATTCCAATCTTTGAGTCATCTGGCACACAGCTCCCTGTTGATCCAATCGACTTGCAATTGCACTGAATACATGGGTTCTTCTTCGAAGGGGGTACATTGGATGGGCGGAAGTATCCATCAACACAAGATTGACAATTAATGCCCGCAGTGTTATCCTGAAATCGGAAATCAATTATGCTTACCACATTATGACTTTAATACATTTTTAATTTTCGGTCAACTTATAACTTTTGCAATATCATGACTCATGAAGCTTTCATTGAAATCGTCTTCAGATATTTGATTGTATTATGAGAAAGCTACCTGGAGCTTATTCACGGGTGCAACTGCACGACCTTGATCATGGCAACAAATACGTCTCTGAATATTTGGGTGATTATGCTTAAACTGATGATTGGCATACATGTGACAGTAAGAAGGGAATGTAGTTTTAGTTCCTCCCTAATTTAGATCATTGATAATATCAGCTGATTTCGTGTACTCTCTCCTATCTGTCTTATTTCGCAGAACTTTAATTTTTTCGAACACCGCCCATCAACTCATTCATCATAATAAATTTGTGTTAGTATAGTAATAGTATAGTGTATTAGTATTTTGAGAGAAATTCATATCTAGCTGTTGTGCGTGCACTCCTTCAGAAGCATGTTCAGCAGAGAAAAGGCTGCCAAGTGCTGCATTTCTCCATTTAGCTTCCGCATGCTGAAGTGCAGACTTGTACATTGCTTCTAGCATTGTTGTGCTATAAAGCTTCCACTAAAAATTCCTTCAATAATATGAAAGAAGGCACACTGAATTTCGTTCCCCTTCGTCGATATATCAAATAGCAGTTTCACGTCAAAAACTAATAAACGCCTAATTCCTCTAAGGAGAATTCTAAGAATTCCTCTAAGGCTAGGCTATTTGGCGCACAAATAAAAAAGATTTTATGGGCCGTAATTTTAGAGAAAATAATAACTACTAATTATTTTACAAAAAAGATAAAAGGTAGATTTAAAATAAATAACAGAAATGGTATACATTACCCGACAGTCGACGCACTGACCACCTCCTTCGTACTTGTTCTTCTTGTTCAGACTCAATTGCAAGTTAGCAACAGTTTGGTTGTAGATGCACCTACTGGCGTGATTATGGCAATTGCATTCTGAAATATATCGGTTTACGAATGATATTCGTTATATGTAATAACATAATTACTCATAATATCATCCTCATCAATGGCATATTCTTGAGGATATCATGAAATGCAAGATTCAATTCATAAAACAATTAATTAGTGTAGCATGATATAGTCTTGCATGATATGTTTGTATGAATACCGTACATCTGTAGCTCTCACTCGTACGCGTGGTGTAGCTCAAGTCTCTCTTCTCAGAGGCCTTGAGCATTGTGTGCTGTGACCCCGAAAAATACAATCCTTACAGCGCCACAAAGACTTTTGAAGTTATTTATGCTCAAGACCCAACAGCCAAACGAATCTGAAGATGCCTTCCGTCGAATGCCCTGTCTCATCCTGCCCTTACGAAACTCCAGATGTTGAGTCACCTGAACTACTAGTCACACTCCTGAAACTTCACGCCACCGAACACCAGCCTACTCCAACACCACCTGTCGCCTCCGCAAAGACAGAAAAAGTGAAACGGCCTACGGTTTCAAGTGGTGGATCCTCCGAGGAGTGGGCGTACTTCCTCACCAGATGGAACGACTACAAGACGGCTACTCGACTACACGGTTCTGACGTCGTCATTCAGCTTTTAGAATGCTGTGACGAGACATTGAGAAAAGATTTGACTCGTGCAAACGGGGGAGACTCTCTCACCAGCCTATCCGAAGACGATGTACTTCTCGGCATCCGCAACCTAGCCGTTCGTGACGAAAACATAATGGTCGCACGCGTCACTCTGCACAATCTCAGACAAGACAGAGAAGAGCCGATTCGCAATTTTGCAGCTCGACTGCGTGGTCAAGCCAGCATCTGTTGCCACTCAATTGACTGTCCTCGATGCGACGCCACAGTTGACTACAGCGATCAAGTTCTCAGAGATGCCCTAACACGAAGCATCATGGACTCGGACATACAACTGGATCTCCTCGGTGAACAGAACCAGGAAATGACCTTGGAACAGACAATCAAGTACATAGAAGCCAAAGAAAGTGGTAAAAGATCCGCTCAAAGTCTCCATCAGAATTTCAGCTCTACCGCTGCCTCCAGCAGCTATCGCAAAGCCCAGAGAAATCCTGGTAAAAGAGACGACCACCCAACCTGTAAATACTGCGGTCAAAAGCCCGACCATGGCACACGTCGACAGGATCGTGAAAAGACGTGCCCAGCATATTATCACATATGCGGTAAATGCAGCATACGGGGACACTATGATGCCGTATGCCGCGGTGGCAGTAAGCACAGACAAGCGAGAAACACGGAAAGTGCCACCTTTGACTCACTATGCACCGCAAGCAGTTATCCTGATGGTGAACAAATAGCACAGGCCAACTGCGGAATCAACTCCAACGGCCAAAGAGTCCTCACACTGGATCACCATGTCTACAACGATCTATGCGATACGTGGATTCACAAATCCTCTGACCCACAGCCCTTCGTTGATGTCTATATTCAAGGGCATCCCTCCGACTTCACAGCTCTTGGATTTCATTTGAACCGACCGACCCCTATGATTCGTCATCGTGCCATGGCTGACACAGGATGTCAATCTTGCCTTGCCAGCACTAATGTCCTCCGATATCTACATTTACAGGCGAGTGACCTAATACCAGTATCTATGCGCATGAATGCGGCGAACGACAAACGCATCAACATATTGGGAGCTCTGCCTCTCCGACTCTCTGGCAATACGAAGCAAGGGAACACCCTGACGACTCGGCAGGTCGTATATTTCACAGACAATAGCAATAAATTTTATTTGAGTAAGCAAGCTTGCACTGCCCTCGGATTAATCACCGAAAACTTTCCCACTATCGGTGAGGCAACATCCACGCTCTGCTCATACTCGACACCCTCTAATCCAGAAGTAGTTTCCACCGCAGCCAGAGACAGCACCAGCCTCAAAGCGACGAATTGTGATTGCTCACGCCGTCAATTGCCACCATCGATTCCGACTTCACCCCCCTTTGCAGGCGTCCCTGAAAACCATGTCAAACTGGAACAATATCTTCGCGATTACTACCGCTCATCTACTGTCAATACCTGCGAGCATCAGCCCCTCCCCATGATGGAAGATCCTCCTCTACGTTTAATGGTCAGTGACGCTGCTACGCCAGTTGCTCATCACACTCCAATCCCCGTCCCGCTCCATTGGACTGAAGAAGTCAAGGCAGGATTAGACCAAGATGTGCGACTCGGAATAATCGAGCCAGTTCCTGTTGGTGAGCCAATGACCTGGTGTCATAGGATGGTAGTTTGCCCCAAAAAGACGGGCAAGCCACGCAGAACCGTCGATCTTCAGGCCCTCAACCAACACGCCACACGAGAGACTCATCACACACAATCGCCATTCATTCAAGCCAGATCAGTGCCGAAAAATGTGAAGAAGACTCTATTCGATGCGTGGAATGGGTATCACAGCATACCACTCCACCCAAATGACAGACACCTCACTACCTTCATAACCCCTTGGGGTAGATATCGATATAAGGTGGCACCACAGGGATATCTTGCGTCAGGAGATGGTTGCAGCCGTCGATTCGACGAAATCGTCGCTGACGTTCCACGCAAAACGAAGTGTATCGACGATACGTTGCTCTGGTCCGACACCATCTCCGAAGCCTTTTTACAAGCCGCCCATTGGCTCGACGTATGTGGCCGCCACGGTATTACTCTTAATCCGGAGAAATTCATCTTCGCTGAAGACGTCGTTGAATTCGCTGGATTTCAAATTTCGCCTGACTCTGTAAAACCATGCAGCCGACTGTTCAACGCGATCAGCCACTTTCCGACGCCAAAGAACATAACTGACATTCGATCATAGTTTGGCTCAATCAATCAAGTGTCCTATGATTTCCCCTCCGCCGAAAAGATGCTGCCATTTTGATCGCTCTTAAAACCTGGCACAACGTTCACATGGACTCCTGAATTGAACAATCTCTTTGAACAATCCAAGAGGTTTATTATTCAGGAAATTGCCAATGGGGTCGAAATTTTTGACAAATCACGTCCAACATGTCTCGCAACAGACTGGAGCAAATCTGGAATCGGATTCTGGCTACTCCAAAAACATTGTCAATGTCGCTCGTCCCAACTCTTTTGCTGCAAATCAGGGTGGAAGATAACCCTCGTCGGTAGTAGGTTCACTTCCTCAGCTAAGTCACGCTATCAACCAATCGAAGGTGAGGCTCTAGCCGTCATTGATGCTTTAGACAAATCACGCCACTTCGTTCTTGGTTGCCATGACTTCGCAATAGCTGTAGACCACAAGCCCCTCTTCAAAGTTTTTGGAAACAGATCATTGGAAGATTTGCCTAACCCACGACTTCGAAACTTAAAAGAAAAATCCCTTCGCTACCGCTTCAGAATGGTTCACATCCCAGGTGCCCAGCACAAAGCTGCCGACAGCGTTTCACGTCACCCTGTTGGACAGTCAAACGACGTCTACCTCCCTGATGATATTGCTGTGACAGCAGGCACCGACAACATCTTCGTTCGCCCTAGCATCCTCTTAGACCACATTCGGGAGCCATCAACATCTTCTATCAACGTTGACGAGCCAAACCTTGCTGCCGCCTTGACACCTGCGCTGACCTCGCTGAAGTCTGTAACATGGGATGACATCCGCCTTGCCACCACCAGCGATAACTCAATGTTGTCTCTACTCGACTTCGTTGAAAATGGATTCCCACGAACCCGTGAAGACATCCCAGCGAAAATACGCGAATTCTACAACTTGAGGGACGATCTTCACTCGTACGACGGGGTGGTTCTTTACAAAAACCGTGTTATTGTCCCACCAGCACTAAGACAACAAGTCCTCCGCGCGTTGCATTCTGCACACCAAGGTGTCTCCTCCATGACAGCACGAGCTAGTGCCTCAGTCTTCTGGCCCGGAATAAATCCCGCCATCCAAAATGTAAGAGCATTCTGTCTCCAATGCAATCGTATGGCACCGTCTCAACCAAGCGCCCCTCCAACAACACCGTTCCTGCCTGTTTACCCATTCCAATGCATCTGTGCAGATTTCTCCCACCAAGGCGGTTTTACTTACCTTGTTGTTGTGGATCGGTACAGCAACTGGCCACTTGTAGAACGAGCCAAGGGTGGTTCTGACGGACTCATCTCCTGTCTGCGGCGCACCTTCGTGACTTTCGGTATCAGTGAGGAACTAACGTCAGATGGTGGACCAGAATTCTCATCATCTGCGACTCAAAACTTTCTTCGCTACTGGGGCGTCCGTCATCGCATCTCCTCCGTCGCCTACCCCCACAGTAATTGCAGAGCCGAAGTTGGAGTGAAGACAGTCAAGCGACTTATCACCGACAACACAAGCTCAACTGGCGAACTCAACACGGATGCATTCCAGCGAGCCATGCTCCAGTACCGGAACACGCCAGATCATCAAACCAAAGTGTCGCCTGCCCAATGCATCTTCGGTCGCGCCATACGAGATTTCATCCCCATACATCCTGGCAGATACGAACCCCACCGCACGTGGACAGAAACCCTATCGCAACGCGAACACGCTCTACACCATCGTCATATGAAGATAGCGGAATGTTTGCAGGAGCACACTCGTCGCCTTCCAGCCCTCTTCATCGGCGATCAAGTTCGCATTCAAAACCAGACAGGACCCCACCCTACGAAATGGGACAGGACAGGCATCGTCATTGAAGTGCGTCAGTTCGACCAGTATGTGGTGCGCGTTGACGGCTCAGGCCGTGTGACTCTCCGCAACTGTAAATTTCTTCGGAAGTTTACACCAGTGGTTCAACGTGACTTACCATTCCCTCGGCAGTCAATCATCTCTCCATCGACCGGGCTACCCAAGGAGAAGGCTCGCAGTGCTGATGACGGATCCCAATCTTCAAATCAACGGTCAACCGACAGCAGGGAACCCTCCTCTCCTGAAGAAATTGTTCCTGATCCACTTCCATCTTCAGACCACGATCCTCTCCAAGAAATCAGTGATCATATTCCCAACAACAAAACCGAAGGCCTACCCATGGAAAGTGCGAGATCACTCGACCCATCGATGTCGGGCAACAGTGGACGTTTGCCACGTGCATTGACTCGTCTATTTCCGCACAACCGATCTGGAGATAAAGACGGGCACCCTTCACCATCGCTTTCTGCCTCTGACTCACGTGTTCTCCGCTCAAAATTGCAATAATGTGACATTCACTTGTACTTTTGTATCAGACTTTGTGTCCCGGACAACGTCTTAGGGGGGCATAGTGTAGCATGATATAGTCTTGCATGATATGTTTGTATGAATACCGTACATCTGTAGCTCTCACTCGTACGCGTGGTGTAGCTCAAGTCTCTCTTTTCAGAGGCCTTGAGCATTGTGTGCTGAGACCCCGAACAATACAATCCTTACAGCGCCACAAAGACTTTTGAAGTTATTTAGTCTGTGAACGAAGATGCTGCTATATATTAGCTAGAAGAGCTCAACATGTTAATCAACCGGAGAACCGCGTAGCATTTAGCATTACGTCGAGGCAGTGTAGGCTACCAAGTGATGTGCAAACAAGGTGATCATAATTTTATTCATTTCATAATTATTTACATAGTGTTTCCAAAAAGCATTCTTCATCAATTATTCCTAGTACGGAAAATTATACGGAATGTCAGTAGTAAGGGGATATTACTACTGATGTAAGTTAATGCAAGCATGATGCCAGAAAGTCCATACATAAAACCTCGCTAGTACTGCTTGCTTTTGGCTTCCGTTATAGTAATGCAATGTAAAGTAAAATGTAGTAACCCTTTACCCGTAAGATGCGAGCACGCACTGTTTATCCTGCATAATCCATCAAAAACAGCTTCTTACTTACCTTTCACTTTTTACTTCATACTTTACCGTTCAACTAGCAACCTAATATAAAATCTGGCATAAAGACGAAGAGTGTGCTAAACACAACAAAAATCGGTCATTCTAGAGTAAATTACCTCACGAGTCCTCAAGAAATTTCGATAGAATTATGTACGAGACCAGTGCGCCTCAGTGTGGTTCGCAGTTCAAATCAGCCGTAAGTGCACAATCCCTTGTCTTTTCTCACAGTGTTCCTCAAAAGCCGTGCAGTTGCTTACAGCCCGATCGATCAAACTACTTCTAAACTAGATTACCTGCCGTCGAGCAGCACAAGTGATTCTGTTGTCCTTAATAGTGTATGATATGGCGGCGTCTTATGTAGCCAAAGTGCATTGGTAAGAAATTTGAGGGAGTAAGCGATACTAGCGCAAGAAAGGTTATACTGTGTTTGTATCAGCAAGTAAGCATAGTACGCGAATATATTGCATCCTGTTTGTTCAGGTTATTTAATAATAGATGACTAATTTTTGGCTATTTTTGGTCTCCGTGGCACAGTGATTAAGTGCTTGGCCTAGCGATCTTTTAGTCCACAGGTCGAGCCTGAGCAGAGTCACTGGAAGTCGGCAGGAAGAGCATCCGGACTAAAAGTACCACAACGCTCCAGAAAAGTCTGACTATGTCAGCACCGTCCAAGCCCCCCAGTACAGGGAGTAGTGATGTCAAAGCTTAATTATCATCATGACATACCTTCACATGGTTTTTCTGGTTGCCACAATTTCTGATTATACATTGGGCAGCATTTTTCGCAATGATCTCCGCATGTGTTATGCATACATTCGCATCTCAGCATACCCTGTAAACATGAAAATTTATAATGCAAAAAAGCAGAATTTTGACTATCATAGACATTAGCTTGCATAGGCCTAATTGAATACTTGCATGTATAATTTGCATTTATTTGCATAATTTCGCTGTCGAGGCATTCTACGTAAGAATAATTACAGGTAAGATGAAGTTATGCTATGTTGTATTTGACGAATCCAAATGTTTACATCGTAAACTACAAAGCAACTTCATTAGATTTCCAAATGCACACGTATTGCAACAATACATGTAGATTAGGTGACAGCATTTTCCTGGACTACTTGCTGTGTTATCAGCAGATTACATCACATTTTTTATGAAATTCGTGTTTTCGAATCAAAATATTTTGCTGTAATATCTATCGAACTTACTCCAGCCTGTGGTATACAGGTTGTTGCATGATTGTAACAAATGCAGCGACCTCCGACTGAGATATCCTTGATCGAGTAGAAATACTGAAATGCAAGACGAAGTCTATTATTTCCTTAGGTAACTAAATAAGTATCAGAATATCTCACCCGTCGGTACACTGAAGAATCAATGTCATCTTTAAGCACCATACGATCACCGAAAAGAGTAAGTATCTTCTGTAATCGCAATCGGATGTACTGCGCCGACATGAATTCCTGTCGAAAAGAAAGTAATGTAAAAATTCTGCAGTTGATAAGGCAGTAAATTGTCATACACACTCACGCTAAAATTTTATCATACTATGCTTGATAGACACATGTGAACCATGCATTTGAAAAGGGTAGCTGAATTATTGGCAGAACTTTAATAATCTACGACAGGATTACCACAAAATAAGGAAAGTTCGTGTCAGCAGCCCCTTAACAGTCCTGTGGCTCTTTAATTGCAATCTTTACGCATCTTTAAATCTTCACGACCCAAACTGATCCTATCATTTGATTGTACACATTACATAGTCCTATAAAATATATTGAAGAACATTTCTAAATCACATAAAGTTTCAGTTGCATTTGAAATATACTTGCAAGAGCAAATCCCTACACAACATACACGATCCTGCGAGCCTGATTGAACAGGTTTTTACTGCTATTTAAACGCTTTCAAAATTTTTCAAAATTCTCGAAATTCCATTGAAAGGAAAAAGATGCCAGCTTTGTTAGGGTAAGTAATGAGTGATCAGTTTTATCTTTAACAACACTTACAACATTCAGATGAAGTGATAGGAAGATTAATTGCAATATGAAATAAAGTTGATTCAGGGCAGTTCAGGAAACTTTAACACCACTCTTCTAAAATGAACTGACAATTAAAACGCATGGAGTGTAAGCGATCATAGACAACAGAATTAATTCACTGCCAAAGAAAGAGAAACGATATCATACAACTGAAAATCAATCAAAAGTAAGGAAAGTAAGTGATAAGCTCAATAGGGGACCGAAAAGAAAAGAAAACCTGTCATATATTTTTTAATTCCTTCGTGAGTTTAGCACTATTCTTGCTATTAATCTATTTTCAGTTGCATGATAACATTCGTTTCTCTAATTGTCAGAAGATTAGTTCTTTTGTCTATGATCGTTTACACTCCATGCACTTTAATTGTCAGTCAATTGTAGTAGAGTGGGATTGAACTCCCATCTGTTGCAGCTCGCACGATCTATGATTTAGATGTCTGACGATAGCCACCGTCGCTTGTGGTAAGCAAGCACTAGCGCAATGCATTTCGACTTATATCATCATGGATTCTGAGCTGACTTATCAATAGTAATCAATTGATGAGATTGAACACGCATCCATTGAATGAAATGAAATCAAGATCGATCGTTTAAACATTGGGTACTGGTATACCAGTATCTTCTAGCGATAATAAAAATGTTGAAGAAACTCACGATCAACTTTGTTGGTAAAGGAGCTTTGGTAGAACCAGGACGACCTCTTGTTAATGAAATGTGAATCTCTCCGTTCTCAACAGGCCTTGTCTTGCTAAAGAATGTCGAACAAAATACTTCCTCGTCATGAGCTAAAGTTGGTTCGGGCCTTTCAGTTATGGATTTTGCATTATATACAGTTCTACATTGTTCAACGGACGATGCAAAGTATATCCATGGTGTAAAAGTTTTGCCATCTACTGATTTCTCTAAAATCCAATTTCCAGGTCGTGGAGCATTGGCAGCTTTGATGATTATCCAATGTATTTGATATATCTGTAATGTCAAAAAGGCAAGGATTCAAATCAATGCTTGCTTTAAAAACCGAAAGTAAAAACAATAAAAGAAATAATTCTGCGTGCAGAAGTCAGTTATCATATGATGAGACTTATGAAAGATTAAAAGAATCACCTCTCATCATTTAGTACATTAATATCAAGTTTTGAGAAGCATGTACTTGAAGTGGAACTTAACACGTATAAGTAGTAATGAAGGAAGCCATCTTACCACGAGAACCTAAGCGGAATGCATCCTTTACAAGGGTCAAGATTTATAAAAATACACAAAATGCCAAGTCAACTTATTAAGACCCGCGTATTGACGCGAATGCTCCGCAGTTAATCGAACATACGTGTACGTGGATTAATGATTCGCCTAGCTTCGCATCATTTCATTTCAGAATGCAATTGAAACAACTGATGATGACAAACTGCCGAAACAATAACTAACCCATCATGATGTCCAATTGAAAAGAAAGTGAATCGTTTTCGTACATAAATTATCAACATGAGTGGCAGCCATTTAAAATACTCAGTGTTCCAGTTTACTTCTGTATCAGTCACAAGTAAGCCATCATGGCACCTGCTGTTCCAGGTGATGTGGTAGCACAATTGCCAGAATTTCATTATTTTCCACTTCGGATTGAGAGCATCACAAAAACAATTTGAAGCATATCATGCTTGAATAATGTAAATACCGCATAGAAACAGACAGTGATGGCATCAAAGTCAACATCAAGGCATGATTAATATAATGAAGTTCATGCTGGTGCTCGCCCCTGAGCATGCTTGTCTCATACTGTTCAAGTTACTGTGGACAAGTGCTACATTTTTCATCATAATCATTGAACACCATGGACACATCAGTGGCGCCTGTCTCCCAGCGTTCCTGATGAATGTGCATGATCAAGTATTGGGGTCCCCTACATGTGATATTAACTTTTCTAGCAAGCGCTCTATAGAAATAGGTCGATATAGTCTCTATAGGTTAACGGTTCCCTAACTGGGGTCCGCGAAATTGACGGTAAGATATGCCAATGAGATACAGAAAAGGGAGAGCGCTGACGGTTCCCGAAGTGAATAAAAGGAAAAGTGCCTGTTATTCGTGAAATGTGTCGTAGTGACTTTTGGATTGAAATGGTTCAATTATATCCCGATGTCGCAAGATGGCTCTTAAAGTGCTGATTCTATTTTTAACCACATATGAGTGTGAGAGTTTTGAACTCTACTTGCGATGGAAATAAAATCTAGAAACAGACTAGATGTGACTCATGACATGAGAGTTGCACTATCCAAGACACAGCCCAATGTGGAGCTGCTGAAGACGAAGAAGGTGCACCCATCTCATTGAACTGACTGTAAATTGATGAATGTTGAGATTTATCGATTTGGAATAGATGATTGTACACCAAATAATATGTTTGTTTCACTGTCCTTAATGCTAGCGGGGACCGCGAATCATTAAGAAATAATTTTGAGACCGTCAACTAACAATTTTTGTGAAGTTTGAGAACCATTACAGAAAAAAGGTCGATAGGTAGAAATTTACAATAAAGAAGCTGAGACCCTACCAGAATTCCATCAAAATGTGAAGAAATCGCATACCTGCTAATCCTACATATTGACAGCTTATTAAATAAATGCAGCATAATTCATTCATCATCATCTGAGTAATTGAACATTCCATTTCCTGATTTTCAAAAAATTATCAATTCCATTACTATTCCATGACTTTTCTAGACTTTCCAATTTTCTGCTGTATTGCTTCCATAAAATTAATGTTACTTCCTAATGTGGCAGCATGTCAAGTCAAAGATATGTCAATTTAAAATGGTCATTGGCTACCATTTCGTAGAGACTTCTCAGGGCTTTTAAATGTCACATACATGTATATGCTGGAGCATTAGACGCTATATGCATCGTGAGTTTAATAGCTTTGGAACATAGTGTTTGTGAGAATATGCCTTTGTCATGATGTCAATTTGTGAATACAACTATGTTCGATGGAATTTGTTTTATTATATTATGAGTGATATGCAACAATTTGCATTTCATCAGTTATCAGGAAATTCAAGAGGATTTTGCATCAAAGTCATGACATTCCTTTTAGTCTACATTGAGAAGGGGCTTTCTAGTATTTATCTTGCTCTTGAATATATTGTATGTAAAATAGTCGATAAAAAGTATTTTTATCCTTACCGATCAGACTCAGGATCATAAAAAGACATGCCCAATCATTCATAGACCAAAATTAAATTCCAACTGAAAATTCCCTGAAATAAACTCACCTGTCTTAAATTAAGCACGATATCCACATTGTGATATTCAAGACCTCTGGCAAGAGATGGACTTTGCCACCAGTTTTCAAAACCATTTATCGCATAAATTATAGGATGACGCTTTTCAATAATTTGAGCATCGCAATAATCACAGTGCTCAACCTTCTCTACATCCTTGACGTGATCAACTAATTTACAGAAGTCCTCTCTTCCCGTTGTTCCACAAGTAGCATTTGCAAATATTTCACCCGTAGCAGCCAATCGAGGATTGATTGGAACATCCAGAAAGCCGACTGAAAAGTCAAGAGCAGCAATGGAAAACCAAACTGATCTAGATTGCAGGAACGCTTTCTTTCCATAAGCAAGGTCACATCGCATCTCTGGATATAGAATAACTAAGACTTTGCACAGCAATTCTAATCCACATTTGCAAAAATGTATTTAAATTATTATGAATTATTATAATGTCAATTAAAGTATTATAAATTATTATAAATGTATTTAATACATAAGGCAAAAAAAGAGCGAATTAAAGATCTGTACAATTTCAATGAAAATTATGCTGATACATTTGTTCCTATCCGGTGTCAATTATTGACAAGCAAGATCGCACCTGTGACCTTTCATTATTTCAATCCAATTTTGCTCTACAATTTGATATTGTTTCACTTATCTCATAGGAAGCATTGTAACTAAAAACGATTCCGAAAATCGTCTCAGGGGACAAAATAAAAATCTTGTTTTACTGATCTCTATTATGTTTTACTCATATATCGCTTATATGTGCTGAGACAACTTAAAGACTTTTTGCTAGACTATCAGTTAACATTGATATATCAAAATTGCATTCGAAGTACTCTGGAATACGGAGCCCCTCTGTTTGTTAAACTGTCCGAGACGTTGCAAGAAAATGTTGAGAGAATTCAGAGAGGCACGCATTTCAATGTGATTGCTCTCGATTCTCACTGCTGCATTATCGTCGCAAAGTCATCAGTTTTAAGCTCTTTCAACGAAATTTTTCAGACTCAACATATCCTTTCCATCATCTTGCATTAGGCCTACCAATCATGGTCAATTCCAAACAGTTTCGATTCCCTGCAATCACAAACTCTTCGTGGCGGCAGTTTCATTATAGGCATGTCGAAGCTTTTCAATCATGGATTTTTTGCATAGTGACTTTCATTCAGCATTACTTATTTGTCATGACTTTCTTCTACAAATGTATTTCTTGACTTTGTATTATATGTCTCACGGTTTTCAATAGTGAGGCATTGGTTTTTGAAAAAAAACGTTTAGTTATTATTGATACTACTATCATCATCGCCGTTTCTGTCAAAACATGGCAAAACGAAATTTAGAACTTTGGCCATTAGCTCATGACAAATATACATGCATAATACTGTATAGTCGTCGTGTTGTGCAAAGAAAAGCGTCCAACCTGTAGAGTCACACGCGTGCTTCATGCCATGCTCCCAAAACCCAAATCGATCCACAAAAATCGAAACTGCCGTAACGAGCACTTTACAAAATTCCGACACACAGGCGACGTACTCTTTTTTCGTGATGACCCTTATTACTAGAAAGCTGCCAAAGTCAGAGATGACATTTTCCGCATCTGATTAGCTGACATTGCTAGCAAGTCGCGGTGAGATTAACCAATTCAAACCAGATTTAAACCAGGGTGGAAAAATGACAAACAAATCTAAATCACCCTTGTCAGCATTGTAAGTTATACAATATGCTCATCAAATGTATTATCTAAATGGAATGTACAACCGGTACATGACAATTCAACTATCATGCACTTTTATTGCACAATTACTGACTGTGGCAGGTGCGACCTATCGTGGCATATTATTGGTGGCAGAAGAGGACAATAGTAACAACTCTTGATTGGAAAATACACTCATCTAACATAACGAAGCCCTTGGTATCCGAGCACGCTAGATCCATGACTTAGAGATAAGTTTATCTTCATCACGAAAAATGTCGGATTTCTAAGTTTATATAGTTATATAGTCATCGCGCACCGCTGACTAAACATCTGCACATCTACAGTACGTGCCAGGATATCTATCACTTCTTCACTGTGAATATCTTTTTGATCACTCCATAACCATGTCATCAAATAGAGCATTCCTTCCACAGGAATATCCAAAGTCTAGCAGTCTATTTAAAATGCTTGAACTGTGCTCCGATTGCTTCAGTACATTCCTTGTTACTGAATAAGTGGTTTTCAGCCGGCATTTAAGCGGTCATTTTTCTATGAAAGTCGCTCATGTATCTTCAACAACAAATAACACGTACTTGATTGCAGAATTAAGGTTGTATAGTTTGACAATATTTGACGCCATTGAGGCAAGAGCATTTCATTGTCCATCTTCTTATTCCTAATGAAAATGGTGTTGAAGTGATATCTATGACTTACAATTTGCAGTCTTATATGTCTCAAGCTTGACATATTCTAAAGTTCTTGGCTGTATTAGTTGTGCAGAAAATTATCATAGTTTTTATCTTAAACAGCTTAAAATCTTAGATGTTTAATGAATAGGCTATATTTATGATTTATATTTTAGACATTATTAATCTGAGTTACCATAATTACTCACTGATGCTAGGTAACGAGGGGAGCTCCTTGTTGCAGAAAATAAAGTTCTTGAAGCCCTCACTTAATAGACTTCACAGGCTATCCTGGATTCAAAGATAGCAGGATCTATCATTTAGAGCGCATAATAGAGGCTCTACTCGGGGAGCAAGCGTCTATCGATCCAATGCACTTCGGATTTATGCACCCTAAGAGCACAACCGATGCCATCTTCATTGTCCGCTTTTTTCCATGAAAAATACTTCAGCAAGGAGAAGGACATATACTTCCTATTTATGCGGAAAAACTTTCAATTGTTTGCCACGAGTATATAATCAAATGGTGGCATTGAGAAAATTGAGAATTGACGGGTGGCTCATGCGAGTAGTTATAGAGACACATACCTCGATGTATAGAGAGACAAAGTTAAAAGTTTGAGTTGGATCCCGCTACAGTGAAGAATGCAGTGCGAAAGTTGGTCGGCCGATACATCAAGGTTTGTCCTACGTCCTATCCCCTTCATCGTAATAGAAACAACTTCAGAAGACTTCCACCTTGGTTGTCCATGGGAACTGCTCTACGCTGACGATTTGGTAATTATTGCCGACTCGATCGAATTTGAAGCTTCGTTTCAACTGCAGAAAAACAGAAGTGTCGGAAATTCAGAAGTTTCTATCAACAAGGTCGATAACACGAGTGGATAATGCCATGTATCCTTGTGGTGTTTGTAGAAAGGGAGTTGACAAGAACTCAATTCTGTGTTCGCATTGCAATTGCTAGATCCACCACCACTGCTCGAACCTTGACACCATACGTGGTGACCCTAGCTTAAAATGCGGATGTAAATGTGTCTTATCTAGCCCGGTTAGCTCACCAAAAATAAATACTGTTGGCAATAACGTGCTAGAGGTTGGTGACTCTTTCTGCTACCTTGGCGTCGTTGTCGATCAGACAGGAGTCTGCTTCGGTGCCACTGCCGCAAGAGACAAAATGGCATGGAAGTTTTTCCGGACATGGTTCTATAGGCCTACTTACGAATCGGACTATTAGCTTACGGCAAGGGCTACACCCATCGCACTTGTGTTGGAAGCGTGTTGTTCTATACCTCAAAGACAAGGGCAGTGAAGACTGATGACATCAACAGGCTTGTAAGAAATAAGGACTACATGATCAAATTGATGTGTTCCACCAAGCTCTCCGAACGAGGATCTATGGATGTACTAACCTATGAAAATTGCAATTATTGAGCATGTCATGTGAAATCTCTGAGCATCATTGAGAGCGTTTGAGTATCTTCGTCTAGGAAAACACGCTTCTTATTCCCTTCATTGCACCGACTGGCGAAATCTTTTCTTAAATTGCCGAAATTACTTAATTAAGTCTCGACTTTGCCTCAAGTTTGTAAGAATTACTATGCTGAAATATAGACAATGATTTTGTCTTCCTCTTTAATAATCGATGCATGCAACCAACAGCTAACGAAGATATTTGATGACGAAGATGCTCCTAATCATATAGAACACCTTTTGCTCTTGGACAGACGTATGGAAACATCAATGCGATATATTATTCTTGACATGAGTGGCGACGTGCTAGATGAAATGACTTACTGTCAGTTTTTTGGCTCCTGACTATACAATAACTTAATGCAAAAATAGCCGAAATTATGACCCATTCCTTATGACGGCTCAGTGACATCGTTTCAAAGCCACGTTCAACTAAGGTCGTCCAGTCGGGAATTCAAATACAAATTCTTTGGTCCTGTGTGAATAGAATAATCATCATTGTACACAAACAAGTGTGGCAAACACCATAGAAATCAGACTCGCTTTTTTTTGAATGGTTGATTGCGACGCTTGGGAGGCGATTCATTATATGATGAATGCCAGTTAGAGCAAAAATGCCAAGTACTCTCCCAAGAAGATCTATTCGCATTGAAAACAAAAAAATTGTGCAAATGAGCATGAAAACAATGTGTACAGGCGTACAAACCTTATCTTTTTGGCAGTATCGTCAAGTGCAGAGCCAAAGACGGCAGTCATGCGATGTCATAGGATATGGAGAGAGAGAGAGAGAGGACAGTTTCCATTGGTTGAGCTCGTAGAGTAAGTATGTTAGGTAGAGTGGTAACTCTGCATTTATTAAATCCCCAATGTGTATACACTTTCGATTTCATAAATGAAGTCAAGGGAGATGCAGTCGGAACCAGAGTTGGAAAAGTCGGAATTGGAATTAATTCCGATCCGGAATTAATTCCATTTTTCGTTGGAATTGGAATTGACGATATTCAAATCTACTGGAATTGGAATTGGAATTGACCCTGATAGACCTCAATTCCACTTTTCCTAGACCTGTGATAAATTTATTTGTACAAAAATTGAAATCGCAACGTCCAATCACAACAATTAACAATATTAATTTTTAAGACTATAGATACGATACGCAACGATAAAGGAAAAACTTTAAACTTGCAGTTCACTTCTTAATGTTGAATTCACTTCAATTCGATCGGACTCATTTATACCAAAATAATATCATAAATATCAGTGTCACTTATACCGTCAATCTTCAATTGCGCTCGCTGATGTGTTGCCGTATGCGCTGCTGTGTTGTTGTTCGCTGGCGGGCAGTTGTTGTTGATATTTCTGTAGTTAAGTTACACCGCGAGAGCCCGGAGCTGTTCTAACATCTGCTGAAGATGTCGTATGTGATAATGTTGGTAGTTGTTGTTCTGTCAATTTCTCATCGTTTCTAACAGGGATGCGGAGTAATAATCAGAGTCGGAGTCGGAGTCCCGGAGTCCTATCATTTTTGCTGGAGTCGGAGTCCTATCAGATGATAGGACTATGATGCTTGTATCTAGACCCCAAATATAATACAAACAAATTATTTATCCTTGTGCAGCGTCCTCACTGTCTTGATGTTAACTTTCTCCATCAAACAGAAGTACAGAGACAGCAGTGCATGCAAAGCTTGTAATAGTTGATGGAATGAACCGTGAAAGTGAAAAAAGGATTGTCTTTTCACTCGGCGATTTAGTAGAGAAGACAAGCCTTCCTAGCTTCGATCATACCTATACGCACCAAAGGTCACGTCAGAAACAAAAATGAAATGCTAGTTTGTTTGAGAACATTACCTCTTACCGTCACGTTAATCGTGTGTGATTTCTCCTCTTACTAACCGTATATGATCACTTAATCGTGTGTGATCTCTCCTCCAAAGCGCATATTAAAATCGAAAGCGTACTCATATTTTATAAAGAATGATGGTGGATTTTCCTGCCTGATAGAGACTGGAGAAAAACCGTGTGAAGCACACATCAACAAGATGGGAGTAGCCGAGTCGCATGCATCCAAATTAAAGCGACATTTGATAAACTTTCATCGAAAATGATTCATAATTGATACAGCAATGATCACTAAAGATAGGTTTAGATAAGCCCATGATCTATTATGTAGGTCACCAGTTTTTATCAAAAAACTAGGCTATGTATACCTGCCACCCGGAGTCCTATCAAAAGCCGTAGTCCTATCAACCCCCGGAGTCGGATTCCTGTCAAAATGATAGGACTTCGCATACCTGGTTTCTAATTTATACCAATTTTTGAGACTTGACGATAAATCCTCTTTCTTTTGAAAATTGAAAGAGTTTCCTTTAATCTCTGCCCGCTAGCTTTCGACCCGACTTCATTTCGTTCTTATCACGGAATTTTTAATCTCCTTTTTTAACATGGACCATTAATCAGTTTTCATGATATCAATTTTATCGTCGTTTTTTCATTCATCAACAATCACGTTTTTCGCACATTGAATTTTTTTTCTTCTATCAGTTTATTAATCGATTTATTCGCATCTCATCTCTCTCTCTCTCTCTCGCTCTCTCTCTCTCAGCGTTTGATTCTTTGCTGACCGTTTATTTTCTTTTCTTTCTTTTTTCACGAGATATTGAATATCTCGTTTACGAAACGAAAATGGTGTAGGCAGACCGGTTACACATATGCATGTACACAAGAAATATGAACTATGAGCATGAGAACGCACATAGGAACGACGCAGGGAACGGCACACAGGAACAACGAGGAGGATAAGGGCACATGGGTTCGATTGAAGCGAACAAACGTTAGATACATTAGCATAATACAATATATGCGACATGAAATTACCGGAATTCAATCTTATAATGGAATTGGAATTGGAATTGAATTGAACTGTTTCGACTGGAATTGGAATTGGAGTTGGAATTGAAATTTCTGCTCTGGAATTGGAATTTAAAAATTTCAGGGGAATTTTTCCAGCTCTGGTCGGAACTGTTTCAAAATGTGAGATATACACATTTGTGCAGTTTTGAAGAAATTACAACGGAATTGACTGATCATGATAGTAAAACATAAGGAAATGATATTAATTTACAGATTTTCCGTGTCATGAAAGTCTTGAAGATGTAATATTTGTTAAATTGGCAACTCGATGACCTGCTATTGATTTCATGAATTAGAAATAAGAAATTTCAGCCAACAAAGCACGAATAATATCGCGATTTCTTCATGAAGACCTCCATTATAATACGGATCATGAAATTCCCTTCATAATCAGCTTGATTTCCGCTCAGTTGGGATGCTTATTTGCACATATTCATTACTTTTGATATCCAGCTTGTTGCATACTTACATAGAGGAGTCATCTCGTTAGTATATAAATTGGCAACATTTTGATTTTTTTGAGAACTGCTAAAAGAGTATGGATCGTCGACTCAAAGAAGTATCTATACAGTGAAAATTTTTATTTCAAAAGGTTCAGTTCTTGCGGAGATTACGTTCCCGTGGTCCGGAATATTATTTGAGCACTTTTGAAATAAGTCAAAATTTGCCAACTTATACTACCGAGATGACTCTCCTTTATAAGTAGTAAAGTTGGATATCAAAAGGAATGAATATTTGATAATAATCATCCTCACTAACCGGATATCAAGCTGATTATCAAGGGAATTTCATGAATTGTATTATAATGAAAATCTTCATGAAAAAGTCGCGATATTATTCGAGCCTCCTTAACTGAAATTTCAAGTTTTTAATTCAGTTTTCATGTTAAATAAATAATTTTGTCAAAGAATTGTTTGGAAATCATATCATTGAAATTACTATATTTTATATGTATCTAAAGAGCAATTCGACGCGCGATTATAACGGAATAAGAAAAATAATCGAAAGTTATTTAAACAGAATAATTATTTCGCCGGTCTGGCCGCTTCAGCTGCATAATTTAGCAAAAGATAAATTTAAAGGTGTGACAAAATAGTAATATCAAAGTCAAATCACATTTCATGGCCAAGATATCTCTCTCACATAAGTTTGAAGTATGTCATGTAGTTGGAAGTAGAAATCTTGTAATCTGGTAATTACTGTGATATCGCTAATCCAGGCAAATTCAGTGAATGAAATTCTTGCTTTGTGTTAATTAATTTTTCATTGTTTGAGTGTCTTATTTCTACTGATTCTGCTATTTGTCTTGTACATGCATCGTTGTTGTATACTTTGACAATATTCATTTTGAATTTCGTTATTATGTTTTCATGTCTCTCTTTACAATGTTTCCACAAAACTGAGTTATTACTTTTCTGTTTTAATTGTTGCATATGTTATTTCCCTGTAATCTTGCCATTTCTTGAAGTCTCACCAATGTATACTGAGTCACATTCTTCACATTTGATTTCATAAGTAACTCCACTTTTGTTGCAAGGACCCTTTCCTCCTGATTGGCATATAGGACAGATAAAATAGGTAAAGATGCATTGATCTTTACATTTTTGACCTTTCAGTGGATTTGATTTTTGTAATATTTTCTTTTTAAATAAGTACCAGCTTTTTTCACAACTTTTATTTTCATGATAATATCTCCTAATCATAAACTTTCTAGCTTATTAAGTGAAATCTTATCACCAATTTGGATTCATAATGAGGAAACTGCTTGCATCAATGCAGAGGAATTATTATCAGAAATAAATAAAGTTAATTCACAAATGAATTCAGAAAGAATAATAATCGGTTCCGCTGACGTCAAAGCTTTATATTCAAGCTTAGATATACAATTTACTATTGAATAGGTTTGCGAAGTTGTCCAGAAGAGCGATGTAATATTCAATGGAATTAATTGCGAAGAGATTGGACTTTATCTGCGGTTGAATCTAACTGATGATGAAATTCAAATGAAAAAATTATCTCATGTTTGTCCCAATAGAAGAAAAACATAGGCCGATATCCAACTATGACAAGTAATGGAGTAGAAGAACGAAAAGAGAGAAGATTCAGATTATGGTTTCCTGCAAATACCTAACCTACAGATATAGAGAAGAAAATAATGTTCATTGAAGCACTCCGTATTGGTTTATCTGTTGCAATGAAAAATCATATTTATGAATTTAATGGAATTTATAACAGACAAATTAATGGAGGTCCAATTAGATAAGAACTCACCGGTGTAATTGCTCAAATTTTGATGATTTGGTGGGATAGAACATTTTTAAAGATTGCAAGTGATTTAGGAATTGATATCAAAATGTATAAGAGATATGTGGATGATCTCAACATCATAGCGGTACCTACACCCCGTGGTAGTGCGTTTATAAACAGTACATTGGCCTATGATGAAGTGACATTTGAAGAGACTTAATGAAGACAGAAGACGAACGAGCAATGAAATTGATACTCAATATAGCAAACAGCATAAATGAAAAGTGGAGTTACTTATGAAATCAAATGTGAAGAATGTGACTCAGTATACATTGGTGAGACTTCAAGAAATGGCAAGATTACAGGGAAATAACATATGCAACAATTAAAACAGAAAAGTAATAACTCAGTTTTGTGGAAACATTGTAAAGAGAGACATGAAAACATAATAACGAAATTCAAAATGAATATTGTCAAAGTATACAACAACGATGCATGTACAAGACAAATAGCAGAATCAGTAGAAATAAGACACTCAAACAATGAAAAATTAATTAACACAAAGCAAGAATTTCATTCACTGAATTTGCCTGGATTAGCGATATCACAGTAATTACCAGATTACAAGATTTCTACTTCCAACTACATGACATACTTCAAACTTATGTGAGAGAGATATCTTGGCCATGAAATGTGATTTGACTTTGATATTACTATTTTGTCACACCTTTAAATTTATCTTTTGAGTAGTCATCCCATCCCAGACGCCAGCACGGTGCGGTGCAGCGATGAGTCATCATGCTGACTCAGCCCCCCCTGGAGAGAGGAAGGAGAAGGCCAAGGATGTGTTTGGAGGAATGGGTCCGAGAGGAAGAAACTGTTCCCTACCCCCCCCCTCTGGAAGGATGGAAGGAAGGAGGAACTGTGAGGCAAGGGTAGGAATGTGGGAAGGATAGAGTGAGAAAAGGTGGATTTTGGTGGTTTTTGGGATGAGAAAGTCCATTTTTCGGCATGAAGGAGGTCTCGGATGGGAAAACGGAGTGCAAATTCGGACTTTTTGGACAACTTTGGGGCTAGGAACTTCTTTCCAGCTCAATCGGAGAGAAAAAGTTCTGTTACCCCTCTGGACGAGACTTCCAACTTTGGTTCTAGAGATCGTAGAAAGTCGTGCAATAGCTCGTTTGAAAGCTAAGAGTGAAACAAATTCAGTGGAAAGCTCAGTTTGGTCCTATTTTCCTGGGTTTAGAGAGGAAGATGGCAGGAAAACGTCAGACTGAGAAAAGGCAGGTTTTGGTGGTTTTTGGGATGAGAAAGTCCATTTTTCGGCATGAAGGAGGTCTCGGATAGGAAAACGGATGGCAAATTCGGACTTTTTGGACAATTTTGGGATTAGAAACTTCTTTCCAGCTCAATCGGAGAGAAAAAGTTCTGACCCCCCTGGACGAGACTTCCAACTTTGGTTCTGGAGATCGTACAAAGTCGTGCAATAGCTCGTCTGAAAGCTAAGAGTGAGAACAATTCAGTGAAAGAAACGGCTTGTTCATATCTGACTTCCTTTAGATGTAAGACGTCATTGAAAATTTTGGAAATTGGCGAAAAAACGACAGAGTTAGAATTTTTATGAAAATGGCTCTAGCGGGTGAACGAAGCCTCGGAGGGGAAACAGAGACCAGATTTGAAATCACCGTGCCATTTTACACCTGAATGTCATTCATGCTATGTCTCCGAAGTGACAGGAAGAAAGATGACAGATGCAGTAGAGTTTACGAATGAATTTTGTTCACTACGTTTTCATCGACAAAGTCTTCGTGGTGTGATTAGGGACTACATCATCTCTCCGATCTCATTTCATCATGAAAAGGCAGGCTTAGAATTTGCTATCGCTAAAGGTTACTTCATTTTCCAACTGCTCATGGACAGTTTGATGAATAAAGATGTGAAAGGACGATTAGTTGCAGAGATGGAATTTGAGAAAGTGACTGATGAACACGCAGGTGAACGTGTAGTGTTTCATTTTGCATCCTATTCTGCAGAGACGATACATGATCCAAAAGATTTCTATCAGCGACACATGGCGAAAATTGCATCTCGACTAGATTCATTTCAAGAGCATGGATCCAACTTGCTCCTATGTCGCATAAAACATTCATATTCAACTCAATGTGCTAAGCTAGATTTGACTACAAGATTTGGGAAAAGCAATCATGAGTCAGTCGTCCGCGTGCCTCCTTTTCCCTGCCGCAACGAAGTCAGGGGAGAAACGGAGGTTGTTTCTGATTGGCTCTCATAGTGTCAAATGTGGAATCGCAGGAGACTATAAAAGCAGACGTCTCCCCATTTTCTCTTCATTTCATTCTCTTGACTTGGAAAGGGTGTGTGACTTGCTCAAGCCATTCTCCCCTCTCAACTTTGTCTGATCAATCCTGTTTGCAAATTTACAAGTGAGTGTCATGACTGTGTGGCCTAAACCTTGCCAGCATTTTAGAAGAGAGACGCAGGAGAGTGTGTGGCCGATGATTGTACAAGCTTATTTTGTTGAACCATCACCACCACCGCAACCTCCACCGCCTAGACGCTTCACCTTTAAGTCTTTTAGGGAATTGAAACTTAATTCGGGTCCGAAGCCCAAGACATTTAATTTACTGGACGATGACGAAAACATAGACTTTGGTGATAAGCTTTAAATCATGTGAACGCTCCAAAAGGTCCTCTTAAGGGCCACCTCATATGTCACTGCTAGGCTAAGGATTTTCTTTTCTCTGATGATCATAAATGTACTTAGTGGTATTCTTTCGTTACAGACTGCCATGGCCATAATCCTACTCCAACTGCTGCATCACTGAATCCTCAACATCTCGAGCTGTGGAATCCGAAAATTGAAAAGGTAATTCACGGCTATCCTACCTACAAACAAGTGCGCTACAACGGTGGTCGACTCTATCTTCAAACGCCGGCGGTATACTTACCAAAAGTGGATTCGCAAGTAAATCGTTGCGGTCAAAACCTGAGGATCCCTATTGATAATTGTTTGCGTCAGCAGCTTGACATATTAGAAGACGTTGTGAGGCAAAAGCCTCTTATTCCCACTGAACTATTACAGTTGTGGCCAGAAAAGAAAACTTCTTATTATAAACCTTTGTATCGCGGCACTCGCTGCTATATTTTGCAAAGCAAGTATTGTAAAGTCACTTCAGGAGTGATAGTTGAACAGTCAGTTGAAACAGAGTTGTCATCGCTAGATGCAGGCTTTTATTCCTTTCATATTGAGGTGCCTGCTGTTTATGTGGGACCTCATCAATCTGATGGTAATTTGATTTCTCTCAATTTGCGTATTGCTCAAATTCATCATCAACCTGAGTTAACAGGTCTTGATCACATTGAGAAAGTCATTGATTCTTGTGTCAAAGAGTGTCAAGAACCTGTCACTAAACCTAAACGTCGTCGCGCATCAAAGAAAGATGGTGTTGCCACCAAAGAGAAATCTTAAGTATTGTAATCAGTTAGTATGTAGTGAATGTGGAAAACGTGGTCTTGCGCGTTATGTTCAAATAAAACATTGTAATCATGTTGTATGTATCTTTTGTTATGTAAAGGACAGACATCCTTGTAAAGTTCCTGCTCAATGTATTATCTTGTGATTAAGTTTTTTTTGATATTGTAGGTTGTAATCTTCATAGACAGTGAAGGAACACCCATGCAGGAGTTGAGTGCTATTGCAATGAGGGAAAGTGATCAAACTGTTGTTAGTGTATATCATAGATTTGCCTACTGTCCTCCACACGAAGATGAATGGTCACGACGTCATGTGCATGGACTTTATCCTTCTATTTTGATTCATATTGGATTTGTAAATGAAACGTATTTGATAAGTGATTTCAAACGATGGCTGTCAGGTTTTCATATTGTTAAAATATTAGGAAATGATTCTGAACGAGAAGCGGCAACACTTCAGTTGCACATTGATAATTTATATTTACCATGTTGGGTAGATCGTGTAAGACAAGATTATCATATGCATTGTGATCAAAAGAAGTTTAGAGATGAAATGGTTTTTGATATGGCTGTATGTTTCGGTGAGAGACATCACCTTTACAGATCACCATCCCATTGTAATACTAGAAATAAAGCCACCTACATTTCAAAACTCTCTTCACGCTGGCATTGTAGTCACTATGACGTTTATGAAATGTATCTATATTATTGTCAACAGCATGGGTATATGTAAAACATGTTTTTACTCCTTGTGAATGAGTGATGATCATTTTATGAAGTGTATTCTGTACTTGTAAATTTTGTCTGGTGTTGAATAAACTTACAGTGGAACATGATTGTTATTTCTGATTTATTAATAGTGGAAGTCATTGAAGCAATGTGAAATCTATAGTCACAACGTTTATGATGGCGCATCCTACACTAAGTAACCACGTGTGTCATTTGACACTTGATCAACAAGGATTCGATGGATTTTTACAGGATTGGAAACTTACATTTAAAATGAAGATGAATGATATGAAAGTAGTGCTAACTGAAAGCCTTCCTCTCTTCAAAAAATTGATGGAGAGTTTACAACCTCAGGATGTAAAGGGTAGACTCGTTGCCTATATAGAGTTGAAAGATTTGCAAAAACCACTTCGTTTTGGATCTTATTGCACAGAATGGATTACTCTTAGTGATCAATTTTATGGCCATCATATGGAGAAAATTATGGAGAGAATAGCAGAGACGATGGAAGGAAATGCGTACGTTGTTAAACATATCATGATTCAACTGAGTGTGTTTACATCCACGACTTTGTTTCATGGTCGACATGTTGTGTAGATGCAATAAAGATTTCTTTTCACTGAGTATTTTGTAATGGTGTATAGAGCAAAATGAGTCATTGCGCTTCGCGCATTACTATCAGGCTCTTCGTTAGATAAAAGAATGCGTCTTTGTTCGAGAAAAGGGGCGTGACACAACATGAGTCATTGCGCTTTGTTAGATAAATGAATGCGTCTTTGTTCGCTAGAAGGGGTGCGTCACTAAAGTCTTTGTGAGGACTAGAACGACTTTGTGTATAAATAGGGAAGGTTTCCGCCCACGTAACAAAACAGGGAAAGCGTGAAAAGGGAAACGCATGTGATTGGAGGTAGGTCTGATTATAAGACGGACGACTGAGCTCATGGCAATCATTTCCGTCCTTGCGCTAACCATGCAGTTGCTCGAAGCCATCAACTCCTCTGCTCTTGCACTGGGTACACTGAACTCTCTTACTTTAGCATCGGATAAAAATGCTTTCAATCAAAAGATGACTCATCATGGAGAAGTCGTGACCATAAAAACTCCAAGTCATCGGATGGCTTATCAAAAGTAATGTCAACAAAGTATGGACTCGCCGTGTGTGTACCGTTAGACTATTGGACACGGTTACAATTCAATACACTTGAAACATTCCTGAAAGAAAATCTCACCATTCTCAAAGAAATTGTTCAACAAAATGGGAAGCAGCCACAAGTTCCCATCATGGAAAGAAGATACATGTATGTTCATATGGATAGACACTGTCTCATCATCCATGAAAAGGAGGACAGTGAATTCGACTTACTCAATTGCAAGCCTCTCCCCATTTTGGGAAAAGGATTCTACTCCTTCGAAATTGAAATTCAAACCATCTACATGGGTCCGCACAGGGACGGAAGGTTGTTTACGTTGAATCCCCATCTTGTCTCCACAACCTTTAAAAATGATGTCCATGTTGATGATGATCAACTACAGTAGCACTCTCCACACACTGAGAACGCACCATCGGTCTTTATGAGACCAAGGCCTAACGGCCACTGTATCAAGAAAAAAAATGTACACTCACCATGCCACACATGAACATGACTCTCTCCTTCTTTCTTAGGCATACCATTCTTCACTCAGGTTTGAATCATGTGGAAATTATCAGCATGCCTCTATGTATCATGGAAAAGTCAGTGTGTTACATTTCATGATGTGAAACGTCAACTTCAGATAACTCTAGAACGCTTTCAACTACGAAGGTTGCATCGCGCTACCCTATCCAACTCTTGCCGTGTCATCAACGTAGAAGACGGCATTGTATTTATTCGCATTCAAAAGATGATTCTACATAATGATCACTGCTACATTGTGATTCCAAAGCCCTCATGGGAAAAGTATAAAAGGGAGGTTCACTCAACCCTCATGTCATTTGTGAATCATGCTCCGCATCCGCATCATCAACGCCATGCGCGAAATGAATCTCAAAAGAGACATCGATTTAGAACAGTTGCATACCCATCTTCCCGATTCAGTATATCATCGCGGTCGACCACAAATGTTGGTCATTCGTATGAACAACGGTCGAAATCTTCAAATCTTTCGCTGCGGCAAAATCCAAGCCCTAGGAAACCTTTCTTATTTCGTGATGCAGTCCACGTGTTACGAAGTCGTCAAGAAAATGCGAACACTCATGCCTCATCTACGTCGCAGTCCCCTGACATTGAAGAATATAGTAGTGTCTGTTCAATTGAAGATGTTAGTGAATCTAGCAAACATTAAAACCAGTAATCATTGTATATTTTATGAAACTGAACTCTTTCCCGCTGCTATGATTTGGAAGTGTCATCCTGTACATATTGCAGTGTTTCACAACGGACATTGTATCATGACTGGTTTACGTGATATCATTAAAGTAGCTGAAATTGTTAAATCTTTAATGCGTTATCTGTATGAGTCACAGTTAATAGTGTTAATCACATGATGCGTTTTGAATGAGTCATCGCAATGAACTATCGCCCACACACTTGTCGGTGAAAAGGTCATCAACAAGGTTCATCGCTTTATGATGAGTCAGCGCTATTTATAGACATGAAATGATGCCCACACACGTGTCGGTGAAGAGGTTGAACAAGACTGATTAGATTCTTATCTAGCTGACTGGTGCTTTACCACTTCATGAGTCAGAGCTATTTATAGACATGAGTCAGCAAGATGGTTGATGTTTCCCAAGCCGAAGAAATCGTCATGATGTTACATTCGTTGGTGAGGATGATAACTTACAAACTCTAACATGGTTTTGACTATATTTCATACTTTACCTATCTTGCAAACAGTGAAATGATTCTAACATTAATTCAAACTTTACAATCATCAACTTTATTTCAAACTTTACAAACGTCAACTTTATTTCTAACTTTACAAACAGTGAAATGATTCTGACTTCATTTATATTTCACCTATCTTACAAACAGCGACATGGTTATAACTTTTTTTCTAACTTTACAATCATCAACTTTATTTCTAACTTTACGAGCGTCAACTTTATTTCTAACTTTACAAACAATGAAATGATTCTGACTTCATTTATATTTCACCTATCTTACAAACGGTGACATGGTTATGACATGGTTATTTGACCCGCAACTTTATGTGAAAAGAAAAACGAGACAGTCTGTACATGATATGTTATTGAATGAAAGACATTTCATCACAGTCACACATAGTTAATACTATACACGGAGAAAACAAAGTCACTCATGTGCAGGGAGAAAACAAAGTCACTGATGTGTAGGGAGAAAACAAAGTCATTGATGTGTCGGAAACTGTACAGGGACAAAACAAAGTCAGCAAAAGCACTGGATACCCCATCGATGATATGCTGTGATCAGGAGTTGGACGCATGTTACAAGGCACTCACTCACAACACCCCATAGAAAACGCCATGGAGTGAAAAAGCAAAACATCAACCACAACAGAGAGGAAGCATTCATCCTCCTACATCGCGGACGGAGGAAGAGAAAGTTTCTGTCTCTTGGGTGGATGAGTGTCTGGATGACCGTACGGTAATGAGTGGTTAGGACTCATCCAGCATCGCTTGTCTTCGCAAGCTGAGAGACCTCGATTCCTAAACGTCGTTGTTCTAACTTGATGCGACTGTGATTTTAAAATGGTCATTTCTACTTTTTTAATTTTAATTGAGTCTAAGGCATCTTGATAGTACCTATGTGTCATTTTTCTAACGATTGACTTCGAGATGCCTTTCGCCCATTTAATAGAAAGCTCTGAGGATTTTAGCTTCATGGAGTACATCTTGGGTGCTAAATATTTTAAAATGTCTTCCTGCTTGACTTGGCTAGTGGTTGTCAAAGCTATGAAGAAGCTGTCTGTATCACCTCCTACTAATTCCACATGTTGGATCAATGGACAGGTTTTGAAGGTGTGGTAAAACAACTTGTACATTTCTAACCTGGAGTGATCCAAGACACCTTGACCTACATAAATGGGCTTGCAAAGTTCCACTTTGGATTTTAACATTTTAAAACCAGTGTTGTGTGCTAGGCAGTTTGTCTTCTTGCTTTATTATGCATTATATTGTTTTGTGAGAGCAATCTCCATTCCATTGTTAGAGCAATAACTTTTCCGCGGCATGCATTTCAAGTTCCAGTGTCATGCAAAAGTCCAGCTTGTCAGCTATCTACGGTACATGACTGACAAGACATGTCATGTCATCAGACAATGGATGACCAAACAATTGGTAGCTGACCGTGAGCGAATCTTCACAGACGTATTTAACGCGGCATGAACTACGCCCGCTAACGCATTCTGGTCTCTCCAAGCGAAGTTGTCGGCGAGAGCCGTTGACGGTGTTGCAGCCTACCTTCTATGTGCGAACTATCATCGAACTGCTGCAGACGTGATCACCACGGCTTGTGGTCCTGGAGGAATCTGGAGACTCTGTTGGTGCTGTGACTGTCTTATAACTGTGAACGTACCATCTGTCCTTGTAAGGACTGTTTGCACCATTTATTTATTTTCACAGTATAATTCTTCCACAATTTTCATTTACATTTTTCAATCATATGTTTTGGGAATATGAAGAAAATAATAACCCGTAACATATTTGGGGACCACGGCAGGACCCAGCTTTGTTTTCACTGACGCACAGCTCGCCTGAGAGCCGTCGGTTCTTCGAACTACCACTTCTTCCCAGTTAAGGTTCTGAACTTTTTCTTTTTTCGCTTCCTCGGTCCACTCTTTTTAAGTTAAGTCTTAAGGCTTAATAACTGTAGGCCTAAGCATAAGGCTAAAACTAACTGTGGGCAAGTTTTGAGCTATATATTTCTCGATTTTTTTCGCGTTGTTTGATCTTCCTAAATAAAATTTTCTCGGGTTATTTAATAAGGATTGTTAGGAATTAGCCAAGAACGTAAGAAATGGACTTCGATGCTAAAGAGTTCCTTAAACAATTCAATGAAGCCCCAAATGTGCAACAGCTGAAGGAATTGAAGAAAGCGGAACTATTCGATGTTGGAATCCAGTTGCAATTGCCAGTTAAGATGACTATGCGAAAGGAGCAAATACTCCAGAGAATCAAAGGGCATTTCATCGAAGAAGGCAAGATAGAAAAGGATGTCCAATGAGAGTTGCCGGAAAATTCCAATGTGTTGTTAGAATTAAAAAAAATAGAATTGGAAAAAAAGCGATTAGAACGAGAACGAGAAGAAAAGCGATTAGAACGAAAAGAACGAAGAGAACAAAGGGAGGCAGAAAGAGAACAAAGGGAGGCAGAAAGAGAACAAAGGGAGGCCGAAAGGGAGGCCGAAAGAGAACAAAGGGAGGCCGAAAGAGAACTCAGAGAAAAAGAGATGAATATGCAAAGAGAAATTGAGAGAATAAGAGCGAAAGCAGAAACTGAAAAAAGAAAATCAGAAGCATCATTAAAAGAAAATGCATCTATAGTTCCAAAGTTTTCTGAAAGAGACGTGGAACAATTTTTCCTGTGTTTTGAGAGGGTTGCTGAAACGGCAAACTGGCCAAAAAAATGGACCTTCCTGATGCAGACAGTTTTAACTGGTAAAGCACAAAAGGCGTATGCAGCCTTACCTAATGGCGATGCCAAAGATTATGAAAAGGCAAAACAAGTAATCCTTGAAGCATATGAGTTGGTGCCAGAAGCCTACCGACAGAAATTCCGCTCATGGCAAAGAATGAAAGAGCAAAATCATTTACAATTTGCCAAAGATAAAGAAGTCTTGTTTGATAAGTGGACGAAAGCCGAAAACGCCGATACGTTTGAGAAACTACGAAATGTCATCCTCATCGAAGAATTTAAGAACTGTTTGAATCCACAAATCAAAGTATATTTAGATGAGAGAATGCCACAAAACATAACCGAAGCAGCTAAAATCGCCGATCAATACGAATTGGCGCATAAAAAGCCACGGTCGTATTACCATTATGAAAAGCCAAGAAACTATTACACAAGAAGTGCAGAAAAATATCATGAAGACAAAAGACAGGAAAAATATTATGAAGACAACAGACAATATGACAATAAAAACAAACAGCCAGAAGATATGAGAAAACGAGAAACGCCAAGATGGAAAATAGAATGTGAACACTGTAAGAGAAAGGGACATACTAAAACAGAATGTTGGCAATTGCATGGACGACCAGAAAAGTACGATAGAAAGCCCGTAGCGCTTGTTCGTGAAACGAACTACCATCTTGAGACTGAGCAGGAAAAATCCTTTCCTACTAGTTTTTATGGTGTTCAGGTCAATGAGCATGATAGGTATACTTCAGTCGACGAAAGTGAACAACTAATTGAAGAAGGGAAGCAAGCTTTCACGAAAGACGGTCTAGCTGGTAATGATAAAGATGATTTATATCCAGTTACAGTATGGCGAGATACCGGAGCATTTCAATCATTAATAGTGAAAGACATAGTTCCAGTGTCACATGCTACATACACGGGTTTATGTGTTCCACTCCGCGGCGTCGGAGGATGTATCTCAGCTCCACTGCATACGTTGTACGTAAAAACCGAGATAGTGGAATGCACCTTCATAATTGGTTTAGTCGATCGAGAAGAAATTCCTATTGAAGGGATCGATTTGATTGTTGGGAACGACTTAGCCGGATGCAAAGTTCAGGTACCACGTATGATAACAGACATGAAAGAAATTGAAGCAAACGAAGAGGAAATAAAAGATCATGAAGCGAAAGAGAATGAACTGAAAGAGAACTAGCGAAAGAAAGTGAACAAACAACAGTATGTGCCGTCACAAGATCCATGAGTAAGAAAGAGAAATCAGAAAAAGAGAATGAAATTGATGAAAATATTGAAGAGAAAGAAATAACATTCGAAACGAATATAAATCGGTGTCAACTAATAAAAGAACAAGAAAGCGATGAAGAATTACAAAACATCTCCACAGAACTGAACGAGAGTGATAAGAATGAGCGCATTTACTTTTACAAGCAAAATGGTATCCTATTTCGTTGCTGGAAACCAAGAGAAGCCACTCCTGAAGAAACATGGCAAGAAGTACATCAAATTGTAATACCTAAGTCATATCGACAAAAAGTCTTAAGCGTTGCACACGAAAACGTATTAAGTGGTCATCTCGGTGTACGCAAAACTTATTATCGAATATTGAAGCATTTTTACTGGCCGAAAATGTACAAAGATGTAGCTAACTTCTGTCAAACTTGTCATACATGTCAGATAGTTGGTAAACATCAGTTAGATCCCCCGAAAGCGCCGTTAATTCCAATCCCTGCGTGCGAAGAACCATTCAGAAATATCATTATTGATTGTGTTGGACCTTCACCACGAACCAAAATGGGACATGAATATCTATTTACAATTATGTGTTCGTCAACCAGATTTCCAGAAGCTATCCCATTGAGAAGCATTAACGCCAAAAATATTTGTTCGGCTTTGATCAATTTCTTTACTATGGTGGGATTACCGAAAGTCATACGCTCCGATCAAGGCACGAACTTTATATTGAAGATATTTAGTCAAGTGTCAGAAGTACTTGGAGTAAAACATATTTGTTCAACTGCTTATCATCCAGAATCTCAAGGTGCGTTAGAACGATTCCATCAAACATTGAAAGTTATGATGAAAACTTACTGCGAAGAACATCAAAAAGACTGGAATTGAGGTATACCAATGCTATTATTTGCTATCCGCGAAACAGTTCAAGATTCACTTGGATTTAGTCCATTTGAATTAATTTACGGTCATGAAGTTAGAGGACCCTTGAAGTTGATGAAAGAAAATATGCTCAGCGAAGACATTTGTTAGACTACGTGTCTGAGATCAAAGAAAGACTCACTGAGATACAAAAGTCTGCAAAGGCTAATCTAATAAATTCGCAAAGTAAAATGAAGAAGCAATTTGACAGAAACACAAAAGAAAGAACTTTTCAGTAAGGTGAAAAAGTACTCTTATTATTGCCAATCTCGGGAGATCCGATGAAGGCAAGGTATCAAGGTCCTTATATGATACAAAAGAAAATAAGTGAAGTCAACTATGTTATAGAAACTCCGGATAGAAGAAAGAAACAAAGAATGTGTCACATAAATATGCTCAAGAAATATCACGACCGAGACGAAGAGTCAACAACTGGTTCAAACCCTTCTGGTGCTGTGCCGGGGAGTCTGGTGTCAGCATCGCAGACGAATTTGCCTGCACTGGGTGATATAAAAGAAAATTCTACAGGCACTTCGATCACTATGATTGCGTCAGGGGAGTCTGCAGCGGCAACATCGCTGACGAACTTGGCATCGCCGGGTGATGCAGAAGAGGAAGTCAATCTCATCATGCCAAGAATGAATAATTCAAAGATATTAGAAAATCTTGATAGCCATTTCCAGCATGTCGATTCCGAACAGAAAGAAAAGATAAAAGAAATAATTAAAGAGCACAAAGGAATATTTGCCGATCATCCGCAAATAACTACATGGGCAGAACATGTCGAATTATCTGAAGAAAGGCCAATAAAACAGAGTCCGTACAGAATGAATCCAGAGAAGAGAGAAATTATGAAAAAGGAAGTAAAATATCTGAAAGATCATAACATAATAGAAAATAGCAACAGCAATTGGAGTTCACCATGCATTTTGGTGCCTAAACCAGATAAAACTCATCGTTTTTGTACTGATTACAGAAAAGTAAATGAATTGACAATCGCAGACAATTATCCCTTGCCGAATATCGAGACTTGCATTGAACAAGTAGGAGATTCGAAAATAATCAGCAAGTTTGACTTATTGAAAGGATATTATCAAGTCCCTTTAACAGAAAGAGCAAAGCGAATTTCAGCCTTCGTCACCGAAGAGGGTTTATTTCAATACAAAGTTATGCCCTTCGGAATGAAAAATGCCGCATCAACATTTCAAAGACTAGCTAATAAAGTCATCGAAGATTTAGACAACTGCGCCGTATATATTGACGACATAATCGTTTATAGTAATGACTGGCCAGATCACTTGGAACAAATACGAAAATTATTCCAAAGAATCGGCGAGGCCGATTTAACAATCAACCTCAGCAAAAGCGAGATTGGGAAACAGTCGCTAAACTATTTAGGTTTTGAAATCGGACATGGGAAAATAAAACCTATTATGGCAAAAGTTCAAGCCGTTGTAAACTTTCCTGTACCTAACTCAAGAAAGGAACTAAGAAGATTCCTTGGTATGGCTGGGTATTATAGGAAATTTTGCAAAAATTACGCAGATGTTGTACACCCTTTGACAAGCCTCACGAGCCCAAAAATAAAATATACTTGGAGTAATGAATGCCAAGTAGCTTTCGAACAAGTCAAAACAATGTTGGCATCACCACCGATTTTATCAGTACCTACATTTGAAAAGCCATTCAAATTATATGTCGATGCTAGCGGCCTTGGTCTTGGTGCATTGTTGGCTCAAGATGATGAGGAAGGGAACGAGCATCCATTATCATATTATTCGAAGAAATTCAATCATTACGAAAGAAATTACAGTACGATTGAAAAAGAGGGCCTAGCGTTGGTCCAAAGTTTGAAACACTTTGCGTATTTCCTCAAAGGCCGGAGAGCTACTTTTGTTTACACAGATCACAATCCGTTAGTTTTCATTAACATTTAATTGTAACATGTAATTGTTACAGGAATATAATATTATCATTCAACATGTACCCGGGAGAGATAACATCATAGCAGATCGTTTGTCGAGAAGTTAAATAAAAATGTGATTTTTATTTTTTTTGATGGGGCGTGTTGTGTGCTAGGCAGTTTGTCTTCTTGCTTTATTATGCATTATATTGTTTTGCGAGAGCAATCTCCATTCCATTGTTAGAGCAATAACTTTTCCGCGGCATGCATTTCAAGTTCCAATGTCATGCAAAAGTCCAGCTTGTCAGCTATCTACGGTACATGACTGACAAGACATGTCATGTCATCAGACAATGGATGACCAAACAATTGGTAGCTGACCGTGAGCGAATCTTCACAGACGTATTTAACGCGGCATGAACTACGCCCGCTAACGCATTCTGGTCTCTCCAAGCGAAGTTGTCGGCGAGAGCCGTTGACGGTGTTGCAGCCTACCTTCTATGTGCGAACTATCATCGAACTGCTGCAGACGTGATCACCACAGCTTGTGGTCCTGGAAGAATCTGGAGACTCTGTTGGTGCTGTGACTGTCTTATAACTGTGAACGTACCATCTGTCCTTGTAAGGACTGTTTGCACCATTTATTTATTTTCACAGTATAATTCTTCCACAATTTTCATTTACATTTTTCAATCATATGTTTTGGGAATATGAAGAAAATAATAACCCGTAACACCAGTAATGTCTTCGGAAATGACATCATGGTGACAAAACAACGGTGAGCGGCATAACTTGATACTCGTTTCCGGATCAGTCACGATACGATAGTCCATGCGCTTTCTTACATCCTCCATGGTTTTACCAAAGAGGGCATTATTCTTAAATTTAAAGAAGTCCTTTTCGAAAGGATTCCTGGATTCAGCCCGTTTCTTACTACTAAATTCTATATACGGTTTTAGAAAGGGCTTCTGCGTAAACTGGATAGCGCGATGGACTTTGTCAAGTTGCATCCCCATACCTAGATAGAATTTGAGGATGGAATAGTGCACGATATAATGCTGCTTGTTCAACTGGGTGAGCAACAACTTCCTAGTGGGTTTATATTTTAGGTCATTTTCCGTCGGATATTGCTTATTGTGTTCTTCCATAAAGGAAGAGAACATATCTGGACTGACTATGCCAGATTCGGGTGCGAGAGGAAAATCAACTGTCCTATTCTTAGTGCATTCTGGATAGATGAGGTCGACTTCAAATAAATAACCTATGTCGGCCTCATCTCCCAGTGCCATGATGTGTGCTGGATTGGAGAAGTGTTCAATGTCATGGGGCTCTACCCATTGGAAGTCTGACTGTGGCAAAGGCTCAGATAATGCACTCCCATACAAATTATTTTGGTCTATGTACATTAAATGCGTGGTCGATCCTATGTCTTGGGTGCTGTTGACCACATGTTTGTTGGCAAATGTTAAGCCTCCCCTAATACCACGTTCAAATAACGTGTACATTTCTGCATCTTGCAGTAAATGTATTCTCTTATTCGTCATTTTGAAGGCTGACTGATAGGACAGACCCGGCAGACTAACAAAATGGACGGGGTCTAAGGCGTCCTGTTCTAATGTGACTTTCCTAAAAGTCTCAAGCACGTCAGCCAACAGATAGACGTCTAATTTTAAGTAGGCAAGCATGTAGTCATCAAAAATGCGACACCTAAATTCTAATCATGCTTGCTCTGCATGCCTATAGTCATCCGGCGAACAGTCCTCACCCGTCAAATCATTTCTAAATTTGTCGATAGACGGAAGGGATGTTTCTTTCAATGTGTCCATTGAACTAAAATAACTATAAGGAAACACCCCTTTCCGCCACATGAGACTGTCACTTATGTTGGGATAGTCTTTCTTTAGATGTTGAGTGAGGGGAAGTGTTTTTAAATTATTAGCCAACGCGGCTAAGGAAGAAGACATAAGTTGAAAACTATCTAGAAACTTTATGTCATAGAAGACAGGCTTCTCCTCCTTCGTCTTATCGACTTGTACTTTGGCAGTGATGCACACAAATTTTTCCTTACTTTGTGCAATCACTTTGGATGACCAGGATTTCATTTTACTGAATCCATGGCGAATGATGATGTGAGCATCATAACATTTAAAGTTTATGGAAGATGACGGGGAGCGTTCGCCGTTTCAGCCTAAGTTTCATGTTACATTTACTGCATAAGGCAGACCTAAATTTACCGCTGAGATGGCAATGGTCCCTCACTCTCTTATGTTGCTGATCATCAAAGGATGAACAGCAGCGGAGACATTCCGTGGTCCCATCAAATTTGTGTTTATCGGGTTCTGTGAAGCACATGGGTTTCCTAATCAGCTCCGTTTCATACCGTTGATGAAAACGGGCTTTCCTATCTAAAAAGTTGAGGAAGTTTTCAACGCACTCCTCGCCTTGCCACACATGCATTTATTTTGATTCCTATAATATGGATGCCAAACTTCATAACAGGCAATGGCTGCTGACTCATGACTTAGGGCTTCTTGTTCAATGTAATATTCAATGTCCGCATAGATGGTACATATGGGGCTGAGCTCATTGCCGTTTCCCTCATACGTATAAAATTTATCTTTGGGCATGACTTCCATTTGAAGTTTACCCCGAGAGCACCACTCGTAATGCTGTTCAAAATATGGTTTTGATGTGAAACGCCGTGTGCAGCGATCACAGTAATAAAGATGATCCCTATAGGTTGCTTGATGATGGTATAACTTTGAAATTTTAGGAATGCCACAATAATGCCATTCTGGGTGGTTGTCGCTATAGACAAGGAGAAGATTGACAACCCGGTCGAAGTTACTTTGGCGGTTGTTATACCTAACGGCCTTCAGACCTTTTTCCCATAGATGGACGACGATCTTAATTTTATTGAGTTTTTCAAATTGGGAGATGCCTTTAAAATCTAATGTGTTGACATCTAACCCGTCAAACTTAAGTTCATCCTTCCACTCGCAATACTTGGTGACTCTTTGACGATTCCTATCTATATCATTATAGTGAAGAATGGAGAGGACGGCATACTTGAAACACTGGGACTGACACTCTACATTGATGACAGCCTTTTTGCCAGCCAGTGCTTTGGTGAGGGTGAAACAACCACTCCCTTGCAAATTTTCTAAAAGATTGATTTTAATGTCTACTTTCTCGATCCCATCAAAGACCAGACCACTGTCTCTTTCATTAAATTTATTTAAGTTGCTGACGAGATAGGTCACATGTCTCTCTATCCACTCGTTTACATCACCTATCAGATCAGCAGCACAGGAGGCTATCCTAATGGTCACAGTGGACTCTACTTCTCCCGTGCTACTGTCTACCTTATTGAAACGAGCAGTGAGATAGAACATGCCTTTGAGTAAAAATCTATCTAAGCTCGTCAACATTTGATGAATTAAACCTATATTATTCATCAAGAAAGGATGAATATCTTGTGCAGGTTCAGAGCTTTCTAACTCATAGTCGCGAACGAGCCTCTCAAGGGAAAAGTTGCTCAGCCTTAGAGTGACGTTGTTGTCAGTGTAAAGCTCAGTGGAATGAGTGTGACAGTGTGCGAAGAAAGAACAAACTCTGTAGGAAAGGTCTTCCGACACGAAGAAAAGGAAAAGCCGACGTGCGATGAAGGATGCTTCCTACCTGTTGTTGTCGGTGGTTGCCTCACACAGCCACAGGAACCGCCTCCGATGTGGACTCGCAAGTTGGTGCTGTTGTAGAACATGCGTCCACAACCTTCACACTTGGGTCGTTGAGGGATCGGTCGGCGCGCCTTCTCCAGATCTCCTTTCGCTTTTGGGCAGCGAGAATGCCGGTAACGTCGAAGGCAGAATGTCCTCGCGAAGACCTGCCCACAGTCTGTACAGCTGAGCTGTCGAGCCATAGGTCCTTCTCTCTCCCTGACACCTTCCTCCTCGATTGCGATCTCCTCTCCCACTATCTCTAACTCCTCCTCCAGCAATCTCTCCACCGACTGAACGGAGAGGAGTTCGGCTGCTGCTGCAGGTGGTGGTGGCGATGCTGGGATGACGATGGGGCGGGAGGGAACGTCACCGTCCAGGAACACCGTCGCCAGATCTGTTGAGAAAAAAGAGAAAAGAGATTAGTAACATAATCACAATTTCAAGTTTGAAGTCTTGTCCCCCTTTTCCCAATCACGGTTACTTACCATCTAAGGAATTGATTTCCAGCAAAACCCGATGGACGCGGAGGAGACAAGAGTGGGACACGAGCCGAGGGTGGAAGGGTCCTTGGCTTCGCTGTTGGAGGGACGATAATGAGAAAAGGATGATGTAGAGCAAGCTATTCAAGTTAGACAACATTTCAATAGGTGGGGCCGTGCCCACCTGCTTAAATGGACGAGCCGCCACTGCATCAAGGCTCACTTAATTGCTCATGTCAATTACACTCATTTTCCACAAGGTGAAGCAGCGGAAAGTGTTGACTTTCAATTTCGTTCCTACGGACAAGAATATGTTACTGATGCTTCTGAGTTTTATATACGACATCTGCGGAAGATTATTTCTCGGATGGACAACTTTCATGGTTACGGCGATCATTTGCTTCTGAATAAAATAAACCATATTGTCATTGCTATTAGTAAAGTGGGTTTCAATGATGTCTAATCAAAGACCAAATAAAGTAGTTTTTCATGACGTCTTTTTGCTAACTATACTTTAGAGGTAACGAGTCTCTACTGATACCATGTAGTTGATTTCTATAAACGGTAGAATTGTTACCCTTCGTGGTGGTATTATTCATCAATGGTTTACCATGTTGAGTTCAATCTTCGAAATAACTATATTTGGAACATCACATGTCTCCCTATGTTTTTCTGCTGATTTTACTAACTTACGTTTTCTTCAATACTTGTATAGCAATCGACCGCGATACAGTAAAGTAACGTTCAGAGCTTGTTCACTACTGAAGAGAGAAGTCTGGTGTGTTGCATGTGGTGCAAGGGTGGCCTCCCATTTCATTCCATTTCATCATTTAGTCTTCCCCTCTGCATTCTATATCCGAAGATATGTGGCGGGCTTGGGACCGCTTTAGCTGCAATAGAGGGTAGCCCTTAAGATGGCTCATGGGACGTTCCCGACGAATGGTGATGAAAGAATGTGCTGCATGTATAAAAGTTAATCTTATGTTTTTAAAAAAGACTATCGTCTAACTTAGGTGGGACTGGCCGATCCTGCTGAGAGAGACTGTTAGTCTCTCTATGTCAGCGGCATCGACCTCCTCTACTACCACCCGACTGTCAGAGGGCGGTATGTAGCCCCACTCTGTTGAATCGGTATCATCATCAACAGCCGATGAACCAATTCGAGCAAGATTGTTCCACAATCTCTCTCGCTCTTCCATCTGCGAAAACTCTTTAAATAAATTTCTCGGCTTTAACCGAGGCTTGTCAGGAGAGCTGACTAGCGTGTTTGGCGTCTGCATGATGGAGTATAAAATGAAGTTGTGAGAGAAGACGCGGTTTATATACCCAGTGAGCACAAACCATGATTCAGACCTTCCTTATTTGGCCATGCGTTTGACATGACAACAGCGGTTTTACCATGTATGGGCATCGGCAGTCACCATGCTTTCAGTCACCAACTCCCAACACAAAGACGGGTTACCCTATGACGCGAAAAGGTTTGACGTCAATGCCTGCAGTAACCGTCTCATTTTTACCAAGTTACAATGAATGACAAACGATAGACGTTGTCAACCCTGAGTTACTGAGGCTAGACGAGATTTCACAAAAGCCTGATAGCAGAAGCCAAGTTGATAGCAAGCGTTTAGATGTCAAGCTCTACAGGCATTACTAAGAGAGGATCTTATCCCAGCTCCAAGGCCTCGACCCACAAATCCAACCTCGGGCGGACAGAGCGTGCGTCATGTCACTGTGTTGGTATCCCGGCCCCGATTTTGACATAAAAACCGGTGGAGTTATTTACAAGAGGAAACATCCCAAGTCGTTGCTTTGATCAGCTTGATATCAAGCCGTAGAGAGGGATAGCAAGCCGTGATTCACAAGCGTTTTGCAATGGAGATCTTTAGATGCCACCCATGACAAGATAGCTAAGACTCAGCCGATTGGCGTTCAAAGTGCTACGTTGAGAACAGTGTCAAATGCCCAACATGAGTTGCCCCAATCGGTTTCGGTCTAAAATATGACACACTCCCTTGCCACATTTATCACTACGGCATCATCCGCCGTCCCGAAGGAACACCCTGTCAGTGGAATATTACAGCAAAACTCTCCGTGTCTTGCTCGCTTTCAGTGAAAAGTCGCTTGGTTCATGAGAAGACTGGCTCAGACATCATTAAAAATCCTTTCGTTGACTTCAGCAGGGTCGAAAACCCCAGAAAACCTCCAAAACTAGTGAATTTAAATTTTTCAACTTTTTAGCACTGCTTATGTAATTTTATAAGTAGTCTATCACTTAGGGCAGGTCAAAAGCAACCGAACCTTTTTTGAATCAAGTCAAACGGACTTGTAGAAGCAAAGTTACAAGCCTTTAAAGTTTTGGAGTCTTTTATGGCCTGGAGACGAAGGCCATCTCCTGACGAACCTCTAAGTCTGACGCCTTAGCTGACTTCAGCAATGAAATTTTCTAAGTCGGTTTCTGGCCGAAACCCGGAATTGGAATGTCCGAAGCTATCATCGGAGCTCAGAGAGACGACCTACCTTTGACAATCGCTCTCCTCTAAATGAAAAGTTTCTGTCGGTTCCCCGCTTATATAGTTTGTGGCGATCAGCTGATGACGTAATACCCATCATCCAAAAACTTTCAATGGCTTTCAACTTCGATGGCTTTCAAATTTACCATGCCGATGCAGAATTTGACGCTGATTCCAAATCTGGTCTCTCTTTTCCCGTCCGAGGCTTGCTTCACCCGCTAGAGCGATTTTCGTAAAAATTCAAACTCTGTCGTTTTTCGCCAATGTCCAAAATTTTCAATAACGTCTCACCTGTAAACGAAGGCAGATAGGAACAAGCCATGTTTTCCACTGAATTTGTCTTATTCTCAGCTTTCAAATGAGCTATTGCACGACTTTCTACGATCTCTCACACCATAGTTTGAAGTTTGGCAGGAGGGGGGGTCAGAACTTTTTCTCTCCGATTGAGTTGGAAAGAAGTTCCTAGGCCCAACTTTGGCCAAAACGTCCGAATTTGCACTCAATTTTCCCATCCGAGACCTCCTTCATGTCGGAAAACGACTTTTCTCATCCCAAAACATCCAACACCCACCTTTTCCAACTCTGACGTTTTCCTGCCATTTTCCTCCCTCAACCCAAGAAAATTAGACCAAGCTGAGCTTTCCACTGCATTTTTCTCATTCTCAGCTTTCAAATGAGCTATTGCATGACTTTCTACGATCTCTCACACCATAGTTTGAAGTTTGGCAGGAGGGGGGGTCAGAACCTTTTCTCTCCGATTGAGCTGGAAACATCCTTCCCCCCCCTACGATGAGAGATCGTAGAAAGTCGTGCAATAGCTCATTTGAAAGCTGAGAATGAGAAAAATGCAGTGGAAAGCTCAGCTTGGTCTAATTTTCTTGGGTTGAGGGAGGAAAATGGCAGGAAAACGTCAGAGTTGGAAAGGTGGGTGTTGGATGTTTTGGGATGAGAAAAGTCGTTTTCCGACATGAAGGAGGTCTCGGATGGGAAAATTGAGTGCAAATTCGGACGTTTTGGCCAAAGTTGGGCCTAGGAACTTCTTTCCAGCTCAATCGGAGAGAAAAGGTTCTGACCCCCCCCCTCCTGCCAAACTTCAAACTATGGTGTGAGAGATCGTAGAAAGTCGTGCAATAGCTCATTTGAAAGCTAAGAATGAGAAAAATGCATTTGAAAGTTCAGTTTGGTCTAATTTTCTTGGGTTGAAGGAGGAAAATGGCAGGAAAACGTCAGAGTTGGAAAGGTGGGTGTTGGATGTTTTGGGATGAGAAAAGTCGTTTTCCGACATGAAGGAGGTCTCGAATGGGAAAATTGAGTGCAAATTCGGACGTTTTGGCCAAAGTTGGGCCTAGGAACTTCTTTCCAACTCAATCGGAGAGAAAAAGTTCTGACCCCCCCCTCCTGCCAAACTTCAAACTATGGTGTGAGAGATCGTAGAAAGTCGTGCAATAGCTCATTTGAAAGCTGAGAATAAGACAAATTCAGTGGAAAACATGGCTTGTTCCTATCTGCCTTCGTTTACAGGTGAGACGTTATTGAAAATTTTGGACATTGGCGAAAAACGACAGAGTTTGAATTTTTACGAAAATCGCTCTAGCGGGTGAAGCAAGCCTCGGACGGGAAAAGAGAGACCAGATTTGGAATCAGCGTCAAATTCTGCATCGGCATGGTAAATTTGAAAGCCATCGAAGTTGAAAGCCATTGAAAGTTTTTGGATGATGGGTATTACGTCATCAGCTGATCGCCACAAACTATATAAGCGGGGAACCGACAGAAACTTTTCATTTAGAGGAGAGCGATTGTCAAAGGTAGGTCGTCTCTCTGAGCTCCGATGATAGCTTCGGACATTCCAATTCCGGGTTTCGGCCAGAAACCGACTTAGAAAATTTCATTGCTGAAGTCAGCTAAGGCGTCAGACTTAGAGGTTCGTCAGGAGATGGCCTTCGTCTCCAGGCCATAAAAGACTCCAAAACTTTAAAGGCTTGTAACTTTGCTTCTACAAGTCCGTTTGACTTGATTCAAAAAAGGTTCGGTTGCTTTTGACCTGCCCTAAGTGATAGACTACTTATAAAATTACATAAGCAGTGCTAAAAAGTTGAAAAATTTAAATTCACTAGTTTTGGAGGTTTTCTGGGGTTTTCGACCCTGCTGAAGTCAACGAAAGGATTTTTAATGATGTCTGAGCCAGTCTTCTCATGAACCAAGCGACTTTTCACTGAAAGCGAGCAAGACACGGAGAGTTTTGCTGTAATATTCCACTGACAGGGTGTTCCTTCGGGACGGCGGATGATGCCGTAGTGATAAATGTGGCAAGGGAGTGTGTCATATTTTAGACCGAAACCGATTGGGGCAACTCATGTTGGGCATTTGACACTGTTCTCAACGTAGCACTTTGAACGCCAATCGGCTGAGTCTTAGCTATCTTGTCATGGGTGGCATCTAAAGATCTCCATTGCAAAACGCTTGTGAATCACGGCTTGCTATCCCTCTCTACGGCTTGATATCAAGCTGATCAAAGCAACGACTTGGGATGTTTCCTCTTGTAAATAACTCCACCGGTTTTTATGTCAAAATCGGGGCCGGGATACCAACACAGTGACATGACGCACGCTCTGTCCGCCCGAGGTTGGATTTGTGGGTCGAGGCCTTGGAGCTGGGATAAGATCCTCTCTTAGTAATGCCTGTAGAGCTTGACACCTAAACGCTTGCTATCAACTTGGCTTCTGCTATCAGGCTTTTGTGAAATCTCGTCTAGCCTCAGTAACTCAGGGTTGACAACGTCTATCGTTTGTCATTCATTGTAACTTGGTAAAAATGAGACGGTTACTGCAGGCATTGACGTCAAACCTTTTCGCGTCATAGGGTAACCCGTCTTTGTGTTGGGAGTTGGTGACTGACACAAGATTTGAAAATGAAAATCATAGTGTTAAAAAATGCAAAAGTATTTTTTGAAATCAAGAAAATTAAACTAGATCGAATGACCAAACAAACACTTGTGATGATTAAATAGCAAAATCAAATGAGCAAAACCATTCAAATTCTCGAAAACTAAATTCAATGAGCAAATACAGGGTGTCCAGTTAAGGACACTGGATTTAATTCAATAGGCACATCCACAATGCTACTGATATGTTATTGATTTGTTGCCCAGAATATCTACATAGGCATGCAACTTCATTTTGCATTGTCGGTTTACAAGGAAATTAATTGAAATACGAAAAAAGGATTAAATATGTTTGATATTGCATTCACAAGACAATTTTTCATCCACAGTCTGCATATTCACTTATGAAAAACACCATCCTTTAAATGACCACCTCTGCAGTCACAGCATACTCCTATTCTGTGAAGGAAATGTTCAATCACTCTTTCACACAAGTTTGGCGTGAGTCCACCAATTACACCTCGGATCTCGTGCTTTAATTGAGCAATCCTGTTGGTTTTTTTATATGCCCGCGATTTCACATAGTCCAGATAGATCATGGAAATCATATGGGGACAAGAGACATGATCCTGGTGGCCATCGATTGATGATAACCATTGCTGGAGAAAAGGCGATCAGGAAATTATTCTCTGATGAACTGTGTGGTTTCTCGTGCAGTATGTTTAGTTGCACCATTTAGTTGTAACCATAAGTCTTGTTCATCTAAGGTTTCGAGTTGAGGCAAAGGAACTCATTTATCATCCTTGAATGACAATCGCCATTTACCTTGACAGCTCCATTTTCATTTTCAAAAATATGATCTAATCACTCCACCACACCATACCGCACATTGGTCGGGTTGCAATGGCTTCTCATGTAGGGTAATCGATCCTCACTTGAGGATCGTCTGTGGACCATATTCGAAAATTTTGTTTCTTTACGCAATCGTCGATATGAAAATAGGTCTCGTCGTAAAGATTGTTCTCCTCGTAAACATTGGATTCACTTGCTGATTCTTAAGCGCAAAATTGGTACAATCTTGGCGAACTGCATGGTCGCAAGTTTCAAACTGTTGTGCAACTTGAACTTTGTAAGGGTAATTGTACTAAGGAGGCAACTGATGTGACCGATGGCATAAAGATGCCCTGGGATTTTTTATCCAATAATACAAATGGCAAGTGGTGTGACTGTGCCAGGTGTTCTATTACCATTATGAGTAGAACTCACCCAATGCAACTTCTGCATCAAATTCATAGCAAATTGACGATGGAAAATGAAGTTACCTACCTTTGTAAATATTCCAGGCATTTAATTAATAACATATCTTCCTTCAGTATCGTGGATATGGCTATTGAATTCAATCCGGCGTCCTTAACTGGTCACCCTGAACATGTTGTCAAAGTCAATAAATCAACAATTACTTTGAAAGATAGAAGTTACAGGCCTACTACATTGTGTCATTATTGCGCATTTCAAGCAATTTCAAGTATTTCTGCATGCTATTATACTACGGGTAGAAAACATTATTCATTTTTTAGGCCATCATGCAAAATCAGATTATATGTCACAATCTTAAAAGTTGTTCATAGATTACTAATTCGGCTATAAATCAGCTTGATGTCATACTTATTTGCAACAATAAACAAATAAGAAAATTTTCCATTAATGCGCCTGATTGAGGGTCAAATAAAGTTCAGAGTTCTCATATAATGCTCGGAGCATTTCTTACTGAAATTCATTCTGGTGTTCAGAGAGCACTCGAGGCACTCCAAAGTTTCTTCCTGCGAAGGTCCGTGACTTAAATTGAAAACTAGAAAAGCCATCGCAAAAAATTGCTGTGGTCTTGGGTGGCACCATTCGTGCGAATATCCATTCCATCAATCGATACCGAAGATTTCGGGAAGTTGGACGATCCACCAATGTGAATAGGCTCCTGAAAAATATGAAAGGTGTAGTAAGTATTTGCATGGATCAATGTGGCTCTACAGCATAGTTTCATGTTAGGTCCATACTAGTACATATGCATAATTGAGCAAGAACAGAGAAACCGATGAAGCGATGAGTAGTCGAACACTTCGCTCACATATCATTTAATTAGATTTGATTGACATTCCAATATAGCCTACCCAAAAATATTAATTAATCTAATATTATAGGACTGTTCCAGTCATTATCTTCATTTGGGTTGTGTGTAAGACTGTGAGTTCTTTAATTGCAAAATGCAAATTATGAAAAGGAGATTGCTACAAATTCGTAGACTGAAATGCTGGTATAAATAGAATAGTTAAATATTGAATTGCATCCTCACTTGAAAAATGGAAACAGACCTGAAATGTAAATTATGCCTTCTGATAATTCCTGACATTGAATGAAATGGCAGCTATTTAGGTCTGTTTCCATTTTTCAACTGAGAATGCAACTCAATATTCAATTATTCTATTTTCAATGTGTTTGCAAAAAGCGTCAAATTTTAATTATTGCAGGCGCACTAACTTAGGCGAGTGTGTTTAAAGTGATGCGAGCCGTATTTAATGAATGCCCGTCGAAACTTCACTAACTTGCTTAATGCAAATCTGAAATGCTGGTAGTGAAAGTCAGGTGTAGTATGTAATCTTTGATACTTAAGTCATTTCATTTTGAATCAATCAAGAAGGACTTGACACACCACACGAGTACTTTCTTTGTGAATTTAAAACAGACATTCCTTCTATCAAATTGAATAAAAGAAAACAAAAATCAACCCATTTACCTTATCTATGCTAATTTCCAGTTGTGCATGTCTCGATTTCAGAATTTTCACTTAATCTCCTTTCATAGCTGGCCCCTATATGAATTGAATGTTTTTAGCTTTTGAAGCAAGACTATTTAGCATCCTTTGCTTAATGACGTTATCTTATTATGACTAGAGTTGTCGAAAGTGCTTAAAATAAGTTAGTTTTCATTCCCTTGCTTATATCTACTTTGTATTTATTTTAGAATTATTTACTCTATATCAAATTAAAATCTTTGAGTTGTCGCTTTTCTGCAAATATACTCACTCCGTCCGGAGGTCTCAGGCCATGCAGACCATTTGCCACTGCAGTTCCATTCGACTCGATTCTGCGCCACAACCATCCAGTCGTCCCGGCCACTTATTTGGCAGAATTCTTGCCTCACCGTATCCACCTACTTTCTATCCAGCACTACCAGGCTCTCGGCCATTAAATCGACATCATCCACATATGCCAACCGGTCACAATTCAGGTCTTCTAGATTCAATCCACCCGAAGTTCTCACTTGTCTCATCACCCACTTCAGTCGAAATTGATCAATATTGGAGCTGGAGGGCATCACTGTTTCAAGTCGGAGGAGAACAAAAAAGCGTCTGTGACTTGGCCTCCAACTCTCACACAACATTTGCTTGCTTCGTAGCACAATTTTGACAATCTGACAAACTTCTCCGAATTTCTTGTTACCCTACATAAGGTTGGTCTGTGTATACTATCATATGCTTTCTTGAAATCGACGATTAGATGTCATCTGTCCTAATTTTATTCCAAGTATTTCTACAGAAATTGCCTAACAATAAACAGCTGATCGATAGTGGATTTGCCTTTTACAGTCACAGAGCTGATCATAAAAAACGGAACACCCAAGTTATGTTGAAACCCAATCGATTCTCATGCCTTCCAATTGTGTCGTGCAACAACATGTCATACATTATTGGAGAGCTTGTATTCTCAGCCTTCAAATGGGCTGTTAAAGTATTTGCTGGAGTACTCAAAATGTGGAAGCCGCTCAATTTACAAATCGCAATTTTTCAATAAGAAAACATGTTAGTATGGTAATGAATCAAGCATGGAATCAAATTAGCAAGGGCTAACCTTAGACGAAACACAATTAATAATGAATTAAATCTCAAATCGAACTATTCAGTAAGTAAAACCAATGTAAAAAATAAGAATAAAACACAAATGTAAATGTTGATAATATTCAAATGGTAGGTAATGAAAAAAAAGGACTGTGTAAATATAAGTAAAGTGAGAAAAAAATTGATAACTTACTCGAGAACTCCTGCCTGTCTGGCACAGTGTGTGTTGGGCAGTGTAGTAATTACGGAACGATCATTTCTGAGCTCTCTTTTGATATACTGGTCATCAAAATCGGTGGCAATGAAAAATTAATGAGATCGTTAAAGTTATCACAAAACTGTCATCAAAAAAGTTATCATGACTCTTCTGCTGAAAATATTATGATCTCATTTTTTCATCAAAAATATTCATGTTGGTATCATCAGAATCTCTTTGATGTGGGAGGCAAGAATATGCAAGTTTTATTCAAATTAGTTCAATAGTTCCTTTTCAAACTTATTCAACTTTTTTGTTGTTACCGCTAAAGTACACAAGCATCATGTAAGGTGAACTGCGGGTCAAAACAAAATAAATAAAGAAGGCATTTCTTTGTTCTGTCATGCTGATCGCAGATTGCTTACCTTTCATGTTTGTGTACTTTAGCGGCAATGACAAAAAATGTTGAAGAAGTTTGAAAAGGAACTATTGAACTAATTTGAATAAAACTTACATGTTCGTACTCCCCACATCGCAAGGATTCTGAATATACCAAACATGATCATTTTCATAGAAAAGTGACAATATGACATTTTCAGTCGAAAAAGTCATGACTTTGTGATAACTTCACTATCTCATTAATTTTTTATTACCTCACCGATTTTGATGATCAGCACATTAAGAGAGCCCAGAAAATGCTCGTTCTCCCCGTACTTCATTCATTATCATGCTCACATGCTTTCTTATTGAAAAATGGCGATGTGTAAATTGAGCGATTTTCACATTTTGAGCACTATTCAGCAAATTCATTGACGGATTCAAGTTTATCATATTTCATTTGAAGACTGAGAACGTAGGCTCTCCAAGAATATATGGCACGCTGTTGTATGACACGATTGGAAGGCGTGAGAATCGATTGAGTGGTCCGTTTGTCATGATCAGTCCAAACTCTTATTGTGATGACACAAAGCCAGCCTGATATGAGCCGATTGTTCAGCGATAAAAAGGTCTATGACTCCTTTCAGGTACCTCCGCGAAGATCTTGTATCCCACTGAGAGCAGTGATGAGCATTCTGTAATTATTAAAGAGTAGTAACCCCGTGGCAGGCGCAAGGACAAAATGTGAAATGCTGACTCAGCCCCCCCTCTGGTAGGAAGGGAGTTGGCCAAGGATGTGCTGGGAGGAATAAGTCCGAGAGGAAGAAACATTTCCCCACCCCACCTCTGGAAGGAAGGAAGGAGTTTTCCGGTAAGGGATGGGAAGGAAGGTGATAGGAATGTGGGAGGGATAGAGTTGGGAAAGGGTGGGTGTTGATGGTTTTGGGATGAGAAAAGTTGGAAATCGTCATGAAGGAGGGTTTGGATGTGAAAACGGAGTTTAGATTTGGAATCTGCGTGAAATTTTGGGTGGGGAAGGAAGGCAGGAGGAGTTTTCCTAAGAGGCAAGGGGTGGAGCGACAGAGTTGGAAAAGTCAGGTGTTGGTGGTTTTGGGATGAGAAGTCATTTTTCGGGCAGAAGGAGGGTTCGGATGTGAAAAAGGAGGCCAGATTCGGACTCTACGTGAAATTTTGGGTTAGGAAGGATGTTAGATCCATTCCTAACCCATCCTAACATCCTTCCTAACCCAAAAGTTGGAAATCGTCATGAAGGAGGGTTTGGATGTGAAAACGGAGTTTAGATTTGGAATCTGCGTGAAATTTTGGGTTAGGAAGGATGTTAGGATGGGTTAGGAATGGATCTAACATCCTTCCTAACCCAAAATTTCACGTAGAGTCCGAATCTGGCCTCCTTTTTCACATCCGAACCCTCCTTCTGCCCGAAAAATGACTTCTCATCCCAAAACCACCAACACCTGACTTTTCCAACTCTGTCGCTCCACCCCTTGCCTCTTAGGAAAACTCCTCCTGCCTTCCTTCCCCACCCAAAATTTCACGCAGATTCCAAATCTAAACTCCGTTTTCACATCCAAACCCTCCTTCATGACGATTTCCAACTTTTCTCATCCCAAAACCATCAACACCCACCCTTTCCCAACTCTATCCCTCCCACATTCCTATCACCTTCCTTCCCATCCCTTACCGGAAAACTCCTTCCTTCCTTCCAGAGGTGGGGTGGGGAAATGTTTCTTCCTCTCGGACTTATTCCTCCCAGCACATCCTTGGCCAACTCCCTTCCTACCAGAGGGGGGGCTGAGTCAGCATTTCACATTTTGTCCTTGCGCCTGCCACGGGGTTACTACTCTTTAATAATTACAGAATGCTCATCACTGCTCTCAGTGGGATACAAGATCTTCGCGGAGGTACCTGAAAGGAGTCATAGACCTTTTTATCGCTGAACAATCGGCTCATATCAGGCTGGCTTTGTGTCATCACAATAAGAGTTTGGACTGATCATGACAAACGGACCACTCAATCGATTCTCACGCCTTCCAATCGTGTCATACAACAGCGTGCCATATATTCTTGGAGAGCCTACGTTCTCAGTCTTCAAATGAAATATGATAAACTTGAATCCGTCAATGAATTTGCTGAATAGTGCTCAAAATGTGAAAATCGCTCAATTTACACATCGCCATTTTTCAATAAGAAAGCATGTGAGCATGATAATGAATGAAGTACGGGGAGAACGAGCATTTTCTGGGCTCTCTTAATGTGCTGATCATCAAAATCGGTGAGGTAATAAAAAATTAATGAGATAGTGAAGTTATCACAAAGTCATGACTTTTTCGACTGAAAATGTCATATTGTCACTTTTCTATGAAAATGATCATGTTTGGTATATTCAGAATCCTTGCGATGTGGGGAGTACGAACATGTAAGTTTTATTCAAATTAGTTCAATAGTTCCTTTTCAAACTTCTTCAACATTTTTTGTCATTGCCGCTAAAGTACACAAACATGAAAGGTAAGCAATCTGCGATCAGCATGACAGAACAAAGAAATGCCTTCTTTATTTATTTTGTTTTGACCCGCAGTTCACCTTACATGATGCTTGTGTACTTTAGCGGTAACAACAAAAAAGTTGAATAAGTTTGAAAAGGAACTATTGAACTAATTTGAATAAAACTTGCATATTCTTGCCTCCCACATCAAAGAGATTCTGATGATACCAACATGAATATTTTTGATGAAAAAATGAGATCATAATATTTTCAGCAGAAGAGTCATGATAACTTTTTTGATGACAGTTTTGTGATAACTTTAACGATCTCATTAATTTTTCATTGCCACCGATTTTGATGACCAGTATATCAAAAGAGAGCTCAGAAATGATCGTTCCGTAATTACTACACTGCCCAACACACACTGTGCCAGACAGGCAGGAGTTCTCGAGTAAGTTATCAATTTTTTTCTCACTTTACTTATATTTACACAGTCCTTTTTTTTCATTACCTACCATTTGAATATTATCAACATTTACATTTGTGTTTTATTCTTATTTTTTACATTGGTTTTACTTACTGAATAGTTCGATTTGAGATTTAATTCATTATTAATTGTGTTTCGTCTAAGGTTAGCCCTTGCTAATTTGATTCCATGCTTGATTCATTACCATACTAACATGTTTTCTTATTGAAAAATTGCGATTTGTAAATTGAGCGGCTTTCACATTTTGAGTACTCCAGCAAATACTTTAACAGCCCATTTGAAGGCTGAGAATACAAGCTCTCCAATAATGTATGACATGTTGTTGCACGACACAATTGGAAGGCATGAGAATCGATTGGGTTTCAACATAACTTGGGTGTTCCGTTTTTTATGATCAGCTCTGTGACTGTAAAAGGCAAATCCACTATCGATCAGCTGTTTATTGTTAGGCAATTTCTGTAGAAATACTTGGAATAAAATTAGGACAGATGACATCTAATCGTCGATTTCAAGAAAGCATATGATAGTATACACAGACCAACCTTATGTAGGGTAACAAGAAATTCGGAGAAGTTTGTCAGATTGTCAAAATTGTGCTACGAAGCAAGCAAATGTTGTGTGAGAGTTGGAGGCCAAGTCACAGACGCTTTTTTGTTCTCCTCCGACTTGAAACAGTGATGCCCTCCAGCTCCAATATTGATCAATTTCGACTGAAGTGGGTGATGAGACAAGTGAGAACTTCGGGTGGATTGAATCTAGAAGACCTGAATTGTGACCGGTTGGCATATGTGGATGATGTCGATTTAATGGCCGAGAGCCTGGTAGTGCTGGATAGAAAGTAGGTGGATACGGTGAGGCAAGAATTCTGCCAAATAAGTGGCCGGGACGACTGGATGGTTGTGGCGCAGAATCGAGTCGAATGGAACTGCAGTGGCAAATGGTCTGCATGGCCTGAGACCTCCGGACGGAGTGAGTATATTTGCAGAAAAGCGACAACTCAAAGATTTTAATTTGATATAGAGTAAATAATTCTAAAATAAATACAAAGTAGATATAAGCAAGGGAATGAAAACTAACTTATTTTAAGCACTTTCGACAACTCTAGTCATAATAAGATAACGTCATTAAGCAAAGGATGCTAAATAGTCTTGCTTCAAAAGCTAAAAACATTCAATTCATATAGGGGCCAGCTATGAAAGGAGATTAAGTGAAAATTCTGAAATCGAGACATGAACAACTGGAAATTAGCATAGATAAGGTAAATGGGTTGATTTTTGTTTTCTTTTATTCAATTCGATAGAAGGAATGTCTGTTTTAAATTCACAAAGAAAGTACTCGTGTGGTGTGTCAAGTCCTTCTTGATTGATTCAAAATGAAATGACTTAAGTATCAAAGATTACATACTACACCTGACTTTCACTACCAGCATTTCAGATTTGCATTAAGCAAGTTAGTGAAGTTTCGACGGGCATTCATTAAATACGGCTCGCATCACTTTAAACACACTCGCCTAAGTTAGTGCGCCTGCAATAATTAAAATTTGACGCTTTTTGCAAACACATTGAAAATAGAATAATTGAATATTGAGTTGCATTCTCAGTTGAAAAATGGAAACAGACCTAAATAGCTGCCATTTCATTCAATGTCAGGAATTATCAGAAGGCATAATTTACATTTCAGGTCTGTTTCCATTTTTCAAGTGAGGATGCAATTCAATATTTAACTATTCTATTTATACCAGCATTTCAGTCTACGAATTTGTAGCAATCTCCTTTTCATAATTTGCATTTTGCAATTAAAGAACTCACAGTCTTACACACAACCCAAATGAAGATAATGACTGGAACAGTCCTATAATATTAGATTAATTAATATTTTTGGGTAGGCTATATTGGAATGTCAATCAAATCTAATTAAATGATATGTGAGCGAAGTGTTCGACTACTCATCGCTTCATCGGTTTCTCTGTTCTTGCTCAATTATGCATATGTACTAGTATGGACCTAACATGAAACTATGCTGTAGAGCCACATTGATCCATGCAAATACTTACTACACCTTTCATATTTTTCAGGAGCCTATTCACATTGGTGGATCGTCCAACTTCCCGAAATCTTCGGTATCGATTGATGGAATGGATATTCGCACGAATGGTGCCACCCAAGACCACAGCAATTTTTTGCGATGGCTTTTCTAGTTTTCAATTTAAGTCACGGACCTTCGCAGGAAGAAACTTTGGAGTGCCTCGAGTGCTCTCTGAACACCAGAATGAATTTCAGTAAGAAATGCTCCGAGCATTATATGAGAACTCTGAACTTTATTTGACCCTCAATCAGGCGCATTAATGGAAAATTTTCTTATTTGTTTATTGTTGCAAATAAGTATGACATCAAGCTGATTTATAGCCGAATTAGTAATCTATGAACAACTTTTAAGATTGTGACATATAATCTGATTTTGCATGATGGCCTAAAAAATGAATAATGTTTTCTACCCGTAGTATAATAGCATGCAGAAATACTTGAAATTGCTTGAAATGCGCAATAATGACACAATGTAGTAGGCCTGTAACTTCTATCTTTCAAAGTAATTGTTGATTTATTGACTTTGACAACATGTTCAGGGTGACCAGTTAAGGACGCCGGATTGAATTCAATAGCCATATCCACGATACTGAAGGAAGATATGTTATTAATTAAATGCCTGGAATATTTACAAAGGTAGGTAACTTCATTTTCCATCGTCAATTTGCTATGAATTTGATGCAGAAGTTGCATTGGGTGAGTTCTACTCATAATGGTAATAGAACACCTGGCACAGTCACACCACTTGCCATTTGTATTATTGGATAAAAAATCCCAGGGCATCTTTATGCCATCGGTCACATCAGTTGCCTCCTTAGTACAATTACCCTTACAAAGTTCAAGTTGCACAACAGTTTGAAACTTGCGACCATGCAGTTCGCCAAGATTGTACCAATTTTGCGCTTAAGAATCAGCAAGTGAATCCAATGTTTACGAGGAGAACAATCTTTACGACGAGACCTATTTTCATATCGACGATTGCGTAAAGAAACAAAATTTTCGAATATGGTCCACAGACGATCCTCAAGTGAGGATCGATTACCCTACATGAGAAGCCATTGCAACCCGACCAATGTGCGGTATGGTGTGGTGGAGTGATTAGATCATATTTTTGAAAATGAAAATGGAGCTGTCAAGGTAAATGGCGATTGTCATTCAAGGATGATAAATGAGTTCCTTTGCCTCAACTCGAAACCTTAGATGAACAAGACTTATGGTTACAACTAAATGGTGCAACTAAACATACTGCACGAGAAACCACACAGTTCATCAGAGAATAATTTCCTGATCGCCTTTTCTCCAGCAATGGTTATCATCAATCGATGGCCACCAGGATCATGTCTCTTGTCCCCATATGATTTCCATGATCTATCTGGACTATGTGAAATCGCGGGCATATAAAAAAACCAACAGGATTGCTCAATTAAAGCACGAGATCCGAGGTGTAATTGGTGGACTCACGCCAAACTTGTGTGAAAGAGTGATTGAACATTTCCTTCACAGAATAGGAGTATGCTGTGACTGCAGAGGTGGTCATTTAAAGGATGGTGTTTTTCATAAGTGAATATGCAGACTGTGGATGAAAAATTGTCTTGTGAATGCAATATCAAACATATTTAATCCTTTTTTCGTATTTCAATTAATTTCCTTGTAAACCGACAATGCAAAATGAAGTTGCATGCCTATGTAGATATTCTGGGCAACAAATCAATAACATATCAGTAGCATTGTGGATGTGCCTATTGAATTAAATCCAGTGTCCTTAACTGGACACCCTGTATTTGCTCATTGAATTTAGTTTTCGAGAATTTGAATGGTTTTGCTCATTTGATTTTGCTATTTAATCATCACAAGTGTTTGTTTGGTCATTCGATCTAGTTTAATTTTCTTGATTTCAAAAAATACTTTTGCATTTTTTAACACTATGATTTTCATTTTCAAATCTTGTGTCATCATATGTTTACTTGAGCAGATATACCGTTTTGCTTGCACTTGCCAAAGTATATGAAAAACAAATAGAGAGAGACAAACATTTCATTGCTCTCAAAAATGTGAAATGCGCTATTGATGTGGATAATTTTGCGTCATTAGTAGTTCGCATGAGTAGGCTTACTAATGAAATTGACGACCGTGAACCGCTTCCCATAAGTCTCCTATAAGGCCCGTGTGAAAGATCTCATTGAGTTAAATTGCTCCAATGTCACACTTGGATTATCTATGTCACCGAAATCAAAAATTCTTTGTGCAACCTAAGGGAAGATTTCGATCTGTTTTAAAAAATACATATAGTACGAATTAATAAAATAGTTATGAGTTTTATAGAATTTCTGTGTTCTCAATTGTCTTATTATTAAGTGAGATTTCGTAATGTGTAGATATAGAACAATTGCATTATCGCATTGCAAAATTTTGACGCAATCTTCGTTTGGGTAGTTAAAGTAATTTCTGATGCATCCGCTCTCATGTCAAGGCTAATCCAAGTATATGGCGTTGAAGCAGTATAGTCTCAGTGTGCTATCTCTTTTGAGAGCTGAGAGTTGACTTTTTGGGGTTTGCAATGCTGCAAATTTTGAATCTCCGTAATTTGCATCAAGCATCTAGAATGGAGTTTTCCGATGCCCTCTGAGGGCAATCTTTTCACATGTGTTGAGAAGTGATTGAATTTGACTATAACAATGTGCAGCATGAAGTTCACTATCGTAAGCATCAGTGGTACTCATGCGATCCACTGACGTCGCTAAGATAGTTCCATGTCAACATCTTATACTGTACATGAATGAATATGGTAAAATTCTGACTGTAAGTTCTATTTCACTTTTCTGATAAGTACTAAACGGCTATTTCTTTTCAAACATGCATGCATTGTTGCAGAAAATTCTTCAGTACTTATGAGTCCACAGCTTAGCGAGAAACATGAATTCAACATCATCGCCATGGTCTGTGGGCTTATATAAGCGGGCATGCGTTATTTCAAAATTTAGAAAATTGAATCAGATAAAGCGACCAAACGACCAAAATCTAATGACTGTTCTAGAGTAAGTGTTGCGGCAGTTCAGAAACTTTATTCAAAGCATACTATATGGTTTGTCTAAAATACTCCAATCCAATATGGTTTTACTAAAATACTGTATTAAGCAATCTAGCAAACAACAGTGGCTAAGTAATTAAATTAAATGAGCGAAAACTTAAATCAATGACTAAACAACTTATTTTAGATCACAAGGGGTGCTACTCCGGCAGACACAGTGAGTTTCTGCAGGGAGCCAGGCCAAAAGTGAGATTTTCACAGAATTACGTTTACCCTATGCCTACTACAAATTTGCAGGCCTACTGTGTTCTGCCTGGTTTCTCTTCTTGTCAGGCAGGATCAAAGAAATACACATATTAATCCAATGGGACGCAGATTGAAGTTTTTGGCAAAAATGAAACTTTTTATGTTTTCTTATGCTGAGTGAAAGTACTAAGTCTAAAGCCATGATTTTTGACATGGAATTTCCTCAGGTCATTTCCTATCATGTTCAGGTACTTCTGTCTATGAGGCTAAATACATGTTGAATTGGCAAGCTTCTTATGTCGACAAGCACAAGCATTTTTGTCAATTTGATTCGTATTTGACCACATTCTTGTATACATCGCATGTATCTACATCGAACGTGTTGTTCAGGTACTTTTTCAAGAAATTGTCTATTAGATTGTTCTAAGTCGTGCTGCTATGCTGACAGACTAAACATCAATCTAGAAAGTTGCTTCTTTTTCTTTCGACGCACTACATGTACATTTTTACATTTTATACATATTAACTTTTCCAGATAGCCTCATTCACCGAAAGATGGGTATTCATGTGTTTGCGAGCCAAATGAATAGAATTTTGCGTATTTGCTGGCATTATTACAATATGTTGTTGAATCGGCACAAAAAAGATTGTAATTATTCTTGTTAACAGATGTCATTTTGTTAAAGATGGTGCCACACATATCTTGTGTAACCATATGAACTTGTCGCAACAGTTCAGAATTTTTTCATATAAGGAGTTTTTTTGATCGTTGGTTGGTTTTCCTGCTGACGAAACTAAAATGTGACTCACTGGTGTCGAGATTTGTGTTTGATAACTAACATGTGATTTTCGTTCGCCCATTGTTTTATGATAATTTTCAATTTGTGTTTTATGAAAAAAATTGACTTTGTCTGGTTTCCGTGTGGGAGTGCTCATTAATCCTGCTAAGGAGTACCTATAATTCTATGATTATGTAAACTTCTGAAATATTTGCATATATTTTTTACAATGTTGCACATCATTTGGAAACATATGAAACCTCTACAATGAAAATAAAATTTTGTGTACTAATAAATTTGCTTTCTATGTATCTCCTGATGGTCTCTCTGGAACCGTTTATTTTAGTCCTCGTCTCTCAAGTATCAATGATAAAAACATCATTGATGATTACATAGCTCGGAATAGACAAAAATTAATTGATCAGGTGGGAATGCTGGTAAATAATTATAGGGAAAGCTTTAGTAAATCCTTTCCAATAGCAAAAATTCTGTATCCGTAGTCTACTTATGTAGTGAAATGAGTAGTGCAGTCTCACATGCGAAATTGTACGTGGCCATGCATTTTGCGGTGAAGCGAGCCAATAGGAATGCAGGAATTGCATGAACTATCGGCCTCACTCGCCACGAATTCACCTGCAATTGGCAACAATAGGGCGTGGCATGATAATGTTTAGCAGCTGCATTAGTTCGTGGCGAGTGTTGGCCACTCGTACTTCCTGGTGTTCACTTTTGTTGCCAATGTTTCGTGGTGAGTTAGTGGCGACTTTGGTGGCGAGGCATTTACAGTGTACTTCAGATTCACCCTCGAAACAGTGCTCATCGTCATTAATTGTCATCAGTGTTATTCAGTATCGTTTTTTCGATAGCTTCGACGTTTCGATCTCCAAGATGTTGTGCGGTCATGGCTAATAATTGGCATTACAGCAGGTATGAACAAAGCTTCTTCAATGCGCTGTGCAAGTTTACAGTGTTTGCATGTAATTGAAAGATGTTGTGCGGTCATGGCTAATAATTGGCATTACAGCAGGTATGAACAAAGCTTCTTCAATGCGCTGTGCAAGTTTACAGTGTTTGCATGTAATTGAAAGACTGTCACCGCTCGTATATTGTAATCAAATTCTCGTAAGTATTCCATAGCGATTTTTTGTAAGGATATTTAGCAAACAATCTCAAATGCGACTTTTCCTCCACAAGAAATCAATTGATTTAACTTACAGTACTTGCACCTACATGAATTGAAATATGAGCTGCTGAAATTGCTTTTTCTCATCTCGATAATCATGTCCAATTGAAATCAAGGAAATCTAAAATTCATGACGAATCGTTTATCCAATAATGATCGGTCGATATCACCGATTTCCACATGTTGACACATGTAAGTATAAGGAAATTGTCGAAAACCGCCTGCATTGCTCCTGCCTGAATCTGACTCAGATATATCTTACACATACTGTAGATTTTAAAATGACGACTAAATTCAATGAATAATGATGAATACTGCATGTTATTGGAACTATATGAATACATCAATTTTGATTTGCAGGTACACATCGATCTACTCGTACTATGGCAAATGCTATTGATCTCGATGAAGATTCTGAATTCCAAATAGATGATGAAATTGTAGAATCAAGCAAGAAAAAAAGAAAAGTCAATGCTGAATTGGATAAGCATTTTGAGAGATATTTTAGGGAGGACAAGGCACATTGGAAGTGCAAGTATTGTTCATATGTATAATGACTAAGGACATGGACCAATGGAAGAAAACGGGCTGCAGTTCAGGAATCCTTATCGTCATGTAAGGCTGGTGCACAAGAAAAGGATATCCACAGAAGTAACAGTAGGTCCTCTTGATGTGTTTAGACTCTCAAACCTCTTAAAATCCCCTAGCAGCAGTGGATCAGTGAAATCGACGACATCGCAAGGCGACGCAGATTCGCTCCGTCGTTGTGACGGAAGGTATTATTCGACAGGCTATGGAAGATCTTTTCATCACGTGTACTTTGCCCTTTACTCTTGCTGAGGAAAGTAAATTCAGAAACTTTACATATCTATGCCTCACAGCAAAGGACAGTAACTGTTCCAAAATACCTAAGGGCGACGCTTTACGCAATGGTATAATCTCGAGAGTGGATGATATGAAATCAGCACTCAAAAGCCGCCTTGCTGACGAATCGCCTGACATTATTCACTTGGCTTTGGACAGCTGGACATCTCCGAATTTTCATTCATTTATGGCGTTCACTTGTCATTTTGCGGATAGTGAATGTATGCAAAAGGAAGAACTTCTAGATTTCTTCGATCTTAGTCACACGGGATCATCGGTTGCAGTCCAAGTATATAAATGTATCGAACAATACGACTTAGTCGATAAGATAGGATGTTTTACGATGGATAACGCTTACAATAACGACACAATAATTCGAGAGCTCTCCAGATTACTGAAGCGAGACGAATGGTTGTCTTTACAGCGCCGGTGTAACAGTTTATTTTTACTCCCTGACAAAATTTACTCCCCAGTAAATTTTTCCTAGGAAATTTTTACTCCCCCAGTAAAATTTGCCTAGGAAATATTTACTCCCCCCTGACAAAATTTACTCCCCCAGTAAATTTGGCCTAGAATATTCTACTCCCTAGTAAATTTAGCCTATCCGATGCAGTTTGACTAGCTGATTTCAAATCTGTCATTGTTATCCCACAAAAACCCAGTTTTTGCTCAGTAAATGCGATTTTACTTTTTTGGAAGTCAGTTTGTGAAGTTAGCGGAACCATTTTTTGTTACTGACTACTGTTTTCTTCAATTCATGCTAGTCCCATCAATTTGAGGTTCCTAAGAACGAATCTGCAATCAGAATTGTGAAATTCTATCTCATATCAGAGAACTCTAGTAAAAATTTACTGGGGGAGTAAATTTTGTCAGGGGGGAGTAAAAATATCCTAGGAAAAATTTACTGGGGGAGTAAAAATTTCATAGGCAAAATTTACTGGGGAGTAAAAATATCCTAGGAAAATTTACTGGGGAGTAAATTTTGGCGGGAGTAAAAATTGACTGGTACACCGGCCTCGCTGTTTTGCGCATATCAGAGATCTAGCCTGCCAATCTTTCCTCAAACATTTCGGCGCATACGGAAAAGGAGCACCAGCTCAGGATAAAGAACAAGCACTCTCGAATCAAAGCTTTGATAATACAATCGATCAAGAAGAAGAAAACATGATTGAAACTGATTCTGATAAATAGAAGAAACATCTTCTGCTCCGAATACGTTACATAATTAAGAAAATTCGAAGCAGTCCTGATCAAAGGAACAATTTCTTGATTCAGTGTAGGTTATCTGGATATCCAGACCTTAATACTGGACTGTTAATACTGGACGTAAAAACACGTTGGAATTCAACGTTCACTATGCTAAACCGCCTACTTCATGTTCGCAGTTGATTCGATAATTGTATTAAGTTTAATCCGTGTGTGGATGGCAAACGACTTGGACGACTCAGTCTCAATGAGCAGGATTGGAAGGTTGTTGAAGCAATGAATTCCCTACTGAAGCCATTTCATGAGTAAACAGAAAATATCTCGGGCTCTAAATATCCTACTTTAAACGAGGTCATGCCCATCTTCGTGACTTTATTCAAGTTTTTGGAGAATAAGATTGATCAAGAGAGTGATGTGAACCTGAAAGAAGCCCTTTCTGAAGCTCACAGATGTCTCGCGAAATATTACAATCGTATACAGACGACTCTCAATACTGCATTTGTGCAGTATTATTGGATCCGAGATTGAAAAAGGAGTTCTTCACTGAAACAGGATTTCAGGAATTGTATCCAAGTGTTTTGGAATCGCCCATAAAGTACCTGGAAGAACGGTGTAGAAAGGTAGCAACATCGAAACTCACGGCGAAGGGTAGATGAATCCTCAAACAACACCAAGACGACATCGGGAATATTCAACTACTTCAGAAAGAAATCCACAAGCGGATACAAAGAGGAACTATTGTCCTACTTACCCCTTCCACGCGAAGAAGAAGCCGTTGATCCATTGAAGTGGTGGTCCCTTCACCAAATACAGTTTAAAAACATTTCGAAAATTGCTAGGGATATTTTGTCTGCTCCGGCTTCACTTGTTAGTGTTGAGTGAGTGTTCAATATGGGCAGGGATGTCATTGGTTAAGGCGGCAGTAATAATCCCATCCCAAAATCAAGTCCTAAATGAGGAGCAATGAGTCATCATGCTGACTCAGCCACCCCCCTCTGGAAGGAAGGAAGAGAGGTGAGAGAGGTGGCCAAGGATGTGATGGGAGGAATGGGTCCGTGAGGAGAAAACTGTTCCCTACCCCCCCCTCTCTGGAAGGAAAGAAGGAGTCTTCCAGCAAGGGGTAGGAAGGAAGGTGATAGGAATGTGGGAGGGATAGAGTGAGAAAAGGTGGGTTTTGGTGGTTTTTGGAATGAAAAAAGTCGGAAATCGTCATGAAGCAGGGTTCGGATGTGAAATTTGAGTTTAGATTTGGAATCTTCGTGAAATGTTGGGTGGGGAAGGAAGGCAGGGAGGCAAGGGGGTGACAAGCTCTTGCGAGTGTCGTCAGAAAGTATATGATGTTGTACGAAAGTTTTTACTGCCACACAGGTTGATGTATAGCCAGAAAGTTTGATCATCGAAGCTTTATTCGCAAGTCTAGTCAGAAAGTGTATCATGTTGTACAAACGTTTTACTACAACACAGGTTGATGTATAGTTAGAAAGTTTGATCATGGCGTTTTATGAAACACACATGTCATAAAATGTGAGCGTTAGTGTAGTCAAATAGTTTTACTGCGACACACGTTTGAGAAAGTAAAGTTTGATCATCGATGTTTATTCGTGAGTGTCGTCAGAAAGTGTATCATGGTTTGCAAAGTTAGTGTAGTCAAATGATTTTACCGCGACGCATGTTTGAGAAAGTAAAGCTTGATCATCGAAGTTTTATGACTGACCGATCTCATCACAGCACTAGAAAGTTTTATCGAAAAGGTTTTACTGCAGAGTGTAGATTGTCTTGTAACTTACTTTCACAGTGTTAGAAAGTTTTATTGGAGACAGTTGCCAAATGTTCCCTTATTAGAAATTCAAACTTCATTACTGTTAGATTAGCTTCATCAGGTTTACTAAAAGCAGTTTTCTACTGCAGTGAGACTGAGAGTTTAGAATGTTATATGAAAACAGTGTTCACCACAGCGCTAGAAAGTTTTACTGCACTGTGTAGATTGTTTCACAGTGTTAAAAGGTCTTATAGTAAGCGTTGAATGTTTTATAAAACCAGACGTTGTCACAAACGTTGAGTGTGTGTTCCATGACATTGAATCGCGTGGGTCGTAAAAGTCCATAAACCAAGGCTAGGCTCCCCTACGGTTGGATTTAGGGTTTTATATCACATGCGTTAACCGTTCGTGTAGAATACGTGAAGCACATGTTCGCTTAAAAGTCTAAACGCAAATGTTGAAATAAGTTTCGTAAGAAGTCTTTGACAGGCTGTTGTGAAACTTAGCCACCGTTGAAGAAATGTTTCTGCAGTCACACTCGTTAGCGTACCAGCTTTACTAAATATGTTGTTTGCCTTTATCAAATTGAATGCGTGTGTAGACTGTTTTGTAAATAAAGACAGACAGTGTGTTTGCACTCTGCATCGGCAGCATACAAGTATACACATAACAACCTGTAACGTTGTAAGTCGAATGCATGTGAGTTAGGAAACACTCAAAACCTGTGTGAGATAAAAATCAACCTGCTAGATGAAGTGAAGCACAAAAGTGTCACAACTAGTTAACGGGAAATAAAGGAGAACTGTGACAACGTTTACACTCATCATAGACAGATGAACATATAGTCTAACTTTCTGACATTCAAATGAAATTCGTAAACAAGAACCGTAGTGTAAGAAACTTTATGACAACAACTTTATGTTGGTAAAACTTTCATAGATTGCAGTCGTGTTTAAAGCTGATATAAAGACCTGTAGAAATACATAAGTCTGAGATGCAGTTCAACGACTCGACCATTGAACTCACAAAATGAACACGTCTGTGTAATGAACACGCTCATCAGTAGGAAACAGCAAAGCATGTCATTGAATGATGAAGACTGACTGATATAACGAAATTATTTCATGAGTATGAAACAGCGAACATTAGGACTGACCATGAGCATGAAAGGCTAGAATCAAAGTTTGCTTTTCATGTGCTTGACAAATGAAACCGTGTCTCATTTCTAAACGAATCGTGCATTGATAATAGAATCAACATTGAAACCTGCATCAAGTGATTTTCTGTGCGAATGCAGACGATGTGAAAATGACATACGGATTGACATTTAACATTGCTTGCAATACTCAACACGTTGCCATTCAAAATGTTTATCATAAAACCCATCAGTGAAGCAGATGTTCCCCTCCTGTGCACACAAAGAATCACGAGTGCACTCTGTCGCCTGTTTGTCGCGCTAGCCCCTCAGCAGATAGAGTAGAACACAAATATGTACGCGCGCTCTCTCTCTCTCTCTCTCTCTCTCTCTGGCACCCGTCTGTCACATTAAACAGAGATCTATCGCATCTGTCCCACGAGCAAGGATGCAGGAACCTATCGTCATCTCAGACCTCCCACCTAGCTGATTCCCACACAGCTCATTGCTATCGCACCGGAAGGGAGATTCACGCGATAAATGCATCTAAGTTTGTTGAGTGGTTGAGGGTGGCAGTCAATGAAAATATGACTTCCCTTTTCTTCCTCCAACCATAAGTTTAGAGCGATTTGACTGCGCGAAACAGACATTTGAAAAGCTGTATCATTCTCATATAAAGCAGAGTGTCTTACATTTTACTATCATAATCATGTCCGAGAAGCCGACTGCACAAGTTACCCCATATAGGATTACTTATATGGGCGAAACTTTTCTCTCCGATGAGTGTCAGGATATAGTATTTCAGTTTATGAAATACTATTCCTTGTTCGATGAATCGAACGTTATACCACCACCCGAATCCCCGATGATGGATCCGCAGGAATCTCCGAGTGAGACCGAGACGGTGGGGAGTGAGGCCGAGACGGTGACGAGCGAGGCCGAGACGGTGGAAAGTGAGGAGATGATGTAGAGTGAGGACTCGGAAAGTGATAACATGGAAAGTGAGGAAGTGGAAGCGAGTGAAGATGTCATTGTGATATCGGATGATGAAGTAAGAGTTTTACACATACGATACGCATACGAATGGCTGTCATCTCAACTCGTTCATGTTTTCTTTCAGTGATGGAGTGAGTGATGGGCGTTCTTTAGTTCATAAAATCATCATGCACACATACAGCACACTGTTTCACCACATTTCCTCGTGAATGCATCATGAGTGCTTATAAGAACTTCCTTCTAATGCAGCTAAAGCGGTCCCAAGACCGCCACATATCTTCGGATATGGAATGCGGAGGGGAAGGTTAAATGATGAAATGGAATGGAGGGAAGCCACCCTTGCACCACTTTTGCACCACTTGCAGCCACAAACACATTTCTATCTTCATTAAGATGACATTCAATCACTTGAATTCTGATGTGACTTTACAAACTAACTTTACAAACACTGAAAGGATTCTAACATGATTTCATACTTTACAAACATCAACTTTATTTCTAACTTTGCAAACAGTGAAATGCTTGTGACTATATTTCATACTTTACCTATCTTACAAACACTGAAATGCTTGTCACTTTATTTATACTTGACCTATAAATTGCTAAAGTCCATCATCTATGGGGATAGGGTTAGGTACGGTTGGATTTAGGGTTTTATATAACACAAATGAACGATCTCTTTTAGTGTAGAATACGTGATGCATATGTTCGCTTTATAAAATGACTTTCAATGTAAGACTTAATTTCATGGTGAAAAGACAGGTTTCATATCGTTGATAAGGGATAGTTACATACTCATTATGTTATACACTTTACATTTGATGCGGTCAGCTGAAAGGTGATTGATGCATGTTCAATAGAAGAGTTGTATGTATCTTAGTGATTGGAATAATAAGTGTGTAAAGAGTTGATTAGGAAAATATATAATAGTCAACGCATGAAAGTTTCTTGTTATCCAAGCTAGAAATATATGAACATCATTCATCAGTCAGTGTTGTATTTTAAAAGTCGTATGCTGACAGAGACATAAGTTTAATAAATTATACAGCAAAACTCCTAAATCACTAAAACCATAGGATAGGTATCCCTGTGTTAAGATTTAGGGATTTAGCGTTTTAGAAGTACAAGTTACATTGATAAATCACTAAGTCCATAGCATAGTCAACCCTATGACAAGACTTAGCGTTTTATATGATCCATGTTAGCAATATCTGCTCGTGTAGAATGTGACTCAATGAGTTTAGTCAGATAATGTATCATCAACTTTATTCACTTAGTTATATGATGGAGAAAGTGTGAGATAGAAGTGAAAGTGATCTCATAAAGTTTAGAACACATAGTAGTAGCATTGTAGGAATAAGTAAAGTGAAAAGTTATGTCGCATGAAATCAGTGATGCAAGGTTAGCTCGCATTGAAATGAATTGGTAGTGTAACAAACAAGCTATGTGGGATTCAGCATATGTTTGAAGACAAGCGCTGTTAAAAGGTTTTGAGATGATGTGAATTTTATCACGTCATGTTCATGGATGTAACAGAATGAATGTCTCTACTGGTTGAGTGTATAAGATAGAACACATGTCATAGTTGTTGCATGTAAACTGGAGGTTCATATTTGACGAAAGCAAAGATTGAGATTGCAAAGTTTAATGAATAGGTAGTGTAGCAAACTGGTTAGACATAGTTATAAGAAACCGCAGTAACATATCGAGATAGTATCATATTGCATTAGGACTGTTAATTTATGAAAGTAATTTACGTAAAATTAAACTGAAGTAGTTTGTATACTTGATGAAGACAAGATACTATGAGTGTGAACGTAGGAATAGCATGCAATGGAGTATGCGTTGAAATGATTGTATGCCAACTGTATATAAAAAGTTATTTCCAACAGCAAATGAGTAACGCGAACGTATTATGGTGCTACAAGTCTTTCATATTGATGAGGTTGACTGGAAGAAATGACTGTTGTCATAAATAAGAAATTCAGCCTATGTTAAAAGTCAGGTACTGCGAAAGTTTTTATGATGATATTTGTCAAGATTGAATGCAAAGTATCACATCATGTTTATAGATGAAAAGCGGAAGAGAATAAATGTCTTTACAGGTTTTGAGTGTATAGGATAGAACACATGAAACAGTTACACTATGTAAATAAAGTTAAAGGGTCACAGTTGATGAAAGGTAGCTTTGATAGACTTCACATGGGTTGTTATGTAGAATGAATTGATATTCATAAATGGAAGTATGATGTAGTGATAAAGTGTTTCTAAGCCTTTCTTATGAGTGTCTATGTAAGGCTGACTTTCATAAGTTGAGAAATGACTGTCTTCATAAGTGCAGAATAAAAGTATTTAGCTAGCGTGCATTATCTTTCAGGGATGATTGAACTCAAGTATTGTTATGCAGTATGTCTTGTGATGATATTTCGAATTGAACACTGTATCAAGTCATAAGCATGGGTATGAAGTATAATAGAATAAATGTTTCATTCACAGGTTGAGAATATAGGAGGCACAAAGTATTGGTTGGATGTCATAGAGGGAAAAGCAAGTAACTTATAGAGTGACAGAGTCGGTGTGTATGTGAAAGTATGTTAACGTATACATCCTATCCGAGAAATAGTATTAGGTCTCTGTGCAGATGTCTCAATAATGTTTCATGGTTGTATTGGAATAAATCTGGTCAGTTGGGTAGTTCTCCCTTTAATTTTTTCTTTATATTCTCTCTCTCTCTATGTCTGCTTGTGTGTATTTTCTTCTTTGTATCTGGCTTGGTGAGTGTTGTGACTTTTTAAGTTGGTTTCCTTTAGAGTGTAGAATATTCATTTCGTATAGAATATGATAATAGGAATATATTAAGGGTAGTATCTTCGTATATTGCAAGAGGTATAGCATCATGGTTAACAAGGTAGCAGCTAAATGATGCCATTTGCTTCTTCTGTTTTTGTATAATGTTCATTAGTTTGATGAATGGTTATAAGTCATCGCTTTATTATCACGCACTCATACGCACATAGACACGCTCACGCAAACATGCATGGAATTCGCTCACATAGAGCTGCTACCTTGCTAACCATGATGCTATACCTCTTGCAATATACCAAGATACTACCCTTAATATATTCCTATTATCATATTCTATACGAAATGAATATTCTATACTCTAAAGGAAACCAACTTAAAAAGTCACAACACTCACCAAACCAGATACAAAGAAGAAAATACACACAAGCAGACATAGAGAGAGAGAGAATATAAAGAAAAAATTAAAGGGAGAACTACCCAACTGACCAGATTTATTCCAATACAACCATGAAACATTATTGAGACATCTGCACAGAGACCTAATACTATTTCTCGGATAGGATGTATACGTTAACATACTTTCACATACACATCGACTCTGTCACTCTATAAGTTACTTGCTTTTCCCTCTATGACATCCAACCAATACTTTGTGCCTCCTATATTCTCAACCTGTGAATGAAACATTTATTCTATTATACTTCATACCCATGCTTATGACTTGATACAGTGTTCAATTCGAAATATCATCACAAGACATACTGCATAACAATACTTGAGTTCAATCATCCCTGAAAGATAATGCACGCTAGCTAAATACTTTTATTCTGCACTTATGAAGACAGTCATTTCTCAACTTATGAAAGTCAGCCTTACATAGACACTCATAAGAAAGGCTTAGAAACACTTTATCACTACATCATACTTCCATTTATGAATATCAATTCATTCTACATAACAACCCATGTGAAGTCTATCAAAGCTACCTTTCATCAACTGTGACCCTTTAACTTTATTTACATAGTGTAACTGTTTCATGTGTTCTATCCTATACACTCAAAACCTGTAAAGACATTTATTCTCTTCCGCTTTTCATCTATAAACATGATGTGATACTTTGCATTCAATCTTGACAAATATCATCATAAAAACTTTCGCAGTACCTGACTTTTAACATAGGCTGAATTTCTTATTTATGACAACAGTCATTTCTTCCAGTCAACCTCATCAATATGAAAGACTTGTAGCACCATAATACGTTCGCGTTACTCATTTGCTGTTGGAAATAACTTTTTATATACAGTTGGCATACAATCATTTCAACGCATACTCCATTGCATGCTATTCCTACGTTCACACTCATAGTATCTTGTCTTCATCAAGTATACAAACTACTTCAGTTTAATTTTACGTAAATTACTTTCATAAATTAACAGTCCTAATGCAATATGATACTATCTCGATATGTTACTGCGGTTTCTTATAACTATGTCTAACCAGTTTGCTACACTACCTATTCATTAAACTTTGCAATCTCAATCTTTGCTTTCGTCGAATATGAACCTCCAGTTTACATGCAACAACTATGACATGTGTTCTATCTTATACACTCAAACAGTAGAGACATTCATTCTGTTACATCCATGAACATGACGTGATAAAATTCACATCATCTCAAAACCTTTTAACAGCGCTTGTCTTCAAACATATGCTGAATCCCACATAGCTTGTTTGTTACACTACCAATTCATTTCAATGCGAGCTAACCTTGCATCACTGATTTCATGCGACATAACTTTTCACTTTACTTATTCCTACAATGCTACTACTATGTGTTCTAAACTTTATGAGATCACTTTCACTTCTATCTCTCACTTTCTCCATCATATAACTAAGTGAATAAAGTTGATGATACATTATCTGACTAAACTCATTGAGTCACATTCTACACGAGCAGATATTGCTAACATGGATCATATAAAACGCTAAGTCTTGTCATAGGGTTGACTATGCTATGGACTTAGTGATTTATCAATGTAACTTGTACTTCTAAAACGCTAAATCCCTAAATCTTAACACAGGGATACCTATCCTATGGTTTTAGTGATTTAGGAGTTTTGCTGTATAATTTATTAAACTTATGTCTCTGTCAGCATACGACTTTTAAAATACAACACTGACTGATGAATGATGTTCATATATTTCTAGCTTGGATAACAAGAAACTTTCATGCGTTGACTATTATATATTTTCCTAATCAACTCTTTACACACTTATTATTCCAATCACTAAGATACATACAACTCTTCTATTGAACATGCATCAATCACCTTTCAGCTGACCGCATCAAATGTAAAGTGTATAACATAATGAGTATGTAACTATCCCTTATCAACGATATGAAACCTGTCTTTTCACCATGAAATTAAGTCTTACATTGAAAGTCATTTTATAAAGCGAACATATGCATCACGTATTCTACACTAAAAGAGATCGTTCATTTGTGTTATATAAAACCCTAAATCCAACCGTACCTAACCCTATCCCCATAGATGATGGACTTTAGCAATTTATAGGTCAAGTATAAATAAAGTGACAAGCATTTCAGTGTTTGTAAGATAGGTAAAGTATGAAATATAGTCACAAGCATTTCACTGTTTGCAAAGTTAGAAATAAAGTTGATGTTTGTAAAGTATGAAATCATGTTAGAATCCTTTCAGTGTTTGTAAAGTTAGTTTGTAAAGTCACATCAGAATTCAAGTGATTGAATGTCATCTTAATGAAGATAGAAATGTGTTTGTGGCTGCAAGTGGTGCAAAAGTGGTGCAAGGGTGGCTTCCCTCCATTCCATTTCATCATTTAACCTTCCCCTCCGCATTCCATATCCGAAGATATGTGGCGGTCTTGGGACCGCTTTAGCTGCATTAGAAGGAAGTTCTTATAAGCACTCATGATGCATTCACGAGGAAATGTGGTGAAACAGTGTGCTGTATGTGTGCATGATGATTTTATGAACTAAAGAACGCCCATCACTCACTCCATCACTGAAAGAAAACATGAACGAGTTGAGATGACAGCCATTCGTATGCGTATCGTATGTGTAAAACTCTTACTTCATCATCCGATATCACAATGACATCTTCACTCGCTTCCACTTCCTCACTTTCCATGTTATCACTTTCCGAGTCCTCACTCTACATCATCTCCTCACTTTCCACCGTCTCGGCCTCGCTCGTCACCGTCTCGGCCTCACTCCCCACCGTCTCGGTCTCACTCGGAGATTCCTGCGGATCCATCATCGGGGATTCGGGTGGAGGTATAACGTTCGATTCATCGAACAAGGAATAGTATTTCATAAACTGAAATACTATATCCTGACACTCATCGGAGAGAAAAGTTTCGCCCATATAAGTAATCCTATATGGGGTAACTTGTGCAGTCGGCTTCTCGGACATGATTATGATAGTAAAATGTAAGACACTCTGCTTTATATGAGAATGATACAGCTTTTCAAATGTCTGTTTCGCGCAGTCAAATCGCTCTAAACTTATGGTTGGAGGAAGAAAAGGGAAGTCATATTTTCATTGACTGCCACCCTCAACCACTCAACAAACTTAGATGCATTTATCGCGTGAATCTCCCTTCCGGTGCGATAGCAATGAGCTGTGTGGGAATCAGCTAGGTGGGAGGTCTGAGATGACGATAGGTTCCTGCATCCTTGCTCGTGGGACAGATGCGATAGATCTCTGTTTAATGTGACAGACGGGTGCCACAGGGAGAGAGAGAGAGCGCGCGTACATATTTGTGTTCTACTCTATCTGCTGAGGGGCTAGCGCGACAAACAGGCGACAGAGTGCACTCGTGATTCTTTGTGTGCACAGGAGGGGAACATCTGCTTCACTGATGGGTTTTATAATAAACATTTTGAATGGCAGCGTGTTGAGTATTGCAAGCAATGTTAAATGTCAATCCGTATGTCATTTTCACATCGTCTGCATTCGCACAGAAAATCACTTGATGCAGGTTTCAATGTTGATTCTATTATCAATGCACGATTCGTTTAGAAATGAGACACGGTTTCATTTGTCAAGCACATGAAAAGCAAACTTTGATTCTAGCCTTTCATGCTCATGGTCAGTCCTAATGTTCGCTGTTTCATACTCATGAAATAATTTCGTTATATCAGTCAGTCTTCATCATTCAATGACATGCTTTGCTGTTTCCTACTGATGAGCGTGTTCATTACACAGACGTGTTCATTTTGTGAGTTCAATGGTCGAGTCGTTGAACTGCATCTCAGACATATGTATTTCTACAGGTCTTTATATCAGCTTTAAACACGACTGCAATCTATGAAAGTTTTACCAACATAAAGTTGTTGTCATAAAGTTTCTTACACTACGGTTCTTGTTTACGAATTTCATTTGAATGTCAGAAAGTTAGACTATATGTTCATCTGTCTATGATGAGTGTAAACGTTGTCACAGTTCTCCTTTATTTCCCGTTAACTAGTTGTGACACTTTTGTGCTTCACTTCATCTAGCAGGTTGATTTTTATCTCACACAGGTTTTGAGTGTTTCCTAACTCACATGCATTCGACTTACAACGTTACAGGTTGTTATGTGTATACTTGTATGCTGCCGATGCAGAGTGCAAACACACTGTCTGTATTTACAAAACAGTCTACACACGCATTCAATTTGATAAAGGCAAACAACATATTTATTAAAGCTGGTACGCTAACGAGTGTGACTGCAGAAACATTTCTTCAACGGTGGCTAAGTTTCACAACAGCCTGTCAAAGACTTCTTACGAAACTTATTTCAACATTTGCGTTTAGACTTTTAAGCGAACATGTGCTTCACGTATTCTACACGAACGGTTAACGCATGTGATATAAAACCCTAAATCCAACCGTAGGGGAGCCTAGCCTTGGTTTATGGACTTTTACGACCCACGCGATTCAATGTGTTGGAACACACACTCAACGTTTGTGACAACGTCTGGTTTTATAAAACATTCAACGCTTACTATAAGACCTTTTAACACTGTGAAACAATCTACACAGTGCAGTAAAACTTTCTAGCGCTGTGGTGAACACTGTTTTCATATAACATTCTAAACTCTCAGTCTCACTGCAGTAGAAAACTGCTTTTAGTAAACCTGATGAAGCTAATCTAACAGTAATGAAGTTTGAATTTCTAATAAGGGAACATTTGGCAACTGTCTCCAATAAAACTTTCTAACACTGTGAAAGTAAGTTACAAGACAATCTACACTCTGCAGTAAAACCTTTTCGATAAAACTTTCTAGTGCTGTGATGAGATCGGTCAGTCATAAAACTTCGATGATCAAGCTTTACTTTCTCAAACATGCGTCGCGGTAAAATCATTTGACTACACTAACTTTGCAAACCATGATACACTTTCTGACGACACTCACGAATAAACATCGATGATCAAACTTTACTTTCTCAAACGTGTGTCGCAGTAAAACTATTTGACTACACTAACGCTCACATTGTATGACATGTGTGTTTCATAAAACGCCATGATCAAACTTTCTAACTAAACATCAACCTGTGTTGTAGTAAAACGTTTGTACAACATGATATACTTTCTGACGACATTCGCAAGAGCTTGCTCACTAGCGAAGAGAGAAATGAGTGTGTGGTTGCGTGTGGCGCAAGGGTGGCCTCCCGTTTCATCCCTTCATCATTTCGTCTCCGTGATAGAGACAGGCAGAACGCATGGTTCATTCTCGCATGGTTGACCAACTGTCGGGAGACAAGTGCAATGAAGATTTTATGAGGTAACCTGTGGCAGATAGCTAAATGTCACCCTGACGGTCAGAGTACAACGTTGAAACAAAAGGCAACCACTTGGAAACATGACGCAGAGAGGTTTCACAAGGATTACCATTGCCCACGTCCCGTTCAGTACTCATCGCTACGGACTTCACCGCTGTCTCGAAAGAACGCCCACCCACAGGAAGTATCACACCAAAAATCTCCGTGACTTGCACCGTCCATGACTTGATCGCCAGACATGAAAACCTGTAGAGTTGGTAAGAGGAAACATCCCAAGTCGTTCTTTGATCAGCTTGATAGCAAGCCTTAGAGAGGGATAGCAACTTCACAAGCGTTTTGCAATGGAGATGTTTATAAGCCACCCATGACAAGATAGCTAAGACTCAGCCGATTGGCGTTCAAAGTGCTACGTTGAGAATTGTGTCAAACGCCCAACATGAGACATCAGTTGTCCCAGCGGTTTCGGTCTAAAATATGACACACTCCCTTTCCACACTTATCACTACGGCATCGTCCGCCGTCGCGAAGGAACACCCTGTCAGTGGAATATTACAGCAAAACTCTCCGTGTCTTGCTCGCTTTCAGTGAAAAGTCGCTTGGTTCATGAGAAGACTGGCTCAGACATCATTAAAAATCCTTTCGTTGACTTCAGCAGGGTCGAAAACCCCAGAAAACCTCCAAAACTAGTGAATTTAAATTTTTCAACTTTTTAGCATTGCTTATGTAATTTTATAAGTAGTCTATCACTTAGGGCAGGTCAAAAGTAACCGAACCTTTTTTGAATCAAGTCAAACGGACTTGTAGAAGCAAAGTTACAAGCCTTTAAAGTTTTGGAGTCTTTTATGACCTGGAGACGAAGGCCATCTCCTGACGAACCTCTAAGTCTGACGCCTTAGCTGACTTCAGCAATGAAATTTTCTAAGTCGGTCTCTTGCAGAAACCCGGTTTTTCAGATTTGCAATGATATCATCAGAGCTCCGGAGTTCACCTACGCCAACCCAGTCGGGAGGAGAACTGATTTCCACAAGTGGAGTTTCCACTTATATAGTTTGTGGCGATCAGCTGATGACGTAAGATCCATCATCCAAATCTTTAAACCCGTCCATCTCCGGTTCTAGCGCTCCGATTGACTTCAAATTTTGACAGTCACGTTTTCTCGCTCTCAACTTTCATTTAAGACATCCTTCGACCCTCTACGATGACCAGAAGCCGAGAAGAAAAAACTCCATCCGAAACCTTCCACAGATCTGAAAAGATAGGATCCTACAGAACAAAGTGCGGTCTTGCCCCTAAAAGAAACCCGAGCTCTTCATTCACTTCCAATCCTCCGCTATTCATCGCCAAAGGTGGCCACAATCTAACATTTTCGCGAAAAAATCCCGTGTGGAGACCCAGTGTGAAGAAAATTTTCAACTTTTTCTCTCCGATTTACTTGAAACTTACCCTCTAGATGCAGAATGCCACGCTGATTCCAAATCTGGTCTCTGTTTCCCCTCCGAGACTTCGTTCACCCGCTAGAGCCATTTTCATAAAAATTCTAACGCCAATTTCGCCTGTTTCGCCAATTTCCAAAATTTTCAATGGCGTCTCACATCTAAACGAAGGCAGATATGAACAAGCCGTGTCTTCCACTGAATTTTTCTCACTCCTAGCTTTCAAATGAGCTATCACACGACTTTCTACGATCTCTAGAACCAAAGTTGGAAGTCTCGTTTCAGAGGGGGGTCAGAACTTTTTCTCTCCGATTGAGCTGGAAACAAGTCCCTAGACCCAAAGTTTGTCCAAAAAGTCCGAATTTGCACTCAGTTTTCCCATCCGAGACCTCCTTCATGCCGAAATATGGACTTTCGCATCCCAAAAACCACCAAAACTCACCTTTTCTCACTCTATCCTTCCCACATTCCTACCCTTGCCTCACAGTTCCTCCTTCCTTCCTTCCAGAGGGGGGGGGTAGGGAACAGTTTCTTCCTCTCGGACCCATTCCTCCCAACACATCCTTGGCCTTCTCCTTCCTCTCTCCAGGGGGGGGGCTGAGTCAGCATGATGACTCATCGCTGCACCGCACCGTGCTTGCGTCTGGGATGGGATGACTACTCTTTTGCTAAATGATACAGCTGAAGCGGCCAGACCGGCGAAATAATTATTCTGTTTAAATAACTTTCGATTATTTTTCTTATTCCGTTATAATCGCGCGTCGAATTGTTCTTTAGATACATATAAAATATAATAATTTCAATGATATAATTTAATTTTCACTGGCATGATATTATGATCCACTAAATTAATGTTTCATTTCTAGGCCATCTATTGTCTGCAACCAGCAGGAAAAGCAGTTTACTTTAACAGAATTGACCTGTGCGTCCATTACAAACAATCCCCGGATAGTTTTCCGTTATATCTTTCGACCACCCACGTGCGTTCCAATGAGTTGGAAGTAACCGCTTCTTGATCACTTTCATTACTTCGGTCCTGAAAATCAAAAATATTGAATTATAACTCATCAGATATTATTGGGATATGCGTGATTATAGACAAAACTATTACCCATAAATCTACCAAAATGACAGACGACTTTGAATTCATAGAGACAAAAGCAAAAAGACAGCTCCCTCTAGTAGGCCGAATGTTCAAACGTTCGGCTTACACTAATGGGAGCTGTCTTTTTGCTTTTTTTGCATCAATGATAATGAACCTCTCGTGTAAAGCCATCAAATGACTTTGAATTGGACAGTCAAGATAATAATCAATATTATGTTTTAATCAACATGCATATAGCATATTTTGTAGTCTAAATGGGGAAAGCGATATTTCGCTAACATAAATACATGCACGCCTACATGCAGTAGGCTATGACAAAAACTAGGTTTTTTTGTCGAATTTAACCCATAATCAGAGTGACTATAAGTAAATCACGTGTATGCACATTTAGAATCGACAATGCTTTAGGTTTGACTGGTCAAGATCAACACTTGCCATTTCAAGATTGAAAATGCCGAATCAAGTTGCATTATGTTGTTCCTCTTGCAACATTGCCGTTTCAAGTTCGTCATTGCCGGTGATTACGCTCTATATGCTGACAAATGTCAAATTGAATGAAGCACTGTCGAATCAAGAGAAGCATTGCCGATTTAATTTGCAGATGGTGTCACTTTGCCGAATCAACTGCAGCATTGACGACAAGTTGGATAAAAATGAAAGTACCTAAATTACCTTAAAATGAATTTCGCAGTATTTGAAAAAAACGTTACCCAAAAACGCTTGAAGTGAAATTCAAAAAGTAAGTTAACCAATTATTTGCATAAGCATAATGTGAGCTTACATCTAAGCCACTATACGCAGTACTCATACGTTCTTCTAAGAGTGATTCAGAAGTTTGTTTACTCTGTTAACCCAATTTATGGCTACCACAATAGCACTGATTGACTGTTTTCCTATCTATAGAGTAAACAATATATTTATATAGATACTGTATATACTATATATATATATTCCAAAAGTTGTAAACAAAAATTATTCTAAATGGGGAAAGGAAAAGAAGTTATCATATTTCATTGAAATCATATATTATTTGCAAAATTTACAAAAGGAGTTGCATAAGAATATCTTCATTCTGAAGACAGGCAGGAATGTACGACTGCATTTTGCGAAACCACGCCGGAGCCATAGGAGGTTGTATTGCACTCATATTGGCTTCAATTAAGCCACTTAGCGTCACCATTCGCTCATCGTGAGTCACAGCCAGAAAGTTTGGACGAGCGTTCTCCAGAGCGCGCGCGGTCATAATTTGCAAACTTTCGGTAATGCTAAACTTGATTTGGCTTCTTTATATGCGCCTGTCACTGACATTCTAGGTGAGCGGAGAATTTCGTTCAATTCGATACAAATTGTGCACTTGATCCGTCATTATGCTGTTGAATTGACAAAGCCGAATGCCTAATCGGTAATGCTTCGCTTGAAGCGACAAATTGCTCTTGATGCATCTAATGCTGCACCTTGGTTTGACATTATCCTTCTGAAATAACAATGTTTCAGCTGAAACGGCTATTCACGTTGTTGACCAGTCAAACCTAGAGAAGAGATAGGCAAAATCAAGACATCTTCATGCCAATTTCCATGATTTGAATACAATCATAACATTTAAATCTAGAAACTCTGACATGATCCGCTATCGTTATCGTGATGAATAAACATTATTATTGCTCGACTGATGACAAATGATCCTCAACTTGCAATAAATATTATCGAAGAATTTATCGCTACATAAGCTGTCAAAAGTTCTTATTGCACGTTGCAATTTATTCGTTGTATGCAAACGTATGTTTCAGGAAATAGAAATAGAACAATTGATATTTACAATACTCAACCACAGAGTTATTCTGAAGCACTTGCCACACAGAATTAAATTGTTTAACCGCATCGCTTTGCTAGAAGTGCAAACTGATTCAAAACAATGGCACATGAAGGAACTTATTAAGTGGGCAAAAAGAATTTCTTAATACCTTGCAGAGATAGAAAAAATAGTCGTGCGTCGCTTGCGGATTGCTCTGAATTCCTTTAAAATGCTCCGATCACCACGATTCCTTCAGATTTGAAGAATTCAGATCATTGCGCAAAAGTTTTCTCGATAATGTTGGGCAGTCCGATCATTATTAAAAAAGTTAGCAGGCGCACGAAAAAACGTTCACAAACTTCTCTGTAGAACTTGACATCGACTCTGTCTCTTTGCTGTGTGATCCGGTTGATAACAGTCACTGAAACTTAGCACAATTTGGCGTGTTTAATGTTGAACTGGATGCTCATTGTTCGATTGCTATGGTATTTAGTCAACAGATTGTGCCATTTCATTTACGCTACATGTTCCAATGCTTCCCTTCTAGTCAAACGGAAGAAGAGACGACCTGTCTAATTCTGTGAGTCAAACAGAAGAAGAGACGACCGGTCTAATTCTGTGACTTGCCAAATATTTTGACAAACAGTGATGTAATTACGCTAGCTGAGGTAGCGTTCACTACAAGAACTTTGTAATGGATCGATTGGTAAGCCAGTGCGCTGCATTGCTATTTGTAGCTAAGGAAATCGAATAATTTATCAATGGCTTACACTATAAGGACGCTAACTTAGCGTTCTATCAAGAGCTCTGTTTCAGAATGAATGGCAGTGTTGACAGGATTAATAGATTGAACGTTCTATGTAGTTAATTTTCTAAATACAGATTGTTTCATAAAAAATGGATCACCCTTAAACATCGCCTTAACTTCAACTTTGTCTAACTCCGCCAAACTTGAACGAATTTCTCTGAAATGTGGAAGATATGTCAGTTGTGCTTACTAATATCATTGTTGGAAATTTCAAGCATGAATATTGAGTTGTTTTCCTGTTATAGATAAAAAAGTAGTAGATAATTTGATCTTCATTTAGCAATGTTACACAAAATCATACCTCACTCTTATAAAATTACATTTGTTTCCTTTGTTATGTAATATGTTGTTCTACAAGCCAAAAGCTATCAAGCAAAACAAAAATAAGAAAATCGGTCAATCAGAGCCAGTATAGCACCATTATTCATCAACAATAATGTAACTGCTACATGTGATTAACTGGACTTCATGTTCCATAGCTTCCTGACTTCGTTGCGGTGGTGTTGGCAGCACTCCTGATTGCTTTCAGCTAGAAATCTATCTCTTACCGGTTGAAAACAACACAGAGAACAAATGAACAATAACGAGATCGCATTCACAAAAGGCAAAGTGTCAGCCTTGCTAGAACAAGGGTTTTCTTTGCGAGCTACAAGCAAGCGACTAAATGTCCCTTACACAAATGTGCATCGATGGCATAATAATGATTTTCGACTCTGTCGTAAAGAGGGCTCTGGCCGTCCACGCAAAACATCCAAACGTAGAGACCGCCTAATTTTGAGATTTGTTAAAGTTGATCCAAGTCTCTCGTTAGCTGAGATGGCTGCACTAGACTCGTCTATTTCTAAGTCCACTATTCGTAGAAGACTTATTGAGTCGAATTTCAAGAACTGTAAGAGGCCCTCTCAGATCGAATTATCAGATCAGCATACAAAAAGACGTCTCAGATGGGCAATGAGTCATTGTCACTGGCGAAATCAATGGGATCGGGTTGTCTGGTCTGATGAGGCATCAGTCCGTCTGAAGGATAGTGATGGTCGATTGAGATTATGGATAAAATCTGATCAGGAAATTCCGAGACATTTGCATCGTCCCCGGGTACAAGGTGGTGCGACTCTACTGATTTGGGCTGACATTTGGACCAATGGCCGCTCTGAACTTCACATACAGCAAGGAACCATGAATTCTGAACGTTATGTGAATGTTTTACGAATGAACATTGGCCAAATGACAGATCAACTTGGTGATCCATCGACTTGGTTATTTATGGATGATAATGCTACGTGTCACAGGAGTAGTAGAGTCAACTTATGCAAGTCTCAATTAGGGCTTAGGACACTATCTTGGCCAGCTCGTTCTCCTGATCTGAATCCCATAGAAAATGTATGGAGTATTCTAAAACGCAACGTTCGTCGTTCACTGCTACCTACAGATGGCGTATCACAACTTACGTCACTGTTAAAAAGAGAGTGGAGAAAGTTGGATCAGCCAAAAATCAACGATATCATCGAATCAATGCCTAGACGAATTGGTAGTGTCATTGACAATACGGGTAGGGCCACAAAATATTAGCTTCTTAAGAACCGTTGCTGTATCATAGCTTATCAGATTATATAAGGACATTTAAATATATTAGGGACATGAAATAACATGAAAAATGCTTTCTGTGTCATACTTATGCTTTATTTAGTCAAATTTTGGGATGATCCACTTTTTATGAAACGGACTGTAGTTGAATAATGTGGCAAAGTATGACAGCGTGCTGAAATCGTGCAAATCCTCGACTTAGGTCTCGACGAATCCTGGAGTGCAATAACTATCACTTGTGCTGAACTACAGATTGTTTCATAAAAAATGGATCACCCTTAAACATCGCCTTAACTTCATCTTTGTCTAACTCCGCCAAACTTGAACGAATTTCTATGAAATTTGGAAGATATGTCAGTTGTGCTTACTAATATCATTGTTGGAAATGTCAAGCATGAATATTGAGTTGTTTTCCTGTTATAGATAAAAAAGTAGTAGATAATTTGATCTTCATTTTGCAATGTTACACAAAATCATATCTCACTCTTATAAAATTACATTTGTTTCCTTTGTTATGTAATATGTTGTTCTACAAGCCAAAAGCTATCAAGCAAAACAAAAATAAAGAAAATCGGTCGATCAGAGCCAGTATAGCACCATTATTCATCAACAATAATGTAACTGCTACATGTGATTAACTGGACTTCATGTTCCATAGCTTCCTGACTTCGTTGCGGTGGTGTTGGCAGCACTCCTGATTGCTTTCAGCTAGAAATCTATCTCTTACCGGTTGAAAACAATACAAAGCACAAATGAACAATAACGAGATCGCACTCACAAAAGGCAAAGTGTCAGCCTTGCTAGAACAACAAGCTACCATGAATTAAAAAGTACAGCAAGGAACCATGAATTCTGAACGCTATGTGAATGTTTTACGAATGAACATTGGCCAAATGACAGATCAACTTGGTGATCCATCGACTTGGTTATTTATGGATGATAATGCTACGTGTCACAGGAGTAGTAGAGTCAACTTATGCAAGTCTCAATTAAGGCTTAGGACATTATCTTGGCCAGCTCGTTCTCCTGATCTGAATCCCATAGAAAATGTATGGAGTATTCTACTACTCTGTAGGAGCAGTTCACTGCTACCTACAGATGGCGTATCACAACTTACGTCACTGTTAAAAAGAGAGTGGAGAAAGTTAGATCAGTCAAAAATCAACGATATCATCGAATCAATGCCTAGACAAATTGGTAATGTCATTGACAATAAGGGAAGGGCCACAAAATATTAGCCTCTTAAGAACTGTTACTGTATCATAGCTTATCAGATTATATAAGGACATTTAAATATATTAGGGACATGAAATAACATGAAAAATGCTTTCTGTATCATACTTATGTTTTATTTAGTCAAATTTTAGGATGATCCACTTTTTATGAAACGGACTGTAGTACCTTATGAAAGATTTCATTATAAGAAAATGAAAAGTTCTTAGACAAAGACGATGAAGATCTTCATTTAAACAAAGCTACTGGAAAGACAAAATGCCATGTAGGCCTGCCCGCACCGAAAAATGTCTGTCTATATTTTTGAACATTTGATAATGTGAAGCGACTTACTTCGTTCTTTTTTGACAGACATATAGACTCGAATCCATTTGTAGAATAAGTTGATCAGTTAATTGGAGTCGGCCAGTTTTTGCTTCTCTATGTACACTCTCTTTTCAGAATATCTTGAAGCAATTGTTGATACAAAACGCAATCTATGGGCACGTAACACACGTAGAGTGTCGAATGAAATGCTGATAGTTGCCTCGACTCGTGAAATAAACCAATTCTCTTAGCAAACTCGATAAGTGGGTCTACGCCTACAAAAATTAACTGTTTGCAATGAATCATGGTGCGAATGAATAACAATGTCACAGCAGCGATCAGACGCGCATACATCGATCATGGAACCACTATGATCGTGTTATTTGTTATAGAGATTGTGCAATAGATCTGGTTATATATTTCAAGTTTCATTGTAGAGAATATGTATAAAAAGTATAAGTTATGTAATCAGACCAACGCTTTGTCATCAGACCGACGTCGGTCTGTTTGCCCGTCGGTCTAATTACAGGCTGTGGTATTACCGAAGAATTATGAATAAGTGAAGCTATTTGACAAATGACAATTTATACTTTTGTGAACACAATCATTCATTGTTTAATTGCCCTGAATTATAGCTCTTGTAAATGACAAGAATTCAGGCAAACCTCTGCAAAGCACCGTCGGTCTGATTACGATTTTTGATCAGAAAAAATTATTTTTTTAATAAAAAAATAATTTTCGATATATTATGAAAATTGAAGCTCCCATGTTTCTCAGATATTCTTTAAGTATCACTTTACATCATTTCTACACAAAAACTGTTCAGGAATATTCGCGCAACTTTACTTAAAAACATCTATGCAAACTGTCGGTCTGATTACGATATATTCCCAGGGCATACCTATTTATAGGTCGATATTCTGCATTATGTGCATCACAGTTTTTTAACACATTTTATGTATAAGACAACGCAATCCCACAAATGGCATAGAGGCTATAATTCGATCCCTTCAACAATGATGCAAAATTCCAGATCTTAGTTTAGTAACTTTATTGTGGACATGAAGAAATAGGCCATTTGTCATAAGACCGACGTCAATCTAAATAATGAGGACTCGGCAAAGAACGAAAATTTCATGTGTCTCACATACTAGAGGTGTAGCATTACTGATCTGTACAGAAAAATCGCACTGATCTTGCATATATTTGGATTTCACAAGAAAATACATATTTTTCATATTTGGCGTTTCTTAAACAAGAATTGCCCGACTTCATCTGGGTAGTATATAAACTTGCAAAATTTTGACTTTTTTAAAACTGCTCAAATAATTTTTTGGACCACAGGAAAGTAATCTCCGCAAGAAACTGAATCTCTTGATATAAAAATTTTCACTGTATACAATTTAATGAATGCTAAGTTAATACTCTACCTAGTATACCTATTCTATGGCAAGTAGCATCATTGGCGTCACGTGTTCCCAGATAGGCCTTCGTTCCATAGGGGATTCCTATTTCTACAGCCAACAGCATGAAGTGCATAAATAACTAATTAAACGCTATCTTAATTTCAATGAATTTTCAAGCTTACATGCACAAGTAGCCTATATTCAGGCATGACTAGAGAGTGAAATGAAAATATGTGAGAATAAATATACTGATATTTAAATGAAAGTTACACTGAAGTCCACAGACTACCATACATGGAGTAGGTATATAGTAGGTAGAATGTCGACCATAGTGTAATAGGTAGAGTAACAAATCAGCATTCATTAACCCTCAGAGACCTGAGCTTTTTCACACCCTCTGAGACCTGACCTGCCTAAATCGATATCAAATCATTAGGTAAGTTGATTTTAAGTAAAACAATGATGCTTGCGTGTAACAAGTCGATATAACTAATCCAAACAAATCCTTTGAGTTTCTTTCAGCCTCTTCAGTAAACACATGCAAAAATGTGTTTTTTGTAATTCAATTACATTTATCACAGTACCGTATCAGTTGTACTAATGGCGGTTTTACGATGATTGCTGTCCCCATGTAACCTCAGATAGCTGATTTTAATCAAATTGATTTATTCCATGCAGCATAACCCTTATGTTTGTCCATTTGCTTCAAATTTATCTTTACCCATCGGAAATAGGCCTAAAGAGGAGCCATAATTGCTGCAGTTAAGATCCTCAAAACAGTCGTGGATATACTATGTCAAAAATAGCCTCTGGCTTTCTCAGGAATAAAAAAAAATTTCTAATATACCAATTTGATTTTTGAATATACCAATTTGATACCAATTTCTATTGAATACCTTGTTGAAGGAATACGAAAGCTTGGTATATTAGAAATTTTTTTTTAATTCCTGAGAAAGCCAGAGGCTATTTTTGACATAGTGTATAATATCCAGGAATGGCCAAACAATTACGTACTTTATAGTCGTGGATATCTCAAACTCATCAATTACCGTTGTGAAAAGTTTGTGAACAGTCTGTTTCTAGTGTTGGACTGTAAATATAATATGATGATTAAGGTCCCCGGAATACTGCGAATCACGTAATGAAAAGCGCATTCATTGGACTATTTTTACAACCCAAAGTCAATGCATTTTACTTCTTCTATCCGTAGGAAACAGACTGCATTTCCCATCGGAAAAATCCACACTTGCAAGCCGATGAAATTCACAGCGCATTAAGTCGAAACTTTAAGCACAGCAAAGCTTCCAAAAGATGAGTCCATGCATCAAACTCTGCTAGGGGAGCACTAAATATCTTCCGATTACACGATGTTATACACAGTCCCAAAAGCAGAATGCAGACACAGATTTAAAACACGAAATGATGAGTAAAGGAAGACAATTCTATGAGAAACCGTCATAGCCTATAAGTCACATTATTGAAACGATATGAAATGATATGAGAATGTCAAATCCACAGAACACGGCATACCCTGCTAAAGGTATAGGAGGAGACAGGAGGAGTGGCAATTCGATAGCTCTTTCGCAAATTTTGTAAACTCAGTTTTGCCAGCATTCATGATTTGCTAGATTTCAGTGACTAGGAGCAATGCTACTAAACTGCTAAAATTTCGCAAAAACTGAATGTGCGACTAAATCTGTTTCCATGATTTTCAAGAAATATTACGTATATGAATATAGTTCTAGACCAACTTCGATATCTACAAGATCACAATAGTTTAGACGAAAATTAAAAATGAAATTGACAATATAGAGTAAGCATATGGATTACTTATATTAGCATATATATTACTTACTCTATGATTGACAGGTCAGTTCTCACAAACATTTATACTGAACTTTATCCGATGATAACATTTTAATCGAAACTTTTTAATGATAACATTTTACTCGAAACTTCTCATCATTATAAATGCAGTATGATCGCATTGTAAGATAACATAACTTTAGTGAACTTGCTTAATGCGGATAAGTTTTGGAGAGTTTGAAGCATACCTAGGTTCTACATCAGTAAAATGTTTTCAATCTTACATCAACATGTTTTTGGTATCATCAATGATTTTTCTTAGTTTATCAGAACTAATCATTGCTTCTGGACTCTAACTGAACTAATATATAGTACTTCAATTACATAGAGAGCCTTCTGCAAACCCGCAGTTGTGTATCCAACGATCGTAGTCTTACACTTACCGCCTTTCCGACAAATTCTTACTGAGATAAAATATACAAGATAAATCTAATCAGAATACTAGGTAAGACGAAAGCCAGTAGAGAGAACAGTAAACAATATATGAAAGAGAAATATCCTCAGTTCAGTGACAATCATAAATTGAATCCAGGGGTTTATATATGATCAGATAAGTTGATAAGCACTGCTGTGGGTGTAGCCATAAGATATACCGCTTTGATGTTAGAAATCATTCTTACAACCAACCTCACATTCGATCAGTAAGTCTACTTTTGTATATGCGGATTGTGTTTGATCTCCACATTTTCGATATTTGTGAAGCGTTCATGATGTGATCGCTTTCGTAATTTTTTCTGGTTGACCATTTGCAACCCTTACGTAAATGTACTCCACTCGACTTTCTTCAAATAATTTCACAAAATGATAATTTAATTCAAAAAATAAGAGCCATTAGCTCTTTCCTGTCACAATATTGAGAAACATCATTGATATCGAACATAATGTCAGCTGAATAGCCTAAGGCCGTTGTTGTCTCAACTTCGGAAGTACAAATAATGACCGTTGTCAAATATTGCTTTCCTGACTTTCGAATCTGCAGCGGATTTATCCTCATGTAGTGTTGGAGTGTTGCAACGGTATGTAACTTTTACCGGCAATATCCAAACCAATAGTCACTGGTAAATTTGCACCATAAGATATGTAAATAGTAATGATTGCTGGGAATATTACCAGAAATAATGACAATAAATACGGCGAATACACAAATAAAACTTTCTTTTTAAGGTACTTTTACGTCTTTCTAGGTTATTATTTCTAATGTTGAATTTCTGTTCTTACTTTGCTTGTGAAAATTCTACAATGATTGTGCAACATTTTGAAATTGATATTTGTTAAGCCTTTCCGTCTGATGATGCTCTGCAGTGTAGGGCGAAATAAATCACGGGCTTGAATGTATTTTATATTTTACTCCCCAACTCGAGACTTCACAATTCCCAAAAATCATATTAACTTTAGCTCTTTTTTAAAACTTTTTATTAAGTTGTGAAGAAACTCTACATCTACTAAGTCTTTTATCAGATAGACTTTTCCTTTTACAAGAAGGGGATATCGAAAGAGAATGACAGCTATTAAGTTAATACAAGACACCAACACCCTTGATTCCCCGACCGCACTCGCCTGACCTAGGAATCGAACCGAAGTCCGCGGTGGAGACGAGCTCGCACCTTCTTCACTAGGCCACGCTGACGGTTCAAAAGGAATGCGAGTGAAGGCAGAAGTCATCTCAAAGTGATATCGACAGCATATTGTCCTATTATTATTGACAGAACGCTAACAGCGTTCATATTGTAGCGAGACAGCATATCAGCATGTCATACAACTACGTCACAGTGTCTTTCGATATTCAATCAATTACGACAGACCTTTGTTGTCAAGAAGGGGAGCCATAGTCGATTGATGACAAGATCTAGCAGCATTAAACCTCGATGGTCTAATCCAACGAATGAAGTTATCAATCACTTACCGGTATCTCTCTATACACTCGAGGTTTAAGCATAGTGTTTCAGAGTCAATGGTAAATCAGAATAATCACTCACAAATTCGGACAGAAAACATCTCTTCGATTTTTTTAAAAAATTGTATCTCAAATGTCGATTGTTCTGACCAGCACATTTTTAACCAATTTTCTCAGATATTACCGTTGGTTAATGACTACTATCAAGTTAAAAGTAGGCCTAGCTTTCATTCGATACAGACATGGATGACAAATATTGAGTTTTGAGATGCGACTTTTTAGAAAATTACTCCCGAAGCTTTATGAGGTTAAAAACATGGCTTGCATTGAAAAAAATAGTATAAAAGAAATTTTTCGACTGCCGAGTGCCTATTTTTTGATTTGTTTTTCTTCTTATTTTACTTTTTCAACCATCACTTGTTCATTCATAACATAAAAATAAAAGACAGGTTCGCTTTCTGGCTAAAACAGACATATCCTTTGATTAATTCTGACATTTTTCAGCTGTGACAGGTGATATATGATTTATTTGTGCAAACTGATGTGTACTGGCTTTGATTGCATTTACATATCCATGCAATGTACTCATTTATTTCCCCCTTTACACACATTAATGAAAGACACAATTGCCACATGTTGCATTTTTCTATGGATAAGATATCGAATCTATTTAGTAGCTGCACTGTCAAAGGGACAGGGAAATAAAGGTCTTTGAACAATGTTGTATTACTGCTTTATGACCGAGACTTTTTAACATGGGTTTTATTCTGTATCATAAACATAGTTGCAAAACCCTCTTCTTAAACAATGCTTTCAAACATGTCTTTAAAGCATTGTTTTAAACATTACCTCAGATCACATCATGTTTTAAACCATAATTCAGATCCCAGTGATTGATGAGCAATATGTAGACTTGTTAATAGGTACCTTGATATGATTTTCACACTGAGAGCAGATTAAGACAAGTGTATTTACAACCCTAGTGTTAATCTTGATACTTGGAATACTAGTGCACCAACAATACATGTATGCTTGTACAGTCAATGCCGACAAATATAAGTAGTATATGATATAAACAGACCACCATAAAATGACCACCACAGAGCATTGGGAATTCCCACACTCAGCAGGAATGAATCATTTAATCCTCGCATAGTACCATGCTCGACTTACTGTATAAGAGCCATTGTCAAGTATAACAAGTCTCCATTATATTAGCATATTTCTGCATTTTAAGCATAAGAAATTTATTGATATTATTGAATTTATATAATCTGCACAATTACATTACTAGTAATGAATCTAACCCGGGAATGATTACACTCTCATACAGCATACACTAAATATAGGTACATTTGCTGATATTTTGTAATCGTTATAAGCCTAGTGGTTTAGATTTCAAATAATTGACAATTATATTTATTACATTATTACTAATGGTAGAAGCGGTAAAATGCCGGCAACTTTGTTCGATAAAATGTGGCTGATATATATACAAAGGAATCAAATTTGGGGAAAACTTCATTCCTGAAAACAGCTTTATATGATGGTGGCTATTGAAACATCAATAGATATTATACATCAGTAGATGGGTATACAAAGATAACGGATAGGAAACAAGCTTAGTTTTGAATCCAAATGTATAACTAAAAGTGCAGGTGTCTATTTCATCGAAGTATAGAAGATGATGCCTGTCAAATGAATTCAACTATCATGGTCATAGGGATGCTATTTTTCAATGCATTCCTGATTACAGCTTCCAATATTTCTGGTTGCAGCCGACGTACCTCCACTCGAATATCAATAATTAGTAATTGGTCACAACTAAGGTCCATTCACACCGGACGCAGCGCTGCGCGTCCTCGCACGTGCAGAATTTCGTTCAGAAACGTAGTGAACCTATGTGACTGTTCACACAGAGATGCACGGGAACTCGCCGCGTCCGGTGTGAACAGCCACATACGTTTATTACGGTTCTGAACGAGACTTCTGGACGCGTGAGCATGTGCTTCGCCGCGCCGCGTCCCGACATGTGAATGGACCTTTACTCTCTCCTGAAAATAGTGCATAAAAAGTAGCATGGTGCAGTCAAATCTGGTGAGCCCTTAGGCCAAAGAGAGTCTTTGATTCAATGAGTGAACTTCTATTACTTCGAATAGATGACTCAACAATCTTAACTCCTTTGTTAGTGTCTTAAGTGAATATGATTGCCACAAACAGAAAACTTTTCAATATGTGATCAAAAGTAAGTGGAGAGGAATCTGTTGGCAAAGATAGTGAAACAAATTATAGCTTTTACTTCACAATCTTAACCAATAAATCCCTCTAGAAGACACCCATTAACTTTTGATCAGAGCGTCTTTAGTGTTTATTAAATTTGATTATTGCAAACAGATTTCACTCAACAAAATTGAAGTCGTGAATTTTGCCTTTCTTCAATTGGCGATGTGATTGATATTCAGTGTGTAAAAAATTCAGAAGCAAATCCTCACGAAAGTTTTATACAGTCACAGATTGAGTGTTGATCACATCACATTGTCTTTCATGCAGTTAGAGGTGTTCTACAATAGCAATTGCAGCAATAGCAGATATTGATCGAAAGTTCTGCTTTATCAAGCATTCCTTGTTTGATAAGAAGGGACTAAAATTGATGTGCGATGCATGTAAAATGGCCAGCTGTGAGTCCATGAAAAATACTTGGAGAGTATAGAGCTAGGCAAAACATAACAGATAGTATCAAAAAACTTGAAAAGATTGACATGGTTAGTGATGAATTCTGTTACAACGGCTAAAGCACCATTAAGCGAGGGAAGCTCAATACCCATACTAGCAGAACCATAAAAAAGAATTGAAATATGTGAATTTTTTCAAAGGATGCGGTATCAAAATTATTCAGTTGTTCAGCGCCCACCCCGCATTATTTATAATTGAAGTAATACTGCGGCGTGACAGCGATTGCATTTAAATGTCTCCGGTGGTCATAATACAGTGCCTTTTATGTATTTTAACTCGCTTTTCACAAATGTCTCACAGAATTCCCACACATGGAAATCCCCATTGGATAACAAATATGCTCCCTTTCCCACTCCACACCACATGGGATGATCATTCCTACGGCAACTATGTCTATTTCCTTCATCAAAGCAGCTTTTAAGGGTGCCGATTCTTTTGATATTTTGCCAAATTGAAAATAAATGAAATAAAATGCTTAAAGAAATAAACGAATTAAACTATTAAAAACTTAAAACCAAAAAACATGAACTCTTGATTGTAACATGAATTTGTCGGACACTTTTAATTCTACTAGTTGTATTCATCGAGAATTGAGATATGACCTTTTTTGACGGAATTTTCAAACAATGCAGTGGCATTGAGATCCATAAGATAACCCTAAAAGTTGCTACCTTTTGCCTCAATCGATGAAAGAAAAAGTAGTTCTTCCATGATTTTGGCATGTGTCTACACGTGACTATACTCTTTGACTATATCGATCAAACAGAATGAGTTGAGAAAAATCAAAATGATGTTAAAGTGAAGTAGATTCACTTAACCGCTGTCTCTCTCTTGATCTCCAAATAACTCTAAGCTACATAAATGCAGACAATTACATTTGACTTTAGCATGTTACTCAATTCATTCTTGAATTTGCATATTGCAAGACATATTTTGACATTGTAACATTATATCAGTGTATTGCATGCTCTGCGTGTATCATTTAATCCTGACCGCAATGATATTACCATGGAATTATTACACTGGAAATATTTCACTGTACAACTGCGAGCAAGTTTGAATTCGGACAGCAATGCCTATGTAAAGACGAGGCTGCGCTTGCATTGCGCATAGTCATTGCTGTCCGATTTTAAACATGCTGACAGTGTCATTGTCCCATTCGATATCAAAGAAACAGCTCAGGCTCCAATTCAAGATCATTTCATAACCAGCCGTCTTAGCTCACTGACGCATTCAGAGCAATAGATTCTTTGAACAATTTATTAACAAATCCAAGCACATTTTCACAATATGGAAATCAATGTGTAGGCAATTGATCAGATGATGTGATGATAATTCATTGAAATGTGCAAGATAGCTGCATTATATTTGTATTTATCTTCAGAGCAATAGAAAATTACCATCGCACGCAAAACTGGGCGCAGATGCTTTGAAATTGTCTACTATTTTCGCATCAATCATGACATAACGAGAATCCATTTCCAATATTTCACGGACTCTCTCACTTGAAAAACAGCTTGTCATCGAACTTTTCTATCATTTCAAATCCTAAATTGTGCACTCTTTACAGAACTATTAATTCGAGCAATGAACAAATTCATTCAATGGTTCTATCGTCAATATCTCTTGGCCACGCTCTTCCGATGTTTATTGCGCTCCTGTCTATTAGCAACAACTCTCTTTATAATTTGATATTATCAGTGGCGTGAGACTTTGTTCATCAAATCAAATTCTATATTGCAAATGCCAAATTTTCGTGTAACAGAGGAAATGCACTATGAAATGTATATCTTAGAGGTTGTACACAGTGATACGAGTACATGATTCTTGAAATTAACCAATAATTTTTTTCGGTAAGAAAATTCATGGAATTCATAATTTGAAGGAAAAAATATATATAAAAAAGCCATCCCCTATCGATCTCAGATGGTTCATCAAAGGCAATTCAACACTTTATTTGCAAGAATAACACAATGATGAAACGAAAACAGAGGTATAGAAGAAATACAGTGTGTTAGTGGAAAGATTCTCACATGTATATGAAATTGATGATTGCTTTGGATTCTTTGATAATTTTACATTATGTTTAGATATCTATTCATAGCTGGCATATGAAGTCACCTTTGATGTCTATTTCCATCATTACTGGTGTCGTTTTGCATTGGATGCATAGGATGAAATTTTGAGTTATCTATGACAAAACGACATTACTGGTGTCAAATCTCATAAATAATGTGGCAATATGGACCGACATCTAGGTCCATTTTGCTATTGTTACCCACCTCATTTACAGTCTCACTTCTCTATGATCAGCGGTCCGTAATGGCATGGCTTCATGAAAAGGCACTATGTGTTAAACATGTCAGCGGTCCGTAATCTCATTACGGACCGGGGACAATAGAAATGTGTAGCTCCTCAAATCATTATATAAGGATCTATGTCCATGACCAATGTCCATGCATTTTCTAATTCTGTAATGCAAATTGATGATCACAGTGGACTCATCGAATGCTATGTATACATAGATAACAATTCAAACTTATCTTCGTGAACCATCACTTTGACTAACCATTGAAGTTTGAAAGCGGTCACTACCAATTATGTCGACACAACCAAGTGAATATTCATTTAACGATGAGAATCTCATTCTTGACATGATCAATTTTGACTTTGTTCCAAATGGATTGGTATCTGGCTTGAGCACTGCTGAATTGAACCAATTAACAGCAGATACATCAATGAAGACATTGGAGCAAAACTCGTGCCAATATCCTGAAATACCAATTGAAGAATTTTCTCAACTAAGTTCAGAAGTCACAAGTGAGCTCTATCCTCAACTAAGTTCAGAGATCAAAGATGAGCTGAACCAAACAGAAATGATGCAGAAGCCCAAGTCATCAGTCTCTCAAACCATGCAATATTCTAAAAAGTTCAAAAACTTTCTTTTATCAAAAAACCTTCCTGATAACATAGAGACAATGCCTGAAGCCATTTTAGCCGATTATTTGAGATTCTTTTATCACAATCTACAAAAAGCAAGTGGCGATTTCTACTGTCCTTCAACATTAGTGTGCATCAGAGCAGCAATTCACCGATACCTAACACAAGCTCCAAACAATCGGTGTGTCAACATCATCGACGGTCCTGCTTTCATGTCAGCTAATACCATGTTGAAGACAAAGGTGGGACAGTATCTGCGAAGTGGAGCGGAGCCGCGGAAGCAGACGATCGAAATTGAGCCCAAGGATTTGAGTATTTTGTCATCATATTTCGATCGCTCAACACCAACACGCTTGCAACAAGAAATTTGGTATAATATTGAGTACAACTTCGGAATGAGAGGACGAGAGAACATGCGATACCTCAATGTACACACATTTGTAACAGCGGAAGATTCAAGTGGGAGAACATACATCCGAATAAATGAAACACAACTGTCAAAAAATGTGAAAGCATCCTTGTCGTGTAAGGAGTACGACGATCTAAAGAAGGCAAAAATGTACGAGAGAAAAGATAATGAGAAGCATTGCCCAGTCGCAGCATTTCGACTATATGTGTCACTTCTGCCGGATCAAGGAAACTTTTGGCCAAGGCCAAAATCTGACGAAGTGGTCGGATGCAGTGGAGCCTGGTATCATCCCAAGCTGGTTCTTGGCAAAAATGCCCTTGGGAAAATGATGAACAATATATCCACACAATCTGGACTATCAAGGACCTATTCCAATCATTGCGTGAGAGCAACTGTTATCAACCAACTCCATGATCAAGGATTTACAAAGGAACAAATATGCAAAGTCACTGGCCACAAAAATGCAGGCAGTATCGATTCCCACATAAGAAAAAGATGCAGTGATGACGAGATGTATAAACTAAACCAATGCTTATACAAGTCATTGCACCAAAATGACCTGCAATCGTCAGCAGAGGCGTCCTGCAACAGTTTCATTCAGAAATCACGCACAACAATTGAAAGTCATGATGAAATTCGCACATCATCCGTAGAAATTTGTCAGAACGTAGCAATTCATGGACCTGCAGAAAAGAAGGCTAGAGTGGTATTCAAAGGAAATGAGAACATCATTGAATTTCACTTTGAATGAGGACTAAATTCAACAAGTTGCCTGATCGAACTGTTCTTGTCTGTTAATTATGCAATTTGAGTGGCATCTGTCATCATGTGTTGCCTCACACATGGTGTAAAAAGAAGCTGATTCATAATGGGATTTTTTTAATCATCATGACAGGACCAAGAGTCCAAGCATGGCATCATAGCTAGCTTGCGTCCTCGTAGACTTGAGGATCTTGAATCCAACATGCATAGCCATCCATTCCTAAGGTAGAAAATTCCTGGTCCGTAATATGTCTGTCAATCATTATAGCAAAGAGATCTACACACTAGGTGGGTAACAATGCAGATTATCCGAGGACGCGTTAGCGTCCGAGCATATCTGCATTATTTGTCCGATAAATTAAACTATGACAATATTCCTATCATAATTCATCCAAGGTAATGGCTCGGACTATGTTAAAAATGACAACACTATGTTGAATATGACATAGAACACTAGAATTCAAATTCCTAGCAGAGGAAGTTTCATGTCACATTGACCAAAACTTTCCAGACCACAGGCTGTATTTAGCAATAATTAGTCAACTTAAGTAGGAAAAGCAACGCAACTCTGTAGCGTGAACAGAATAGTAATTAAAAGTGAGTAGGATTTCTTATTCTTTCACTCGGTTTGCTCATTTACACATTCTTAAGGTATATCAATTGCATTTCAAAAAATGGTGGCAATTCGTTGCACTATAGCATAAAAACGGCAATGCTTAATTCAATGTGATCAATGAATCGCTGAAACATCTGTGTTAGCGGACATATATAGGGCTTTTTTTCTTCCATGGGAATTGCATAATATTTCCCGGACAATATTGCAACTAAGAGCAATATTGTCTGGCAAAATGTAGAAATCTTATGCTTAGATGAATTATAATACGTGATACACAGTGGTCGGATTCTGACGCGAATTTCGCGTATTACGCGAATTTGACTGGAAATACGCGAATACGCGAAATTGAGGATTTATACGCGAACGAAATTGTGCACTTAGATGTATAATAATATATACTGCGAGCTAATGCTCTTGTCACTAGATAACTTGATATTGATATTCTAATTCTCATTCATAATATCAATCTTCGATAGAGTTTATGAACTGCTTTATGTGTTTTATACTTGTGACTAACTAGGCATTATTCAACATCTTATCATTAAGTTTGTAACTCCATCTGAATTAAGTTTGAACTGCGATGTTCCATATGATATGCGATGGATTTATTAATATTTTTACCTTTTCCAAATCCATTTTACACACGAATGTATGTTGCTTGTGAATATGCTGAGGTTAACATAAGAATTATGTTAGTACTTCATTCTGAGAATATGATTTTCAGAAATATATCAATTGATCAGATCCCTTCCCGATGCTGGAAAATTGATGTATCCAACTTTGATCATTGGCACAACGCCTACAACATCATCATTGGTGAAAAAGCTCGAAAAATCTTCTCAGATTTATCAGGCCCCAACCAGGCAATCGCCTTCAAGATCATGAAAGCCTTTTTCATGGAAATTACAAAAAGATTGAGCGACTGTTTGCCTTTCGGGAACGAGCTACTGAGGGCTTCACGATTTTTAAGTCCTCTGTACCAACAGAGTGACCATTATGAGAAATGGGTTTTTAAATTCGTCAAACCCATCCCTAACATTTTAGGAGATAGCGACCAATCGACATTGCAAGTCGAGATTAGGATTCATCATAGTCTGGTAAAAAACGCCTATGAAAACGATGTAGGAGAATTTTGGTTGAAAGTCGACAAGGTGGGAAAGACATCAACCCTCGTAAAAGTCACTAAAGCGATTTTTATTTTACCACATGGAAACGCGGAGGTCGAACGTATTTTTTCGGGTCTATCCAATGTAATAATTAAGAAACGTCGATCGTTGGGTTCTGAAACCATAAAGGCGCTGTCCGTCAGTAAGTCTGTTCTCAACAGCAAAAAATTGGACAGCTCTACATTGAAAATAGATCGTCAACTCAGAGATTCATACACGGCATCGCACTCGAAATATGAAGCATGGAAGCAGGAGCAACGAAAAGAACGGGAAGAAAAAGAAAAACAGAAATTAGAAGAACGTCAACGAAAAGAATTGAACGAGGAAATGAACAGAAACGAAAGTATTCGAAAGCACGCGACTGAGATGGAAGACATCGCAACTTCTCTTAAGAAAAAGGAAGATGAGCAACGGCGACTAACATCTCTTGCAGAGAATGCACTGCAGCAGGCCAGAAAGACCTGATGGATCTTCGACAAGAAAAAAATGCATTAGAAATGAAAAAAGAAGCCGCGCGCAGTAGAGCACTCGATGTGATTCTAAAAAGACATGTACACCAATTCTCAGATTCTTCTATGCCGAGTAACAAATATTCGCGCTTCGACAAAAAAGACTAGTCTGTGTAATTCAATGGATTGCTTGCCATTATGAGTTACATAGGCATATAAAGCAAACTTCTGTGTGTGTTACTATTTGTATAAGGTTATAAAGTAGATGGCGCATAAGTTGAAGTCGTAAGTTTTCTTACCTAGATCGTGCATGTAAACAATAAAATACTAATTATGGAAGATCCATGATCACAATCAAGTATGGTGGGAAAACCATGTTCTATATTCTACAATATCTTATATGTTATTATTTATTATATGGTTTTGTATGCTATTTTATTTTATCAAGTAAAGTTGGGTGTTTCTATTTTCCTGAAAAATTTCCTTTCCATAAGAATGAACAGAACACGCCAAACAAATGACACGTGAATATTGCGAATACAAATTAAGCTAATAAAATCTCCAGTTAAAACGCAATCAGTAATTTTACAGATACGTGACTACATATCAAATCCTGTATTTCACTGTCACTGTCCATTTATACATGTTATTATTCAAAAGTAATCGCCATGAGACTTAGGAAATGATAAAGAAAAATTAACGTAGTCTCAAAATGCATCAGTTTATTGACAAATTTTTGTCACAGACTTCATCAGGTGCACGATGCATATGTTCATTTGCATTTTGAGACTACGTTAATTTTTCTTTATCGTTAATATTATTGTTGATATCAATCTTCAGATCTACACACCTGTAACATGCGGCATGTCCTTTGAAATGAACAAAAGGAATTAACTTTCTTGATTTTCCTGTTTGAATGAAAGAAGTTTGTTTATACGATAAAACATTGCACATACAAATTAGCTAAATGTTATATTTTATATATTTAAATATATTTTATATTTTTATGTGTATATTTTATATATACAAAATTTATATAAAATTGTTCTGTGTGTGATGTATTGACAAAGCATGAAAATCACTGAAATGCCTATCTGCGTCCTCCATAAGATGTATGTCATCTGATAGAAGACGAAATTCTCTCTATCATCTATCTTTGTTCGCTGTAAGTGGACTTGTTCCTGTAAACTTATAGTACGTAAACTTGTGTTACCACATAAATATATACTTGCTCGTAGGGTACATAAAACAAAAGTAAACGAAATCAGTGCTGATACGCGAAATCAGCGCTAATACGCGAAATAAGAGCTATACGCGAAATTAGCGAAATTTCGAAATCCGACCACTGGTGATACATAGAGAATGAACAATGCGCAGACATCATATTACAATGACCTTCACCCTCGGCTGCTACCGCAGCCTCGTCTTTACATGGTCATTGTGTTAAGGTTCGTATAGCTTTCAATGTATTGAACCGCAATATACCGATTTAGCATATTGCGGTTCAATCACTCTATGGGTTCAATCATAGATAACATTAACACAATGATATTACAATTCAGATTCTGACGGCCCTCAGCCTTATAGCATATTGCGGTTCAGATATCTGAACTGTAATATTACGTTGCTATCATCTGAAACATGCTCGCAGATGCACGCTCTCAAATGTTTATCCTCTAAAATATGATTTATATGCATATTGACCATCTGAGTGACCTCATCATACAATGCAATTATCATTGTCCCTTACTACGTACATAAATTCACATAACGTAATTATCACGTGGCATCACGTGATATTAGAATATGAGACAGCATTCGATCACATGACCTACGGAGTTCACGTGACGTATAAGTCTAATTTTGTTCCGAGTTTCCTTACCTGATATAGATTTACAGCGACATGTTCTTCGTGTTAATTGCAGTACTGATCTGTATTACTTGAAATGTTCTCTCGGAAAAAGTGAGCATGAAATCAACACCCCACGGAAAAATATTATCCTTAATGAAATACAAATATAAGCGCATATTTATAGACCCTATCTACTTGTGTAACAATATTGAAACACTGTACATAGATAATTGATAATTGCGCAATGCTAATGTCAGCAATTAAGTTAGATAACTGATACTGATTTTCTTGAAATGCGAGACATTCATTGCAGAAAACATATCTACGCGTATCAATTACATATTTTGCGCGAGACTGGGAAAAGTCTCTCAGAAACCTTATGCATTTTGAGTCAAGTTTACGATGGATGCCTGCTTAGGGAGATGTTGAGTGTATTAGAAAGGTTCAAATGATTCAATGAATGCAGAAAAGATACTTATGACGACAAACGAAATTTGGAAGATAAAGCACCTGTAACTTCGATAACAAGTCATCTGTAGATTAACTATGTTGTATGTTTGTATCTCACTACTTACATGTACGCTTGTATTTGCTAGTAACCACTTAATTACTTGAATGTTTTCTAAATCTCCGCATTTGCTTCTCTAGTATTGGGATTGCTGGTTCACTTACCTGAACCTTTTCGTACTGTGAATAAAACATCGAGGTGCCTATGATTATCAAGTCTAATATAATCATCAATAACTGAACTTCAAAAGCAGTACATGTATAATGTATTTAAATGTGCATGCGTTAGAAGTCACAGTTTAATAATATGATCAGAAATGATGCTTTACAGCCATGTCTCTAGAAGCACAAAGCTCATTTTCATCAGCGTGGTTTTAAAACCATCTTTTAAAACAATGTTTTAAAGCAATGTACAATGCACAGTGTTAAAACCAGGTTTTTGAAAGCATGCGGGGATAGTGCCGATTGCTAATGAGTAGATTAGGTGCTGTGCATTGCTGCATTAGTATGTAGATGACCATCAAATCCATTGAAACACCAAAAGGCAATTGCAAAAACTGGGCACATGTTAGTAAGTCCAATATTTAATAGTTAGCATTCAAATTGTATACATCGAATATCATTACATGAAAACTTCTAAAAAAACAAAAAAGAACACCAAAATATAGTAGGCCCTATATTTTGATGTTCTATTGTCTTTTAGAATATGATTAAAAAGCACGGCGTTTCTTTCTAAAGTCTTTGCATGAAGACTTTTTGCAAGTCTTTGCTGTTTAAAATCATATCGTGAGAAAAATATATTTGACTAGTCCCGCAGCAAATTAGTTGTCACACTTTGCATGATACTGAGCTTTAGGCCTTTCTAGTTAAAACATTTATTCGTCTCGATATATTAGTGGGACATACAACATATCCCAGTTAATATATCGAGACGTTCATTGGTGCAAATATTATCTCGAGACCTAATAGTCAGAAGCAGGTTAATTTTAGAATTAATAAGTTGCATTAAATTCTCTACATTAAGTATTCATTTGAAATTAAGAAGGCAAGAATGATCAAAATGGGAAGTGCATCTTCGATCTTGTAACTGATATGATTTTGACTTTGTAGCAATGATGGATATTTTACTAATTGACATATTGTGCTCAACCAAAATGGCTAGGGATTCGAATGACTCATTCCTTTCAATGCTTTGACTTCTTCTCATGAAACAAACTGACTAACTGTTTTTTGTTTCATCATTAAAGATTAGACATAGCTTCAGGCAATGCTCTCCGGTAGGTTTAAGCAAGGTTGGGTCCAAACTTGGGCTTGGGTACCCCCAAGACCCAAGACCAAGATTGATCTTTGGTCTACTCTTGGGTACCCCCAAGAGTGGCTATTTCTCTAATGAAGAGGAACAGCAATTTCCAGAACATGTTTGGAATTTTGATTGAGATTTAAAATTGCATTAAGATAGTTTGAATCATACCATATTGTACATATTGATATTCAATTAATATGTATCTAATGTTCATATTTATTACTATTTATTACATGAATTTGTTATTGCGGGATTGAGGCCATATTAATATTCAGCTAAAAGTTTTAATTATCGGCATAGGTTATCTCAGGGCTTAATATCATCAACGCTGTTTACATCTACAGCGTAATAATTTCCTAATTAGAACAACATGCATGACTAAGCTACATTCCTTACCACATGTCTGATTGAGAAACGAAACACACATAACATAGGCCTCAAATAAGATGAAAATAGCACAAATGTAGATATGACGATATTTTTACTAATCACTGCATTAAATGATACCGATATCTTTCTATTTCTAATACATGTAGCTTTATAGTAGAATAAAAGATATAGGCCGAAGTTTTTAACTTTCAAGGCAAGAGGCTATATGAAGCAAGATATCTACAAATTGTTGTAGGCTACCAATTTAACAGCATAAGCGTTATACAGGTATTGGTTTAATGCATTGCATTTTTCATGCATTATTTGTTTTATTTCACGCAAAATGATATGTACAAAATTCTGTCTAACACAATATGCATTACATGTAGTTTAATGGATACATATGTGTAATCAAAGCATAGTTCAAAAACCTAATTAAATAAACTCAGATAGACATTTACGGTAGGTATATATCAAAGTTGATGATAGCACAGTTTTATCAAAGAAAGACCAATCATGTGGTTGAAGTAGGTTACATATTTACATGTACATGCACGTAAGCTTACATGTAGATGACTTGCTATGACATGATGTGGTCATATACCTAGGCAGAATTTTTCCAAGAAAACCGCAAATGATCATTCATGTCAATTACTTTACTCTTGGGTTCTCACTCTTGGGGCTACCCAAGCACTTGGGTCCGCACCCCAAGATTCTTGGGTACCCCCAAGACTGAACCCAAGAGTGAACCCAAGACCCAACCTTGGTTAAAGTGAACTGCATAAACAATCGCAAATGTATCTCTCTAGTTAAGCAGCCAAGATTTGAAACTCCTTCATGTATGTAAACTATGGAAATTTTATATGTGTTTGTGCGAATCAAGGCTAAATTAACCCTAATCTCAGATTTCTTATATTGAATGTGGTACTGTTATGAAGTAGATATATTTGGACTCGGGAAAATAGGAAGATATCTATTCTCCTGAAAATTATTTCTTTTGTTGCAAAAATTAAAGGATAGTGAGCAGTCTTTCTGAACTTTTGAGCACTTTTCTGAACTGTGCTGCATAAACAATGTGCACATTTACATCGTAATATGCCATCTTTTCGTCATGCATCAATTTTTAGCCAAGTTTAACTAACGGAATGCAAATGTCGGAAATCAGGCTACGGAGACATTGTGCTTCACTAAGATAATCAACTATAAAGGATATATCATCAAGTGAAATAGAAGTTTAAATGACAAAGCAATTAAAAATGTCTACCAAAATGATGATTTCGAATGCTTTTTTATATATGCATGCATAACTTCTGAAACAGATAGAAGAATTGTATGAGAAAAATCGAAATCAGTAGTGGCATGTCATGCGGTAGAGTATTTCATCTAATAAAATGATAAAGATGACGAAGATGCTCCGAAAATAATGCATTTATTTCCGGGTTATGCAACATCTAATACAGCTATTTTCAATTCGAAGTGCCATAATATGAATTTATAACGCATATGAATATATACGCATATGTGCTATAGCCTAGGCACTGTAGTGCGCATGATAGACACAATTTTATAAATTACAGTAGCATTGTTGGAATCAGAGTAGAGTTGGGATCTTACGAAAGAATTGGAGTGTCGAAAAATAAAGAATAAAGTTGCTTGCAAAATCATTAGACTCACATGAAACTCTTTCAAGAATTGGGCATTGCTTAGAGCGATAGATTACAATCTTGGCACATCCTAAAAGTACATTCGAGTGAACCACACTAGTCGTTGCAATCAGGCTATCACTCAAGCTGTCTACAGGAAAAAGCATTTACTGTACAATGCTGCAGAAAAAGTAATAAAATTAAAAGTTCTAATTGCTCAAAAGTTATTGACAAAGTAGCCTTCATATGAAGTTATGATTAACATATTCATTCATAAACAAATGCAATATAATTATGCTCATATTATATTCATCACAACGAATGTCACACAAACATTGCTCTAAATAGATTTATGAACAAAACTGTCAGTTTTGAAATCATAAATAGTAGATGCATGTAATTGCGATTTTTGATGTATTTGTTCATTTCCACGTGCAATTTCTGCAGGTGATAACATAGGCAGACGCTTTCAGTTGATAGCTGATAAAACGCATTGTTTATCAAAGTCATCTACCATCAATTTCCAACACATGCTCAATATATTAATTTCTGAAAAAATGGAATTCATAGAGTAAGTATAATAGGTATAGTGGTAACTCCACATTTATTAAATCCCCACTGTGTGTATACTTTCGATTTTATTAAATGAACTCAAGGGAGATAGATACAGGTGAAATCGTCACCAAATGTGAGATATGCAGATTTTTGCAGTTTTGCAGAAATTACAACGGAATTGAGTGATCATGATAGTAATGCAAAAGCAATGATGATATTTCACAGATTCTCATGACAGCCTTGGAGATTTAATGTTTGCTAAATTAGCAATTCGATGGCTCCTACTACTTTCATTCTCAACCTCAAGAGTATTTTCTTAAGCGTGATCATGTCACAGGCAACCTGCCACTGGCAGAGCAAAATCACTAATCAAAGACAATGATTTCATTTAACTTTGAAAGATGTAAATGGTTCCACATCACTATTCAGATTCAAGAAATGAAACATTAATTTGGTGGATCATAATATCATGCCGGTGAAAATTGAATTAAAAACTTGAAATTTCAGCCAAGAAAGCACGAATAATATCGAGACTTTTCATGAAGACTTCCATTATAATGCGGTTCATGAAATTCCCTTGATAATCAGCTTAATTTCGCTTAGTTAGGATGCTTATTAGCAAAAATTTCATTCCTTTTGATATTCAACTTGTTTCATACTACTTATATAGGGCGTCATCTCGGTGCTAAATAAATATGCAATTTTTTAACTTTTTTAAAAGTGCTCAAATAAGTTTTGGACCACGGGAACGAAATCTCCGCAAAAAGCAGAATCTTTTGATATAAAAAATTTTCACTGAATACAGATACTTTTTTGAGTCGACACTCTTCCTATATATCCCTACTCTATGGTGGAATTCAAATTTTAAAGTGCCATGCATAGCAATAAGATGACCGAGAAAGTAAAAATTGATGCCATTCAAACGAATGCCATCATTTTAACTGATACGCCATTTTCTGTTGTATAAGAAATTTGGGAAAAATTGAGCCAGAGGTGGTTAGGGTTTTCAAAATACAAAACCACCCGTTGTACGGGTTGTACGAGCGCATGGCTTCTAAATAGGTTTAATGTATTGTTGCTTGCCCCTTTAGTTCCTCTGTTGCAAATCACTGAATTTCATCTGACCCGTCATTTTATGTTGTTTGATAAAGATGATTCACACTTCACAGTGTGTTGGGTTCTCTGATTTGATAAACTTAAAAGTTTCAACCATATGGCAGTTTCCTGATCGAGTTTTGTCTTTCGATGACCTCGGAAATTAATTAATGCTATTACAGAGAAAAAACGAAATCGAAGGACAGGTCAAAGTTTTACGAGAAGGTCAAAAGTCGGGTGAAAAATGTAACTCCCTTCGGTTGCTCACAATATGGGAACAAATTCATTTAACAGATTACAGTTTCACCCATCAAAATACCTTCAAAGTCAAAGAAAAAGATAAAAAATAACAGAAGGAGGATCGGGAGCTTATGCTAGTAGATTAGATGACGTCGGTCACTTTTAATAACAAGTTTTAGCGACGAGATCTTCCCAAAAGTTGGATTCCCAAAAAATCCTAGATTTAATGAATTTATATCTGCTAAAAGTAGATGATGAAATCTTTTCAGCAGCACATTTTCTGGAACTGAATGTGAGGCTTCAATCGACATTTCAATGAATAACTTGTGTCTATCTGCATTAATAAAAACTTTTTGCGCTTAATTGCTCCAAGATATCTCTGAAAATGTAAACTCTGTCACTAAATTTGTAAGATTGTGTGCATTATTGTACTGTGACCCTGCTTGATGATCTTCTTTTTATTCTGACATAAATTTCTAGCAGTACAAAGCATGTGCCTATGCAAGTTGCAACAAGCATAAGTTTGATTTTTCATAGTATTTGACACAGACTTGAGATAAACTCAGAACACCTGATTTCCGACAAGTGAAGAGTTTAATCAATGAAGCTCCGATAATCATGTTACTTTCAATAATTGATTGATGGGAAGTCTGGAAACCTATAATCATATTTGTCAGCTGACTTTCGCTTTGTGTGGGCTCGTGAGATTATGCTTCTAAAATTGAGCTATTGAACATACTCGTGCCTGACCATAACCTGACCTACCACACTGATAAATGATATAATTGTCGGTGATGTCGGTGAACAGTCGACACACTGGTCTAACGATGCGGAATATTAAATTGATTTTTTGATTTATCGAATGAGTAGCATCATGGAGCTTCAAAAATTCGCTTGTAATTTCTGGAAATCATTGGTCAATTGCTGTCAATTAAATTCATCATTTCATCATAATTGTTAGAATAAAGGACCGGACATTGGAATGTTGAAATGATCGAAGTTTTTTTTCAGATATTCTTGCATTACATGCACATGAGTTAAAAAACTAACATAGCAAGAATGGTATAGTAAAAACTACTTAAATGATGCGCATAAATGCAAATACAATAATATCTAAATCAAAGGTAGTATTTACCAATCATGTGACCAGCATGATCACCAATCATCATCACTAGGAAAACTATGAAAACGCTTCCCATTTTGTCCGAAATAATTTTCACAATTTTAGACACAGCAATTTCTCTCATTCGTTTTTGCTAGAAAATGACAGATTTATCGCCTCTTATTACAAGTAAAATACATGGGAGTAATGGAGAGTTCCCGCATTTGATAAAATTGATCTAAATAAAGGACTTTTCCCACTTGATCAAAACAATTATGTATCTTTATCACAATTTTGATTTTCAACGGTGCTGGGTTTATAGTAAATTATAGCTGCATCCGATTTAAAAATAGCAAATGAATTGTAAGTCTGTATCAGGATTGGAAACCTTTAGCCGATACATTTTCTATGTGTTCCAGCAGTTCGGAGGAATTAGTAGGTACATGTAAATGATTGCAGAAAATAATGGTATCTAATATTTAAAAACGTCTCAACCAAATGGCAGTATTTAGCTGATAGGGGAGTCGAGAGTGATTTTATCATGTCTTTGCCATCAGTCACTGCTCACTGATTATCTTCAGGTAAAGAGGAATTTCATCATCGAGCTTGAAATTAATTGATTTAAAATTAATTTCAATTTTATGATATTTAATATCATAATATGAAAGTTATAGCGAGCGTAAGCTACACCTAAACAGTCTCAAAACTTATAATTTCTCCAGAGTCTGTGTTTACGTAGATGAGTTGTATAAAACCATGATTATCCGATCAACTGCTCTTATCCCTGTTCTTCATCAATTGCGATTGATTTATTATCACTCATTCACCTCTTTATATATAAAAATTACCACCATGCAAAATTAGTTGCCCGTCCTCTGAAAACTGATCTAAAATATAAATTCAAAACTGCTGAGATGTAGAAGAAAATATATTTACAGATGGGCTATTTTGACAAATATGGCAAGAAACTGCTGAAAATCACGCGATTGATTTTCTTAGAGAAGCCTACTACATTTTTTGGTTGAAAGTCATCTTCCTTGGTCTTCTTTCCAATCCATTCATAAAGCAACCATCTTGTAACGGAGTAATCTTGCTTGAAGAATTCCACAACTCTGCTGGAGTAGCCGATTACGTCTGATCATCCAACTTCACTGCGAATTCCTGAAACATGATCAACATAGAAATAGGACACTCTTGGATAGAAAAATTGCCTGAATTAATCAAATAGCATTTGATTTTAAGCAATCATAATTGCTCGGCATTCATCAATAAAGATAAAGCATGAACATCAATGAATAAATAATGACATGCAGCAAAGGCAAAATATCATAGTGGAGAATCCCAAACTAAACCGTTTCTCAATCGGAATTCCTTAAAAATTTGTTATGAACTTTTATTACTTAAACGTCAATTGTCATATTTGCTTTAACTAAGTCGTGTAACGTGAATCATCACTACTACTCATCTCTTTACTATAAACATAAGCAGCATGATTCATAGAATACCATCATGATTTAAATATTGTCATCACATACTATTTATAGGAAATCTTATCAGATAAAGACTTCCATTTTTAGCCAACATGCATCGTGCACCAAGTTGATATTAATAGTCTATTGAATTATACAAGTTGTAACATTCGTCTCACATTTGCGTCGTGAATTTTATTAACCTTTGTTGATTGATGTGTTGACGATATCCGAGAAACAATTTACCATCATGAACTTAAATGAAAAATGATAATTTGCTTTACCATTTTTTAGAATAATATATTGCATAACTGCTATAGAAATCAATGATTTATAAAATAAAACCAAAATATCGACAGCTTCAGATGCAAAACGAAATTAAAAAAATGATATACTAAATTTAATGACGAAAACTTAAATAAATTTCTCTATTACATTAAAATTTGTGATTGATTTGCATTTTTAAAGTAGAAACTTTCAGTGTACATCTTCAAAGAAGGAAATAAAAGCTGGCAATTCAAGTAGGTCAACTTTAATGTTTGAAAGTGAACAGGAACATGCGATAATTTCGTCTTACATCTAGGGCAGTAGGGCTACGTTAATCTTTGCTCACTTTCCAATATGTTTAAATAATTAAAATTGCTTTTTCATGTCATTATTCTGAGAATATAATGTCACTGATTTAACACAAAGTTCCCATTTTAGCATTATTGGAAATATGCGAGCAATGATTGCAATGCATTTTAAAGTTTAATCTGTCTGTATTTTCTTAAAATTAGCTATAAATTTGATTTTAGTGCTGCGAAGTGTTAATCCCCAGTTAGGAGGTTATACAGCCTTAGAAATATGCAGCAAAATTTACTTCATGCGTATAAAGCAGATCTTCAGAATGATACTTGCATGTACAGTTGAAGCTTGTTAATAATTAAGACTTCGGTTAATTAAGATCATACGGCCGTGGCATTTTTTGCATATTTGGCATTTATAAGTTGCTGTTTAATTAAGACTTTCGATAATTAAGACATTGAAAGTCTGGCATTTATGGTCTTAATTACCGAGTTTTGACTGCATGTTTCAGAGTAAGTTATCACAAACATACGATCGTGCGACATAAAAGAGCCAGATATCAAACATGCATGTAAAGAGATTGCGCTCACGGACAGTGATATGCATGAAGGCTATGGATAAGAAAATTACAAATACTATAAAATGTTTTTCTCGCAAGTTTACGACCATATTTCCTAAACGAATGCTAGGGGATGTAATACTGCAATACTTAAAAATTCAATAATGCATCTAGGTACAGGAGATTCAAAATTAATTTGTTTTTGTGAATGTTGATTTCTGATATGTATGTGCAAATCAACGCAAAAGTTTCAACTTACTTTGATATTCCTATCTAGTTGGTCCAGCACGAAACATTTGTTGATCAGTCGGCCAAGAAGTGGGACTTCAATCGTGATGCAATAATTACGATTGTTAATGACATGGTCGCAAAAGCCATAGATGTGATCGCCGTTGAGAAATAAGGCTGTGGATAAACAAAGAATGGTTGAGCCTGGTTTGAGCAGTAAATTGGAACATAATGAGTTTGGTCATGTGACCTTACTTTGAATGAGCTTAGTCCTCGTTGACTCCTTAATGATTCTTGTATTTCATCTCCAATACGTCTCAGATCTAGTGCAATTGCATCCACATTGTCGTCGACCAGTCTGTGAAATCAAGTGAATATCTTAATATAGATGAACAATACCATTGTTATGAAATTCAAGACCTACCGTTTGAAATTGGGAACGGTGACCTCTACTTCGATATTTTCGATATTATTCGCTGCCATCTCCAAGTAGTATTGAATCTTTGAAAAAAAGAGGAAAGCAATGGTTAATATATTTTCAAAAGATTCTGGTTATCGTATTACGCAGTTTTATCTTACATCCGAATCAACATGAATTCTAGTTCCTGGACTAATACTGATATAGCTCCATATAGGTCACAGGGATTTCCTGATCTTCCGACTACCAATCTGTGTCGTATTGTTAATGCTGTATTATGATCACTGAAATCATGATTGGCTGTGAGCTATGACTACTTATCATGTGATTCTGGTCACGGGATTAATTCTTCTATTTCATCTGCTGTAAATATTGTCACTACTTGTTACAAATCAAGTAGTAAGTGAAGAAAGCTGTTATTTTACAGAAGAATATAATTTGCGTTGAATACACACATTCCGATCCTGTTGGTGAATAGCTCTATGATGAATAGTTACGCCTAAAATATTGGGAGAATCTGATGGAAGAGGGAATGTTTGCAATACTCATTGGTCGAGCGCAGTTTTAAAACATTTCTGATAAATGGTAAGTGACATTGGCGCACGTTTATTTTTCATAATAAACAGCAATGTACTGATTAAAGAATTTGAAAATTCTGCCGAAATAGCATGAATGATAGAAAGGTCGAGCTAGTTATAGATCTTTATAAAAAGCTATTAAATTTTCGCCCACACAGGCCACATCAGAGGATAGAAAGGAGTTACAACTTTGCAAACATAAATTTATAAATTTAGATATGTCGGGGTATGCACGTGTATGTCGTAATGAGTCAATGTGATAGAGATGACATGTAAGAAATGAATGATCAAGATATAAAACGATAAGTACATTCAAAGATATCTCGATGGACGATGACAAAATTGTAGGCATTTGGTCGTGTAATTAAAGGAGTAAAAATGGCCGGTATCGCTCTTTTTCTTCTCTTGAGCTACTTTTCGGTTGGCATTTTTGTATTAATTGCTCTTCTATCAGTCTTAGATTTGTTCCCTCTTTTTTCATACTTCAAAATTTCAATCTTAAAGTCATTAGTATCACAGTTCTTGAGATGTTGACCCAACAGAAGATGCCTCTCGGGTAGGAGTCGGATGACACCGCCAATATGACAGTATTGGCATTGAAATCATATTTGTTTATAAACAATAATAACATATATAATAATATGTTTATATTTATATATATATATATATAATATATAATATTGATAACTCTAATCAGTCCCAGGCATTCCAAAAGAGCCATACCGTATAACCTTGCCCGAAAAATTTGCACTATTGTGAACGATGAATCTCTAAAAGAGTCCCGTCTTTCAGAATTGAAAACATTTCTTAAATTGCGAGCTTACCCTGATGAACTTTTTTCAGATGGCATCAAACGGGCGAAATGATTAAATTGAGCTGAACTTTTAAGCACTAATTCAAAAAGTGACAATCTGCTTACCCTGTCCTCTATATGAACACACTATTAGAAACACAAACATAGCTCCGATGATTAATTCTATGAATTATGTAAATTTGAAAACTGATCAACAAACAAAACATGTATGTGAAAATAAGAAATTCATTAATAGTAAGCGACAACCATCGAATGTAAAACGTTTATCATGTAAATCAAAATTTTGTACAAATAATGAATTCATCGTAAGTTGCATATTTTTCGAAATTTATTGACGAATCTGTAATTCTGAAAGCAACGTACAGTCTGGCCTTCCTAAAAATTTAAGCATTTCTTTGCCGTGGTTAAAACCGACCCTTTGCTTTTCGATCTATGTGTAAAATGATAGCATGGATAGGAAAGTTTACTCTCTTGGAATAATATGGTCTTAAGATAAAAGCTCTGAATACAAGTTGCAAAAATTGATTTGCAGCAATATTCCAAGAATTTTGCATAAACAAAATATCAAAATAGCACTCAGTTTTTCTTTTAGCCGAATCCTTGTTGTTGATAAAAATACAAACGGGTCGACCAGTTTCAGTAGCACTCAGCAAATAGTCTTATCAGGACCAAAAGTAAAAAAGTAGTCAAAAAGAAAGGGACTGCGATTTTGATATTTTCTTTATGCAAAATTCTTGAAGAATTCTGAGGGACTGAAGAACCTCTCGTGCACCACAATTAACTGCAGCAATATTATATATCAACATGTGATATATACTAAAAAATTGATATTTGCCTTACATATAGACTCACATCCTTTAGATGGCATCTCACAAGTCACACCGTGAGCATCACAAGGACCTTTGCACATGCCTTCTGAACCACATAGGCCCACTTTGCATAGCCGGTCGTTGTTCACCTCTCTGAGGATTTCCGTGCAACTTTCATCCTCAAACCACTTTTTGTTATTTCTACTTCTATTTTCTTCTATAGTTCAGATTTAAGAGTTGTTGATATGAGTATCGCTAATTCAAAACCACCTCTCTTATACCATGCAGTCTTCTTCTACTTCTTCTCATCTTCATTGCCCTTTTTATTCCAATGAAAATTTGAGGATTTTGATACAGATAGCTAGATAAAGAGTCAGATGTCTAATAGGTCATCAATAATTTGTGTTGAAAATCTTCAATGAACGATGAATTTCAGAATAAATGTCGAACTGAAGTACCGGAAAGCTTTGTTCCTCGGATACTTCGAGTGGACTCCGGTTCAAATGTCCGTCCTTTAGACAAGTTCTCAAAAATTAACATGAATACTATAACTATGACCTTCAGCTATGAAGTACACAGCTTCATCCACAACTTGACAGTTGATATTATAGACGCAATAGTTTGGGGGCTGTCAAAAACACTTTTCAAACCTTCTGATTTTGTCGAGATTATAATCTTCACGAAAAATATGTTTCTATCAATTTTTGGTGATGCAATTATGTAAAATAACACGGTCTCCCTCATAGAAAAATCTCTCATCATGATCATCTCATGAAAAATCAAGACGGTTTGCTCCTGATCTGGATTATTTGGACATCTTTATTGAAATCTGATATTTTCTTGAGCAGTTGCGCTTAAATGGAATTGCATGAACATTATTAGAAATTTCCAATAGAGTCATGAGCAAAAAACGCTCGCAAAATAATTATCAGGATAACAGTGCTGCTAATCCCCTCATAATATGATGAGGATTAGCGTCTTTTACTGTTTTCAGGAACATTTCAAGCGCACCGCTCCCTCGTGAGTGGCTATCATAAAAAATATTGCTTTAGTAGAAATGATTTTTTGTTGCAAAGAAATATTTATTTTGGAATTTTTTAAGTAATATCATGCGATATATATGTATACATATAATTTACTTATGCAAACTGATGAATACTGGCTTTGGAAATGCTCAGCTTTCCTGAGTGCCTTTCTGCGATGTCCAGATGAATCTTGGACAGTCACTTCTGCACTTGTGCAACTCATTCAATGATTTTTGTCACCTAATAGCCTGCACCACAACGTCCGTCAAAATACAACACGTCATGTTTCATTTTCTCAATAAAAACAAAAACATAAATTCAAATATAAATTTAAAACCTTCACTACCAAAGAAACAAAGTGAAACAAACCGTATATTTCAATTCAAAACGAATGCAGATTGGGTGCAAGTTAACCAGAATCCCTCTGTCTTCTATCCATTTGAGCAATACAAAGAAAAATAGTAAATAAGGTGAGTAATGTATGAACAGTAAGTTCTTCATGTTGTAAATGCTCAATTTCACATGACAAAATAGCTTTTGATGTTATCGATTCATGTAATGAGTTGCTCAAATGAAAGAACTGTGTGAAATAATGGAATGAAATAAAGACACAAAAATGAACGAAAAGGGTAAGGTTTCTTTTTTTAAAGCATTAAAAAACATAAGCTTACATTTCAGTTGCAATTGAATATTTTATGTCGTTGTAAGTCGACAGACGAAGCAGAGGAAATTAAGCTTTGCAGAATGAAACTTTACAGAACACAAATACGAAGCTTAAATTCAAAGTATATTGAAACTAAGCTGGAGAAGGTTGCAAGAGGACTCTTCACGCACGGTAGAGAGACGTTATCAAGAAGGATCTTGTCCAACTTGTTGAACATGTTGATGGGTGGACGACCGTCACAGATCTCCAGCAGATCAGATTGAAAGTTGAAAGTGTTTGCATGCTCTCTACGCCATTCTAACATGAGTTATAAACAAGAAAGTATGCAACTGCAAGTAAAACCATGGCTTAGTCAGACGGAAGACAGGTAGGCCTACTTGTAGGTAGAATACTAAAAAATAATTTTATAATGGACCAATTACCATCCAAATTTTGAGAGGTAGCTATTTTGTTAGGAATTTAATCAAAATGAATGTAAATACACGTATGTAAATAAATAAATATGATCAAAATTATAAAATAAAAATACAAAAATTGACCTAATTATGATAACGAAATGGCTAAACGTTAACTGGGAAATCACGAGATTAAATGCGGCATGTTTATGAAAAGTAAAATACACCGAAGCACTGAAATATTGAAATCTTAAATAATTAGTAAGCACCTTCACAACATGAAAATTTTAAAGAGTAGGATACATTCAATATCTTTGGCTTATGTGATCATTCTTGACCTATGGTTCATAAAGAGGATCATAAGTGTACTCATTTTGAAAATTGATGCGCTCAGTGAATGTTATGCAAAAATTGCAAAATTTAATCTTTTGTAAAAGTGTGTTTTCAAGTTTTTACCTTCCAGTGGTAAACCGACTTAATGTAACGATCTCTTGGGAAAATTTCGAAACCACTTATTTGGTTTAGAAAGTCTGTGTCAGGCGGATACGTTTACGCATATATGAGAATGTAAATAGAATAATTAAATATTGAGTTGCATCCTCAGTTGAAAATGGGAGCAGGCCTAGTTCACATCTCTCAACATCGACACAACTCCCTATTTAAAGTCACAACCATGCCCGGGCAAATTTGAGATTTCCAATTAGCAAGTTAGTGAAATTCCAACGAGCATTCATTAAATATCACTTTAAACACACTACTGGCAAATCGCCTAAGTTAGTGCGCCTGCAATTATTAATAAATGCTCAGTAATAGAAAAAAGACTCAAAACAAAAAATTAAAAATCACAGAAACGTTCCCAGTAACATCTAAAACGTCTGTTTCTATTTCAACATAAATTTTAACCGGAAGATCAACAGCCTCTGACAGTTTGAAATCAGACTAATCTCCACGAAGTGTTAGTGCTATCCGACGGAAAGATTAATATAGAAACATATGTTTAAGATCATGCTGAGAATGTTACGTTATATATAGATTTAACACATATAGCGGATACCCATTTACCGGAGACCCAATAAAGAAGAAAGTCCTGTTGGCACAGTTTCATCAAAACCATTTTTAGAACATTTTGTACGTGAACCATTTTGACTTGCCATCACTCGAATATTGCAACTCCAAACTACAGAGATGAGTAAAATTGTTCCTATTGTTTTGTTTTTCTTCTCACTTAATTTTTGTCACATGAGAGTATTTTAAGTATTAAGAGTTTTGTAATGACTAAAATGAAGCATCTACCATGAGCAGCACTCACTAATTCGACATAGAATTTCAATTTCATTATAATTCATGTAGATCACGAATTGTGACTGAGCGCATGTCATTCATTCAACATCCTCAGGAGCAGTGGCGAATCTAGGAATTTCTGATCGGGAGTGCGTTAATGGATGCAAGTACACGGTCGTTTACATAATGAAACTCTTAATTTCAATATAGGAGCAGTTTTAGGGTTGATATCAATATATGCATGCTGCAGTGTATAAAACTGATATATTTTGCCAAATTATGAAACTGAAGTCATTTTCTGTTAGCGTAGAGGACACACCATAATAGAAATAAATTTGCGTAATAGTCTATGAAATGATAGATAACAACTAATGAGTAGAAATTATATTGCTGAAAATCTTTCTCTTCTTTTTTCATTAAGTTAATGTACGCACTCCTATAAATGTCGCAACATGATTAAGCTGTAGTTTGAATTTCAGGTGCACATTTCTAAGTAATGAAATAAATTTATATTTCTTCAGTGTCAATTCCAAACAGGCGTAATTTATGCAGTTCGATGAGATGGCAGATGTATCAATCCTTCAGCAGTCTATGATTTGCAAGGTGAACATTTAAATGCATCAATAGTTCAATACTAATCCGCAGAGACAATCATCTGACAAAACATGTGTACTTGGATGCCATATTTGATACTTTGTCAATCATCTAATGTAGAGGTGTTGTTGTGAAGGTTTGTAGACACCTATCTCGAAGGACGAACAGTCGAAGAAATTTATGATATCGACCATCAGGTGAAATGCAATTTCGTTAACACGTTAACTACTAAGTAAGTTGTCCCTATTGCTGTTAAAATTTAATGATAATAAATTTGGCAAGAAAATATATATGGAATTCTGAAACTCACCTGTTGAAAATTTGGGAGAAATGTCTGCGGCGATGATGAAAATAAAGTCTACCAGACACTTCCGGCTCTTTTATCCATTTCTCTTAGAAAATTGTCAATTTGTCCCTTTTGTCCACTTACAGTATCCGTCATTGCGCTTGTCCACTCTTGTCCACGGCGCTGTTGACAAATCTGTCTGTCAATCTTCCTCCAATTAAGACGAGGAGCGCATTTTGACGATTTCCCTAATCGGACTTTGTCCACACTCGACTATTCGCCTTTGCTTTTATGATTTCGTCACTGAATACCAACTGTAAATACCCAGTCATTAACTTCATCGGGGAGATGAAAGAGATTACTTCACACGGTGTTAATTGACTCCCTCTATTCAGGTATTGTTATCTTAGATCAATTAAGGACATTAAAGATTTGTTCGGATGACGGGGATCACCACAGGATCTTTTTCTTACAGTTTCCTATGTGATCCAAGATAGCAAATTGCTGCCGTCCCAACACTGTCGCTTTTGAACTTATTTATTTTATCATTGCTTTACAAAAAAATGATTTTTGTTAACACAACAACGAATTTTAGAACATCTTGCCTACCACAAGTAATAACGTCGAACCCATATTGTGGCCATTTTAAGTATGCAATTTTTTCCAATAGTCTGTAGTGTAATCTTCAATTAAATGTAGTTATTTTTAGGTTTTGCTACTCCCTGAACTATATAACAATTGGTCTTTGATGCAGTTAAATACACTTTTTTTATATTGTTTATTTTCCGTTGATTGAGTTGACGTGTGTTTCCCACCATATGAATCCAATTTAGATTTGCAGTAATGACAAATTTTTTAACTGAATTTAGCGCTGATATGCTGAAAAACAGGTAGATGTATCTGTCCAGAAATACACCTTCGGAACGCCAAGACAAATGCGACCAGCATGGTCATGTTAGGTTGCACAAAACTTGAGTTGGGTAAAGCAACTAGAAATACTCCAGATGTACAAGATAGAATATATTAAGGCTATGAACGTTGTGTAGCCATTATTGTCGAATGAGGGACTGTTTTGACCATAATGTAATTACAGATTACTTAAGTCATAAATAAATACAACCAAGAGTACTAAAGTTATTAGATAAGTTTTGCTACGTAATCACATTCATAGCTTGAATTCATCCGCATCTATTCAATCAATAGTTTAATTTTCGATTTAGAAAATGTAAATTAGAATGATAGATAGTATTGGATTCTGATAAATATGTTATTGGCATGAATGAAGATCATTTTAGGCCTATTTACGAAGACAATTTCAAGCGTGCCACGTGTGATAGCGATGAAATTATAACAATTCTTATCAGAAAAATAATCCATCTTGCATAATATTGACCTCCGTGGTGTATACAGAATTTAGACACGATATCCAGAAAGCATTCTTTCAATCTCAGAAATTATGTTATTAGGTCTATTGTCCGTAATGCCAGATAGCGGAAAAAGACGGTGCATTGAAAGAAGAATCAGCAATTACAACTTGTCACGGAAAAATGTTGGATATCTTAGATTAGGATGAGTCTTAAATTTCGGCAAGTCCGATCACTTCATAGGACTCCTACACTTTCCAAAATTATAGGACTCCAAGGTTTGACCCGACCAAGGTTTGAACCAGGGTCTCTGGGAAGCAGAGCGACACTCTACCACAAGGCCACAGTGCCGGTCGCTAAAAAAATGATGCGTAGATATTAAGTCTTAAGTGGAATATGAATTTTGTTTGCCGCAGCTAATAATATATTTGCTTATTTGTGCATGACGTTGACATCTGTTGGTATAATGCATGAATATTGAATTTTTATTAAGTATTATTTTGAGTTGATTAAGTCATAAGTTTGAATCCTTCAGTAATTTCTGGGTTGCCTTACTATCGAGCATCTCTGTTCCACAGAATTAGACAATCTTGTGGTCCTCGGTTTGCCAGGTAGGGAAGTTTCACATCTTGTAATGACAGTGAAATGGTACAAGCATAATGATACTTAATGATGCATAATGATCTGTGGACAAAGTGTCATAGTAGATGCACAGACAATTAACTTCTGAGAATTTGCGAATATTACTGCCGTGCCTACTATCTACTAAACTATTGATTAGAAGGAATTTTGTCAGCAAAACTTCTGAGCGAGTTCTTAGAATCTGAAAGGATCATGGCATTTACAGCATTTTGAAGGATTTTACAGCAATCTGCAAGTGATGAAAGGTTGTTTTATACCATTCAATCAACAAATATCCAACACATTAAAATATCTTTTATCTATCAGCATCAGTGCTATTATTCACTCGCCTTGCAGATAGACATTCAGTATGCTGCAACTTTTGGGAAACGTCCACAAACTTCAGGTAGACACATTCGAGCCGTGGACTGGTGTACCGAAGTAGGCATCAGCCACACTGAAAGCATAAGAAAGCAAACACAAGCGTCCCACACAAACGCATGACCGCAAGGTATTTATCGCGCTGCTTTAATTTTCTAGCTGTGTGCTACAAAACATATAGAAAATTCCCGCAGTGTGGCTGAGGCTCTATCTCAAAACATGTATTTTTTATTGTCATGTTCAAAATGAACAAGTGTTCGATAATACCTCATTGATAAGTGGCATCTCAATAAAGAGGAAAAATGAATCAGAAATAGAAGGAAATGATTGTGATAATAGTTCAATCTGCAAATATTGGGGTCAAAAAGTAACTGCTTCGTGCACATATTAGGGGTGGAACCATGCTTTTCGTTTTTAAGTTTGCTTCAAATAATGACATGAGACAACGACAAGCTAATAAATATTGAACAATGCAATGTCTCTGACTTTCACAAGATGGATATCTTAATGTGCCTTGTTCATGACACATTCACGAAAAATGGCTTTTCACCTTGGAGTAGAACCCAGTCATCGAAATGCTAGCGCGGAATGACTACCACCAAGGCTAGTAAAGCTCTATAGAATCACGATTGTGCCGAGAGGACGTGTATGTTTAAGGTCTTCTATAACCGTCCAGACTTTTGCTTTTATAACAATATATAAAATATTCAAGGTAGTAGCCGAATATACAGAATCGAACCAGGAATAAAATTGGGAAATCATAGAATGCTTTTCATAAAAGTTGTGGCTTCTATTCGTTCTTTCATATAGCCTGTCAATATAACTGCGTTATAGTTATTCGATTGACAACGAAAAAAATAAGCTATATTTAAAAAAGATCCTTAGGCAGATGCTTGCTTCTCAGCACAGGAAATTTTTCATGGATTACTGAGACAAAGGAGAATGCAAGTAGACGAGATAGTAACATGCTTCCTGATCATTTCAGGATTGATAGAATCGATTAATCGTTCTTTGATATTCATTTTTCATTAATTTTTAGAAAATGATAAGTTTCACAAGTTCTAAACGCAAGAATTTTCTGATTGTTTTTCTTGCTTCAAGCAAAAACTGTTTTATCATTTTTCTTCATCTGCATTTGACTTGGATTTGAGTTGACTCCCCCCCATATTGGTGTCGGATCGCAAACACGTCGCGCTTAATTATCAGTTGTATTGTCAGTTGAAGATTCCCGTTAAAGTTGACATGTTACAGCTTGACAGTTAAGTCCAACCCGCTCGTTATTTCCCGCTATTCAAAGCGGGGAGAGTTTTCGTCTTTGTCTTCCATTTAGAGAAGCGTTTTGGATGTGCTCAAGCGTACTGATTTGACAGGTGAATTCCACTGATTGATCATAGCCACTCACATCAGTTTTAGCTGTAGACAAAAAACATCTAATATGAAAATTCTAATCCTTAAGAATTCTAATCCAGACAGATCTGCTGGAAGTCTCCATGAAGTTCAAATGTAAACTCTTCAGGTCTATTTACTTCTGAGAATGAAGACTACACTAAATACATTCCACATTGTTATTGAGACTTTCTAATCGAGTCTATGAAAAAGTCTCGCATAACCCAGAACCTGATAGAATTATTTGCATTGGAATTTATTGAATAATACACGTAATGGCATCAGCATAAAGTTAAAGGTCTCCATATAGCGCTGACCTTCTAATAGAAATCCAGACGGATTTGCCGTGGGTATGGGGATGTTGAGGGTACATGTACCTGTATACTAATAGGAATGGGCAGTGGACACCATGGGTATGGAGTGGGTATGGGTGCTGAGGCCATCCCCATACACCTCCCATAGCGCTGGCATGGGGACTTTGTGGATATTATAATTTTTTGACATTTTCTAGAACCAATCAGAATTTACATGTTATCACACAATCAAAGTAGATTTTGGATTATCACACAGCTCATCAACTCACCACTTAAATTCTGTGAAACATCTATTCTGATCATTTTTAAGTCAGAAACACATTTTCAGTAATTTTGAATGACTAGAGGAGAAGGAAATCCTAAGAGGGTTTCTTGCATATATTTTCTTTAAATACGAATATACAGACGATAATGGGAACATGGTGCTTTCGCTATTTGCCTGAATGATGAAAATACTACAGCATACGCTGGTAGGCATAGAACATGCATTACAACGGAAAATTCTTTGATAAGCGTAGAAAGTGCGTTTAAGAATTTTTGACAGCTGTGACTTGCTAGTGGTCAAGTGGCCATTTTTGTGTGCCATAACACACCATGCCAGATGAATATTTGTATTTTTCCAGCCCTGCATTACATGCTGATGAAAATTATATTATTGGAAAATAGCTTCAGCATACACAACCAAACGAAACGAAGAATCCTCACAGTGAGATCTTCTACGGACCTCAGACGCCAACTAACCTGTCAACATTCCTTACTCATAAAAGGAGCATGTGTCACTCGCGTTCTATCAAAACAACCAAATACACGCACATGAACATTTAACAAACTAAGAAATAGTTTGCAGTAGAAATCAATTATTCGTGAAGCGCTGCTGCTGTGAGATGTTGTTGGGTCTTTATGAATCCCACATGACAACTACGGAAAAAAGTCAATGAAATGATTGATAAATATTCATGTTTGCTCTTATGAAGAATATGTCCCTGCTACCCACACAGAAGGATTCAAGTTGTCCTTTTTAAATAATTGAATGCATATATACTGAAAACGTTTTAGCACAAATCTTTTTTTTTTAGCACAAAGCAGATTTAACTTGGTTAACTTTATTAATGCACCAAAACTGTCAAAAGAGTTAAAGAGGGAATTTGAAAAGACAAATTGATTAGCAATCGATTTGCAGCAAAAGCAATAAGCTATAAATTGAAGACAATGTCGTCATACTTAGTATTAAGAAGGAACATTCCGAAGCCGAATCAAGTTCTGTTAGTTTTATGGGAATGTGTGTGTGATGCCCCATAAGTCAAAGAAGTAAAACTGGAATGACATCAACTAATGTAAACCATTCATAGCATTAGACGATTAAAACTTAAGCATCAGTACAGAAAAGTGAAGAATACATGTTAATCCAATCAAATATACATGTGCTCATGCATGTATAACTTGCACATGTGCAAGGCAAATACATAAACGAACCTTGGTCCTTACTTGAATTAGCACATAGCTGAATTTTCGGCAAAAAATCTCTTTGTGGCAAGTCAGAATCAAGGCTCACAGCTATTGATAGACAATCAAAAGTCAAAAGCTGCCGTCTTATCGTACATGGGGCATAGCTGTTCCACCGAAATGGAAATCGGACATCAGCAAACGAACAAAATCAACATGAAAAATAGGGATCTCATCCTGTGAAGGTGTGGGGATCGTGAGGATGCCTACAGGACTTTCTCTTGGTATATAGGGTGGGTTGGGGACTCAATCAACATAAATCCTCATGGCAACCATGACGCCACCTCTAATAGTTCTCTACATATGGTCCGGAAAAGTAGAATTCTCTCTTTTAGAGCATCATCTTCTATGTCTACTTGCATAATTCATGTCAGTATAGTAGTTGGCAGCATACCAAGAAAATTGAATGTGTAGAGGTTACATGTAGCTTGCTAATTACAATCCATAAATAGTTCACACAAATGGATTTTGTTGTGATATTTTTCCATCCTCTGTAAGAATTGTACTGACAATAAGTCATGAAACGATCATTTTCTTTCGGAACCTGTATGACATTTAGATATGCACGCAATTTACTATGTTGCAACGCTTGGTGCTGTGATTGATAGTTAATGGATAATGGTAAGCAGGCCTAAATATTACCTGTTGCTGGGAACGAAAAAAAGTAGGACCTATTACTAAATGTGAATATTTATAGAATATTTATCGATCATTATATTAAGTCTATATTGGCAAAATGTATAATTGATTTAATGTAATAAATTTTATGATAAAGGCCTACCGATATTTGACATGGTGAAATAATAAATAAATATAGAGTACATATGAGTATTCATGCAATTTTCACTTTAGCTTATGACAATGGTGTACATGAAAAACAGACCGGCGCCTCCTAAGCGGAGGGTTAAAAAATTGACCGCCATGGCAGTATTAGAGGTATTACGGTATGTTAAAATAGAAAAATATGTTGAAGAAGAATGACAGGCACAAAATCAGATTAGCACGAAGCAAGTGCTTCGCTAGTACTTATACAGTTCATCAGACAATAGAAAAATGTCAATACATGGCCCTTTTCTGCGAGTAAAATATTTGAGGAAAATTCGAGAGAGAATATCCGCTGTGTTAATGTACTTTTGAATCTTTCTTGGAGAAATTTCTTCGACTGTAAGAAATTAACAAGCAATTAGCAATGTGACAGATTGGAATGGGCGAGACAGGACAACTAACAATAACGGCTGCTATGATATTCCCTTTCATTAATCAGTCACGCAGAAAGGAATTTCAGGACTTCTACATCACAAAAGATCCACAGTTTCAAATCAGAATAATAGATTCAACAACAAAATATCACATCATTGAGAGTCGGATCGCAAAGCTCGGAAGCTGTAAACAATAAATCTATCCATCTATTATTAGCAGCTTAGATATTTGAATTGCGCAGAAGCTTTGGAATGCCACAAACTGAAAATGTTAACTGTCTGGATCGCAATGAAAGTTAAAATCAAACTTCTATGTGAAAAATTCCATGATGAAACACAAGTATGTAAATGACGGCTGAACGAAAGAGGAAGACTGAGATCTTCATCATATTTGCAGAAAAATAAGATGAGAGGTTGTGAAAACATGAGTGTCATTCAACTGGACAGCAAGTTATTTGTAAAGATGCAATAAGATACTAGGCCTGCTGTTGATTCGTGATATTGAATGAAATAGCAGCTATTGTGGTCTGATCCCATTTTCAACTGAGACTGCAACTCAATGTTTAATTATTCTATTTATATATAAATAGAATAATTGAACATTGAGTTGCAGTCTCAGTTGAAAATGGGATCAGACCACAATAGCTGCTATTTCATTCAATATCACGAATCAACAGCAGGCCTAGTTCACATCTCTCAACATCGACACAACTCCTTATTTAAAGTTGCAGCCATGCCCGGGTAAATTAGATATTTGCAATTGGCAAGTTAGTGAAATTCATGCGGGTACTCACTAAGTATCATTTTAAATTCGCCTAAGTAATGCAGGCGCATTAACTTAGGAGGATTTTTCACAAGGTTTTGCAACAATGTAGGTATATAACGCAGTATGAATCTCAAGTTTTAAAAGCTCTATTGCAAACCATCTTTGAAAGCAATGTTTTGAAGCGATTGCTTGAAAAAACGGATCATCAATCAATGTAATAATTTTCCGAGGGAATCCGCAAAACATGCTGATTTTAAGGCGATGCTCAAAGCTTGGTTGGTAATGTCATTTTCGAAAACTTGACTTAAAAGCAGTTTTAAAACATTGTTTTTAAATGATGCATTTCTCAAAAAATAATTTTATATCAAACGTCATTACTTGAAAATTTTTAAATAGACATATTTTTAAAAAGTAAAATAGATGTTTTAAAACACTACCTGTTAATTTTAGCTCTTTTCAAGAACAGCACAGAAGTTTGTTGAATGGGGCAGTGGCCTAGTGGTAGAGTGTGTACTGTTCTCGGTGTCTGCAACAGCATAGGTTGGGCCAAATCAGCTAATAAAGAATGACAAACTCACATCAATTTTGGATGACGTTCAACTCACGTTCATTTTGAAAATTTTGAGCGAATTCCACTTCAAGTTAATTAATTTCAAAATGATGGCTGTTCAATTTAAGCTCATCAGTGAGGTCATTTTCAGACGCATTCCGACCGTCAATTTGAAATTTTCTTCAGACTTTACTGATATCCGTTTATGGAAAATCAAAAAAGGTGAACCGGACATCGATGGAAATTTACGTATGCTAAATCATTGTTTCTCACTGTACGAGTATAGGCAATGTAGCCGAAAAGTGATATCAAGGCTTTCGAAGGTGCACTCGGCGGGTGAATAGACTTAAGGCCTTCAGATGTGGGGCTATATTTATTTTTGTTTTTAAAGAGTTTTAAGCTGGTAGATATCATAAACTTTGATGCTGGTGTCTTAATCAAATGCCTATTGAAAATGTGATTTCTAAAAAATTAGTGCATTTCGAAAGTGGCATCTTTCTTATGAATTTGTATGACTTTTCACTTGAATTTGTGCATCTCATTAAGTGTGCAAGTACTCCTAAATGGTCTAGAAGTTCAAATAAATAAGTCAGAGATTTCATAGCAATAAGACACTTAATTAGAAACTTAGAATTTATGCAACATTCATTAACATTTAGATACTGAAAATGTTGCGAGATTCCTTCCTTACTAAGATAAATAAATAAATGAACCTTGTTTATATTCGGAAGCACATTAGGCAAGGAAGAATTTCAGGATAAAAATATGATTGCTTGTTTATTTGATTTGCAAGCAACAGATGTCGTTCAGAATTCAATATTTAATAATGGTCTTTTTAAAATTAACTTTGATTGAAAAAGAGGGCATTGATTGATATTAAAGGAATTAAATGGTCCCAGCACATTGAGCGTTGAGAAACTATGATAGTTCAGTTGCTTAGCTGCTTCACCTCCTAGCGGAACGTAGAAGTTCGAGTATGACCGCCTGAGCAGTTGTCAGCTCTCTCTCACTAAGTCACTTGCCCTAGCATAATGCGAGTTGCGAGGTTTCTTTAAAATCAGTGGAAACCCACTTAACGGAAAGTCCTACTTTTCGGAAACACACATAATGCGGCTTACACTATGCAGTACAGTAAATTGACGAAGCAGAATGGATACAAAGTATTTTTTCATAGCATTTGATGAAAGAGTGAAATGTGCGACGAATGCTAGGACCTATTTCTCTTCATTCATGTTACTATAATAAATCAAGTAATTGATGTTTGATCAAGTGTTTTATGTTTCAAGCATTTTGCCTTGATTATGCGACGCCTTACTTGCTTCAAAACCAAAATTGTGTTTGCTGCAACGTTAATTTCATCAATGCGTTAAGTGGAGTAAAAATCAACCCAGCAAATGTCCAGCATGACCTCATATTTGCAGACCTGATCAAAGGTGTCAACAATCGATACGTTGAAAGTATTTTAAAAGAGGGACCCATTGTCCTTTTCCGATGGCCAGTCACTTACTGTACAGTATAAGCTATATTATGTGCATGTGTTGACATGATCGGTAGAGAAACAGTGGACAGGACTTTCCGCTAAGTGTGCTGCTGCCGAGTTGCATATATGTGAAGGCTTCCCATCTCTAGCTTGGTAATTTGGTTCTGTGTCTTGTATTGGGCATGGAATAAATGTCGAGGAATCACTGTAATTATGTATGTGCAAATAACATACTTCTTCTTCAATTGTCATCGACATGAGCAATTGTTTCACAGAGTAATGGAAAACAAGAATTAAATGAATTATCGATTTTTTGATTGTTATTGTTGATTTCTTTCGAATGCTGATTGTGCTGAGAATAAAGAGAATAAATTATAATAAATCAAGCTTAGATGTTGATTCAAGAATTAAAGACACCGTGCAAATTTTTCGCTGATAAATCGGCCTAAAAAAGTTGTCAGCTCATTATATTAGCGAAAATGTATGCTGTCTCGCGGATGAAACCTGGCTAATTATAATTCATTCTCTCCCTTTCAATATAGGCCTACATGCACTATGCTGCTGAAAGAAAAGTATGAATTACAAGTTATACGTTGAGAATGTTTGAAATGTGCTTAATACCAATCATTACCGCATTCAATCGAATGGTAGCCACGGCTCCCGGCTATACCATTAAAACTGTCATTCATGGCTGCACTATACTAATCCTGAAAGAGGTATGGCTTATAATTGAAGAAATGCAATGTTTGAAGGGCTTATTTCAAATAACACATTAAATGATTTTCTTGGTGATGTGTTCAGTGCCGCGAAGCAGTGAATGATCGTTTAATATTCATAAAATTCTCTTGTTTCAGACGATTTCGCTTTGTGGTCTTGAAACTGATTGGTATCTTTTTCATAATTAGTTTAATTTGTTGCCGCATGCTGTGTTCTTTTAAAGGAAGATTTCAATTAATGCAGATTTGTTAAATGGAGAAGCATAAGAACGGCCTTCAAGCACCTATGGGATGCTCGAGAATTTCCAGATTATCTAACTTCAAAGAGTGCACTCAAAAAAGTACATAAGAAGTTTCTTATCGATAAACTGAAGGTGGCTCGACAAGCAGGCTGAAGATCTTGATCTCTTTGTCACATTGGTCATCGTTGGCGTTCCAATTGTTTTCCATTTTGACTCATTTTCGATTCATTCCTAATACTACGTCCTTTACTCCCTCTTCGAATATCAACGAACTGCATTCAAGGAAAAGCAAAAATACAATTTAGTTTCTTCGCAATGACGAAAAATGTAAAAGTATGTTTGATACGACGTGTACTCAATTTGTTACATCAATTTATGGAGTAAGTTCCAACATTTGAATTGAATTTACTATGAGCGGATATGTGTCTAAAGGCTGATAATGCAATTATTGGCACAATTCAATATTTTTCGTAGGATTAAAACGACAGTTAATAATTTATTGGAGTTGATTTTGCTGCAATTTTTACATAAGGAATCGTAATTACATGTAGCATATGCCAACAATTTAAAGTTAGTGGTGACCGCGCCAGCTTACATTCTTTAACCACTTCGGTTAATGAAATTTTAGTGGTACACAGAATTATCCACAGAATTAGATTGATCTGCGCGCGCTTCGAAGCAGATAAACAAAATATTTAATTCTGTGTACCTAATGCTCCCAACCTCGTACAATGCATTATACTCTTGCAAAATGCGTTTGAAAAAAATTGAAAACTGAATGTTTAAAAACCTTTTTTAATAATAGCTTGCGAGGCAATGAGTTGAAGACAAGAAGACCTGACTGTATACTTCTGTTGGTGAGTAAACAGCTGATTAGGTGGTAATATTAGTACAGAAGCAATCTCAGTTGGTTAGAGCAACATGTTTAGATAACAGGTAGTTGCGGGTTCGAGTTCCACAGTGCAATTTACGTAGCAATTTATTCATTTTATTCATTGTGAACATCAAATTTTTCACAAGTCAACGATTGAAAGAGAATGTACCATGCACATTAATTAATTGCAAGACAGGCTAATTTGATCATTGAAAACGATTCCAGTTTGAGATTGGACTAATTGGGATACAGATTACGAATTATTGCAACCAACATACGTCGGACATGTTAATGTAGGGATAATCTCTAACCCCTGCCGAGAAAGACTAAACAATCTGACTATCAGGCTTCGTTACTTGGTGAAATATAAAAGACTCAATAAGTCTTTGTTACTCTGCAGCGATGGATTCATTTTAGTGGATTATGACTCAAATCTGAAACTGCACAAGTTGAGAATTCCTTCCAATTATTTCTTTATATTCCATAGTGAGCTGCAAAATTACGTGAATACGGAGTCGGAGCTGGATCTTGAATTGTCGAGTCTATTAATAGCTGAAGATGTTGGGAGAATCTTTCATCAAGCCTATTAACTATATGGCCGATCTGTGTGACGGATTGAATATTAAGCGCATTCTCAGATGTCATCTTCTTTTTATAGGCAGAGCAATCTATTTTGAAAAGCTGATTGAAGAAATCCATGGAAATAAAGCGTTAAATATAGTTTGGAAGCAATTGCGGCTTAAATTGCTAATTGCAACCAGATCAATGGTTCAAGGCCCACTCCAAGATGTTATTTCACCATGACAAATTTGATCAATAGACCATTCGAGCCCCAGTGAATGGGAAAAGTGCAAGTCCGAATGTCTGTCAAGCATAGAAATACCGGATCTTTCAGAACTAATTTGGGTGGAGTCGAAATTCATTAAAAGTACAAACTGCAATAAATTAACATGGAATATTAAAAAATGTGTTGAAATATCAGACCTGCACTTACATGTACATACCTTATTAAAAACAATATTTCAATTAGGTGGCGCCTATATAAGCTTGTCGCCTTTACATATTGCTCATCGATGATTTAGCCTTGGACAAGAATATAGTACGCCATCCGAAAGTAACCACCAGTGAGCTTGCAGGCCATGATCGAGGGCGGATACAGTAGCACGCATGTTCTTCAAATTTGTCCGAAATGGAAACAAAAGTTATGAATTCTCTTGATGCATAGTTCTTGACCAAAGAAACAGCAAGTTAAACTAAAATTTGACAAGCCCTTCGGCGTCCAGCGCCTACTCTCGAGCGCCTCCACTGTGCATCGACCGAGAGAAGGCGCTGGACATTGAAGGCCCTATCAGATTTTGACGTGACTTGCTGTTTCTTTGGACAATAAATATGTATCGAGTAAATTCATAACTTTTGTTTCCATTTCTGACGATTTGAAACATGGCCAAATTCTTTCGTCAATACCCTTGGCCTACCGGTATGTGTGCTGTACCTACGACAACACTGCACATCATCTGGCAGTCTCAGTACCATTCGAGCCCCAGTGAATGGGAAAAGTGCAAGTCCGAATGTCTGTCAAGCATAGAAATACCGATCTTTCAGAACTAATTTGGTCGCAGCCGAAGTTTGTAAATTTCTTCAAGCTCGGAGCGGAGCTCCGTTGCATACCTGTTTAGTGACCATATTCAGTGGTCTCAGCTCATCGTTATCCACGAACATTTCTGCAAGACAATGAAATGTACTCTTATTAGCCAAAATGCAGTGTCATACAGACGCTCGTGAAACATGTCGGTGTCTACATACTCGCTATGTGAGGTGACATGAATTGCGATAGTTGTCGGAAAAGGTATTATTGATAGATGTTGATTCCTCTTATAGAGGTGATAATTTTGGGGAATGTAGCCAAATATCAATGTCACTTATGGTTATCATTGATCCCGCTATCATGAAATAAATTATCTCAATTTATTTTCGACCTTGTGATGAAAAATGCAAAATCTAGCAAGTTGACGAATATGTCTAAGAACGTGGTCGATATATCTAAAGAATAGCGTTCTCTTTAGTTCGCTAGCTAGACTGAATTAAGTTATTTGACTGGTTTAAAAGACACAAAATCATTAGGTTAAGTTCTCAACAATATTAATGTGACATCACGAAGTCATTTAGATAATACTATAATTATGGTTTAATACCATCCCTAATTGATGATTCAAATGGTCAACAAAGGATCGTTTGACAAAATGTCGCCTTAATCAAAGGTGTTACCAACTCAAAAACAGCTCTAAATAGCCTGGTAGGATCTTTGTGTTTCCATGTTCATCACAATAGTTTGATTTCATCCAGAAACAATGTAGAAAGCATATTCCAAAATCCTACGAATTATCGAGTCAACTTCAAGAAGGTCACTTTTCGTGCAAATTCGCATTCCATAAGATATATGGATTTCATATACTTTTTGCACATCTCCAACTGAATGTCAGAACTCTCTCTCCAATATTCCCTCCTCCATATAAAACTGAAAGCCTACTTGTCCGTTTTTCCATGCGTGGATATATTAGAGGGTGTGCTTTGACAATTAACGACACTGGATGAGTTGGGAGACACGAGGGATTATCATAAATTGATTGCAATTTAATAGCTATTTTCAATCAATTAATTGAAAATCCAATTAATTCTTCAGTCCCCAATTCATAATCCCTGTTTCAGGGACAACCTGATCTCTTTCTTAAAATATCAATGGCGTACAATGAGAAATTGCATGCATGCAATGAGAAATTGGATGAACAGTAGCCTAAACAATAGCTGAGCAAGCGTCACAGCTGGAGAAACCTTGAAAGTGATTACTTGACATTTATTACAAATTTTTCGAATGATGAATTGTGTGTTCATTGAATCAAAGGCAACTGATGGATAATTGCACGCTTGTTGCGTCCTGTTGACGAGGGCAAGCAATATAAGCGCAGTGGACTATTGATAACGCAATCACTTTAAATAAACTAATATTCAAAGTCATTGTTATAACGTGACTCAAAACAATTTCTATGCACTAGAATTTTCGATGCGAGCTTCCAACTGATCGTGTACTACGTCGGATAAAGTCCTTCTGTCGAAATCAGGGAAACGTAAAAATCATAATAGTAGGTATACAGTAATGTAGACTTCATTTAAACTTGATTCCATGCAAATACATCAAAGAGAAATTTCTTTATGAGCAATCAAATTATTGTAATTCGCTATTGATTATAATAGTATATTGTATTTGAAATTTTAGTCAATCAATTAATTGATATAATAAATTGATGCAATAATTTAATTGAATCTGCATGCGATCAATCAATTTAAATTCAATATATATTTATGCCTATCCCTGACAGATGTGCTACAATAGTCCCGTTGACCAAAATACTTTTAAGCAGTGATTTGATAACCGGTTTGATTTCAACTGTCTTTGCGATTGAATTAAGCATCATAATCGCCTTTGTTATAATCATCTGTTCTCGATTCTCATTCGGTTGCTGAGAAGGCCACTGTCAATATTTGTGCGTTACTCTTTCAAACAACATTTTATCAGAATCTGTCACGCGGTTCAGTTACAAGGGATTATGACTTTCTCTGATAATTATCCGAATCTCTTAGTGTGAGTGTCTTTCCAATCCATACTTGAAATTCTTGTAAATGCCGGTTCGTGAAAGATGAGTGTTTGCCAACTGCCAAAATTCTTGAATTTAGTGAAGAGTCTCGTCAGAATCTTGTTGCCCGCAGCTACAACTTACGAAAACGCAAATAATCGAGCTGTTAAAAGAACATTAATCCGTTATAAATCGATGTGAATAAAGATGTGTCATCATAAGTGCTTAATGCAAAATGTTGAAAGTCAGATTGAGAAGATCATTTGCTTTCATCTTTTCCTCAAATTATAAAACAGGGAGATACTGCCTATATCCATAGATTACATCTATCTTGAAGATACTTGAAGTAATCAAACCAGTAGGGCCTATACCCAATTGATGTGCACTGTTTCAATACAGGAAATGTCAAACTTCAGTCATGCGCACTTGAAGTTTCAATATATTCCGTCATAGTTGGTCATAATAAGGTCATGCGAAGGGACTCAGCCGCCACTCTTGTGCGATGATTCTTTCCACTCGTCACAGTCCAAGGGAAAGAAATGCCTGCTCGCGGTGTTGACTTAAGCGTCGGCATGCGTGGGATTGCAGAGAATTCAGTTGCTCAAGAATTCTCATCCTTACTGTCCTTGATGTTTGACCGATGCACAACTGCACACTGCGTGGCAGTCACTAAAGTTGTACAGAATGCAGTGTACTACATTTTTCGTAAAACATGCCTCTCTTCGCTGCTATGGGACCACAAGGTAGACAAACTCTGCAATGCTTTGTGCATTCTTGTTTTTCGGAGGATGATCGGCATGTGTGGCTTAGAGGTCTCTTAGTTTGAAAAATTATTCGCATATGATCTTGAAGACCTGTCACTCTCAGAAACCGTTTTCGTTATGTGGTGATATTTAGATATGACCAATTTGACCATCCTTTGATGGTCAAGGTCATGTTGTCATAACATCACACATTCACAAAGATGAGCGACCACTGTTCTTAGAACGTGGACGGAAGAAATTAGAAATGCTTTTTCCGTGGTGATGCAACTATTTCGTGTTACGTCGTTTATTCTTTTCAATGAAGACATATGACATGGATTCACTTATGCAAACTAATGACTTTTGTCTATGATAGCAAGTTTCCAACTTCCGTTAATGTACTTCGCTAGCTTCTTTTGTAAATGGACTTGTTGGTTCCTAATTGTGCATGCGTGTAATAGGCAATGTTCATGAATCATTATCTTAAAACACATTAACGTAAGACACAATTGCAATATGTTGTATTTTTCGAAATGATAAAAAATATAATGGTAATCAACAGAATAGTTAATTTGTCAGAAAAACAAATCCAGTTTTTAAACGTGGTTTAGTAGCTGTGTGTTGTAAGTATGTTTCAAAACCGTACTTTCAAAAATGTTTTGAAACCTTTTGACTAAACACGCTTTTTGAATACTGTGCTTATAATCATGCTTTTAAAACAAACCCTGTTTTTATAAACCGTATAGAGATCTCAGTAACTGATGAATATGACATGCTTGTCGAAGGCCACCTGACCGGACAGTAACGGCTTGCACGTAATTGTCTCGGTGTTCCGAAAATATCAGATTTTTCAATTTTATTCAGTCAAGGACGAGTCATTATTGCTTACTAAACGATCTCTTCGTAAACATGATGCTTATGTCGGAAGAATGCAATGAATGGTTCATGAAATCGGTAACACACTTATTCCTTCAGTCGATAAAAATTAGCATTAGACGATAAGATGTACAGAAAATTTTTAAAGCCATTTGTTATATAGCAATGGGAATAGCAATAACCCAATGATTCAAATAAAACGAATGAAACTGATGATTTCACAGAAGTTAGCGGGAAAATTACACGTGCATGCAAGTGCACTATTTGGACGAATATGAAGTAAGAATCCGCTACTGTACATGCGTTAAGGTAACAATGAAGTGACAGTAATAGGATACAGATTGAAAGAAACACTGAATAAATCCTGATAACGGCAAAGCATTAAGTAGAAATCATTTGTGGATGTTAAATTCAAGTAGGTACGCACCTGGATCATGCGTACGAAGTTGATTAAGAAAATATGAAGATACCGAGCGTGAAGTTAAACTCATGTTATTCGTAGAAAGGACGCACAGTTGACCCCCGTTACAAGAACTGATTAGGCTATATAGTCAAAGAATAATGTGGACTGAAGGTCAACTCATGACAAAGCTCAACAACGTGTTCTAAAGTCCTTTTGCTTGTTGTCACTGCGATCATTTTTCCTAAAGCAGCGTGAAGATCAAATGAGCATTTATAAAACAGTTTTCCTACTTTGCAGGGAGTCGAAGTCTTAAAAGAGATCTGGTCAGTTTGCCTTAGAAGGGAAAAGGGAGCGTTCTCTTTGACAGTCATACGCATGAATTGTACAGTCATGTGCAAAAGGTTGATACAAAAAGGTTGGTTAATTGAATAAAACGATGCAATTGTTTGGAATTATTTTATTTTTTGAATTAATTTATTATTTTATCCTAAATGGTTTTTAAAATATTGGCAAAACATCTTCTTTTTAGATCCTAGACATAATGACAGGAGAAGTGAAGTTGAGCAATAGATTAATCGGTCATTTCATCGAAAAATAATGGATATCAATAAAGTAATGCAATGTTTTACAAGCTATAAAATTAATTTCATGAACTCTCATCGGATCTCTGGTTATTACCTCTCACTCATGTTATACTCTCTCACCATTAGGTCTCTGGTTATGCGGTAATTTAATTTCTATTTACACACTGTTGCGTACATTCAAAAATGTCTGGTGATTTCAGACTCCTTTAACTGCCAGTTTAGACTTCATTGAATTAGGAAGGTACTCGAACTAATTGTTAGTTTTCCAATTAAGTCCTTACTGACTATCGTCTCGAAGTGGATAAATATTGAAGTGACACACGTGTGTCTCCGCTTTTGTCTGTCAGACTTCTCTGTAGTTCTGCTAACACGCTGTGTTCAGAAAATCTTTTCTTCTTACCCATTATTCCAGAATCTGCTCGGGCCCCCAACTTTAATCGTTGCATAATATCATCGAGTCTCTTACATTCCCCTCCCACAATCTCCTCAAATTGTTTCTGCTTGAGAGCATCGAAACACGCGACTCAAACCATGCATTGCACAATGCTCTTCTCCTCTTAAAAGGGGCGTGTTTTAAATAGCCTTGGAAGGTGTAGAAGATAAATCTTAAAGAAAAGTCAATCCGGCTTTGAATCTCTGCCCCTTCTCAAGCATTGCGTCATAAATGATGGACAAGAATAGATTGCAAAGTCTCTGAGTCCATCAAAGAATCAATGAGGACTTATTTAGATTCATCACTTCTTAAATTAAAATCCATTTTCCTTTCGCATAATGTCAATATTGTGTGAGAGAACGGCGAAGTTTGCCGCAGGATATTTCCGAAAATGCATTTCAAGAGATTATCAGACAGATATTCAACACACAGCTGTTGACAATAAAAAGAAAATATTAGTTTTCATTCCTCAGAAAAGCTGTTAACTGTAAAGATGTTTTTCAATTCCCCATTGGAGGATTTAGCTTGTCAAAGAAAATGACCTGTTTGTCTATCAGTTTGGAAGGAAATGACCGTTGGGAGAAAGAAACTTTGCAGGGTAATTTTCTTGCTTCGTGGGAAGTCGTCTAGAGTTACCGACTTCTGAAGAGATCAACATGTAGACATTGTCTGTTCGACTATTTAGCATGCTGGGCTTTCTATGGAATTCATGTGGTCATCTAAGGATGAACACTTGTTTGACATTCTTGGATTATTCTGTGTGTAGTGAGAATAAAGAACTTGCTGTGTTTCGTGAACTGAACATGGCTGGATAAAATTTCACCTAATAGTTGACGTTCCGCAGAATTGCATTCTCTGCTTTACACGGAAATCATTTGCGTCAGGAATGTGGAACACATCTGTTTCATGCCGTGCAGTTAATTAGGGTGAGGCTTATTTTTCTTAGTACTGCCTTGGGAGTGTGTGGTCAGTTAAGTAAACAGTTTATGACAAACAAAATTAACATCTTATTATCAAATTCGGCCGTCAAATCATGAAAAATGACAAAATAAATAACATTTCATTTTATCTATCATTCTGTATATGTTTCACAGTCTGTAAACAAATGAGACATGCCGATAACTTTCTGTAAATGAATCTTAATTCAGAAATGGAGAACAAAACTATTTTATAATAATCAATGACTATTAATTTAAATCGTGAAAAATAATCCGAAGGAAATGCTTTTTCGTTGATATAATTCTATCCTGTGATTAATTTTGTTTACAATAAAAAAACAAACAGAATATAGACAGTGAATTCCAAATTTCAGGAACATCATTCAAAAATATTTAATATCTTTTGGATAATATAAGATGAAATTAACCATCACTTCAGCCAAAACTACATGATCTTTGAATGGGAATCATCAATAGTTTTGCAAGCCGGTTTGTGTGCTTTTTGCTTTTGAGATATAACTTTTCATTTTCATTTGTTTGACCTTCAGCACTTTGTTTTCCTGACCTAGCCTAATGGATGACCTGCAATTTCCTTAGATGTTTTCTAAAACAGTGTTTTCATTATACACTGAATACAGTATTCATCGTGCTGAATTTTATAACATGTAGCATTTTTTCGATTAATTATAAGTGTCAGAAAATCATAAAATAAAATATGTCCATTAGATTGGAGAAAATGAAGAATGAATAAGTCCTTTCCTGACAGGATAACAAAAATTGTTCGAACAGTTAAAAATATCAGCAAATGTCTGAACTTGAAGAATTCTAAATAATGAGCAGGCACAGTTTAAGTCTGCACTTTACCTTGTATCAAGTTTGATACAAAATATTCAGTCACATTTACCATCTTGGGGCTGTAACTTTTTATCGCGATGCAACTACACGAGTACACAACGGTTGATGAAATAATAGTCAAAAAGAGTCAATGTCAGATGAATTCCAAAGTATCTTTACATGATTAGATACATAGATAACATGACAAATTGAGCAGCATATTTAACTTTTATTCATTCAAGCGGACCTAATGCGACGCTTTAGAAACTTGATCGGTTGAATTGTGCTACTTTTATGCAAAATGATCTGGTTATGGATGTATACTATCGTGTGTGGTGTGTGGTTATACTATGATGCATCGCTAAGTAAAGGTTGTGTAGCAAATTTTCAATAAATTTCCTTCTCGTGTCAGGCTAACAAAAGGTGGAGTTAAAATTAGCTCAGCATGAGTTTTCAGGATCGATTTCAAAACTGTCATATCACCTCACCACACAGTAGGTACATAAGAATGCATATAGGTAGCGTTTACACTGTATTCATGAATGATGCTCTTTCTTTCTAACTCAGCAGAAGTCATGATCATAGAGTAGTAGAGTAGAAACTCAGCATTTATTAAATCCCAATGTGCATGCAGGTTCGATTTTATCAAAAGAACTCCAGGTGAACACAGTTGGAATTGCTACCAATTGTGAGATATGCAAATATTTTGCAGCTTTGAAGAAATTACCACGGAATTGATTGATCATGATAGTAATGCAGAAGGAATGATAGCATTTTACCAAATTTTGCAGATCCTCCGTGTTATGACAGCCTTGAAGAGGTAATGTTTGTTAACGTAGCAAATCGACAGGCTGCCATTACTTTCATGCTCAACCTCAAGAGTATTTTCTTTAGAGTGATTATATCACAAGCAACCTGTCACTGGTACAGCAAAATAACATAATTAATGACAATGATCTCAATTAACTTTGAAAGATGTAAATGGGTCCACATCACTATTCAGATTCAAGAAATGAAACGTAAATTTAGTGAATCATGAAATCATGCCGATGAAAATTGAATTAAAAACTTGAAATTTCAGCCGAGAAAGCATGATAAGATCTCGACTTTTTCATGGACTTGCAATATAAAATGCAGTTCATGAAATTCTCTTGATAATCAGCTTAATTTCGACTTAATTAAAATGCTTGTTATCAAATACTCATTCAATTTGATATCCAACTTATTTCATACACTTATATAGTGACTTCATATCGGTAGTATACAAATTTGCAAAAATTTAGCTTTTTAAGACTGCTTAAATATTTTTTGGACCACAGAAACGTAATCTCCGCAAAAGCTGAATCTTTTCATATAAAAATTTTCACTGTATAGAGACACTTTTTGAATCGACACTCTACCTACTTGCTACCTACTTACTCGATGGTCATGATCACGATTTTTAGAAATTTCTCATAACCTTCCATGATTTGCATGAAAATTTACACATTTGAGACCACGCATTTACATAGTAGGTATGTAATTAAAATACATCGATCAATGCAGAAAGCACATAATCAACACATAAAGTCAATATAGAATGAATCACAAAATAGTCATCATAATTTTAGGAATCGATATGTTACCATTTATATCAGCCATGAATTATTATTTATTATTAGAATATGCATATTGCAAATTATGAATCTCAAAATACTTGTGAAATAGACTGCCATAAAAATTCTTATTAATAGCACACAAAACTTTATCAATACACATTGGAAATGAAATTGAATAATTTTCAATAACTGATTTCAGATACATTGAGCAGATGTTGTCATATGCTTCTCAGAAGTGAGTAGCAAATGAACATTGAATTCTCGATATTGGTGCAATAAAGTATTCATATTTGTTTCATAGAAATGTCACACTACTTTCATTTCAGCACTCTTAGATGCACGCTGCAACGACGTCTAACGTAAGGATGTATTAATATTATTTGGTCATCGCTTGAGATGAGAAGAATGCCAGACCATCACAGTAGTAGTATTGGCACGAAAATATACTGCTTTTAATTATTTGATGTGATGCAGCATACGATTCAATAAGAACATCATTTTTATTGGACCGGCTTAGTTTGTTGTCGTCTGCCGTAACCTGCTTTCGTCTTACCAAATTCTCGTCTTTTTCGTTCTCGCTTAATGACATATCATTCATTTCGTTTTCGTCTAATAAAATTCAAGGCTTTTATTGAAAGAATTTTTGATTATATAATTTGAATTACACAGTTTGAATGCTGACCGTGTTGATGTCCAGTTCACATTGACATGCAATTCGCAAATGTACGCATGCCTGTTGAAAAAATTTAATTTTCTCTTATTACGTTATGGAAATACTTATCTCTTACTAACTTAATAAGGAGTGTAAAATTGCTGATAGTGACTTAAATCGCTTTGTATGGAATGAAAGTAAAATTTCACTAGTTCGTTATGGCATCAGCGTATTTCTAATTCTATTCATACGTAACTTCTGATTTCAGCCTCTTCAGTAATTTACAATTGGCGTTTTCTTCAACATAAGCGAATCTTATTTATTAAGCTGTATACTTCTGTTGGCGAAAATTGAAGAGGTGTTCGTGGAATAGGCGAGATCGGAGAACACCTGAGATAAGATGATCATGCGTGTAGAGTCACACAGGCCTATACTCACGCTAAGTCGTATTTCAATAATCATTGCGTGCAGAGTTAATGAGATATCAGTTATATCAGGCTTCGGTTCTAAAATCTCGAGCTGTTCGCTGTGGTCAGTTAAATATTTCGACTTCACCTTTTGAATTTTAACTTTGTTAATTACAAAATTTACATTACAAACAATAAATAAAGAAGTTTCCCATTGATGGAACTGGGCCTCAGCATGATCAGATTTCTAAAATCATGATTTCAAATATGATGAAACATCTCTCGAAGGGATGCACCACACATGACAAATCAAAATCGCAAGTTAAATTTTCACAGCAGACGGGCCTTCGGCACTGGACGCCTACTCATTTCATTCGATGTTTCGACCTATTGTCTTTGATAATTTCTCATCAAAACCACCTGTTGTTTAAGTCGATCAGCGCTTTCAAAAACAAATTCGTCGACGGTCAGTGAAAGTGGCCTCAAGGCAAATCAAATGCAAATTTTCTTTCCATCTTTCCGACGTCAAAATAATTTCGCGTCTTATTGCTTTACACAATGACATCAACCTGCCGCAGGGCCATCTCAAAAAGCAGACCATTGTTGCAAAGCCAAGTGATCTCAAGATTGTATTGACAAAGAGTATGTATTGACTTTATATCTTCAAGGCATGCTATGAATTTTGCGTATGCGGGCATAGAGAGAATTTGATGGTCGACAGTAATGGAGCTACATGTAATTGAAAAATTGCTTTGCACAATTTAAAAAAGATACATAATCTTTTAGGTGTTAACTCAATATGATTTTATACAACATAGGCCTATCATTTTCACAAGGGAAAGCGATTTTCTAGCGGTTTTCATGTATAATAGCAACATACATAGCGATGGAATTGAAACATGATTATTTTCGCTTTTCCGCTCTGCTTCTATTACATAAGCTCATAGATAGAAAAAGGAAGTGAAGAATGGTGCAAGGAAAAATTCTGCGGGAAGGGATGCATACAATTCGGATAAAGTAGAGGGTAAGTGTTGACTGCGTATCACCTAAGTATTGGTTGCGTGTCGACCATGAGTAGGGCTATTAGGCCGATACGAAAACTCTAGGCTATTTTAGTATCGGGACGATGCTAGCATAGTGCAGTAGGATGCGAAGTCCAGTCATACATATTTCAGTGTGAAAATTTCCCCACTGAACTATGCATATTATGAATCAGCAAATTGATCTATAAATATTTCAATGAAATGATAGCATCTTGTATATCCCATTTGTTATTTGGTAATATGCTTTTTTCATGTCATCCATGATATTCTTTTGAGAAATTGTATGTATTTCATCAATTTTTAATTTTCTTCGTATTTACTGGAAAGCTTGGAACAAGCACAGGCTACTTGCGAAGATGGTGCAGGGCGCTTGCCTATATTTGCATTCTACATGCATTTCTAGGCATTTTTAATCAAACATTTGAATATAAAAGATATAATACATATAAAATATATATAGAATATAAAAGATATCTTAAAATTTCTGAAAAAGTACCTGATGTTTATCTGCATAAAATATGATTTTCTGAAAAGAATTTGTATTTTGATATTCAGTAAAATTTATCTCTACACTTTTAGCATACAAAGTGCATAGCAATTAACTTTTAGAATAATGAAACATGAGGGTTTGAATTGACAGTGAAAGGACTTATTCACATATTGAAATGTGTTTTCTAAACTTGTCTTTGTGAAAAGTTTCCTCTTCAAAAGACATCATACTCTATCATATATCAACGATTGATCGATTAAGTGCGTGTTTTACAGATTTTTATAGAAATTTGATAGCCTCCTCCCTCTGTGATCTTTGAGTCTCAGTCACTGTCATTCCTGGAAATTAAACTCTTCGTTGACTGATTGATACACAGAGATGTTCAAGTCTAAATAAAACCTTTATTCAATCTTCTCTCCGTTCCCACTCTTCAGCGACAAAGGTTGGACTGCAGAATTTTGAGAAGTGTCAATTAACTCTTGTCGGTATACAAGAATGAAATCTGATCTACGTCTATAATTTCTTCAGATTCCAGACTCATTTGTCCCGTTTGATTCAAGATAACATCTGTCGAGGAATCAACAATCAACAAGTCTTCTATGCGCTGACAATGCTTTCTCATGTATCAGAAGTTATCAGCAAGTCCTCATCTCTTTGTCTTATTTAGTTTGAGAATTTGTTTAAAATACTTTAAGTAGGAAGTACAAAAATGAGCAGCTTTGCTCACTTTGAGAAAAGCTCATTCTAAGAATTACGAAATCTTCAATTTCACTTAAATTTTCATTGCTGAACTTTTTGCTGACCAGCATTATAATGGTCTTGTATAGGTCTTAATATAGGTCTTAGATCATGTTCAGAAATTTCCGCTGCCCACATTTTCCTTCAAAAGTTACAGCTCATGTTTTACAATCGATCAGTAGTTTGATAGCCTTTTCATATGTAGAGGCCTATCTATGTTCATGGTTTGGTGAAGATTTTTATCGGGAAATCATGCTTTGGCACTATTTCATTTCTTTTATCAAGAATTGATAGTGAATTTTTTCATTCAAATGAGCGCCCTTACTTTATATGCATATATATATATATATATATATATATATATATATATATATATATATATATATATATATATCATAAGTAATCGCCATGAGACTTAATAATAAAGATAAATTAAAAAAATCAACGTAGTCTCAAGATAGAATTGTTTATTCACGAATTTTCGTCTAAGACTTCATCAGGTGAACGAAGTAAATGTACATGAAGTGAAATGACATTGCATTATAAAGAAAAGTAACAAGAGTTCAACACGTGTATGCCCAGGCGGCATCATTATCTTCTCACATTTATCTGAGGCTTAACGGCTTCAATTGTTGACATTTCCACACGTCGGCGATGATAAGAATCAAAGAGCCCGCGGGAGATAATTGAAGGAGAAATAATGCAATGTCATCTTTATAATGCAATGTCATTTCACTTCATGTACATTTACTTCGTTCACCTGATGAAGTCTTAGACGAAAATTCGTGAATAAACAATTCTATCTTGAGACTACGCTGATTTTTTTAATTTATATATATATATATATATATATATATATATATATATATATATATATAGAACAATAATAGTAAGAACTCAGTATTTGGAAATGTATATAAAAAGTTTGAATGCAAAAAACCAAACGAATGAAACTTTCTTTTGAAGAAAGTTTCATTCGTTTGGTTTTTTGCATTCAAACTTTTTATATATATATATATATATATATATATATATATATATATATATATAATGTAAATAAATTGATTGATGAAAACAGAAAAGTCGTGAGTGGTGTTACCGGTTTCTGTGATTTTATTCACATCCTCAGAAGGTGATGTATCAGTTGTTTTCCATTCTGAACTTTATTTCTGTGCCGGTTATGATATGGTCACAACATTTACATTTAGTAATATTACACTTATGTATGCCAATATTGGATTGATCAACCGTTCTGAGAGATTGCAAAAGAGAAAGAGGCTTTGCAAAAGAGACTTTGTCTGAAAGATTTGATTACTCTTAAGTTTGTGAAGTGATCTATGAAGTGGAGACTGCCAGTAACAGGATTGATTAATTTCTGATAAACATTAGGGTTATTTGGATTAAGTCTGGTAACGAAGGGAATTGTGTCATTTTGAATGTTTTCATTTTGTGTTCTGTTTGTGTTATTATTCGCATGAGTAAGGGCTTTTCCAATAGCATCATTAATGAGTTTCTTTGGATATTTTAGTTTTCGTAAATTATTCCGTAGTTCCTTTAAACGCAATACTTTCATTTCATTTTCCGATACTATCATCGTAATTCTTCTAGCTAAATTATATGGAATGTTGTCTAAGACATGCTTTGGGTGGCCCGACTGATACGGTACATATGTAAAACTGTCTGTCGGCTTATAGAAAATATCGGTTTGAATTTCATTCTGATTGTGATATATTTTTACGTCCAAAAATTGTATCGATTCTGTACTAGTTTCCATGGTGAATTGTATGTTATGATGAATATTATTTAAAGCATTGTAAAATTCTTGAATATCACCAAATGAAGATCTCCAAATTACAAAGCAGTCATCGAGCTACAAATTACAAGCAGGCACAGAAATAAAGTTCAGAATGGAAAACAACTCATACATCACCTTCAACACTCGATATCACTTCAATTGCTATTCAAGTGATCTCATTTATATGTTAAAATGCAAGGGATATGAAAAATTCTACATCGGACAAACCAATGATATTTTGCGCCATCGCACCACAGTCAATCGTCAACAGATCAACGACGCGAATCTATGTTTCCTAAACGTGAGCAGACACATACGAGATTGTTGCCAAAACATAGATGTTAAATTTCATATTGCTCCATTTTACCAAATGAATTCTAGCGCCACGAAAGCGGATAGGGAAAGTAAAGAAATCTACTTCATAAGAAAATTCAAACCCCCGCTGAACTGTCTCTAATTTGTATTTCACTTCTAACTAATTTGGTGTCTGAGGATGTGAACAAAATCACAGAGACCGGTATGGAATACCGCATCATGGATACCGCTACCCATGACTAGCCTGCTTAGATCAGGACGAAACCGGTCGGGAATTTAATACCTCTGACTTTTCCTTGAGTGCTTTTTTGGTTTTTATATTATTTACCATTTTGATTTATTCTATTATTTGATCTTATATATACATGTATATATAATATATAAAAGAAAACAAGTAATCACTAAATGCTCCAATAAATGTAAAATCAAAAATGAATACGAGGAAAAGCCATACTTCCAACCGGTTTCACCCTCTTGAACGAGGGCTACTCATGGAATGATATATTTATAAAAATTTAAAGACCAAAAGAAATCTAAATACATTAAAGCATAGATTCATCATAGAAATTAATCAGAATTAAGACTGGGACGAAACATAGAAATGAAAATCTGCTCCTGCCTCTCTCTGTCTATCTTAGTGGCAGAAGCACACAATTTATAAATAGGAGCCGTTGAAAACATAGGGTCTTGGTCTTTAGCACACGACGCAATATGCTGGCTGACCTTCAGCACTCTGTAGTTGGCATGAGCTATTTGCTGACGGTGAACAGTGAGTCGGTTGCGGAAATAGTCGCCACTTTGACCGAAGTAGATCGCATTACATCCGTTACAGCGTAGAATATAAATGATGTTCTTTGATAGACAATTCATGTTTCTCTTGATTTCAAAATTTGTTAATTTTTTGTTGATCATGATATTGATATGTTTTCCTGTTATCAAAATAGGGCAGCAACCGCATCTCGGTTCCTCACACTTAGTGATGCCGTGTGTTACTGGACGATTGTTCTTGTTCAATAAATTAAAAAGAGATGGAGGTTGTTTCCATGATCTAATGAATTTGGTTCCATTAGGCTCAAGCTGGCAATGATGGGCTTAATAACTTTGTTATAAATGTCTGGATTATTTTTATTATAGGTGCTCACAAAAGGAATTATCTTAGTAGTATTATTTTCTTTTCGAACTGGTGACGTTTCTTCTCTTAACCCATTTATAATGACTTTAAGTAATAGTATTATATACTATTAATACTCATAGTAACTTTGACTCAGTGTACGAAGCCACTGATGTAAATGAAAAATGCTCTGCTTTTTATCAAATATTTTATGATGCATTGAGTTGTATTCCTCAGCGAGACGTCGTATTTCGTGCGACAGACAAGCCCTGGTTGACTCCTGTTTTGAAGCTTTTGATATAAGATCGCTGGGTAGCCTATCGTCGTGGAGATTGGTCTCGTTATCATCATTTGAAGGAAAAAGTAAAAACCGAAATTATGAAAGCCAAGCAGATGTGGAGTGACCGTATAATTACTAAAGGAAAGAACGTGTGGGATATTGTCAATGATATAACCGGCAAAAAGTTGAAGAATCAGAAACAACAGTTTGATCCAAAATTTTTGAATGACCTTACTATGAAGTTCGTAGACTGTTTCAATCATGACGATGATCAGGATTCAATTTTGCTACCGAGTGATAATTGGGATCTGAAGATAAACTGCAGTCAAGTGTACCGTCTTTTGCGTTCCCTTCGATTAAAGCAATCTGCTGGCCCCGACGATGTTCCCTCTCGCCTCCTTGTAGCTAGTGCAGAGTGTATTGCAGATCCTCTTACGAATATTTTCCAGTGTTCTATTGATGGTGTTCCCTGATTTGTGGAAGATTGCTTATGTGAGTCCCATCCAAAAGTGTGCCAAACCTACCATCAATGACTTTCGCCCGATTTCACTGACTCCCATACTTTCCAAAATTTTCGAAAGAATCGTATTAGAGGAAATGAAAAACTCTTTTGTTCTTCACTTTGGAAGCGACCAACACGCCTTTCGTCCACATGGATCGACCACCAGCGCTTTGGTTGACCTGTGTCACATCATCACCTCATATATGGAACTTAGTGAAAATCGTGCAGTTCGAGTGACTTGTCTGGATCTCTCTAAAGCATTCGATCAGGTACAGCATAACCGTTTGGTCAATCTTCTTTTCCGGAAAGGCTTTAACTGCGGATTTCTGAAGTGGTTGGAGTCTTATTTAAGTTTGAGGGTGCAGCGTATTCGCGTCAATGGTCTGCTAGGTCCACCATGTGATGTTATTTCAGGAGTCCCCCAAGGCTCAGTATTGGGACCGTATTTATTCAGTTTATTCATGTCATCCCTTTCCGTAGATGTTCCCAATGCTAAATTGATTAAGTTTGCGGATGATCTATCTTTGATAGAGTCAATCAGTTGCGATTACAATGTGCCTAACAACTTAGCTATCGTCGAAAGATGGATCAACGAGAACAAAATGCATCTAAATCGTTCCAAGTGCAAACAGCTGATTTTCAACCGAGGGAGAGCAACGAGTGACATTCAACTCACCTATGAGGACATAGAATTGGTTCCTTCAGTAACAATCCTTGGCGTACTTTTGAGTGACACACTCTCGTGGAAAAGTCATTTCTGCAACGTCATACGTTCTGCTAATAAGAGACTTCACATCTTTGGGGTTGTCAGACCATTTATTTCAAAGAAGGACCTCATTATTGTATTTAATGGCATTGTGTTGTCCGTATTGTTGTACGCAGTCCCTGTATTCGGCGATTTATCTCCTACTATTATGAACAAACTTGAGGGAGTTGTCAAGCGCGCTCATCGCATAATTTGCCACGACGGTTGCTTGTGCTCAATCATGCCCCCACTACGGGAACGACGCAATGTTCTTATTTGTAACTTTCTCCGCAAATGTGAGCTCAGTGACCATCCTCTGAATCACTTTGTGCCCCCTCGTCTACCAAACTCCGGTCACTTTCGTCTTCCGTATTCATCAACACAAAGACATTCCAGAACATTTTTTCCTTATTCATGTCGTTTGACCAATGCTAGTTTGTAATTACTCTTACTTGTGCCAATTCATTTGTAACTTCGATTCCTAATTTTTGAAAATATACACCTCATTATTATTACTATTATTATTTCTGCCTAGTGACCCATATATGGGTCAGGCTGGGTCTGACACTTTATTGCTGATTTTTGAGTTAAATATAATATATTTTGGGTTGAAGCTTTATTGGGTGTCACATACGTAGTCCTTCGTTATGTCTATATAAGTTAGATTTACTTGTGCTTCCTGATATTCTCACAAAAATGTGTTTTACAAAATGCTTCTGATGCAAATCAGATTGAGCACAGTGTGTGATGTTTCTCGATAATTTTTTTTCGTGAAAGCGATGCGCTTCAATATAACTTTTGTGATGATTTATTAGTCATATGTTTGCTTTTTGTTTTCCATATGAATAGCAATCCAATTGTTGATGTTTATCGATGATGCAACAGTAAATATCACGCTGACCCTTATATGGGTCACTAGGCGCACCCTAAGTATTGATTTCAATTTTTTCCGAGGCGTTGACCCACGTCGGAAAGAACAACTGAAGGTGCTACGAAGTCTCGGAAATACCATACAGATGTGTACTGACATCCAGGGGAAGATGAGTCAACCTCAAGGCCTGCATTTCGTTTTGTTACCGATATTATTGTTGTCGAAGCTGCCTTTGTCCTGCGCATGACGCAGTGAGATCGATTCACGCCACACGCTAGATCAGCCAACGCGCGCAATGTGCAAGACACAATAAATCCATTCGTCTTACGACCTGGTGGTTTTCGCGACAAGCCTGTCTTTCTACCTTGCATCACACCACAACCTGTTCCTTGATTGTTATCTTGAAGAAGCAGTTGGAGAAATGCCCCGCAAGTAAGCCTCACTTGCAGTGTATTCTATTCTATTCTATTCTGCTCTATACAGTTTAGCTTTTGTAAAAGCTTTTGATTTTATATTGTAGACTGTAATGCACATATACATAATACACATCAATTGCTTCTAAATTGATCATTACGCTACTCATTCTTCCTTTTATAATATCAATTACCCTGTCATTTGAAGCAGATTTGAAGCAATTACCCTTTTTTGCAGACTGACTCTGAATCAAATATTGGACATTATCCAAGAAGATGAGGAGACAGAAGGAGAGCCAGCTATATACATAGAACCTCCAGATCCTGCACAAGAAACGGATGAATTTTCAGGAGACGAAGAAGATCTGGGAGAACTTGATGTGGACCACATTCCTCGAAGGCAACTACTAGCTCCTGCCCACATTGAAAGACAAGAATCGGATGACAGTGATGATGAAGAAGAAAGAATGTTGGAAGTGGTTGGAAGAATCAACGACTAGACGACGGGGTCATAACATTCAGCGAGAAACAGTGGTTAGTTGGAAGAAAGGTCCAACTCGAGACTCACCAAGTGGTTTATTCCTATCCGGAGACTATGCCCGTTATAGAAACTTCCAGCCGCACGATCTGTTCGAACTTTTTTTCGATGAAACACTGCATGATCACATCACTCACCAGACAATTCTCTACGCTGCTTACAAAGGAAAAGAACGCTTCCAAATGAAAAAAGAAGAGTTAAAGGTGTATTTGGCCATCCTCATCCTCAGTGGATATAATTCCCTACCAATTCGGAGGCTGTACTGGCAAAAAGAAGATGTGAGAGTAAGCGCAGTTGCAAACGCAATGCGAAGAGACCGATTTGAAGAAATAATGCGATTCTTACATTTCAATTCAAACGAACGGCTTGATGCAAATGATAGATATTGGAAGATTCGTCCTTTGGTCACGATGTTGCAAAACAACTTTCTAAAGCACTTCGTTCCCCAACAAAATCTATCTCATGACGAGGCAATGATAAAATATTTTGGACGATGTTCTCTAAAACAAGCGATAAGGATGAAGCCGATCCGTTTCGGCTACAAAGTGTGGTGCATGAACACTATGGATGGCTACTTGGTTGCCTTCAATCTGTATCAAGGGAAGAATTTTGGTGCAAACAGTGATTTAGAGAAAAGGTTGGGCAAGACTGCATACACCGTAATTCACCTTTTTGATCAAATTAATTCCAAAGAGGAATTTGAAAAGCTTCCCTTTCACGTGTTCATGGATAACCTGCTTACTACAATGCCCCTCCTCCAAACTCTGAAAGAAAGAGGTCAGATGGTACTGGCACAGTTCGAAAGAACAGGATAAAAAATGACCCCCTTTCAAGCGTCGATGAGATGAGGAAAAAGGATAGAGGTTACGTTGAATCAGCGAAATCCTCAAATGAAATGAAGATAATTCGATGGAGGGACAACCAGGTCGTGACAGTTCTTTCTACCCGTTTCGGCTCTCATCCAATCTCCCAAACTCGAAGGTGGTCAAAACAACTCACGCAGCACATAATGGTTGACCGGCCAAATGCCATCAGAGAATACAACAGATGTATGGGAGGTACCGACAAAATGAATCAAATGGTAAACAAATATCGGATTGGAATCCACGGGAAAAAGTTCTATTTTGGCATCTTCACTTGGCTGATAGACGTGTCTCTTAACAATGCCTGGCGTTTGTCCAGAATGACTGGGAATCAAAGCAACTTTTTGGAGTTCAAGCGAGAGGTTGCAAATTTTTATCTCAAATCCTTTGGCATTGCTGCTCGTGAGTATGAACGTAGCCTATCAAAACTCATTTTTCTAATCACTAAATAATCTCTTTATTCTTTTTTAGGTGGAGCTGGGAGGACAAGGCAAAGATCGGCCAGAGGAGAAGGAGCCAGGTTTGACGAGAAGAACCACTGGCCTCAAGTCGTTCCGAATAACGGCCGAAGAAGGTGCCAAAATCCGGAGTGTCTCAAACGTGGCGCTCAAGCCGCAAAAACAAAAGTGCAATGTTCGAAGTGCGACGTGGGTATTTGCTTGGATAGTTTTGAACAGTATCACACAGCTGTTTAAGATGACTGTTTTTTTTAATAAAAATAGATGGATAACTTTTATCTTCTACTTTTATGCGTGCGTATACACGAGTAGCTTTAAGGGAACGCTTAGTGACCCATACAAGGGTCAGGCTGTAAAAAGTGGTAGTTTCAGAGGAACGCCTAGTGACCCATATATGGGTCAGCCTGTAAAAAGTGGTAGTTTCAGAGGAACGCCTAGTGACCCATGTATGGGTCAGCCTGTAAAACTGAAATAAAAGGGTGTATGAATTTCAAAATATCACGATGTCTATGCATTAATTAACCTATATACAAAGAAATCATAATTATCGCAGGGTTAAATTAATTCCGGCAGAAATGGGTTAATGCTCGAGAAATTCCATAGTCAATTACGCCTTGAGGATATTTCAGTTTTAGAAGTTGTTTCTTTAATTCACGCAATTGTTTAGTACGATTTATTTCCAATGAGACAATTTTGATCCGCTTTGCCAGGGCGTAAAGAATATTCTTGATAACGTGTCTCGGGTGATTGGAATGAAATGAATATAATTTTGTGTAGCTGTCTCTTTTCGGTATATGTCGGTTTCCAAAGTTCCGTTCTCCTTGTATATCAATACATCCAAAAAACTGACACTGCTGGAACTTTGATTCGATGTGAATTTGATGTTCTCGTGGAGGTTACTTAAAATGTCATTGAATATCTTTATATTACCGAAATCCTTTTATTCCAAATCAAAAAACAGTCATCCATGTAACGTGTCCACCTTTCTTGTATGATATTGGCGACATCGTTGTTGAATAATTCCTTGACTTTTACGTATAATTTTGTTTCTAAATATCCCATGACGAGAATGGCGTAAGTGGGTGCCATCTTAGTACCCATGGCGGTCCCAGATGTCTTTAAGTACACTTGGTCTTCAAATGAAAAGAAATTATTTTCTAATACTAATCGCACCGCAGCCAGAATAAAGTCTTTTGAAAACCTTTTATCAATAAACTCTCTTTTCTCAGATAGCCAGAAACCAATAGAATCTATTCCTACAGATATAGGAATATTTGTATATAATGACGTTACGTCATAAGTGATCATAATCAAATCTTGAGTATCATGACCATTCCATTTAAACTTCTCGATATTCTCTAAAAAAATCAAAGGTGTCTCATTCCCCTCTTACCTAGCTACTGCAGAGACACTTATTTACAAATTACATTTTTTACAAATTAGTTAGAAGTAAAATGGTTAAGTCATAGCAAAAGCAATAACAAAATCAATATTGGTAAAATGAATTCTGTAGATAGCAACTGGTGAAAGATACAAAATCAAGTCATCTGTAGGCAAAGACAAAAGACACTCCAGCAATTCTATGCATGTAGATAGCTGGGCACCGTCTCATATAAAATTGGACTTCGCTAGAAATAGTTACAAATATTTAGAAAACCGTTGTTCAGACGCTAGCAACTTGAAAAAACTAAAAATTAATGGGTTCAACCCTTTCACGTACCCTAACGCTGATATGCCCACGACTGGTAACTAACAAAATCAATTTAAAATTAAATTTCGTGAGCGACGCAGCTACCCGTAAAATCAAAAAATTCACGATTTACCTATCAGAGTGATAAATCAACCCGGTACCAAAATTAGCAACAATTTCAATTTTAGCTATATTGAAAAATGTGAGTGCAAAGTTTGTCAAGCGCTTCATAATAGGAATGCTAACTGTACCATGCGCTATTTTGCATATATCGATTTGCGTGCAGATTTTGCAATGAGTATTACATTGGCTGTACGAATCGACCCTTCAGCGTCCGTTTTGCTGGACATCGTAGAATCATTGATAATCTAGACAGTACGAGTACTATCTCACATCATATTGTCCTATCGCTCTTTTTCTGTAGACGACTTTGATGTTGATATCATCGATCGTTTCAGCAACCCTTTTCATACTAGGGTAGGTGAAGCGAATTACATCAGGATCCATTGTCCATTCATGAATAGGAAACACGAATTGATCTGAAGTCATTTTTGATATTTAAACCATCGCTTAATAAAAAATAAAACTTAAACTATCGCCAGTTTGTCCATGAATAAGTCCGCGGCGGACGAAACGTCGGGCGGTTTTGATAATTTATTTTTAACTGTCTTATGAATCAAAAACATTGCCATTACGGGGAAAGTTTTCAATTTTTCGCTAAAAAGAACAAAAAGTTAACAGAAAGGAATTTCCTCCCGTGCAGGGCAATTAACAAAGACAATAAAGCAATAAATACGTCATCACTGATTCACCGTAAATTCGTCACTAGCAAGACGCAGACAGTAGCCTACAAATCGAACAGTAAAGAATTGGAACTCATTCAGCAAAGGATGGAAGTTTGCCTGCTGATGTTCATATCCGCCCGATTTTTAAAACCCTCAAAACATCTCAGTTTTTCAGTAATAGAGATAGAGTGCCTCAACATTTGAAGTCGAATATCGCATATGAATACAATTGTGAGCATTGTGACAAATGCTACGTTGACAGCTCCATCCGCTATTTCCAAATCCGTGTAAATGAGCATTTAAAGAGATATCCTACACTTACAGAAATAAGCCTCCATGAGCATCCCCGATTCAAGATTCATTCAAAGCTGTTGCTGTTACCATAGAAATTGGCAACAATAAAACCTCTAGAATGGAAATTAAGCTTCATGCAATGCACAATAACGGCACATAAATCGCACGCATTTTCACTTAGATGCACGTGCAAAGTCTGTATGATTGGGTTAGAATCAATCACATGTGTTAATCGAAGCTTTTAATTGGTGGTTCATGCCCCAACTTATTTCCCCCGGATGTGCCGCGACCTTGAGTCAGTTTCCATTCTAGCCAACTTCAGATAAACCATTTCTATGGCTATTACAGATCACCCAAGAATCTATGAAACTATTGTCATCAAAATAATTGAATCAGATAAATTACTAAATGAAAGAATGAGTTCCAATCCTTTACTGATCGATTTGTAAGCTACTGTCTGCGTCTTGCTAGTGACGAATTTACGTTGAATCAGTGACGTATTTATTGTTTATTGTCGTTGCACTTTCTACGGATGACTTGATTTTGTATATTTTACCAATTGCTATCTATTGTATTGATTTTATTATTGCTTTTGCTGTGACCTAACCATTTTACTGAGCTTCGTTGATCAATGTATTTTAATGATTCCATCCTCGCCCTCTTGTTACACCCAGGAAATCTTTGAAACAGGATGAAACATGGTGTGTGAATAATGGTTTTCTTTTAATATATGAATACATGTATCTACGATGTAAATTAAATCCCGTAAGTCGTCAAGAAAAACTTGTTGCATAATGTAATTTTCATAATGCGAACAATTGTTGACATATTTCGTGAGTTTTCAGAATTTGCTGTACGATAATATCTTTGTAAATTACATTTTATAGAAATTTTGATCAAAAACGGTTGCCGCTGTCCTTGTGATGATGATCAAGATAGACAGAATTGTCCTCCGACAACGCTTTCGGAAATGATAAAGTGATGAAGGTATAGAGGACATAGGCGTGCACAAGGGGGCATGGCCCCACATTTTGTTTTGATAGGATCCGGTAATTTTTCTGCAAGAATTAACATGTTGGAAGATAATTGCTCACCGCATTCTTAAGCACACCATATTTGTTGAGTCTGATTCCCTCGAATTTTGGAAACAGCTGATATGACATGCTCAATTCAATATCTTAACTACTCGTAAAACCTACTCAATAAAAAAATGCTTCGACTAGACAGTGTATGTAATAATTGTATAGTTGTATATAAGAATGCAACTTTTACAGTCATGACAGTCCGAACGTGGATGCCCATAATTGTGAAGCTAATGCGCGCTAATGAAGAGCGCAGCTCATGTTAATCGATATGACTTCTTTAGGAGAAAGGGGAGGGAACACTGAATGGTCTGCCCACTCCATTTGGCCCTCGTAACTATGCGTCTGCTTTGGCATATTTGGCCACACATTTCAAAAGTATTTCAAAAGTCTGTGCACGTCTATGGTAGAGGATATGCTGAGGAGAGGACTTCTTCAAACGAGAAGAGAGGCCCTCTCGCCAGAATTGACATTGACAATTGTAAAGAATGCAACAGAAAGCGAGGTGAAACAAAGTATGGGGAGTGCCAGTTTTCAAAACTGATTTTTATACAATCAGATTCGCATTTACGAAAAGAATCTTCGGCCCGACCTGTTTATCAATAATCTCTCAAAAAGAATTTTCTTGATATCTTCGAAACTCTTGATAAATAAGGACTAAAAATATTACAGGTGTTATTCGGGATAGCCTGCCTCTTAGTAGGGATGAATGCCAATTCCTGCTCGGATTAGGTAGAGTGCAAACCACAACACGACGAAACTGATGGGATCAAAAAGTGAGGCTGTGATCTCAAAATAGTATCTGACCAACAATTATTGCAGCGGAAGTATTTATTTTTAGGAATCACGAAAGATTAACTTTAATTCAGTTGAATTTAGTTACTGAAGTCAAGTTCAATTTTTTATCTAAATAGACTTGTAGACTTGTGCTAGCCTTACATACAACTACATCTAATCTTACAAAATCCAGGAAGGCATTTGTGAGGACAGATTGTGATGTCTACAAATACAAACAAAGCTGGTTGATTAAGACAATAAATGCCAGGCTTTCAATGTCATAATTATCGAAAGTCTTACTCGTAATTAAGCAGCAGCTTATGCATGCCCATTGTGCTAGCAAAAACTGCCACAGTCGCATAATTTTAGTTAATCGAAATCCTAATTATCCGTGCCCGAATTAACTAGCATCGACTGTAGATGTAAATATAATTTCATGTCAAGTGTGCATTTCTATAAACTAAAAACTGTTCAACAACTTAAACTCATATACTATACTACTAAAGATGATATAACTATTACTACTATAGATTATTTTGAAATAATGTTCAAAAATTGCGACTGATAATTCGATCCAATGCACAAGATCAAAAGAAATATAACTAGAAATTCATTTTAAAAGTGGAATTTAAGTATACCGTGATTTGGTATTAAAAGTGCAAAAAGCCGCTAACGCCTCATGCAACAAAATACTTCTTCGCATGCCTAAATCCATTTTCCATCAGTGGTACCGTGAACGATAATTGATTCATTAATACATGCATGATTACACGTAACTCAGTTGCATTTTTACACAAATCCATGATTAGATTGTCTAGCAATAATAAAGGATGGACAAAACAAAAGTCGCATTTTTTGACAAAGGCACATCGTGAGTGAAAATATCATAGTTTTAAACCCTTCCCTTCACGTAAATTCTTATATCTTACGAGTTTCGTGTTTCAACGATCTTCATTCTGATTTCATGCATCTCGTCTAAATTCTTATTTGAAGTATAGTTTACTAGTAATTGAGTTTATCATTATTGAGCACGCCAGAATTCATTCTAGAATTTCCATTCATATTATGTTATCTTTCTTGCGATTTGTATGAAGAAACCCAGAAAGCAAAATAAAATCTTATTTTCAAAAGGAGAGCTACATACACTAAAAAGGAGCTATGACTCACTCCTCAATCAAGTATTTATATAACTTCTCAGCTTTTTCATCGTGCATTTTTACAAGTTGCATTGATGGATATGCTAAGTGTGACAAAAACTATAAGGACAAAAGTAGAAATAAGCAAAAAACTCTCCCGAGTGAATAACTGCCGATGTTTTTATAAACAAAAAATTTATAGATGTAAAAATATGCCGATGTTTCACGTCAAAACGCCTAGTCGTGGCAGTTCTGACAAATAGAGCCTCTATTTTTCTCGGGAGAGTTTTTTGCTCATTTCTATTTTTGAATCATGGTCCTCCCGCCTTCTGCTATTGTATATACTATAAACACATGCTATGATTTTTGATTAAAAATTGCTTTCAGACAACCAACACACATTTTCCTAATTCACTATACTGAATCAGAATGACGCTAAAACTATTGCATTAGGTGATAAAGATAGGTGATCGGAATACGGATTCAGAAGGTAATCCGTGTTTCCTATTGATTGTAGGCTTAATAAGCTGTTTAATTGCTTTTGCTTCACTGAATGTTGTGTCTCGAGTGTTCGATCGCCTCTCTATAGTTTGAATTCGTATTTTGATCAACTCACAGAAAAAAACGGGACAAACGACATAGATAGCTGCTGACGAAGTAATTGAGAATCATTTTACTATAGACCAAGAATGCAGTTTCGGCTTTATGTCCACCATTTTGAATTTCTGTCATTTTCTCGAAAAGAAGGAGCTAGCCGCATGATTCTTTAACAATTAGGTTTGAAAAGAGCGGGTGAAATTACATAGGAAACCTCTCATGAAATAGGCCTACATGTGCATTTTTTATCCAGCCCCAGAATGCAGTTTCGGTTATTCTGTCCACCAAGCGCGCGTTAATTAACTCCGAGCCATTATCAATGGAGACAGGAGGCTTGCTTCCATTGCCAATGACGAGTTCGCACCTTGAATTCATTCAAAGAAATCACTTGATTTCGTCAAGTCGAGCAAATACATTTTTCCGGGACATTTTTAATCAATGTGAAACAATAATTTTGATTAACTCAATCATTGATCAACATGCTGTCAGATTGTACCAGTCTTAAAAGTTAATTCGAACAATCTTTGGGGACTGTTTTTCTTCCATGTCATCAAAATATGGAATTCACGAACGATTCAATTGTGAAAGCTCCAACCTTCTTGAAATTCAAAAACAGACTCAAATCTATTGATCTCAAAGAACTTTGCTCACACCGTGACCGTTTTATAATTTCGTAAAAAATATGTGACATGCACTTTAAACTTGATGGTAGAAATTTGCATTCATACTTTCGTTCTATAGTGAAGACTCTTGTCATAATAAGATGAAGAAGAGACTTGATTCCAGTGATCCGAGTAAATCTGTTTACATTGTGAGCATGCATGATAGGCTGATTATGTTGCATTTGTTTTCGTAAGCATTTACGCTCATCTGTTCATGTGATCACTCTGTAAATTTATAAATATGTATGTCTCATGTATTTTTTATATGATGGCATACACTGCTCAAATTTCTCCAGAAAATTTTGATAGAAAATATTCCGGGAAATTTTGAAAAGGCAATAAGATTTTGCTGTTGGCGAGTAGCATGAAGCGATGGGGCGTATATTTCTGTGTAAGTAGCAATGACAAGGTCTATGCCTTCTTTCATTTAATTTCAAATGAATTTACAAATCCACGGCCGGCATGTAGCTATCGCAAGCTGTACAGACAGACAGTGGCTATCATTTTTCTCCACTGCAATAGTCGCTTGAGCATGACCAGTGAACGCTACATGATCCAAGCTCAGCGAGCGAGGGGACGTACAGTTCTGCCTCATGACTTATAGAAATGGCAAGTCTCTGTAATATGCACAGATATAGGCTTAGTAGCCAACTGACTCGAAACTGCACAAAATGTTCCTTTTCTTTTCAGCAACCTCGAAGTTGACTCTTGGTGTGCTAAACTAATCCTGTAGCATCCCACATCTACCGGCTGTTTGCGCCCTCACACTGCATCATGACTTCTAGAGCCTCAAAAAAGTATAACCGTTGGGACAGTGATAAAACAGGCCAGACGTGCTAGGTGATGCTTCATCTCTTCCATTATTCTTCAGTTCTTCGTTTTTCGTATCTTGCAATGTACAGTTGACTACAAGTTTTAGTGACCTTTGAGACTATATACTCACATCTCAATGCTACATTTCAAAGGTGCCATTAAAAGAAATCAATGTAAGCATAATGACATTTTAAGGATGAAATCTTGATTCAATAGGCTTAATCCTTGTCATGTTAGCGCAACTTATGCTGCAAACATAGAGTAAGATTGATTGATCGTCAATCTACTCTACATCGTCTTTGATTTCACCATAGAAAAATCCCGGCTAACTTCGAAAGTCAGCCGAGTAATCTCTACACAGAACTTCAACAAATACTTACTTTTTTTTACTAGATTTAATTGTAATTTTTTAATTTTTCAATTATAATAAATTACTTTTAAAATACTAGATTTTTGGCGACCTACAATGTTATTGAGGAAGTCTTAAGGACATTAAGGCAATTCCCGAGGAGTTTTCCTAGCAAACCTAAGTTCCTTTCAGAATTTGATCAGCTCAGTCTCCCTCACCCTTCCTATAAACGGACCTGTCTGAGAAAGCAAATATGAAGCAGTTTTTATTTCAGTCACTCAGCGAAACATCAGCATTGGTAATGAATATATTTATAGCAATTTGAAAATCGCCATTGAATTTATCAAATCACCAACAGCTATACTTTAGTTATTTTGGATTAATTTTGCAAAGCCTATGTACAGTACACAGTGTGCCTTTTTAGCGATCATTTTGATACATAAACAAATACCAGACATTTTAAATGATAAAGCAAATGCATTTTTTGATATAGCCTAACATACTGACTTTACTTCTTTTGAAAAAATGGAAAAAAATTTGTGGTGTATAATGTATTTTGTGATCTCTGTGTAAATTTGTACTTAGACAAACTTATACGGTATGTCAAACGTATTTTGTATATGATGGTAAACTTTGCGTATGCATATTCTGTGTTGGTGTTATTAGCGCTTGCTCGTAAGTGCCCTTGCGGCTATTGCTTTGCTTTTTCTGGTGTAGGCCCTACTTCAGAATAAACATTTATGACTTATGACTTCATGACATAAGCACAGATGTGGGCTACACTTGTAGATGCATTCGCAATGTCCATAGATACACTCTTTGCTCATCTTGCATCCATGCTACATAGGACACATATAAAGCAAAGAAAACCTATTTATCACCAGAGCATGCACGCCAACTAGCCCTTCATTTTTTGAATTCTTTGCTCACAAAATGCGATCCTGCAGATAATTTTGCAAGTACAAATATAAATGAAATGACATTTAAAAACATGTAGGCAAATTGGGTTTTTAGGTTGTATTTATAATTTCAGGGCTATTTTATTTTTATGTGAGATGAAATAAAGTGTGATGAATGTGAAATAATGTGATATGTGAGAATAATGTGAGATGAAGCTCAAATAAATTTTCTCGACAGTGTGCATGTTTTCAGCACATGTCATCTGTGACCATCATAGCGACCTTCAAAACCCCAGAAATGAAAGAGCTTAATTAGTGTGCATGCCACCAGCCTTGAAATATACAACCATGGGAAAATTGTGTGACACGAAGCTAGACGACAGTGTTGATTGTTGCATCGACGAATTAACTCATTCTGGCAATAGAGATAAAACGCCTTTAACCCTGGAACGTACAATGAGGTCATTTTGACTCATTTGAGAATTCAAATGTCTACAGAACATCAAATCCTCATTTTTTTCATATGAAACTCACTGACATTTCATGATATGCTCTCAATTATAAATGACAAAATTTTAAGCTCCCAATATCATCTGTGATAGGAATTCCAGAAAGTTTACTTACTTTGGACAATGAGGTCATTTTGACTCAAACTGACATTTTCTAATTTTACGTTCAAAATTTCATCGAAAATCAGCTGATGCCCAGCCTAGACTGAAAAATAAGATATCTATACATTATTCTATGTCCCTGAGCACTGATTGGATGACAGTCAACCTCGGAGGCACGATCTACCTGCCAGTTTTCGAATATCTGTAGATTAGATGTGTGCGTTCTTCGGAAATTTAGCCTCAACACGACACGAACACTAACACGAACTTCATCGTCAGCTTCTAACACGAAAAGCACGAACTTTTTACATTATTATAGGTAAGAATGACACATGAACAAACTTTCTATTACAAGTTACTAGCAAATTTCTAGATTTGCATACTGGTATAGCTATATTGTCTTGTGTGATGGATATAAACAGACTGACTCTCAGAAGTGCATTTTGTCAGCAAGGAAGAAGTAGGTATTTACAGGTTAGTGGCACGGTCATTGTCTACGTATCACTGACGTTTGTGTCGTTTCAACGCTTCAAGACAATTTTGCGAGTTTTACGCTTCGATGATAAATCTACCCGGAACGCACGCTACAGAAATGACAAGTTCGCCTCTGTGACGGAAGTGTTTACTCTCTTTCAAGATGCCATAGCTCGCCTTTATTGGCCTCATGAATGCATAACAGTTGACGAACAATTCTTCCCATCAAGAAACAGATGCCCATTCTTGCAATATATGCCGCAGAAGCCTTCAAATTTTGGAATAAAATTCTGGATTGCTGCCGATTCCTCCACACATTTCGTACTTTCTGTGAATCCTTATCTCGGAAAAGAGAATGAGGTGAGGGAAGGCTCTCTTGGTGAGTCGGTGGTTCTCAAACTAACCGAAGATTACAGAAATAGCGAATGCATGGTGGTTGCAGACAACTTTTTTACATCTCTCAAACTGGCTCACACTTTGCGTGCTAGAGGTATGACGCTTTTGGGGACTATCAGATCGCATCGAACGGAAATACCAAAAAGAACTAACTCAAGGTGATCGTCCTCTCTATTCGTCCTTGTTTGCTTTTCATGAAAACAGAGATGCCGTGTTGGTGAGTTACGTTGCTAAAAGGAAGAAAGCGGTTGTTCTCTTGTCTTCGAACAATTTTCGTGATGCAGTCGACCAATCACCGAAAAGAAAGCCTCACATCATCTTGGACTATAATAAATTCAAAGGAGGCGTGGACACGGTAGATCAAATGTTACGTCACTTCACGACCAAAATGGCGTCGAGACGGTGGCCGCTTGGAGTGTTTTGCAATATCTTGGACATTGCCGCTTTAAATGCTTTCATTTTATGGCGTGAGATCAGCTCTGAACCAAAAACGCGATTCCAATTCATTTACAAATTGAGCAAAAAGTTGATTTCACGGCACCAACAAGAACACGCTGAAGCTTTCTCTTTACACCCTGCAGTTCGCCGTGCGTTGTGTGCGGTAGATCGTGACAACTTTCAATGGCGAGATTCGTGCAAAAGAGCAAACTGCCAAATGTGTGACTCCTCAAATCGAAACAGAACATCAAACAAGTGTGACATTTGCCAAAAATGGGTTTGTGGAAAGGACGTCTCTCGCACGAGTCATCTCTGCTCAAATTGTGTTTCTGATTGACAAGTTTTCGTAAATACTACATGAAAAAAATATGTATGATCCCGTATTCTGAAACCAGAGTATAATGAAATATTTTTGTAATTATAATAACATTCTTGGAACAATTGATTTTTTATTTTGCAAAAGGGAAATTTTTCCATCGTTATTTTAGATGTACTGATATTCTATACCAAATGTACATGTAGGCCCTATTTCAAGTGATGAATCTTCAAACTACATGAACATAAAGTAATTGAGAATTTCTTGAATACAGCATGATTCAGAAAAATTCCTGGTCTAATTAAATTAAAATAATCGAATTTTAATGCTGGAAAAAAATAATGAGTCAAAATGACCTCATTGTACAAAGTCGGCATAAAAACATTTTGTACGTCCTAGGGTTAATGAGTTAGCTCGTCATTGGCATTGAACGCGTGCCAATGACAAAAAATATTTCAATTTTACAGTGATCCTTACTTTATTAAAATGGGCCTAACCAAGAACAACTCGATTAGCCCTTTCCTGCCTGAAGACGTACGTGTATACGTCTTTTGACATTGGCTCAACACAATTGTTTTTTGTGGAGAAAGATAGGAATGACGGAAACAATAAATTGTACTACACGTCTTCAATATGTTACTGCTGTCGATCGAACGCTATGCTGAAGTGAACTGTATTAACTGACGGCAACTTGCTTGTCCGTCTCAATGATTAGGCGCCATATCGAGCAATTTCTAATCATTCGTGCATAACTTTCTCGTCTGAGTCATCGGGACACATTTTCAAAATACTTCCACAAATTTGCCATCTTGATCTCAGAATGCAGTTGAGCAGGAAAAGTATGTTGCTAATTTATTATATTGGCATCTATCGGTATCGTAAATAGCAAATTAGTTATTGTTTCTAACAATTACATATTCAAAATCAGTAAATCTTTTTTATGAGTAAAAATTTGTTTTCGATTAGCAATGCTGTATGATAATACACTGTAACATAATTTCTAAATGGGGCAGTTGAAGATGATTTAAAAAAAACATCAGCAATATAGACTTGAAATTCTAAAATTACACAAATGAAATTGACTTATAATTGATGTAAATTGTCATTCATCACGATGAAAATTAAGATAATGAACGATACTGACTCGCAATCTTACATCAGACATTCGGAAATTAATGGGGTACGGCTGTCTTCAGTTTTAAAATGGTCGTTTACATCCATTCTTCCCCAAATTGAAGGTTCGTTGAGTGTACTATATAAAGACATGGGCCCATATAAAAGTAATATTGAATGCTAAAAAAGAATTGAAATAAGGATTTTTGCACATCTTGCACAGTGCACTAACAATGCGTCAGTATAGTACACATTCTCGGAATAGAACAAACTTAGTTTCAAAACCAGTTCTGCATATCAGAAGTATTGAAAACTTTATATCATTTGATTTGTCTTAACTTATTGAATTCAAAAAAGTGACTTTTACATGTAGGCCTAAATGCTACATGGATTTAATGGTCATTAGGCCCATGCATTCATGCTATCCAATTATGATCGGTAGGCACATATACCTACATAAAACACACGCGCAAGTCACGATTACAGCATTGCATTTGACTGACGTCAGGTTTCTAATATCAATTGAACAAAAATAATAGCTTTAACGCAATTGATATCTTATTTACAACAATATTATAAAGCTGCATTAAAAACCATTGGTATTAAATGCAGTTTACGTGTCTTCGTTGTTTTCATACCTGACTTTTTTACACGATTTTTGTGGCTCTAATTTAGCATACTAGTAAAATCTTGCTTTTTTCGTAAACTTGGATTTTAGGATGTTTTTCATACGCTTTATTTTTCAACTATACAGTAATTGATGAGTACAAGAGGCTTATTTCTATTCTACTTTTGCCAGACATTTTTTGCTCTAAGAGGGTAAATTAGCAGAAGTGAACCAGTAATCATACTCCTTGAGGTTGAGACTCGTATACAGCCAACACCTACTCAAGGAACATAGAGCTACTGGCAAAATTAATTGACAGCAATGTATTTTTAAACAGCAGCAATTTTTCATAGTTAACTACTCCCCTGGCTTAAAACATTTTCTGATTCATTGTGTTATTCGTTGAATGCAAGAAAACTTCGAACTGGCTCTCAGAAGGTTTATTAGTCCATCGTGTAACGTTGCTGAACACGTGTCCCTTCACTGTTAATCAATGATAACTCTACGGTCAATGATCGCATGTCTGTCTGACTTCTTTTCACTGATATTTCACCTTTCAACCGTTCTCCTGAAAATGAAAAGAAGGAACTTTCAATGGACAATGAAAAGCTAAGAAACATGTTTAATGATTACGAGTAAAGCTGTTATACATGTGGAATGAAAATGAACAAACAATATCCAGCACCCATGAGATCTTGCAAGACATGATTCCCGAAAGATCCATAAGACCAATTTTTCTACTACTCCTAACTCGATAAGTACGATACGAGCTACAATCAACAGACCAACAGACTCATGAGCAAAGCTTTGATATTTTACATGATCACCTTGTCATAATCTTATCATGATCACCTTGTACTGGGTACACCTGGGTACCTGTCATCAGTTTTTCAACTTTGATATCTTACTAAATAAAATACATTCTCAGTGCGCACTTCAAAACACCCATTAGATTCTGGCGACACGCTATTTCCGGAAATTCCCATGTGCTCTTTTTTATATACTCTACGCTTGATAGCCAATATACATACTCAAGTAGAAATGCTAAAAGCGATGGATAACTCTTGAAATTTAATGCAGTATTCTTTCAGATCGCAGGAGTTAATGCCTATCCGCAGGTGTAATGCCTTTGACTAAAAAAATAACTAAGAATACTGTCGCAAAGTCATGTGTACACAGTGGAAATACTTTTGTTGAATATCAATGTTAAAAGCTCAAAATATCTTATGGTTGGTAGTTGGAAGTATAAAAAACACATTTTTCAAAATCGAGACATAATTTTCTCTACATCCGCAAGAGACACAAATTCATGGAAGGGAGTTTTGCTTTCTCTGCGACATGAAATCAGTAATACAAATAAATCGTTTTTATAGAAAGTTGAATTCGCCATCAATATTATCGGTTTCCTTGTTTTGTCTGATATGACAACTCTAGATATGACAACAATAGAAAGCAGGGCCTAATGAGAGCCAAATGATAAGTATCTTGCGATCCTATACAGCTATCAAAACTGCTGTTTGCAGCAGGTGTGCAAATTATCCAATAAATGGATTTGGCTCTCGGAGATGGTGACGAAAATAACATTACAGGTCTTTTTATAGGTTCCGTATTTGGAATGAGCGACATACTAGACAATGACATAAAAACATGTATGACAAATACATTAGGCCTATCAGTCTATTATGTCGATCAAATGCTATGATCTGCTATAGAGGAAATATTTCTAGACTTGCTGTCTCAGCTTTTCACATTTGTAAAGACTTAGATTAATGATGCGGGGTATGTGAGCAATAGATTCCTACCTACCCCTTCCATTTATCATGTTTTCGGACGAATCTAGAGCGAGACACAAACACAATGCAATTCATACCAATTTTCCGGAATTTCTCGGAATAATCTCATGCATGCTTCAAAATAAACAGAATATGTAAAAGACAAATAACTTTCACAACGTAGAGAAAGATTCTAAAAGGAAGTCTACATGACAGTTCCATCACTAGAATATCCTTGGTAAAGAAACAAAGAGTTTAAATGTCATTAAATTTGGTGTCTTAATGCTCGCTTCGCAGATTCAGGAAGACAGTTGCATTTTGGTATTTAGACCAAAACAAATTCTGAGAATAAAAATTTAAGTTTTCTTAGATACAGCTTCAGAATGATACTAGAAATATTGATATTGATTTTTGTTGATGATGGAGTTTAGGAACACATGCCCATCACCTTTCCGTATTTTTGGACATGACATGACCCACTGCAACTAATCCGGAAACATATGGAAATGGATAATTCATACAATCAAAATTTCTTTACTTCGTTTTCGCTTTCTAAGCTAATAGTTGGTCTTTTTGAAGCCTATTCCGTATGTTTCTGAAAAGGTCGACAGTCAGTTCAAGAATGTATTTCATCAAACAACTTATCGTTTTATAACACATTAAATGTTGTAATGACTTCTAACAAAAATAGACAACGATTCTATCCTTTAATGAAGATTCTACCACAAAATTATAACTTATAGCAAAGGAATCTTTCCGATTCTGTTGTATATATGAAAAGCTGCTAATAAACTCACACGTGACAGTTATACATACACGTTCACGTTGTACAAGTGTAAGATGTGCATTGTGCATACTCCGTTTGAATAATTTCTGATATTTTATTTATTCTGCTCTCAAATAATTTATAAGGTATTCATGTATAGGCCATCACCGTGCAGATATACTGATAGTTATCATGTTTTCATTTTAATAAGTTGTTACACTGGATGGATGTGATAAATCCACAGAATTAGGTTGTTTAAGCGTGTCACTTTGCTAAAAGTGCGAACTGATTCAAAGCGCAGGAACTTGTTGTGGGCAAAAAGAAATTTTAACATCTTACAGAAATATGAAAAATAGTCGTGCGTCGATTGCGGATTGCTGTGAATTCCTTGAAAATGCTCCGATCGCCACGATTCCTAATTCGAATAATTTAAATCATTGGCGTGTATAACTAAAACTCCGCACAATTTGGCGTGTCTAATGTTGAACTGGATGCTCATTGTTCGATTGCTATGGTATTATGTCAGCAGATTGTGCCATTTCATAGACATTACATGTTCCAATGCTTCCTTTTTAGTCAAATAGAGGAAGAGACGACCTGTCTAATTCTTTGGATATATCTTTTCAAAAGATTAAATAATTCCTGCATAAATGGAATGTATGTGTTATGCACAATTAGAGTAAAGATTTTCAGTTGAAGGGTGTTGACAGAGCAAAAAAATCAGTGCACAAAATAACAAACCTAGCAGTCATGCTACCACTGACTTATGCTTAGCAAGAACGCTACTGTACTAAATTAACTTGGATATTTGAATATATTATGATGGCAGTGAAAAGGCTTACAGCAACGCCAAAATATGCATCACAGATGCTTGCAAACATAAATTATGCTTTGAGTATTTTATAGTTACAATTCCTGTACGCAAGGAATATCGAATATATTACTGTCTTGAAATTATGAAGTCTTATGAAAATCGTGCTCAAGTCGGTAACGAAAAGATGTAGGCGGACATTGAAGACCTTGCTGCTCACTTTTGAAACTTTGTTTACTGACGGTTTAGTTGACTCTGGATTTTCTACAAAGTTAAGCACTGCACTCAAATTATGGTCCGTGCTCAAAGTAAGGAAAATGAAAAACACGTGACTTAGTTATACAAACAATTCATGAAAGTGGAATTGAACGATGAATCAACACTAAACGGTCTAATAGGTCTAATAGGTCTAAATAGGGATCTTGCATGCCTTGAAAATACAACGATGGGCTGTGTATATTATCGATACCTGGCATCAACGATTTTAATTAACTATGCAGCTTATTGTCAACCATTATTCTGAGTAAATGAATCGCAACACATGACGAAACACAACATGTATTTCCTTTCACAATTTTAGCTTGCCTACAGTTCACCACGTCAAGTGAAAGCACATGGTATTCGGTGACACTGCTTTCAGAGTCTCTCACTTTGTGGGTTCAATAGTTCAGTATCGCAGTTTGTCATTGAAAAGTATTGCACTTGTATTTAGTCTTGTAGGTGGCTTGGGACACGCTTCAATCTGAGAAATAACACTACGATAAATTTCTCTTGACTACAACAAAAACGCGATGGTAGATCACTTGTGAGGAAGTTGTAAATCCAATGAGCTCTACATTCCATACGCTTTCGGTGGAGAACTGTTCACCTGATTTGGAGTACTCAGTTCACCCGATGCGAAGCAAGTGATTGAAATAAAATTTTATATTTGGCTTTAACTTTTACATAACATTGGCGTTAGTGCATATAATCGAATTTCACTTTAAAATGAATTTCTTCCAGAAGTCATCATGAAGCAGTTATTATTTCAGCTTCACCGTCAGCAGGTTAGGGTTATTATGATCGCTATGGTTGCTAGGGATCACCATGAAATTGAATTGGTAGGATAATTCACTTGGCTAAGCACCGCGTTATGGTCGGGAGGTGAAGTGCATGGCTAGAGCCTGTCCACCTGGAAAGGGAAGACAACAACGCTGTCATTAACTGATAATGGGGTCAGAGCAGCCAATGCAGACCCCAACACACCATGTTAGTAGAAATTCATGCCTTGGGCCGGACAGGATGAGAATGAAATTTAAAAGGACGTTTCAACGATTTAACAGGGTGGCGGCCAAATTTCAAGCCTCAAATTTCCGGGCTATTTTCCCGAACTTCCACCCTATTTTTCAGATTTACCAGATATGCCATTCCAATTGCACCGCTCAAAATTATCCGGACACTTCTTTAACTATCTTTATCATAAAATTTGAGACATTTCCTGTTTGAATTTTGAAACTAAATTTTGACGCATTAGATAATGAACGATATTTGACTTTGCCGCACTCAGCTATCGAAATTTTTGAATTCTGTGAGCGCTGGTTCTTAAGTTTATAAGCATGACCTTTTCCTCAATGGCCTGCACCTAATGAACTGCTTGGGATCTGAATGATTTCATATCGATAGAAAAGCTAATTTCCTGAACTTTCCAAAGATAAAAAATTCTTCATTTTCATCATTTGATTCATAAAATTCTAGAAAGTTGCATCCAGACGATTTATCAGACTGAAATGATCATACATGTTAAGTTGAAGCAACAACCATGATATCAAAATGTACATGTTGATGCAATGGCACGTTGACACCAAGCTGTCAAGAAATATCACCACAGAAGCCAGGAAACTGTCCTACTGGACGAAGACCTCAAACGCCACTTGTTCGTGCGATTCGCGGGACTGAATAGAATAGGACCGACGTTCCTCTGCGTGTCGTAAGAGGCGACTAAAAGGGGTCTTTTGCCGCTGCAGCTCTGGTGTCGGCAGTTTGATGTCTTGCTCTCATTGTTTATCCTCAGTGGCTATATTAAGTTTTATGTTGCTCGGGATCCTGACTGCCGTAGCTTAGCTGTTGGGATATGCAACAAAGTTCCTTGATCTTCCTCCCCTAAGGTATAGGAGTATCTGGCTACGACTCGTTCAAGGTCCCCTCAGCGATGGCCGCCGCCCCTCTTTGGAGGTAGGGTGTGGGGTAGGCCATTGTGGATCCTGCCTCCGAGTTTATTGATATTCACCCTGTATGACCAGCTCAGGCCTGTGGCGCTTACTCACAAAAAATAGAGGAATTTTGACGCTAAAAATAGAGGAAGTGAAAAATGATTCTTTTGCAAAATTCTAACTTATTAAAGGTATGTGCAAGTGTGTTTGGAAAATTGCACAGCAAAAAACGGTTTTTCAACTCAATGAATTGTCTCTAGAACTAGTTCCCTATATACCGCTTGTCCCTCACCCCGCTAGAACCATTCAACTGAACACACATTTTTCCGTTGTAAATACATCCTATATATATTTTTCTGTTCCCGTCAAGGAGCTCTGTTAGTTCTGAAATGTTCTGTATATTTTGTTGGTGTGTGATTTACATATGGATTGAATAAAGAACATTTTTAACTATCTATTTATTGAAACAAATTAACAAGTTTGTGTAACATGATGCTTGTTATACAAATTGTTCAACGGCACTATGTATCAACTCCAGCATTTGAGAATTCTCTTGGCGGCATCAAAATCTGAAGAAGAAAGATTTGTACAGAGTATGTAAACTTCATGACGCAATATACTCGTGGACGTACCTTTGGAATAATAGCCTTTTTCTCAAGAAACTTTACATCAATTGTTTTTGAATGTAGATAGAGAGAAATCTGAAAGTGATCATTTAACCTTTAACAACGTAGTTTAGTCGAAAATCAGTCGACTTACCATCTGCAATTTTACTTTGCTTAGGCAATGGCCTATATATTGAATGAGACAGATTCTCCGTGAACTTTCGCTTATTTGAGTTTTGTTTATTTTGCATTTGTTGTATCTCATCCAGCTTCGTTTGAGCACTTTCCATCATAGCTTGTGCTACTCCAATATTCTCGACATTCTTATTTTGGATTGCTGTTTTGATTTTTGCACTAGCTTCTTTCATCAAATTATTTGCCACTGACATTTCTCTCTCCATTATTCGATCCATATCGTGGAATTCCCGCAATCTTGAATTGATATTTTCTTTTTCAATTTCGACCTGTTTTTGTTCCGCTTCGGCTTTGGATGTATCTTCCTTACTTTTTGACGCTTTTGATTTCTGTATGCTGTCTTTGTAGGTGGCTCGAGCAGCGGTCATTCTTTCTATCAGCGACTTTGTTATCGGCAAATTTTCAGGTTTCTCTCCCAACGACATCAAGCTGTCATTAGTAGTTCTAAGAGCCTGAATACTTTGAAGAGACAAAGACGTTCTAGTAGCGACCATCAAGAACTTATTCCGTGAAAAGCCTCTTTCAACATCTGCACTTCCGTGAAAGAAGCACAATACTGCTTTACTCAACTTTGTCAAAATTGGGTACTTAATCTGTCCATCAGTCCGCTTAATTTGAAATACTTTGCTCCAGTATGCGTCAACTAGAACGGAAGAGTACCACGACTCATGGATCAATGGTTCGATGGAATATTGCATCCATTCATCCACGAGTGAATCAATCTCGTTTGGTTTCATAACAGCTTTCAAGTTTTGGCTTAATATTTTGACATGAGTCAATCCGTTTTCTTCCGTTCTGCATGAAGGGCTCATGCACCGCAAAGACTTCAAAACAGGATTAGAAAGTGGGAGCTTTTTCGATAGGTGTCCCGCAACCGCGACGTAAAACCTTTTGACATCGGCCCGAAAACTCAAGTGCTGTGATGGAGTACACTGTTTGAGTAACATTCTGCTTTTACCCCTATGTGAATTGTCTCAAGTTGGTTTTCAGTACATTCCATGTCAATTTCTAAAAGCTGATGTCCTTCTTTTTGTGCAACAGTGTTCGGTCGGATGAACCTCAACAGTAACATTCTGATCAAATCAGACAACTGGGTGGGTGTACAATAAATGTACAAGCGGGCCTTCCGTTTGGAAAAAACGTTCAAATTTGTCAAAAACCGATGAAACAGAGACAATGAAATGGATTTTGGCTTCGAAAGTTCTATCCTGCAGTGCAGCTACCATTCTGTTGTATCGAGCGTTGGATGTGTAAATTTTGTTGTTCTGTTTTATAGACACTAAGGTAATATTGCTTCAGTGCAACAAATTGCTCTGCTAATCTGATACACACAGGTCCTAGTGACATCATCATTAATGTAAACTCCACCTGTAAATTATATATGTTAGATAACATTTAATCAATGTATAGGGACCAAAAAACACATTCGAAATCTCTTCGACGTATACTTGTATATTTTCCCTACTGATGTCTTTAACAAATACATCATTATCAACATTAATACATTTTTAGAGGAAATTTTCTAAAATAGAGCATTTAAGAGGAGAGGGACCAAAAATAGAGGAAATAGAGGACCTGCCAGCTTTGTCTTCGGCATGGTAGCACCCCAGTGGTATCGGAATGGCCATCTCCTCGCCAGCAGTAGGCATGCGCTTGCCTGCTGGTTGTGTCGCTTCGTATTGTCTTGATACGAAGCCTCCTATCCATTGGACGGAGCCGGGTAAAACAACAACAACCGTAAACGACAGAAGTACTCCAACTTATCATCCTTTTTGTATGATAAGTTTGCGTAGAAGCAATGGACGCATGGTAACCGTCTGTCATAAAATTTGTGTCTGATGTTCCAGCAAAATCAGATATAATACTGGAGAATCAAGGTATTATAACCTTTCTTAATTCAAAAGATGTCGATGGTGGTGCAAATTGACTAAAGGCAAAAATTAAATGAAAAAAAGTTATGAAAACAAAATTAATTAGTTAATGAAAAGGAAATATTTTTGATCATCAGCAAGTATGAAAAATGAAACCTTCTATCGTTGACCTCATAAACAGTTCACGGCAACAAGCTACTGAATAAGTGTCTGATCACCTGTGGTTGATTCAAAAAATAATTAAGCAGCTAAATGTAAGATTGAATGTGTTTAATCAAAAAAACTTGTATGGCTCTGATTACTTAGAAAACAATAGGTTTATAAAATATCACATTTTTAATAGGCTATCAGCTAATCCTGTACTCTTGAAATATTAAAGATTTTATTTGAGCGTCGATGTTTTATTTGAAGTCGGTGTACTTAGTGTGTATATCGCGGTTAAACACATGCATTAGCAAAATTTACTTAATTCCTTACTTAGAATGGTATTGATTGATATATTTCCCGCGTTTCTGGCATTGAAGTTGACGCAGCAAGGAACGAAAGCTTCACCGCTGGAAGAAGCTCGAAATGGTTCCATAAGCTAGCGACCCAGGCATTTGGAAGTTGTGGTCCATACATAAGCACATTGGTTTGGTTGTCTTCTTGTCATGATTTACTGTAAGGCTTCGAATTAATCACTTAGATTAGCTGTTGACTTTCATTCGAGATGTCAACGAAAACTCTAATACACTTTTTGTCACTGACAACGTTGGTAGAATTTTGTTGGCATCATTTCAGATTGATATCCTTCCTCAAATTGGTGAGGATGTAGGTGTAAGTGTGTAAGTAGCCAACAGTGCTAAATTGTGCGATTCTCACTCAGACGTTTTACTGCTCAAAAAGCTTTGAGGTTGTAAAATATCTTACAACTCACGAAATTAATAATGTGAAGATAAAAAATTTATGTATGACTTTTTAGCACGACTCACAACTTTAATTACATACGTGTATCACATAGAGGCTGCATAATTTGCCATACTGCGAGTCTGCTACAAAATTACACGTAAGCACGTTCCGAAACACACACAAAAACGACTTTTCGCATAACCCTGTCGATAGGTTACGAGTTTATACTTGTATGCACGAATCATAGTCAACCCAATTATGTACACGACTTCGATGTGAATAGCCACTAATTGTTTTTGTAAGATGAAACGCTACTCATTTACAAAACTTCTTCATTAGTGATTTCACAATAGCGACGCAGTACCATCGCCTTATAGGCATCATTGGCACCGTCATGTGGAAATGAAACAAATTCATGAAGTCATCAATATTTCATCCAGATGTTGTACAAACATTTATGTTTACTAGGTTGCATCAATTGAGATTCGAAAAAATTCAATTGAAATAGTGGACTTAATAAGTAATATTAATAGCAATTGAAATCAAGAAATTATGCTCATTGAACTTAGTGGTAAACAATCACAAAATGGCATTCCCGGGCTAAGGGCTAATTGACTATTTCGCTAAAATTCAAGAGCGATTCCCGGGCTCGGCCGCCACCCTGATTTAATCATATCACTTAACGGCAAAATGATTTGAAGCATAGTTGAACACCATTCTATAAACGAAAAATTTTCTATCCTTGGCTTACAATTTCTTTAAAATATTTTCCTTCAGAAGAGTGCTAGTGCTTTGAAAAGATTCGATATCTTTGACGGACGAGATTTTACAACAGAAGTTGCCTAATTCAGATAATCATTACAAGAAAGTTTGCGTTACACCCAAAATAGAAAATAAGGAATGAATAGGTTTATGTTGATAGCGTCTTGTCGGCTCGATTAATAGAGAATTACCTAACTGCAGCATCTGTCGTTTTCTGTTTTTTAAGTTAAGAGACACTACAATATTTTAATGAAGCAAAGGTTGGAAGATCACCTTGTTTAACTGATAGAGGTTCTTGCAGAACGAACACTGTTTGTTTCCAGTGCGTTGGAGCTGCTGCAGGACCAGTAGAGAAGTCAACCTGAAAAATAATGGGAATCAATTCGTACTTTTCAGGATTATTCTTAAAATGAAAGGTGCTACGCTCAAAGTTTGAAAACGAATGTAACTACGTACTGCACGAGTATGCAATATACCAATGCGCACGAGTATGCAATGTAAGGAGATATCAGCCACCCTGAACCAGAACGATGCAGCATTTTCTCTTTTCCACTCATGATTACCTATATACCATGCTGAGTTGTCAAATAAAGCAGGAAATGACAACTAGCAGATTAAGCACCCTTAAAAAATTTTCAATGGTAATTAATTGTAAAAAACTGAAAACTGGAAATTTGACTTTTTTATTTTGAGAGAGGAGGAATGGACCACCTGTAATATCTGCGATCTGATCGAATGATGCATTTCTAACTCCGTGGCACTTAGTACACTTCCGAACAAATCTTCACATCAGCTATGTTGGCTATGCGGTGCCTATTGTATTTTGAACTTAAATGCCTGATACTACTTAAGCATATTCGTGGGTTTTGCATCAATAGTAGTCTGTTACACATGGAATTGATTCGACAGGGTGTTGATTTCTTTAATTCAAAAAATATAGACTACTAAGAAAAAGCAGTTCATTTTGTGTAGACACTATCACGAATATTTGAGTGCCCACAAGGCCCACTCAACCCGTCCTTCCAATGCACCCGTCTTCCCAAGCTGAGACACATAATAAATTTTGATGTGATTCAATATTTTCTTGGAAAAGCATGGGAAATCATGGGGTTTTAAAAATCACTCAATAAAAGTGGAATATCGCTGCTCGCTCACTTAGTCAGCAGTCTAAACCTAAACAAGTGATGTGTTTAATGTCATGCTAGATCATATTGTAAGATCATATTGTGAGAGGTTTTGAGCCGCCCCATGCCACCCCCGATTAGGTGGCCCATACCTCCCCAATGAGGGCACCCAAAAATTAGATCGAAAAAAGTCAAGCTACAACAAGGTGTTTGAATCAACAATGCTTAAGAGAAATTATTTGATTTAACAAATTTTCCGCGAAAAAACATAGAAAAGTGGTTATTCGAAAAAATTCAAAACTGTGTCTGAAACGTATTCACCTGCATATTTCCTATGCCAATGCAACTGAAGATCTGATAATTCCATGCATTAATGAGCACAATGGTAGCATGTAAATGATATGCAAATCTTTCACTTATATTGTTTCGATTTCCGTGGAGGACGGTGGCCCATGTCTTCTATCTGCCATACCACCTCTCTTTCCCCTTCATATTTGTGGTTGTGGGGCAAACTACATAGGGAAGAGTGAACGGTCCCTCAGAATTCGTGCAAATGAACACCTTTCGAGGCGGCTCACTACTAGCTCCAGACGGTCGCGATCAATAAAAGATGCATCCTTCAAACATCACGAAACACCTACAGGAACGCTCGTATTGTACCACTGCAAGTATTACGAGTAATAACTTTTCCGCTATCATGTAACTTCTATTTAAATATCTTTTAACTTATTCGGTCCTTTGTTTATGACACATGCATTAGATTTTACACTAAGGCATCAATTGCTGTCTCTTCCTGTATTGTCTTCATGCTTTATTGTTCACCCGTCATTTCCGTTTATGCAATGTGTCACTGTCAGTCAATTGAGTTTTTGTCAGACTGCGATTTCATGTAGCCACGATGCAGCTCTGTGTATTGCTCCATAAAGAACAGACCCGGCGCAAAGCAATATAAATGATATTTTCACTTATCATATCAAATTAAAGTGGAAGTTAAGTTATAAAGGCATGAATCTTTTACTAAATCGAAAACAGGAAGACTGTCGGATATAGGCCTGCATATCGGAAGGGGGCAAATCATTAAGATCATTAAGAACCGGTACTCAAATTAGTGTTTTACGGAAATTATTCCTACTGTAATTAAGTTGCATTTCTCTCCGAAAAACTCCAGTTTGAGTATAATGGTCTCAACTGCAGGCATATTTGGTGATTTGAAGAACCGGTACCAGCAATTAACTGACAGCACGGAAAGAAAGACATCCTTGCTCAAAGATGAGCAAAAAACCCAATTCGATTATAATACCTCAAGTCGAATCAACATAACTCAATGTATTTATTCATGCTTTCCCAGATATTTGTACTATGCACGCTTGCTGTTGCCGAACATTCCTCTGAGCAGGCAACACTTTCAATCTCAACTTTTTCTGATCGCTCCAATGCGACTTGCGTCCGTGAAGATAAGTTATAATTATCTTTGTGCACTGAAAGTTTAAACCATGTTGACTGGTCTGAATAGGCTGTGATTACACAGCCCGCAGATTTACAAGGATTCTGCAAAGACACTATCGATTAAAGAAAAATGAGAACTCTGATGGATGATTTCAAGCAAGCTATGTGAATCGCTTGCATTTTTTTGGTCTATTGCAACGGATGCCTGACTGGAAGTGCACAAAGCAAGTCTTAAGGTTCCATAATTGAATATCAGTGCAGACCGTATAGAAACACTGTTATACACTGCTAAGCACGAAATCAGGAGGAGTCCATGAAGTTACTATAATCTTTCTCTCCCGAAATGATTGACTTACTTGTTTATCACATTGGTCAAGAGATTCGAACAGGGTATCGAAATATCCAGCTATGGCTGTGACTCGCGTTGCTGTTTGAGACTCAATCTCCAAATCGATCTGTGAATTCATCACTTGCCAGTCGAGACCGCAAGACAGAATATCAATGGCACAAAGTTCGCACGAGTTGGTAACAACAGTGGTCGGAGGGCAAATTCTTACACATGCCTCGTGCGTGATTTGTCTGCAAATAGAAAATCACCATCGTAACATAGGACATGGATGAGAAATAAGTGTAAGAGAAATAATGCAGAATAACATAGAAAGAGATTGAATGTTCTTGCAATTACAAATTGGTTTCTTTTGAGGATATCAAACAAATAGGTCTTTCTTTGGGATGATGCGTAGCATTTAATAATAGACATTTTATCTTTAAAAACTAGTCAGATGGAAGCGGCTAATACATGCATGCAAATATCACAAAATTCTAAAAATTGAAAGCAAACTTAGTTTTCTTCCATAGGAAACATATTTCAATCCAGCCATTTGGTCCGCTAAATATAATTTCCTATCATAAGCATATTCAAAATACACATACTCAAAACTGATTAAAAATACTACTGCTAAGGATTTATGTTTCATACATCGGTGGGCGGCATGGATAGGTTTTTCACTGGGTGACCGTTAATGAAGACGTTGTGCACGAAATTCCACTGTTGGTTACGTATTGATAACGATGACTGCGACGTACTGTATGGTAATGCCGGATGCACTACACTATATTCGTTGCTTATCTCACAGTTAACCTGTCGCCATTCTGACTGCGGGTCGAGAGACATTGCTAGGGCATCGCTGAGGTTGTTAACATGAATGGATTTATTAAAAACCTTTTTAGTTAGATTTCTTCACCTTTTATTTAGCAATTTACACCTACTCTAACGTTTCAATGGAAATTCTTTTAGAAGTTTCTTGCTTACAATCTATCTATTTCTATTAACTGTTGCAAATCGATTACCGGAATGTATTATTCTCAATAATAAGTTATAAAAATGTCCATGCATTATAAAAAAACAGAAATCTTTCAATTTCATTTTATACACTGAGACACACTAAATATACATCGCATGCGTATTATTTACAGATTGTCTGTACATGGCTCTTCAATGAAATCCCCATCATGTGACATTTGATAATATCAATTTCCGATGTATTCATCAGTTAATGTATTGTTTTCATCCTCTTTTACAGTTGTTTTCTGTACATTGACTTTTGATTAACATCTACGACTTCTACCTTTTAGGTACTGTTTCCATTTTCAGAATATTATATCAAACAATAGTAAATAGGAACCAAACAAGAACGCAGCACAATATAATGCAATAATTTTAGTTAATTCTTCTATATGATTTTTACACTCTTCTCAATGGAGAGTCACAGGAAAGAACAGCACAATAGAAAAATATTGGGACCTGCCATTTACGCAGGTCGAATAGTACCGAGGAAATTTGTTGGTGTGATCATGCGCATGAATCATACCGAAGATTGATATGGTAAACATATCATAGAAGTGAAGCTGAAGTTTACACTTCATATGTATGAATTATACTGTAACAGAATTTGATATGATCCGCATGTTGTGGTCAAACCATGACATTTTCATTCACAGATCAGGGTGTCCGTTTAAATTTGAATGAAAATTTCCAAGCTTTCTGCAAGGAAATTTTACTCAAATTCACGAGTCAAATTTGATGGAAAAATCTACCCAAAGTGGGGAGAACAAAATAGAGTAAGAGCATAACAATCAATAACGAAAAATAAATGACGCAATGAATGAAATGCAACAACCAACAAAATATTTGCTAAGTCTGCTCTACCGTATAATGAAATGCAGAAAGGTGAACATCAGAGCATTGTCATTCAGATAAGATCATTTGAATTCCAGAAATGATCTCATCAAGTTCGGCAACTTCTTTCTCCTTCTCCAAAGCTGAATTTCTAATTGTATTCCATCTTTTCTTTTCTGCTTGAAAGGTCAATGTGCTCGCCTCTTCTGTTAAAATTTCAAGGTGTATTCCAGGATAAATTTTCATTTTCCAGGTTTCCCAGGGAGCGCGGACGCCCTGACAGATTGCAGTATGATTTCAGTATGAAAACAACATAGTATACAAAAAATCATATCCATTTCTGAGTATGATTTCAGAATGAAATCTCAAGAGCATGTAAATCATTCAATAATTCATACCGACTTATTTCTTCGACAGTTCTCACAATCTTGTCATATAGCATGACCTACTTCAGTTAGTCTATTTTTTCATATAACGTACCATCAGCCCGCAGTTTCTTTTCGAAAATACGGTGTCTACACTCTATGGTTAAATTCTGCCAGTAAATTAATAATCTGTACTCTGTTTAGCGGCTAACGAGACGGCGTTTCTATTAAACGAGATGAATCATGACTGAATCAACATAAAAAACGACAATCAAGTAAAAAATCGACTCAAGCAAGCTTCGTGTTTACAATTTGATAACACAGTAGTTAGTAACTCTTTAATCAGCAATTCAATTGAATGTAAAGCTACATGACAGCTTCATGTGCGCGTGAAGACTCACTGACACCGATAACGAAAAATCTACAAGATACATGTCGCAATTTACCTTCGCAAGGCACTCATTCGGAATCCATAGAAATCATCCCAGCATTCTACTTTCTCCTTGGCAAGCGTAGGATCATCAAGACCAACTAGCCGAAGAGTGTAGAATCGTGGAAATATGCCATGACTAGGATTTAGTCTCTCACGACAGAAGAGTACGCTATCTAACATCGATTCAAAAAGCAGAAAGTATCCCATCCATTCGGATATTATTACGTCGATCTAGAAAATTGAAATAAAATGACTCATTCATCGCATGTGAAATAATTATTCTGGTAATTTTTACGTACTTGTCCGAGTTCATGGTAGATATCTTCAATTCGTCCATGATGAAAGCTAATTTTCTCGTGAAGACCATTCTCTCTGAAAACAAACGTCTACAAGCAAGGGCGTATTTCAACATACATGTATAGGTACACTAGTGCACACTAGCACACCTGTCGCAATGTGTCATACTAAACAAGTTAAACATTACGTTTCAAGTCTTCTCCATTATTCATTGATCGACATTGAATGCAGCCTATAGTGAAGTATTGTCTTTCATAGTTAGGATATTCTTCGAAGAATTCTGTCATACCGTGACAAGGCAGCAAAGTTCCAATTGCCGAAAGAATACATATTAATCCCTTCGCTGTGAATCCGGGGACATGTGTAACTTCATCGTGCAGGCTCTATTGCAATTGACGTCGTGAGTGCGGATGTTTGGCGCGCTAAGATTGTTGATGCACTAAGTCTAACGGGGAACCTTCTTATCCGTATAGGACGTTGTGATTGAAGCTGATGGGTTTTTTAAAGTTTGGAAGAGCCAAGTTTATCGTTATTGATATAGTTTATTTGTTATGTAAATATATTTCAGACATATTCCATGTCCATTCTCAATACAAAAATAACTGTAAATATCGAGGTCTTATGGAATACAGATATCAAAATTTTGCCAGTAAGTTGAATATTCGTATAGACTCTAAAATTTAAATCTTGATTGCAAATATTGGAAAGCTATCTGCAAATCATAGATTCTTGATCGCAAAGAGAAGAAATATCAATGCAAATATTGGAAAGTTGAATGCAAAATTTGGATTTGTGAGATCAAATTTTGGTAATTTCTATGCAAATATTGGAAATATCAATGCAAAGAGTGGAAACTTGAACGGGAAAGAGTGTAGTGCTAAGTGACAACTTCTGGTGATACAGTGAATCAATTCAAAACATACCTTGCGATATCCATGGCTGTGAAGATAATATCGGATCTATCAACCGCCACCACTTCTCTTGCACCAGCCTTTGCAGCTGCCATTGATAGAATACCCGTTCCACATCCAAGATCAAGAACTCTTCGTCCAGCAAATATTCTTTCCGCATTGCCGCTGATGAAGTTCAGATATCCCGATGTCCGCACAGTATCCAACAACATCTCTTCATGAATACTCGGTCGGTCGTATGATTCAAAATACGAGTCTGTTAGCGGTGCAGAGCGTTGAGCGGAGCGAGGAAAGATAAGTACAGGCGGTGCTGATACAACAAGGGGTGGAGCCGGCTCATCGTCATCGTCTTCACTTGCAGAGATTGGTCCATTTGGAACGCGAGGAGGGTCTGACACGTCATCTGTCACGATTCGATGCATGCAGCGCCTGTCAAATGGAGACAGTTGTCAAAAAGGTAGAATTCACCAACAAGAATGAAACAGGCTGTAAATAATAAACTAAACATGGCGATTAAAAAGCAAAGGACGAGCAGATTGCATGTTAAATTATGACCTAATCACGTCTAATTCTAACGCATCTCACTGGTGAGGGGAATTTCCCCCTTGCGCCTTACTAGTGGTTCGAGTTAGATGAACCAAGTGCCACTCGAGAATCTCATCAAATCAGGTCAGGAAAGTATCATTATCCGACGCAAGCGAATTTCGCCACTCTAAAGAACAATTTCCGTTGCATGAAAATTCATTTTCAGCAAGCTGATTTATGGGACTATTAGGACATTCACTAATTATTTATATACTCATCATGTGGCTTGTAAAACATGACAGTCAAGGGGATTACATAATGAGATTTTAATTTGGACACCAAACATGTTTCAGTCCATGTGACCATCATCAGTGGCAAATTTACGAGCAATTTACGAGCTTAGTCTCAGATCCGAAATTCAGCCTTCATCTCTCAAAATATTGCTACAGAAATAATGAATAATCTGGTGTCCTAGCAGCTATAATAATCAAAATTGAATATAAAAATGAGCTATTAGCATGATTGAAGTTTGTAAACATTCTGATGTACAGTAGCTTCATTGTTCATTAGGCCTAAATGTCCTTTATATCCTTTAATGATAAGCGTTTGCTACAGGCGGATGCATGGGCATAGCTTTTGAGACGGAGGCTTTCCTTCCATATGTTCACTGATGTTTTTCTGCAAATGCCATCGATTTCCCCCCATGTGACACTGAAGCATGGCCAACTGGAGTGTAACTCGCGGATTATACTTGTTTTCGCCATAGAGAAATACCTGCATGTCACCGGGCGGCCGTGCGAGGACTTAAATTGATTTCATCGCGATTAGACGTCGTGACAGAAGAGAGTGTGGTAATAGTCGAACATTGAACAGCGCCGACTGCGGCTCTGACCATAAGATGGTGTGGGCCAAGCTGAGCGGCAGAGCATGGAATGCAAGACCAAAGAGAGAGCAAAGGCAACGTCTACAGCTGACCGTCCTGAATGACAACAGGGTACCGGTTTCACATGAAGAGAGCTTGAGTGAAACAATACAAGGGATGCCTGCTGATTGGACTGAGCTGGCGACAGCTAAGAAGCATTGCCCAATAGCACAGAAAGTCAAAAAGCCCTGGATTGCAGAAAATCCTGAATGTCTACAACTCATTGAGCAAAGGAGACATCAAAACGTAATCGTCTTACAAGGTGCTGAATATCGACATCTTTGTAGACAGGTAAAAAAAGCCAAACCCGGCAGTGGATGGCATCTCAATGCAATGAAGCCGAAGGTGTCTACATGGCAGGAAATTCTAGAAAGGTTTTCCAGCTGATGAAGAAAATCGACAAGTATTGGGTGGGAATCAGAGACGGAGATGGGGAAAGGAAATGATCTACGACTTTGAGAAAGTAGAAAAACAGATGGCACCAATATGGAAAAAGCTTGTTTAGTATGAGGACACCAATCTCATCTGAACACACTGTCCAGATCGAGCTAGCACTTGATGAGTACGAGTCAGAAGCGATGATGGACGAAATAAGAGCAGCAACAAAGAAATCAAAATGTCACAAAGTGGTAGATCTTGATGGAGCGACATCGGAAATGTTGAAGGCAGGCGGCGACATGGTGATTAAGGCGCTTAAAGCAATTATTGATGACGTTTGGTATTCTCGGATATGGTTTGAGGATTGGACTATGTCCGAGCTAGTGACAATACCGATTGTGTGTGGTACGCTAGATTTTGTCAAACACAACCATCAGCTTGATTTCACACGCAGAAAAGATCATGATGGAAATTATGCGCAGCCGCTTGGCCCATTATCTGAACCCTGTAATGGCAGAAGAACAATTCGGCTTCATTTCTGGAAAAGGCACTACGGATGTCATAATTGCGTTGATGAACGTCATCGAGAAAACACACAGGGGAGCACAGCGATAAGCTGCGTACAGCAGTTCATGTACCTGGGATCCACTGTAACGACGAAAGATAGCACTGAGCAAGACATTAGTGTACGGTTGGCCATAGCCAGAAGCGCCAACTACCAGCTTGTGGATGTGTGGAACAGCAAGGACATCAGCCTGCGCTTGAAGAAACAACGTATGAAGAGAGCTTGATATGGAGCATCCGTCGTGCGGAGCGGAGAGTTGGACATTGAGAAAAGTAGACGAAAGGAGAATCATGATGAATTCATAAATAACAAATTAAATATTTCTGGCCTCTTTCTGATATAGATTTCTTGATTGTTTCATTTAGGTTGCGATATTCTCTGTTGTTTATGAAACTGACTAGGGCAGACTTTATTTTGTGCTGGAAATGTTGGCAATGCGTACTACGTTCACTCAGATGGTCCCACCGAAGTTTCCGATACTTACTGAGGTTCCTTCAATTAGAACATGCAGTTCGGCAGGCGATTAATAGCATTCAAACAAAAAATCGATATATTGATATGCGGAGAGATTTTCCAAATATGACATAGTGATGCTGTCTCTTAGAGTAGTTTACTGAAATCCATTTATATTTCTCACAATCATGATATCACGATCACGGACATCCTGCAAGAAGTAAATTTACTTCATAATATACCGGTATTATTATACGAGTATCAACCGATGAGATGATATTCATGTTTCTTTTGAAATGGCAGGGCTGAGAAGAACTTGGCTGCAACTTTGAGAGAACATTTGCTGAACTACTCCTGTAAAATAGAGCTTTAAAGCCACTCCTCCTGCACTCGGCCGGTGCTAGAGAGCTGTGGTACTTGAAAGTAAGCCTATGGATACCCATCCTACCGACTTCTAATGATATTTTGGGATTCCCACCACAAATTGCCAGCTTAACCACTGCTACGAAATCGGAAACCACACAGCCATTCGAAAATAGACGAATACTTTAACGGAAAATCTTTAGTTAAATAAGAAACAAAATATCTGAATATTGCGTGATTTTGTCTTACCTCATTGCATTCAACTCATGTTTAGCTTCATCCAAGGCGTCTTCAGTTCTTTTTAACCTCTCCTCCAATGGCTCGGCTACATCACCTCTTCCTTCATTACCACTGTCACACAGTTCGTCCACATCTGAAGATGAGAAATGTGTTTAAATAGGAGCCAACAATGCAACCTTCTTCGACATCACAAGATCAATCAGCATCAAGGTAAAAATTCATTTATACGTAGATTTGTGAAATTAAGACTGATAAGTATATAATAAGATAGTAAACTTAGACAGGGTGTCTACTGCATCATGAATTTTCAAATCCAGGAGATATCCAGGAGATGTCATTGCAAAAATTAAGGAGATTATCAAAACTTTTATGATAGTCATAAAATGACCATCTCGTGTTATCGCCATTTTAACAGTACCGTCACCTACTAGTACATGTATTTCGTATTTCTCTTTTTGCTGTTTCTTTTGTGCCTAACAGAACGCCTCATGCCAAAGCATTAATCATAGCCGCATAATCGTTTTGTCTCACTAAGGCTTAAAAATAACGATGGTATATTTTTCAAACACAGTTATAAAACGAATTACGCTTTTATCTAATTTTCAAGCGGTCACAAACTAGCCTTCAATTTTTTGAGCACCATAGCTTGATCGTCAAGTTCACACCGTTTCTCTTTTTTTGATCGAATTTTGAGTTTCAATCTTATTCAATTCACAATGCCGTTCAGCAACACGTTTGCCTTTCTTAGCTTGAGGATCTTGTTTTTACTTCGAGTGCCATTACACGTGCGCCGGGATGAACACTAAACCGATTCGATCAATCAAGCAGTTAGTGAAACATACAGAACCCCTCCATAATACTGAATGGCGTTATGAGCCACACGTTGCGACAAGATAGAACTCTCATGAAGATTCTCTTTTAGCATATCCTTGTTTATGCTGAAACCAACTACTGCCGCTTGACCAAAAGACCAAAATCTCCCACACTACTGCCCACAGGTGTTGAAAACTTTCTTTGTTTCGTAGAAGACTGCAGTAGAGGTCGTTCAATCGATGTTTGTCGATGTCAAATTAACATCACGCAGTTAAATTTTGGTATTAATACATGCAATGCCAACGAAATCTACCTGAAGTTCATTTTTCGTTAGATCAGATTGCATAAAGTCGGAATATTCCAGCCTCGCCGAATCAGCCTAAGATACAGAAATACAGTTGGAGTCGATCACTCTGTTCAATAAAATGTCAAAGCGCTTTTCGCAAAGTGTGCGTTGAAGACTTGGTCAAAATGACAAGCGGAGAGAGTGATGCAGCGTATTCAACAAGATCGTGTTTCAGCGGACTCCTCTCAAGTATCTTATCCACTATCGCGATAAGGCAATAACGAGCGGCTTGACCGAACTCCAGCATTCTGCTTGGATGAGAATTCTTTATGATGCTGCATTTGGCTCCGAATCCCAGATCCACTTGCGATGTTTCCTTCAGATTTGCATCTTTATTCAGATCAAGTTTCAGAATTTTGGAAACGTCTGTCCCCACCTCCGGCATAACCGATGCCTTAGCGAATCTTCTCCATGTATCTGTGACAAGGCCCATGAGAAAACCGTGTAAAACCGGAATCATAGGCTTTTCGTGTTGAAACCGGCGCAGATGGCTCATACTGAGACGTAAGGAACCGAAAAAATGCAGCTTCGATGCAAGAAATGGGTCATTGATTGCGTCAGCGACTGTTGAGAATGATGCTACGTGGGGTTGAGGTTTCACAACGACGCAATATTTCTCAATGTTCGGCAGAATCTCTATTGCTCTGTTTCATACATCTTTGTTTTGTACCCAACGGCATTTGCAGAAAGACTTAGGAAATGTAGTTCAGCCTGTAATATGTGTGTAATCAGCCCTGCGTGCAGGAGAATCTTTGAAAAGGTAGTTCATGCTTTGCAGAACAGTTGACAAATCCCAAGTACTTCTTTTCAATCCATGCTGCAATACTCCACTCACGCACGACATGCAACGAGCATGTACCTCCTTGGAGCAATTTCTCCCCACATTTGTGCTGAAATTTTTCAGACAGTCTTCGGTGAAATGAAAGATTGACTGCCATGCTGACTTACAACAATCTATCGAAGACATCGACAAATGAGTCACTAATTTTATGTAATGCTTTATTGACACTTTCAAATATGTTTTCAGCTTTCGAGTGAGTGATAAATACTGACGTTAAATATTCACTAACTACAACACCAGTGCTCGTTAAATATCTAATCCACAGATCTTGATGTCCCCTTTGAACAATTTTGTCTAATGCCTCATCGACAGATACAATAAACTCCTTGGTACTCTGGCTAGTATCTCTTTCTGAAAATGTGCAGATAATCCGAAAGTCACAACGCAGCCTAACTTATTTTTGGCATTTAGAAGTTGTCAACAACAGGGTGATTCTTGAACATTGCTTGAAATATAGATTGTTGATCATCACATGATCGTTGTGAACGGTGTTTCTTTACCATATCCAAGGCCCAAATTATTTCTGCTTTGACATGCTTCAATTTTCACAGCTGCTGTGATACGAGCCGTTCTCGGTTCCGGATTAATTGTAGAAATTTCACTTGTGTGCATCGATGAAGATGCATTACCATTCATTGAAGATGATGTGGTTGAGGTCAATAATGTGGGAACGTCGACACTACGACGAACAGGATTCACTGATAGTCATTTCATTCTTCCGGCAGTCACAATCAGCTGTCGAATGCGAATTAGGAGCACAACCATTTTTATCTGCATCGTGTGATCACTCCGACGAACAAGATTCACTAACTGATAGTCATTGAATGCTGCCGAGAGCAACTACAAATTAGGAGTCGTTAATCTGTTTTCGAAGTCTGAGACATCCACCGAGTTCGAAAATTCATGTATGCGAAAAGCTTAAATTAACTCATGCAACCTGAAAAAGAAAGAAAACACACACGGACATTAGTTTACGTTAGCAAACGAATGCGAAAACCACGAACTAATATAAAGTTACAGAAAAGCATAATTACATTTTATTTACATTATTATCAACGTTAAAAATTTAGCTCAGAACGTTTTCACAACTTTCAATTTCGATTAAATCAGGATTTATCCAGGATATAAAGGCCAAATTTTCGAAATCAGGATTTATCCAGGATATACAGGCCTTGTAGACACCCTGAAACTAATGAGTTCTCTATGTGCTAGCAATGTATTAGGGTGATACTGTGCAGCGAATAGGCAGTATGCACTACGTGGCCTAGTTACTGATGAGTAGCAGCTACATAATACAACTCTAATATGCACAAAATGCCAGCTTTGAACATTTTATTGTTTTTAAGCAGGACCTAAGCAATTTAAAGCAGCATAGAATAAGTAGTGCAGCTTTCCACTTGCCAACCCATGGGGTACTTAGGTTTAACCATCAGAAACGGAAAAAGTGTCGTTAGGACGTCGCAAGATGTTTGATAATTCAGCTGGCAGTAACATGAAGCTATTAATACGATTTGTGGAAATCGCTAGCTTCTACACTAAATTTACAAGATCTTCGGATCAGTCGTCAGGTAGTCGTTGAGAATTAAAACAGCTATGATTACAATTTAGACATGAAGTATCAGCTGAGAAGCCATGAATGTCTTCTTTGTCAGATATACTGAATATGGCTTAAGCAGCGCTTGACGAGATTCAAGAGAGTCGTATTACTAGAATTTTTCGCTATCGCAATAACCCATTGGATGGCCAGGATGATGAAATGCTGGGTCAAAACTACAGTTAACATAAGAGGAATATTTGATCTTTGTGAGGAGTTGAACGACAACTAGGAGCATTCAACATATCGTTTCAGTGCTCTTCGTGCTTCCCTAGCATTATGATATTATCAGGGTGGCGGCCAGATTCCAAGCTTCAAATTTCCGGGCTATTTCATCGAATGTCCACGGTATTTCTTTAATATTGAATAGACATGTTATTCCAATTATACCGCTCGATAATTATCGGGACACTTCTTTAAACTGTCTTCATCATAAAATTTGAGACATTTCCTATTTGAATTTTGCCATCAAATTTTGACGTGAACAATATTTGACTCAATCGACCTCAGTTTTTATTTTCTTTTAAAATTCTGTGAGCGGTGGTTCTTAAGATGAAAACCATCTACTTTCCCCAATGGCCTGCAGCCAGTGAACTGCTGAATGATCTGAATGATTTCATATCGACAGGAAAATTCACGTCCTGAAATTTCTAACGATCAAAAACGCCTTGTCATCATCTGATTCATAAAATTCTATGACGTTGTATTTAGCCGTACTTCTATTTAGTTGTACTCAGGCTTCAATTTTCAAATATGTTTAGTTGAAACAATTATATTTCGGAACACGGCGTTTTGAACTACAGGGTATTCATGCCATGATAGAAAACCATGATATGAAAATGCAAATGTTAATACAAAGGCACGATGACAACAACTTATGTAGAAGAATCGACAAGAGCAGCCAGGAAAACTGCTACAATGCAGGAAGACCGTAAGCGCCAAAAGAATTCCTAATTATCATCCTCTTATTATTAACATGTATAGAAACAATAGGCGCATGGTAACCGCCAGTCGTGAAATTTGTGTCTGATGTTTCGAGCAGAGTCAAGTATAATGCCCGAGAATCAAGGTCTGGATCTTTCTTGATTCAGCGAATGCGGTGGAACGGAGTAATGTTACGTCCGTATGGAAGACAATACCATGGCAGATGCTTCTTTATCTGGTTTAATTTAATTTTAGCCGGTCACGCACATGCATCCAGGGATTAAATAGATAGGCCTTATTTTTCTAGGCATGTGGCATAGGCTAGCAAAATTTGCTTGCTTTGATGCTTAGAACGGTATTTCTTGATTTATTTTTCGCGTTTCTGGTATAGTCGTGACCGCAACAATTAATTTAATTTTACTCGAATGTGACTTTGTATTCCTCCTAATCAAATTATCCAACTTTCTTTTTCTTCACATTGTGTAATTAATTCCGTGAGCTTCTAGTTGTTTATTGAAATAATATTCACAACGTGCCGAAAAAATTAAAATGTCAACACAATGAATTGATAATACACATCTTTTGAAAATATCACGTCTCAAGAGGCAACTTGTAACTTCAGCCTTGCATGTCTGAAAGTTGAAGTCTGCAATAAATGCTAAAAGCAAAAATTATATGAATCAATTGATGAAAATGAAAAAGTGTGAAAAAACCTTCTATCGTTGTAAAATCATTCAGATTTCATAAATAGCTCACAGGCTACAAACCACTGAATAAAGGCGTGATTGTCTGTGCTTGTTTACAAAATAGCTATCCGGCTAAATGTGTAGGCCCAAGTAAGTTTATCCAAAAGACATTCATGGTTCTGATTACTTTCAAAAACAATACATGGACTTACTAATGTAAATGTCATCAAATATTTAATGGACTATCAGCCAATCCCGCACTCTTGAAATATTATATTCGATCGTCAATTAGTAATGCGGTGTGTGTTAAGTAATGTACACGAGTATATCGCGGTTAGCCAGTCAAGCACATGCATCCAGGTATTAAATAGCTAGGCCTTATTTATCTAGGCATATGGCATAGGCTAGCACAATTTGCATGCTTTAATGCTTAGAACGGTATTTGTTGATTTATTTTTCGCGCTTCTAGTGTAGTCGTGACCGGAACAGAGAACAAAATCTCTACCGCTAGAAGAAGCTACAGATGGTTGGTTCCATATACTAGCGACCCTATTTTTGGTCGGGACCCCGATATTTGGAAGCGGTGGTCCATACATAAGTCCCATTGATTTGGGTGAACTTCTTGTCGCGACTTAATGTGAGGTTTTCGAACTCATCACTTAGGTCATCACAAAATACCAACGAAAACTCTGATGCACTTTTTTGTCAGTGGCAACGTTGGTAGAATTCCTCCAACTCGGAAAGCGTGATGAGTTTCTTCGGAATGATCCCACTGCCTGTCACAGCAATATGCTTTCTTCGCATCCACTCTTTCTTCTTGCAAGCACCATTACAGTCGATCAACTTTCTCTTCAATTCTTCTGGTGTTCTCTTTACTTCTCCAACTGCATTTACGACAGCTGTTTTCATCTTCCAGGCTTGTCTTTCGCTTGTTTGTCACCATTTCACTGAACTTGCCGTCACGACTGTTTTGTGCGACAACAATACTCGTATGTTCGCTAGAACATCCCAACGGATTTCCCAGGTGAGAGTTGCGTGTATTTTGAGGGCTTTTCCATCACCATCTTGCAAGTATGGCTTCAACCATTGGACGAGGGAGGAATGAGTAAAAAAATCAAATTTATAAATCAAATTCAATAAACGGTCATCACCATGAAGTGCGTAATGTTGTGGTTTGATCCTCAATTATTTACGAATCAGGCCTCAGTAATAAGTTCATCAAGCAGTTGTTTGAGTGGTTACTACGTAGTAATCCGCTCAGTAAAAAGCTATATTAATGGAATATAATTTCAGGTAACGAGTAGCTATTTATATCAGGTTTCCCAAATGATGATGAAGCCATCCTATCACACGTCTATAATTGAATATGATTTCTAGCCTGGTTTAAGTCATTAATGAGGCAGTCATACTGTGAAGTCAAATACCATTAATCAATTTTGATATTTTCGCCAACAATAATATTTCGCGACCCACTCGAATCCTTGATGAAATAGCCATGAATCCGCGGAACTGTAGAACAATGAAATATAGAAGAATATGACCAAGAATGGTGTGGATATTCCAATACAATAGATCATGGTATGATCAATGCTAGAACGATTATAATAAGCCATTCTTTGAAGATGACTACATCGGTTTCAAAATTTGACAAAAATGCTTCCGCAGCCATATACTCATAAGAAATAACATTAGTTGACATCCATGGACGTGATTTATATCCTACTTATTCAAGCTATTCTTAGTGCCCTTCGATCCTTTATCGTTAAACATGTATGTGACGCAATATGAAAATGAAATACGAACTAGAAAATAGAATCAAGACTTAGCATTTTCGCAATCAGCTCACTAGAGTTTAATAGTAATTGTGTCTACCATCACACTGAATGGTGATTGGTGACAGCGAATTGAGCTAAGGTAATGCAGTCAGCAAATTGACAAAATTATTATTAATATGCTCACAGCATAAACAAAGTTCATAAGTATCAGGAATTTGAGTATGTAAAAGACCTACGTAGCATTCATTATTATTCTGCTTTGTTTCCTTTAAATTAAGTCATGGGGATTCGTCCTTTACCAAGGAGCTTGAGACAGGAATATGAATTCTTCTACACCTCAAATTCAAGTTTGATCATCCAACTTACCGACTGTCAAGTACTCATCTTCCGGGTCAAATGGCGTTAGATATGTATCATTTTTGGACCATGTCTTGTTCCCCACACCTTGAATGGCATCTCTACCTTCATTCACTTCACTTCGAATGAAATTTATAAGACGTATAAATTCATAGTCGTCGGATACACCGATATCTTTAAGCTGACTGCGAAGGTCGAATCCATGCGATTGTAGCATATGCTGAATAGAAATTCGAAGAGATGGTGAAGTAGTAGAACACAGCAAACACCGAAAACACTGTCCGGTTTCATCCTCCTCTTCCCAACCTTCTTCCTCCTCTTCGTCTCCATGCAAGGGAAGTGAGCTCGACATCCTATTGCGAGTTGTATTCTTCCTTCAACTGGAATGAATACAGGCAAGCGTACTTGCAATAGAATCATTCAAAAGGCACTACATATGTGTAAACCATAAATGCAGAGCAAATAATTTCTAAAACATTTACTTTTATGAATATGACACTAAACCGCAATGAATTGAAAATACAACTTGTTCAGATGTAGATATTTATGAGATATTTAAAATCAACGGACTTTAAATATATTGATTTACCGGTATTCCATCCATCCAATCATGTTCTAGCATTGCCCCTCGCTCAATTAGGAACCCATACTTACATCGCTTCAGCATAAGCTTTATGGTAGATTGAAATGCTACCCGCAAATTAGCTTAGCTTTTGACAGCATCCAGTCCAAAGTAGACAAAAACATCGAACTATATACAGGCTTACTTGAAAGCCGCAGAGGCTGTAGAGGTCGCAGAGGAAGAGGACGATTGTAAAGCATAATAATTGAAGCAATGTCTCAATTCTCAATCCAGACATTCTGTAACTGATGAAGGTTATTGACTGAAAGCTCTTACCCATTTTAATAATACATTTCGAGCCCATCAAAGTGTTTTCTTACTTGCTTCAATTATCAATATTGGCTCGATGGCACCTCCACTTCTCCAAGATTGTAAAGCACATTATTTCTCTCAGGAATATTCAGATGTCTATTTTTGGGAATCAGAGTACAATAAAGCTGTTCGTTTCTACAAACTATTTTAAGCTCGCTTTCGACTACTTTCTTGAAGTTTGTTGCATTCTCTTTGTGACTTAAAACATGGACACAAAGTTACCAAGATTTTAGCAATTTTTAAGGAAGCGGCGTCACAGCCATCTTGAAGATATCTGGGGTTTTCGATTTTCGGATTTTTTAATCGAATATGGAAACAATACTCAAAAATATTATGGTTGGGAGAAGACAAATCTTCAATCAAACTAAGTTTGCACAGACTCCAATTGGTGCATTTGGGTATGTGCCGTAAACGTCATTGAGGAAACCTTTAAGCTGAGGAAAATTTAGATATTTGTTTCATAGACGCTGACTTAATTCCTTGAGGCACGATTTAAAAGTTTGGATAGTGCGAATCTCACTTTCATGAAAATGTGTGAGTAAACCATAGGCCTATTTCAGATCGGAAGTTATGGCTTGCAGGGAGAAGACTCGGTGAACCACTCGTGTTCTTGCATGAAACTCATGTTCCTCTTCGTCATTCAAGCTCGAGATGAAGCTCTTGACTGATGCAAAGGTGCAAAGCCAGGGAAGAATTGGAAAGCTAAAACAGCAATGCAGAAAAGGCAAGGTCCATATCGCACAGAATCTACTGCAGTGAAGTGGAGAAATGCCTAAGAAATATGAACGGAAAAAAACGTCAATTCATTTTGTAAAATCCATCGAATTAAGTATATCTCACTCTGAACGGAATCCAGGTCAAATTAGTTGAAACAATTTCCAAAGGAGAGGGAAGAAGAAATCGAGTATTTAACGATCGATGCAAGTCTGCGCATCAATCTAGAATGATCGATTGGTGAAATTCTCAAAACACATGTAGACAAGAAAAGACAATATTTTTGGTCTCTTACAAGAGCAAGTCCCCTAATACGCTCAGATGGAGCTAACCTGAGAAATTCACTACCAAAAGGTAGGAGCTGAGGAAGGGAACCGTCGAGCATCTAATGATCAAGTCTATCACAGTGCCCAAATGGATTTTGTAGAAATTCCTTTCCCACACAGGAATCGTGAAAAAGAGGACACTGTGCAGACCCAATATTTCTCTTTCACTCGCCACCAACAGGCCTCACAGCAAGTAAGCATGCAAAAATAGGAGGATCAACATAGGTATTAGCATTAAATTGGCCAGAAAGGGAAGAAAAAAAACAAGGCTGTTTTTTTGCTTGCTTTGGACTATTTTCTTGAAGTTGATTTGCTTTCTCTGAAAATAGAATGAAGTAAGAATCAATTACTTTTCTAAGATTTCAATAATCAAAGAAGCGGTGCATTGACTTTCTTTAAGGTATTTGGGATTTGATTAATGGCAGCATATATCATTTCGAATTTTTTCGATTGAAGTTGGAAACAATGCTCAATGGTAGGGAGAAGACAAGTCTCTTCGATCACATAAGCTCCAGTTGGTAAATGTTGTGTGGGCACCATAATCATTATTGAAGAAACCGTAGGTCTTCAAGCTGAGGAAAATATGAATATTATTCTGCTTCATTGACGCTTGCAGTCAAAGAGTGCAAGACACATTTTCACAAAGTACTGAGAAAATCATATTTCAGATCAGAAGTTACCGGTATGGCTTATAGGAAGATAATAGCGATGAACCATTTCAATGTTCTTACATGTGACCAAGCCCTGCCATTCTTCGTCATTTGAGGTTCGAGGTGGAGCTCGTGCAGAGCCAGGGAAGCACTAGAAAGTCAATCCATCTGCGTAGGTTAGATCAGAAACGAGAAAATTTTCAAAAAATGAGCGAAATAAATAACGCACAGCATTTAACGATCGAGACATCTCTCACTGCCCAGAATCTAGATGAAGTGGAGAAAATTCCCAAAAGATATGAACCAGAAAACAGAACATTGACTTTTCTTGTGACAAGCAAGTCTCTCAATCAGATCAGACTCCAGATAAACAAATTCGTAAAAAAAGGGTAAAAAGAAAACGTCGAACATTTAATCGGGATATAAAATTCTACAAAAAGAGGGTGAAGGGAAGAGTAGAATATTAAGGAAACGAGATAGGCATTTAAAGTCTGCAGAGAGTCTATAATATATTGGAGATATTCTAGAAAAAAGTGGGCAAAGAAAACGCAAGATTTCCAGTGTTCTTTCAAAGCAAGAGTCTCACTCTGCCCAGATACACTAGACTGAAAAAGTTCATATCCAAAAAGTAGAAGCGAGGACAAGAAAATGCCCCTTCTCATAATCAACGCAAGTCTCACATGCTGCCCAGATATGATAAATTGGTGAAATTCACTCCCCAAAAGAACTGGGATCGGGAAAACGAAAATACCATTACACAACTCGAATACTTGTCTCACTCGACATCAGTTAAGTACCATTAATATGAATTATTAGATATGATGTTGGAAGATTTTTCACTATAATATGAATTAGTTATAAATTCCAAAAAAAACAGATCTTAACAGAAAAAATAGGAATAATACGAAAAGTAGGCCTGTGAGACCTGCACCAATAAACAGAGATGAGAATGTGGTCACGGGGGACCCAGCGGAAATTCATATTTAACCCTTTGCACACTTTGAACAACCTCCGGCAAACGTGCACCGCATGACTGGCTCATGTTTATACATGCTATTGATTTATATTCCCACGCCGGAAAGCAACTGCAGCCAAATATCATAAGCCGGAGGTTTGAATTTTCACACAATGCAGTCACGTGATGTAGAGAATGCGATTACTTCCGAGATTGCTCGTTTGGTGATATTCTGCTGACTAAGCTCCATGACAAAAGAGAAGTGTATATTGTAAGGTCGGTACAGAATGCAGGAACCTTGAACAATGCACGGAGAACGAATTGAAATCCATAAACCTGCAGTAATTGAGGACTAATACATCGAGATGAATGGAACAGTCAGGGTCGATCAAATGATGTCTTATCTTCACTGCCATCACTGAACTTTTGCTTGGCCAAAACAGGGTGTAAGTGCATTAAGTCAGTTTTCGATTATTCTGTGATTAATGTGCTTTCTTGTTTTAATATGTTAACAATTGATGTGCTGTGAATTAGTGCTGTGTAATAGTGAATTTAAATATTTTACTCAATCAGCCGCATGGATTCTGTGTTCGCAATTTTGTACATAGAGATAGTAAGTGTGCATGGTGAGTAGATTTCTGGGTTGTTCCATTTGTGCTGAGTGCTGTAAAGATATCGTAGTTGTCTACTGTGAGATGTTAGTGTTGGATGATCACGTATGTTAAGATATCTTTTATTTGAAACATTTAAGCACAGTAACTTAGTAATCTTAGCTTCGGTTATTGTCGGTGTAAGTGGCTGCAAGTGAGAGAATTGTAAAAAGACTTAATTGTAAGTATTCGAAGGTAGAGGCTTGATTTTTCAATAAAGGAATTGGCATTACAACGTTTACTGCCTTTACACAGGGAGTAGAACGCTTGGCTTCAAAATCCAAGGAATCCCAAATACTTTTTTATTATATTATCAGTCTTATGTTTTATTACTTTTTTATAAAACTTATATTCATCGATACTTTATTATCTGATTTTGGATAGGCAAATTTCTAAAGCAAGAGTTCCTCAATAGAGAAAAATCAAAATTCAAATGCGATTTTCAATCTCTCAACTCTCAAAAACACATTCACAGACAGGTAACAAAAATGCGGAAGTTTCTGTTCTGGGCTCGGATTTTTGTTTCTTCATATTTGATATCTTTTGGAATTTTACATATTTTGCTGTTGAAACTTTTGTAAGTTGCCTAAGACAACTTACAGTCACAAAAATCCAAATAATAAAAAAATTTCAAACTGAAAGCGTGAAAAATGAGACTTAATGAATTCATTCTCACTTAATGCAAGCTGTACACTATGAATTACGAGTATATACCCGGAAAACGGAAAGCTTTTTATTGACACCTAATAATTTTTGGGTACCCCTATCTCTATTTTATATTACACATTTGCACGAAATACAAGAATGACCATTTCCATCACCAAATCCATGAAAACGTTCTACTACCAAAAGAATTAGTCTACATATGTTTCAGCGATTGTGAAAAGTAAATCATCTTGTATTGGATGCATACGACGAATTTAAAGGGGAAGTACACTCCAAATAACATTTTGTCTCAAATCATTAAGCATTGCATAGTCGAAACGAATCCCTATTCATTTCATTCTTCTGCTTCTCCGTGAGAGCGCTGCGCTCATTTGTTGGTTGACTGTCTACGTCACACTGCTGGTGGCTGACGTGAATGACTGAGAGCAGAGAGCGAGATGAACAAAACAAAAGGTTAGTAGTCGATGGTATTGCTTTCTTCTGTTCAGCTGTGATCTTTCGAGTGATCCCCATTATGGAACATTAAAGATCTTCGAAAGAAATATTTACTGTATTATCAATTGTATAAATTTGGGTACTTCTATTCTTTCCCCCCCACATTTCCGTTGTTGACACCCGGGAGTAATGCATCGTCAGCGATCCTCTCTTGCTCCTAAGGGCAGTTTCACTACCGCCGCAAAAGCGTAGTGTGTGTAAAATTCCTCTGGCTTGTAGAACATTAACAGCACTTGCTTTGCCGTTCACTGTAGCTGCAATGTAGACAGCAATCCCACGAAGTTCATGACCACAGCACAGCTGTATTCTGCATTCTAACTTGGTATCCAAGGGACCAATCCTTCCTCCCAGGGGTCAAGTAAGACTTCTCAGTGGTGTTGTGCTATCAGTCAGTGACAGATAAAGTCTATTCTAAATCAAATGTGACTAAGTTTGATGAAATTTGAGGAATTTGGAAAACTTGAAAAATGTGGGGGGAAGAATAGAAGTACCTAAATTTGCAATGGAAAACATTGTAATTTCAGCATATATTACCACCAGTGCTAATTGATAGGCCCTATTACAGTACTGACATATTACCGTGCTGAAGGATTATAGTATTCTGATCTGTGAATATATCAGACTGTATACGTAGGCAGTAGGCTATATGCAAAGAATAAAAACACCCTAAGTTGCCCAAGCCATCTCAGAAATTTGTTCCCTTCAATTCAAGAAAACAGAATGTCCGCCAATACATTCATATTTCAATTGCATGATCAATCATCCGAAATTCAAAAGAAGTTTCATCAATCGGGTAGCCACACTCTGAGCACCATTTGAAAAGTTGCAATAGGCTAGAGCGACAAACCAAATAACATTTCTCATACCAGACACTGATAGGACTAAGCATCTTTTCATCAATCCATGTAGATTCATCCTCATTAGAACTATCGTCGGAGGATACGCTACCTATCTCAAAGTCATCATCTGAAGCATCCAAAGAAGCATCTGATTCATGATCCATATCAATCATCTCTATTGATGTTGTCGGATGATCTTTGTCGACGCTTGCCGATGATTTCATTACTTCCGAAATATATCTTGAATGTTCAAGTTTAGAAATAGCATTTGATTTTCCAGCAATAGGATTACTTTATCGATTCGGTAGAAATAGTGTTGGGATGGCATCCGCTTTCAATATCTTTGTTGTTCTAGGTCTATCTTCAGACTTGAGAAGTTCGTAATAGGTCTTTTTGAAAGCAGACTCATCAAAATGTTGAGTACAAATGAAAGAATTTTTAGTAGGAGCCCAGTTTTTCCGTCGGCATGCGTTGATCCATATTTTCTTATACACATTTTTCGGAAATGAATGCATCCGTGTACGATTGTATGACGTCTGTTTGCAGCCAAAAACACAACACCCAGGCATTTTCGCAATTAATGATAAAATGAGGAAATTCGGAGTTTGACCTTACAGGAGAGATCGCACTATTACAAGAGATACGACAACGATAGCGTGTTGTGTTCGTCGCTTGCTTGATGACTGTTGTCTGCCTTACGCTAGCCTTCCTCAGCAGTGTGACGTAGACAGTCAACCAACAAATGAGCGCAGCGCTCTTACGGAGAAGCAGAAGAGTGAAATGAATAGGGATTCGTTTCGACTATGCAATGCTTAATGATTTGAGATAAAATGTTATTTGGAGTGTACTTCCCCTTTAATGATTGAAAAACTTGAGCGATTCTCATCTTGAATCTTTTCTTCATCTGGGCAGTACATTGTCAGACGTCCACTAATTAATCGCCAGCATTCGTTGAAGAAAGTTCCGTCAACGTCCACTAGACTTAGACAAACACGTCCATACCGATGTTGACGAAAAGCGCCGATCATGTATGCCATGATTATCCTGATTTTCTTCGGGTGACTGCTTCGAGAATTATCAGTCATTCTCGATGAAAGTGACATAGTAATTGTACCAATTGTCAAGTCAAATTTTAGTTTTCGATTTCACACCATGTTTCATGATTTGTAAACTTAATGTAATAGAATTGCAGTATATGAAGTAACTAGAGTGTGTTCGGAAATTTACATATTTTATTATCATGAAAATATTCAATACATTAATTTTGCAGTTTCTACTTAGAAAGCCAACATCATTGAATCATATGAGCCGGAAAATTAACATTATATTATTTTCAACAGCCTTGCGCAAATGTTTAAAGGGTCCAAAACAAAAAAATGAAGAACATTGTAGTCAGATTAATTGGGGCCCCGCGCATCAGCTGCAAATTCTCATCCCTAAATGAATGACGGTTTATTTGAAGCTACTGTCACTGTCTCTACACTCGAGGTACTTCGAGACCAAAATAGGTGTGCATAATCGTCATAAGATGTCTTGTGCAATCTTCCAGGACACGCGTGTCTTGCGCGTTTTCCGAAAATGAGACCATGTGGTATATTTTTATACATATGGTGTTTAAACAATTGTTTATCAATAAATTATCTTTTCAAAGCGCAGCAAAACCCAGATTCAAAGAATCCATCAGCCGAATGCATGTTATGAAGAAACATCATCTGATTGAATGAAATGTCGAAATAATTGAATAAAATGGGTGGTCATTTGTTGATTTGAGATATTAACTACATGTCACCTAGCCATGAAAAATCACATATTGGCGCAACTGTGATTTCTAAAAACATGCGATTGCATTGAATGAATTCCTCACGCCTGCATAAATGGCCCATTGATAATTACTAGATGTTCATGTTTCATTGTCATGCCTGGAAAAATATGGTTAATGTGTCAGTTGTCATTGGTGAATTGCTAGACGTCAATTTTTAATTTCTACATTATTCGTTCAGTTATTTGTTCAATAGAGATCAGAAACTGTATCGTTCATAGGTTAGAATGGACAACGTGTTGAAAACGACCACCCCGACGTGTATCACAAATTTTTCTGCACAGCGAGCAGTTTAATGTCTAGCTGATGGCTTCATACTGCTAGCCTAATACAGCATAAGTATCGGATTTCTATGATTTGCTCGAAAAATGTCTGACAGTCTGAAAGATACTTTAAATGGTTCAATATCTTGTATGTTCATGCTTTTGATTTACCTTTGATTTTAAATTGAATCAGCTGTGCTATTACATTTTCCCTCACGTAGTAACGATGACGGTCGCACGCTCGTTCAGAGCTGCGCCTTGCATTTTCGTCATCTTAAACGCATATTTCATTGAAACTTTTGGACAAAATGTGTGTAAGTTAAAGTTTTTGTTCATATTCAAGAAACTCCTTGAAATGTGAAACATTTCTTTAATATTTAAGAATTTTGCTTTCTGCGGCCTCATTTGTTTCTCACCAATATTCACATCGGAAATTGGAATGTACAATAATCTAAGTCCAAAACTGTTTTCTTAAAGAATACACTTCTATCCGACAATCAGGAGGAACACATGTTAAGGAAATATGTAGATCGAAGTAGAATCACTCAAAATGTCACATTTAACAGTAAACGGCACACTTTCTAGTAGGTGATTATATGATTCCATGGAGGATGAATAATTTTCGTTTGTTGAAAAATGCAGGATTCCTTATTACTACAACGAAGATTTTTTGCAATTTTTTGCTGAGTGATTGAATCTTTTTAAGTGATAACTACCAATGCACTGGGATGAACTATTAAAAGAAGAAATCAGCTAAAAAAAGATCTCTCGTAACCTTGGATAGTGAATGATGTGGCATGCACTTCAAATAATTCTATTTCATATCATGATTTTGGTTTATGATTTAGCTTTCTCCTTCTCATTGTCTCAAGAACACGCAATGTAACCGGGAGATTAATTTAATGTGCATGAATTTTTTCGCATAAAATTTTTTTATGAAATTTAACAAAAGGTGAATCATTGTTTTTTTAGTTATTCATATGCAATATCCTAACCAAACGGAACAAATCGTCTATAACAGTTTCAAGAAATAGTGCAGACTAATTTTATAAAATTCTTACTTACAAAATTTACAACAGAATAATGTGTATTCACATTGTCTAAGTGTCTGTCTACAAAGGAAGAGATGGCGAAATACAGCATAGTGCACTCTTGAATCATTTTACATGTTTCAGAAATATCGATGACACGGTATGTACGAAATACATGTAAAATAAACGAATAAAAAGGAGTCCTCTTGTGTGAAGGGATTGGCTGAATAGAATTCTTTTCTGAATCGCAACAAAAGACGTACCATCACGTGCGGATACAGAGGGGATAATGAGATGCATCCCCCTACGGAGAACTGTGTTACCATAGTTTATGTGCATTATATCTTCTCTGAAATGAACTTAATAACTTTTTCATAATTGTTTGTTGAAATTCAAATTTACTTCGTCCATTGACATCTGCTTGCAGGATATGTAGTGCTTTATTATATTTTTTATTCCTTTTGTTTTTGGCATTGCTATTGATTAAATATCATCTATAATTATCTTTTTTCCGAATCAGTGATAGACTCCATTTCATAGTTGAAAGTTGAAGATGTTACCTTGAAATTAAAACATGCATGTACTTTGTTGCTTAAGTATGTACAACTGAAATACCATCTATAAGTAAACTGGCGTTAAAACAAAAATGATATTAAATGCATTTGCTTGTTGAAAAGCGAAATGCAAGATTCCAAACAATGCTATTTCCACTTATAACCTAGCATTTCATAAACTATTATGTGAAGTTGCCTTTAGAAATCTGGAGTTCCTGTGCCATACAAATGTAGGGTCCATCTAATTACAAGTACATTAAAGTGTAAATATTCTTATAATTTGGTGAAACATGCAAAGGAATGGTCTAAGATTCCGTTCTAATCCATCAATGCTTCTGTTCATAAATGCTGACACGTTATGTATGCTGCATACATTAAGAAACTTTTGTAGCTTTTCATGCACGTTCACAAACATACATAGAAGCTACCGCAAGCATACCACGCCGGAAATGTCTAGGCCCGTGTAGCGAATGACGCTTAAGCTTCCGGGTGCACGAAATTGTATTACTTAACTGTAGAACTTAATTGTAGTTGAATGTGCTCTAAGACGAACACTGCCTTCTAATCCTGATACAATAAATTGGTGTGGATAAAACAATAATCATTAAACTAGATTAAAACAATAACGACTTTATCCGAGAAGGTCAATCCGCAGCTTGCTCAAAACATTTGAGACAGAAATACCATTGTTCAGAAGAGCTCAGTAATGGCATAGTCAGAGTAATCTCAAATGCGAGTTTTTTGATTCTCTATCAACAATCATTACATAGCATACTGTTCATGTGTACGTAGATTTGATCTAATGACTTTCTACGTGCTTTTTGTCTTCTTATGTGCATTATGATCAGCTACATATGTTTATCTTTGAAATTAATGCTCATTATTGCCAATTTTTATGTATTTGTCAATATCTGTTGTATCTCACATCGTTTTCGACTGCAGCTCCAGATCCGCTTCTTGAGATTCCTATTGACATGAAATTAGCCGCCAATGCCAAAATAGTCGCTAATGCAACTTGTGGAAAAGTCTCACCCGAGGAATTTTGCAAACTTGTTGACCATGTAAAGAGGAAAGATCAAGTGGAGCATTGTGATACTTGTAATGAAGACATAATTGAGAAAAGACACCCGATCTTCTACGCAACTGATGGTTTCAATAGCTGGTGGCAAAGTCCATCTCTTGCAAATGGATTGAAGTATCACAATGTTGATATCACTTTGAATTTGCAGCAAGTAAGTCAAATAATCTTAAAATGTCTCACTAAATTTACAAGCTATTAAGCAAATGCAATTCACGTGTCTGGATATTTGCATACCACATGTAGCAAAAAGAGAAGATAGTCCCGTTACACACTAAATTTATCAAAGTAATATATATATATATATATATATATCAAGTTTACAGTCAATTATTTTCTTCTTGATATCAATTTTGTTTGTAAGTTTTTTATCTCAAGGCCTACAAGGCTTGATTGAAAATTTTCTGCTAATTTGTGATGTTCTTTGTGTCGATTCTTTTTACTGATCTTCGTATAATTTGGTAATAAATTGTTTTCTTCACATGTGATGTTAAATTGAATGTCTTTTTCCAATTTGATATATTTATTCAGTAGTTTTCTGTTCTTCTATATTGTTGTAATTCTGCTGTTGTCAATGTTTTGATGATGATGAATGAGTACCATTTTATTGCAAAATATTTACATTATATTGACGGCGACGTTTCGGTCTTCTGTACATAGATCATTTTCAAGCTAACATATTAACAAAATGATGAGCTGTGGTTGAAATTCAAAAAGTCTCAACCAAAATGCTATACAGAAAGCTCAAAGATATAATACTGGATGTAGGTTACATGTTCATAGTTTTTCAGGGAGGATTTGATGAGATATTGGAGTTGTGAAAGAATAGAAATCAAGAAATTATATTTAAGTGTCTTGTTAATCCCTTGTCTTGCTGATTCATTCCAGTGCTAAATCAACACGACAAGGGATTAACAAGACTAACAAGATTATGTAGGTTGACGTCGATCCCTGATTTTAGTGGGTACCGAGTGCTACAGACTAGAGGCGTGCAGTAGTAAATTTTAATTTATCAAAAACTTTCGACGTTTTGAAGATTAATTTGGCCCATGATTATTTCTATTTCACTGCTCACGCTCAGCATCCAGTCATCTACACTAAGCTACAGTCAGCGCTCTTTGAGCTAGCTATAGTGGATTACTGCTTAAATAGCAATTGTTGCTCAATTCACCAGATTTGCATGTGATATTTTTCCCTCACTTATTGCACGTGTAAGTAAGCCTACTGCATATTGAAAAATATTCATTAGTGGTGTGCGCCGGAAAAATCTAAAAGTTGCGCTGCAATTATCTTCTTCCACTCATAGAAATTTACAGCTGAAAATTATGATGTTTTGTGGTTTTCAGATCTATCAAATACATTGGATAATCATCAAATGCGCTAACTCGCCAAGACCAGGAAATTGGATTCTTGAGCGATCAATCGATGGCAAAACATTTCTACCATGGATTTACTTTGCTTCTTCTTTTGAAGAATGTAAATCGGTTTACAATTCTCCAGCTACGAGTCGACCACAGCCGATATTAGTATCTGATGATGAGGTATACTGCACTACGTATTTCAGCAAACCACGACCTGTTGAAAATGGTGAAATTCACATCAGTCTTGCAACTGGCCGTCCGAATGCCGCGAGAAAACCAATGTCTGAAAAATTCGTGGTAAGAGTCCGTTTGTTCTTAAACTGAAATTAAGGTGGCTCATGACAATGAAATCGTTTATTTTGTTCAAAATGTGCTTAGATTGAAAATAAAATCAATAAATTTTAAGTGTTATATCTTGAATTTAAATGTGTTGTGTCCACAAATTCGTGGCATCCATAGAAGATGTAATCCAAATCGCGAAAGCTCAGCATTTATAGAGCTATCAGTTGTCTAGTAGAATTCATTTGGAAATTAAAAAATCATTCATTTCACAATTCACATGCACATTATGAAATTGATTCACCTGCTGAATTGATGATTTCATGAGTTGCCCCATGTAATCATTGATTTAGTGTAAAGAAAGGATGCATGACGCTATCTTTTCCACAAATCTGCTCAACCAATTCAGGAATCGCACGAAAATTAACTTACATGAAAGCCTACGAAGTGTTATAATCTTGCTCCATGTAATAATCATTGGTTGAAGCATCTTAAAAGGAAATGTGGGCAAGATGGCAGCACTTCAAAATATATTTTCTTTAAACACATTTCGATCATCATGCGATGATTACAACCTTGTGGAGTCTCCTGCAAATATGTCACAATTCTTATAAGAATCACATGCATTTAATGTCTTCAATGATAAATTTGATTATTTAGGCTTCACCATCTATGCATCCACCTAGTTAAAAAATCGAGTATCCAAAAACTGCACCCAGCTGTCAAAGACAAGTGATGTCGAAAGACATGTAAAAGGGACTTTTCTGAGCCATGTGAAAGTCATTCATGCATCATAACATACGTGTAGAGCAAAGAAGTGTCATCATGTTCAGTCAAGTATCAGTCTAGTAGGAGTTCATTTAAGCTACAAACGAGATGAGGAGGATAATTTGTGATACTGGAGATTTTTTCAGGTTGCAGATAAGTAAGATTATATACAACTATCTATTAAAAAGTCAAAGGAAGCCACTTTGTGGAATTGTAAGGAATGCTCGCCTACATGTAATTGTCGCTTAATTGTTTTTCATAAATATCAGAACCAATGTGTACGTCTACCATAACAGACAGAGTCACCAACCAGTCTGGTTGAGAACACAATTAACGCGTTTGAGTGGTCGTGTCTGAAGAGCAGTTTGGAGAGAATACGACACGAACTTTTAAATGAAACGCATGAAAAACCAGCAGACTGAACCGGCCGATATTTTGTTAGTAGGACCGGCTGGCGACAACCGTCTTTATGACTATCCAGTTGGTCGTCTGGTAAAAGTTGGTCCTATTTGAATATATGATGGCCAGTTCCAAACCTCTGGCTTGCGTCTAATAAATGGTCACTTTGACTTAGCTCACGAGTCAGACTGTGGGTGACGATTCTATCGAAAACTGCACAAGAGTTTACCCATTCGCAAATTGCTGCTTTGAGCATAGATATACATGTATATCAGAGTTTTAAGGATTTGTTTACACACACGCTGGACAAAAGTAGCCGAAGCCACATTGTGTTTAGGTTCGTATATCTTTCAATGTTAAAATATTGAACCGCAATATACCTGTTTAGCATATTGTGGTTCAATCATAGATGACCTCAACACAATGATATTGCAATTCAGATCTCAGAACCGCAATAAGCTATGGCTTCGTGCCTGACGGCCCTCAGCCTTATAGCATATTGCGGTTCAGATATCTGAACTGCAATATTACATTGTAGCAACTGCAGTCCCTAGTAGTAGCGGATGCCTTTAACTATCACCACCAATATCTATGTCCGAGATCTATGTTCAACATGTCCTCTTTGAAATGCGAGATAGAGGACTTCAAATACTCAAAGTCCTTACCTGGCATAAATGTAGGGAAAATCATAACAAGACGTGTGCAGCACATTAAGTAAACGCTATATTTTATTGACATTAGGGTGGGGAACTAAGTCGTCATGTGCATATGTGAGTGAATACGTCAAAATTTCAATGTACAACAATACACGTCGGTTCAGATCTACATATATATGTAGTCTTTAAGATGGACGAACTTTTGAAAGAGTAATAATTGTATTACACTTCATTATCAAGGAATCTGACAAGAAATTTCACGCACACGTCATGGATATTTTGCGCGTGCGCGTAAAACCGCTTAAAACATTTCATTACTTGACATTTTACATGGTCATTGATGTATAGAATTTGTTCTAAAAGAGTTCTATTGAAATCTGTATTTTGCAATTTAAATAAACACCAGAGACGATAAAAATTTCATAGGCCTTATCTTCTGGATAACTGGGCAGGTTAACACTGGATGCAGTGATAGGTCGGTGCACTATCTTGATAAATGGGTAGACTATTTGGAAAACAGAGTGTCTTATGCTGATAACTAAGTGATATAAATGAACGCATGGATAGAAAAACCCACACAATACTACCTTGTAAAAGCCCTATGAATAAACCTCTGATCGTGCTTGATATTCTCAGCCGTGAACTAAGATCGGTGCCGAAATGTGTGACGAATTTGACCATAAACAGTGGCTTTCAATCCAGTCAAACATTCTAACCGAACTTAGATTAAAGCGAAAAGGCAGATTTCTCTGAATAATGTTATTATGATAGACTTACGCTTTTTAATTTCAGAATTTTACATCAGCCCAATACATTAGATTGCGTCTTCAAAAAATACTGACCTTATATGGTGATCGGATGGTGATGCCTGATGATAGTGACAGGTCTGTCTTTAGACGGGTGAGTACATTTTACTTTTAAAAATATTAAGTAGATAAAAAGATAGAATTTATATTTTCACACATTTTTTGAGATAATCGTCCATGCTAAAAATGTGCTTGTTAAAAGGACTAAAGTGTGCTAAGCTGGCGCATTGAAAGGATAAAAAATCAAGATGTAAAGAGATTCCTGAAAATATTCATACCAACAGTAGATTAAGATGAAACACAAATTTTGCCGACGTTACAGGTCGTGTCTCGCCCTTTCTCAAGGCAATATGATTTCCTTACGAAATAGTTATTTGGAAACGGTCCAATTTGTTTTTTATCGTAAATTACTTCGACATAAATATTTTTGGCAGAGAATTTTCACTTTTTGATTTTCCATTCTTGGATTTGGTCCTCCCGCCCACTGCCAGAACATGCGGCATTATTGGAAGTTTGGGGAGTTTTCTTAAGTAGAGAAATTATGTTAGCTTCTTATCGTAAACAATAAATAGTCAAATTAATTGATCGCTCAGAATTCAATTGAGTAATTCTTACTTTTGTTACTTATCGAGTTGTGAAGTAGAGCTTTTGAAATATGTTTCACTATTTCTTCCGCATTTCAGTATTTCTACTCAATAAAAGATATATCAATTGGTGGAAGTTGCATTTGCAACAATCATGCAACGAAATGTTGGAAAAATGGCGGAGTGAGTTTATCTATTTCTATCACCATCATTGTCATCGCAAGTCCAGTGAAGTCCTTCAACTTCATCGGTTGGAATAAGTTATCAATATATTACAAAAATTCCAAATTCTACGAACGAGAAATTATATTAAAAAAGTGCACGCGACGTTTCGCACTAGGCTTAGTCATGCAAAGGGTAAAACAGCGATTACAACTGAACATTTAAGTCCGGATTGCGAGTTCTAATCTTATACAACTCGATGCTTCGACGCAATTGAGTATTCGTGAGACCTGTATGTAGCACTTACCGTTGAAGACTACTCAGCGATGGACATGGATATCTATGAAATTCGTTTAAGTGTCGGTAGACCAATGATGACATTCTACCGATACCAATCTACCGATGATATCATCGGTAGACCGATGATAGGTATTCCTTTAGACGGGAACGCATAGTTCGCTTGAATTCTCCGATGTAGAATGAGCTGCACTCTCGACATCGGATGAAGGTAGACCACATTCTTAACAAAGCAATCGGCGTTATCATAATTTGCAGCCGTACAAATCGAATAATTAGCTGTCAAACAATTCTTTGAAGACTTGGACTTCAACCACGATACCATAGATTTCGATCTGAAAGAGACTCGAGCAGCTTTCTCTAAGTTACATTTGTGGAGAGTTCTTTTAATATAATATTTCAGTCGTAGAATTTGTCGTATTGAGTCGTATTGATAAAATATTGTTATCATTTAAAGCTTGCTTGATTTGTATGGATTGTCACATTCAAATTACTGTCATTCATTACTGTAAACCGGAATAGATAGCATTTATTTTTTGGAATTAGTAATTGATTAGATATTAGAATTCTGAAGGATAAATATGTACAGCATTGGCTTGTATAATTTTGCAAAAAATGTCTTCTTAGTGTAACTATACTATGGTGATGCATTTCAAATAAAAAACAAATGAATTATGCATCGAACTGCTTATTCGATAAAATTCGGATCTATTTGATGAAGCATCTTTACATGCCTGCCATGATGAAATCAATTTTGACCTCCTGATCACGAAACTTCAATCGGAGATAGGAAATTCACAATTGTTGTGGATGAATACGATGAAGTGTTCCTCATTTTTTTATCTCACTAAATGATAAAGTGCATCACTACAATATTCATGTTATCGGTTACGAAATTTTCAGGCATTCTCAGCACCAGTCGTGAATACGATGTTCGTGTTATGTTCAAAAATAGGTTAAAAAAGAATGAAAGATAAAATTACAACTTTTCAATCTCCAATTGAACTGACAAATATTATGGAAAGCAAAGGTTAAAAGATCATTTTTTCTTGAAAACGTAAGTTAAATCACTTCATGTGAATGATATGAGCGTCTATTTTTGCTTCGCATTGCACATCGATATATAGTTATACGATTAATCTTGCGATCATGAATGGCAAGATTTAAGGATTTCCTAAACTGATTAATCGTGCAGCATCGATCGTTGACCATTGCCAGCCATTCGCATTTGAGTAGCTGCTCCACCAATTCGATATTTTTTCAAGTCAGATGGTTCCAAAGAAGACATAAAATAGTCGTGACGATGCGAAATCGCTATCTTACAGAGATATGTGCAACATCCTACGGAATGGTTCCTTGCTGATTTAAAGGAATTTCAACGTCGGACACCGTCTGGATAGACTGTGAACTATGGTGTTGTCGCACAGTGGCATATTTGTTTTGGATGAAAAATCATCCAAAAGCAATCCAAGTTTCTAGACCAATCAATTACGAAATCCTTCGATTGGCTAATATGCAGTGTCACATCAAAATGGGAACTGAACTGGTGCAAACGGTGATTCTTTTTTAAATTTAGGTTTCAGACATCAAATGCTGTACATTATTAGAAAATATGTTGGTGTCGAAGAAATGCTTTTCATTTTCAGACAGAATTTAGCATAATAATAGATATAATAGTATTAAGAAATGATGATTTTGAAATTGACCACCGCAGTCGACGATGACATCTCAATATTCATTTACGGATCCAGCAAATGAATTTGGAATTTTTATAAATCATTTCATTTCGTAATTTAAAGTTGTTAATTTAAATACGCATCAAAAATACTTTCTTGCGCTTGTATATCGTAACGAAAGATCTTTCGACAGATGCTCCAAGTAACTAATTTAAACTATCTGTATCATGTGTTTGTTAACATCCCGAAATGCTTACACTTATATTTAAGAGAAATTGAGTCATATTAGTTACAATTTTCCATGATGCATGAGGATTTTCTGATTCATAAGCGAATCATTAATTTCTCTATGCATCGATATGGATAGAAATTTATCATATGAAAGAAGTCCTTACTTTCTTAAATTTTCCAACAAGTGCGAGACCTTTCAGCTGCTACAGGAGACCATCGTCAGGCCTGACGAGGTGAGAAATGCATGATGACTCCTCTCATCTGATAAATAAATGCCTGGTCCTTTGTTTTCTGAAATATGGATCGGAAGTATATAGTATTTATTGCAGATATCAAGAAGTTGCTTTATATAAAGATTTGAAAATTGCAAATTACGACGGTGAGATGAATAATGAATTGCGCCATCAAATAAATTGAAAATATTAAGCAATTATAGGAACTTAGAGCAAGCTAAATAGCAAATTGGTTCCGAAGAAACAAGCACTCGATTATGAAATCCATAATCATTGATGAATTATCGAAAGTTGCGACCAGCTTTATTGATACAATTTTATAAAACGAATGTGCATGTATAGGTTTACAGATAGTCTATGAAATTTTCTCATAAATTTCAGGGCAAGATGGCATGTGAATGTGAGCATAATACATGTGGAAATAGTTGCGAAAAATGCTGTCCAATGTTCAATCAACAGATTTGGGAACCAGGAAAGCCATGTGAAGGTGAGGAGATTGAATTTGATCTGCATTGAGAAATGTCTGATTTCAATTTCAAGTGACTGCAAGTACTAAGCCGTACTCACATGTAGCACAAAGCTAGTTCATTCGGGCATTTGTATGAAACATGTGTGCATCAGTCAAGAGCAATTTAATTAACTTCCTACAGCGCAGCGGTAAACACAGCACCTTTTCCTTCAATGACTCCTCTGTACAACTCGTAAGGGCCCAAACTAGCTGCTGAGTACTGACGGAATTGATGGACAACAGGTTGCACTCGTTTACCTTGACTTAGCCGTGCTACATGTCATTAGGACATTGTAGGAAGCCAGCTAGCTCTCTGAGCCGTACTGACGAATCATTCTACGACGAATAGCAGCGTCTGCAGTGTCTTACATTGTTCATACCTGAACATTTTTAAAGCGATAAAAGACCATTAATCGAATAAAATTTGCAATGATATGAGGAATACTATTGTTGCATGATGTCTTCCAAAAAGCTTTGGATGATAGTAGCAATCAGGGGACGTTTAGCGAATTGAAAATGTCAAATAACTTGTTAACTGACTAGCTGTAAATTGTCAAACATCCTACTCTTCTCAGCAATGACTTAGGCTGTTTTGTGTCACTTTGAAATCATTGGCTTTGACTAGTTGAATGCTAGTAATGTAGCCTCTATTTTGAGTCAACATTAGCCGTTCAAGAATTAGTCAGGGAAATTGCAAACAAACTACACAGTGTATAGATACATGATATAAGAAATTCATCGATATATTAGAAGCATAGTTTGTGTAACATAATTGGCTTACTATTTGGTGTGCCACGTAATGCGTATGTGACGAACAGCAATGATGCGTCTACTTTTATTGTTTGATTGGCTGAATACATTTGTCACATTTTTCATTTCAAAATACCGTATTCATCTGTACAGGAGCTTCTACATGTACTCAAATAAAAGCGCATGTTCAAATGAAAATTGCTCTTTCTCTACCTCGAAAATAAATAGAGCCAAAGATGCAAAGTGGACGAATACGGTGCATGCATCTCGTAGATCACATTTATACGTCAGATTTTATGAAAGCAGAATTAGTTTGTTTAAGTAATATGGTCGAACACCAATGCCACGCGAAGACCATCTCTGATCACAGAAAGGAACTGATTGTTCTCTGGACCTATTTGAATAGACGTTGATAACTCTAAAGTTTTGATCGACTTTTAGCGGAGAAGTAATAAAGAGAATTGTAGAGAAATAATGCTGCTGTAACATGCTTTTATTCTCAATTCAGCTCATTTATTCAAAAAATTTTTAACGGATGTTCCAGAATGCAATTGCAATAATCACGCAACTGAATGTGTCTACAATCAGACGGTGGCGAATCGACGATTGAGTTTGAATAAACGGAATGAACTTCGAGGCGGTGGTCAGTGTGTCAATTGCAAGGTAATGTGGGAAGATTTACCATTGATTCTCAGAATTATCAAATAAATGCAAAGCCTCATAGTTACAAGAATGCAATCATATTTGAATTTATAATGCGATTTGGTGCTAGCATGTAACGTCATACAAATTGTGCATGTAATCTTTCCAAGTTTCCCAAAGTAATTGATTTAGTTGCGTGTGGGTCAGTCTAGAGCGGACATAATCCATCCCAAGCATTGTGTGCAAAGGTAGCCATCATCTCAGATTGACATAGATATTTGTCTGTCTTTGGCTTGTGTGATTGAACCCACAACTTCAACGGTAAGATTGCCAGAAGGCCATTCAGGTGAAAAGTACGAATTATTAACTTATCTTTTCTTAGTGATAAATTTGTCAAGTAGAAATGTTATTCACACCGTTCGACTCTTCACGATCAAAATTCACTGAGTGTGTACGTTCAATGTGGTATCAATGCTCTAGTTCGTCAGAATTCAGGCTTGAATTTGCATTAAGTTCAATGGAAATTGATCTTCTTGCCTCTCGAGACTAGTTCTTTTCAAAACCATCAGTATTGAGGAAATAGACGCGCAAGCAAGACAATTAATCTCTGTGGATGGATTATTAAGAACAGAAACATAGTAGAGTCATGATAAAACTCAGAATGTGAAATTGCATCAGCCGGAAAATCAAGGAAAGCTCCCCCCAAAGTTTTGGTCGATGATAATATTTTTTTAGTTAAAAAATCAAAAATGACGGACCCTCGACGTCCAGCGCCTTGTCACGGTAGATGAAAAACCTGAGTTACCATCGAACGTGAGAAGGCGCTGGACGTTGAAGGTAAATCATTTTTGATTTTTAACTTAAAAATATCATCGACCAAAATTTGATTATCCGGCTGGTATAAAGAATGATCTCTCGACGACTGGTCAATTATGTCAAATTGCATTATATTCTCCACAGTCCTCTGCTTTTTGCGTCTTTCTCCATTCAACGTTCTTTTTCCTCTCCTGCATGTCTGTCGAAACACAATCTTTCCATCTCATCTTCGATCGTCCCTGAATTGTTTCCTTCATGATCTAAGGTTTGGCTGATATGCAATCAGTATTTTCCCTAGCTCTCAGCGCTTGTCCTGCCCATCTCAATCCGTTTTCCTTGGCTGCTTGTTATCGCATGCTTCAGTCTAACTTTCTGTCTTAATTCCTCCAAGTACTTCTTGTCATTCATTCAGGTTTAACTCTCAGGTCCTCTTGATGCCAAATTGCTCTCAGTCGTCTGAAACATAGTTCCTCCTCCGTTATTGACTAGTAATGGTACAGATTTTATGCAAACATTTTAAGTAGAAGTCAGGCAGTAATGGGAATGAACTCAGGTACCATCACATCTGACTGTGAGTATAAAATGATGACAAATTTCGCGCTGTACGTCGTCGTATTGATACTTAGGTGAAGGGGATAGGTGGAGGACTTATTGATAACCAATTGACATAAAATTAAACGTACGATAACGTGTAGGAAGAGCAAACAAAATTCGTCAACTTTTCGTATTATTATTTTACTGGATTTCCTGCAACATATGCTGGAAACTTTCCTAATGTTCAAGCAGCTTGTATGTTGTTTATGTATTCTTTTTAGCATAATACGGCTGGTGTTAATTGTGAAACGTGCATCGATGGATATTATCGACCAAGTGGTGTTCCACCGACAAAAATGTATCCATGCATCAAATGCAAGTGCAAAACCGTTGGAGCTACCGGAAGCTGCATCAAAGATGATCGAAGGATAGCATCTGGACAGGTAAGCTTTGCAGATTTCTTCAAACTTTACTTTCCACCAATAATTTGTTGGGAACTTTTGTATACAATTAAGATGAAAAATCTAAATGAAAAACATAAAGAAGTCATATTTTAGATTTTGACTTGTAATGATGCATTAAAAGATAAATAGTATGAAGAAAACCATTTGAAAAATGATGGCTGAGTGTTGCTGTTCAACCCTTATTGAATACTTCGACGGAGCTGACATAGTCAGACTTTTTCCTGGAGACGTAGTGATCTTTTCAACTGGATGCCGTTTCTGTCGACTTCCAATGATGCTTTCGGGGCTCGACCATTGGACCGAAAAATCGCAAAGCCAATCATTTTACCACTGTACCACGGAGACCACATTTGAAGCATTTGAAAAATGTGAGAAGAAATTAAAAATGAATAAAATAAAGAGGAAGTGTCACCTATAACTAGTCGAAGAAGACTTCAATCCGCTGAATCAAGGATGCTGCATGCTCCATTTATCATCGACTTACTCTTGGTGGAAGATCATTCCATGTTGCAGCTTCACAGCTGTGGAATACCTTGCTACTCAAGACACAACTTTCTGGTTGTCTGCTGACTTCTAAGATTTTTAAAAGCTTTTCTGACTTTGGCTGCAGACATTTTTACGACTGCGACTCCGCATACGTTTTCAGATGTCATTCAAACGGTATCTTGAAAGAAAGCTAATGACGATTACCTACACCAAGGCATTAAAGCAGTCCTTTTTGAAATGTATAACTACATAGCTATTGAAAACGCTTTGCATAACATACAGTGTTGCTACGTTTGAGGAAGATAGATTTTATATGATTCAGGTTGGTTATTAAAATGCCAGTTATATTGTCACTTCATGTTTGGGATATTGCCGCGGCTCAAGCGTTTACCACTGCTGAATTTGCCGAATGTCTTACCTTTTCGAAAAATCAATATGTATAATGTCTATCAATCTCACGTCTTATACTACAGTGATGCTAAGGTAAAAGCTGTAACTAAACTTATGAAAAATAATTTAAGCAAAAGTTGAATTGAATATGGCAAACATACAACGGTCATATACTGTAGATCCCCTCAAGTGCATTAGTATTCATCTGCACGACTCTACATTCGCTGAATGACAATCATGCAGTGATCACAAAGCATCGTTGAAGGTTGTATTTATGGCGTCACAAGTGTAGGTTCTGATTATTAGCCAATATGGTTGCAATGAAGTGCCCTAACAATGCGCAGTGAGGCGCTCTGGTTGTGCATGTGTTTTTTGTTGTTGTTTTGATTTGATAACTCTATAATTTCGGCAGCTGAAACATCACATCATAGCATTGCCATCACTGAAATTGAAGTGACTCAGTTTGATTGAGTCAGAGGTATTGAGGATCTCAGACACGGATTGGAAAATGTTAATCGATCAGAAATTATTTACAATTAGATTTTATCAACTGGAATTTCCAATAGGGTGCATCTGCCCAATTATAAATCAATCCTTAAATCGAAATTTTTTTTGCTTCACGAAGTATATATTATTGTGCCATTCAGAAAAATTCCGCATCACTAACCTATCAATGAATAGGTAAAGTTTTAATATTAATTGATTGATTGGTAAGTTTGCAATGAATAAATGATCTCCAATCCTTTCTCAAACAGAGATCAGTTCGTCTAAGGATCCATCTGATTAATGTAGGCCTTGCATTTAAATTAATTTCGACTGCTTTCAATTCTGTCAATTTACATGGCCATATATTTCATTCTTTTTAATAATAATAATAATAGACGAAATAATGATAATAATTTAGCAGTAATGAGAATCGTGAGATATGACAAGCGGTATAAATTTGACAAAAATGTTAATCACGGTATCAATGAAAAAAAGTAAGTAAAAAAATGATAAAAGTTTTTAAGTCATTCATGCCGTTTACTTCTCGATATAATAACTATATTTGTGCTCCATTGATTTCATGATGATAAAGTAATCATTGAATTACATATGCACCATTGACTGTCCTCTCCTTCCAGTGTTTTCAATATTTAATCACCATTTATCATTATTCTATAATTTCTAAATATCATTTTGTATCACCGCATCCTCGTACCTCATCATCTCGTTTTCACTTCATTGTATCATTCATTTTTTCAGTGTACGTTGTATCAACCCTTAACGTATTTTCTTTTGAAAATATACGTTCTGCTATTGTGCTATCAAAATAAAAGTTTAGAGCTAAAGATTACACATTTAAGACAGATATTGCACGAAAAAGGAACTGTCAACGAACAAAACCACTATTTGACAATTTTATCATTTTAACTATGAATGACGAGCTTCTCATTGCTGTTTGACATACAGCCATGGTAAACTTTTGCGAATAAGCCAGACGTTGAGGGCATAAATGATGTAAAGGATGATTCCGATCTAGGGACAGAGATGAAAAAGGGCCAAAACCGATCATGAGGCGGCGATACTCAAGTGACATAAAGTTAGAGTATATATATTATTATATTAATTATTTCATACAGTAATAATATAAAATGTGATATATTAAATAATATATAATATAATTAATTGCATATAAATAATTATATTAATTATTATACTAAGGACAAGTCATTTCACATTTTCTCAGTGAATGTATTTTCAGTTCAACAACAGTGTGTGACGGCATTCTTCACATTCAATCCATTCTTGCAGCTTATAAGACACCATGGACTTCAATTTTCTGACCACTTTGACCCTCAAAAATGTTCGATGTAGGAAATGTCTTGCATGGAGTAACCCTTGAATAAGCTTGTACATGAAACTCGTAACATTCACGTTCACCTTGTATTGACCATGTATCATGTGAGTGGCGTCATCTTGAATTGTCGGCAGAAGTCAGGTCGGGTTGAGCAAACAGTGCTGTGTTGACAAGAAAAATGCTGATTATCGCACTGCGAGCTGTGAGCTGTACTGAGCCAATATCGAAAGGTTAATTATACTGTGTGTTGTGTGTTAACCTCCATCTGAATGTGAGTGCATTCACATCGACTCATGGTTTACTTATCTTTTCAACTTTACATCCAAGCTCTTGAAAGTGGTTCATCAAAGTGATGCTTGAGAATTACACGACCGGTGAAAGCAATATGTAGATACAATGCTCAATGAAATTATGCACGAGCTTTTTACGTACATCATTAATGCTCGATGGATTTATAAATTTATATTATATAGAGCATGTGGGTTGTTGGACTTTTTACTATAGAACCAAAATGGGCTGAATTCAATGTAGACGTTGTTTCTTAATAATCGTAATTTCCGCTCAAAACTGTTCTTCGTTGACGGAATTCGGACGTTGGAAAAAGCGAAACAGATACTTGCCGTTCATACCAATTACGTTGGCGAGTAATTGCAATTAATGTTTTATTAAAAACAAAATTTTCATTTGGAAAGATTTTTGCAAACAATTAATTGGCTCAAGTGAATTTAATTGCAATTAGCCCATGCTTTCAGTAGGTATCCTCCTGACTTATCAAGGATTCTATGTTACGAATTTCATCAGAAAAACATTGTACGAGTATATGTATTATATATATATATATATATATATATATATATATATATATATATATATATATATATATTTAAGAAATATATGCCCACATAATATTTTGTGAAAATCAAAAAATCTGAAAATGACAAAAGTTTACAAAGTACAAAGCCTGCAAGCGCTCTGTAAAGCACCCACAGATACTAGAAGAAGAGAGATCCAACCGAAAACTCACTGAATTAAAGAAAAAGAAATTGATATTCGATATGGTAAAGCTATCAAGGCAAGTGGCTCCCAGCCACTTACGGTTATACGGTTTATATACGGTTATTATACGGTTTGCCTAAAGTCCATAAAAACAGTTCCGACCCACCATATAGACCAATTTTGAACATGAGAAATTCATACGTGTCAAATTTATCAAAATGGTTGGACAATCTATTAAAACCGCATTTGCCAAAGAATTATAATATAAAAGATACATTTGCATTTGTTTACTCACTAATGCAGTTTCAAGAAATGAACACTAAGGATTTCGTCATGTGTAGTTTCGACGTTCGAAATTTGTTTACGAGCATACCTGTCGAGCGGACAATTAACTTTATTTTGTCTTTTTTAGACAATGATGCTTTACCTGTAACTAAGCAATGTTTGAAAGAACTATTATTGTTAGCTTGTACGGATATTGTATTTTCTTTTAATGATGTATTGTACCGACAAGTTGATGGTATGTCTATGGGTTCCAATTTAGGACCAACAATGGCCGCCTTTGCCATGCTAATGATTGAGACGAACTTCAAAAACTATAGTGGTCAACTACCAATGTTTTATAAAAGATATGTTGACGATTGTTTCCTGATATACAAAGACACGTCTGATATGAACTCTTTTTTCAAATTTGTAAACCTTATTGATAGTGACATCAAGTTTACTCTGGAGGTAGAGAGAGATTGTAAACTATCATTTCTTGATTGTAATATTACTAGAAATGATCGCAATAAAATTTCAGTGTCTTGGAGAATACAAGATACCAACACAGGCACCTACATACCCAATGAGGCTTATGCTCCATGGAACTATAAGATGGCCGCCATTCGTTCCTTATTTTACAGGGCCAAACGCATTTCAACTAATAGTGAATTATACGAGAAATCATGTCAAAAAATTATAGACATTTTCCTTGATAATGGCTACAGTAAAAATGTTATCTTACAAGTAAAGAAGAGAGTGGAAACTCAAGTTGAGAAAAATAAAGGAGAAAATAAAGACGGAGATAGCAACGAACAAAGTAAAAAAGCTATCTATTGACTGCTTCCTTACATTCAAGGTAAAGAAAAGCTAATCAAAGATAAGATTCATCAAATTAACAGAAATCTACCGGAAAATATTGTTATACGAACGGCTTTCCGAGTGAATAAAACCAGTATGCTTTTCCACAACAAGGACAGAATCCCCCCGACATTGAAATCACAATGTGTATATAAATACGAATGCAAAGACTGCAAACAGGTCTATATCGGGGAGACGTCACGGCATCTGGCTACTAGAATGAATGAATGAACACATAAAGGGCTATCCTGTACCAACCGAAATCACGATGCATTCACATGAAATCGATGAAAGTAATTTTTCTGTTATCGCTGTGTCACAATGGCATAAAAATTTAGAAACCATTTGTTTGAAAGATGCTCAGAATTGCATGAATGAAAGAGATAGTTCATTTCCCTTATTGTTAGATTTGTGAACTTTAATTTGATTTTGTCTAATTTCTTTATTCTATTTACAGTGTATTATTGTACTTTTATGGTGACATTGCAGAAATCTCTATGCCATGACTTTTCGCGAGCTTCATGTCTGAACTTTGCCTTCACACTCGAGTTTCCAGCAGTCAAATAGTGATTTGTGTTAAAACCGTCAATTTTGTGAATTTTTAATGATTTTGTATATAAGGCTTGTAACAGTGTTCTTTTAGCTTTCCGCTGACGAAGGAGAATAAACTTGCTCTGAAACGCGTACGGAACTCAGATTTTTTGATTTTCACAAAAAAATATATATATATATAAAATGGCACTTTGGAAAGCCCTTCAGCACAGCCCATCTTGAGCATCTGATGAGATTGTGATCCAGACTTTTCTTCCTCCGAGATTTTCAAGCACTTGCAATTGAGTTGAATTTGTTTCACGAAGCAATAATTTCATGATATGCGAAAGAGTAGAACGACAATACAGAGGTGAAGTACATGTACAACATCAACAATTCGGCAATTAATCAAAGTAAAAGTTTTCAGTCCTCTGAAGAACGAACACTTGCTATTTACCCTGGCTCTTTTTGAACTCCCTTGTAAACTCAACAAAGATGCATTGCCTATCTTCAATCAAGAACAGAAAGAGCAAACCATCACCATTTGAAGTGGAAAATATTGAGGGAAAAGATCACTATTTGTTTAGCTTGGCGTTGTTCACCATACTATCTTCGCTGGTGAAATGAATCAAGACAAATTTAACGACTTTTTGATGGAGCGAATTAAAATTATAGCGGTCATCGTCGATGGAAATTGCGTCGTATAATGCAACAATTATAAGTCCCATCTAAGCGCTCGAAAATGGCGATTAAAGATCCTGCTTGAAGAAAACCATACATCGAAATTAGACGAAACTCAATATCCAAGCTTTGATTGAAAATCCCGGTCAGCTTGTATGTACATGTGTGTACTCGTACACGTACATCAGCAAAGAATCCAGATTGCTTCACGTGAGCTCATGTAATAGAATGCGTACCATCATGCATTCGTGAAGATGGTGTGCATGACTAAAATATATTTTTAACTTTCGTAAATATAGTTGTGCATGGAAGAATAATTTGTTACTACTTTCATTGAATAGATGTTGCGCTACTAACAGTAGACATGTTTATTTATCATCATTCGCGCCACCGCAAATGAACGTCCCACCAACCGCACATGCTTTGCATGGCAATTTGATCTATCGTTTGTTTCATTTCATTCTACTGTTAATTGAACAATTTCACAAATACTTTGACTGCTTTCTTTTGAAGATTGATTAAATTGAAGTTACTTGATGCGAATCAGCCCAATATCCAATTTTGAAATAAAAAAGTATATTACAGCTGTAGTTTGAAATTGCGTGGAAGAAAGCTCTGCAGTAGAATTTTTCACTACGAACCTATTATCATGTATTTCGAATCACTCACCCTTTCCCTTCACATGAATATACAGTAGACATTTCTCTTTCCGGTTGTTCAAGTAGATTGTGTTCGATCTTACTCGAATGATGTAGGCTTGGGCGCATCCAAAGTATTGCCTTCATACACTATGTGAGCACCAGTGTGCTGACAAATGTACTTGCCTGTTCTTCATAATGAAATCCCTATGAATATTCCATCAATTGATATCTGAAGTCCAGTCTTTGTCAGTTTGGTGCTGACACTGACTTAATTATTTCGAAAATATACCAGATTTCGTTCATTTCACAAGTACCCCAACTGCACCTTCCTATGACGCAGAAAATTCTGAGTTACATTTAGCGGAATATTTTGTGTGTAGGTCTCCTAGTTGGCTGTAAAATATGTTATCACTTAATTGGTCATACAACGGAAAGCACACACTTACATGTTCACCTTGTCCAAACTCCCGTATGAATGAGCATGTTACAGGTCTCGAACACAAGCGAAAAAAGATAAGAATGGTGTGAGTGGCGTTATAAAAGGAGCGCAGAAAAGGGATATTGCGTGATGAGGACGAGTAATCACTGTTTACCACCGATTTCCACAACGGAAGAGTATGTACTCACAGACTGTCTCGTGAGAGATGTGCAGTCTGCTGCATTTCAGAACATGATCGATTCAGGTCATGATTTCGGTTGGTTTTTGGCACGATGGACGATTCAAGGCTGCTATTGTCATCAAAGCACATTGGATGGCTAATGTTATCTGTCGGAGAAGGTGACTCCAACAGTATATTGTTGTGCCAACAGTATAGGGGCACCATCTCATCATCCAAGATGACAATGTGCAGCTGCACAGAGCACACCAGCCAGGTGACAGCAGGTCAACAGTTGAGTAGGCCTGACTACCATGGCCCTCACACTCTCCTGATCTTTCACCGAGCTTGCGTGGAATGAGACTGGTAGATAGGTGAAAGACTCGTATCCACATTTTCCAACCAATTTCGAACAACTTTCCGAAAGATTAGTTGAAAAGCAATGAGAACGCGTTGAGCAAGAGGGATCGTATGAACTTTATGAACAATAGAATTTGAGCTTGCATAAATGCTAGGGGCTATGTAGGTTGCTAGAGATGTATGAAATAAATTTTTATCATTTAAAGTTATAGTTTTGAGGCTACTTCATTAATGAAAATAATGGTCCCTATAATTCTATGTGTTCAGATTTTTTGTCACGCAACCATGTCAAAGTCCTTTCATTTTTCATTTCTTAGTTATATTTTAAAGGCATCGCTGATGAAAAAAATGACTGATCGTAGAGAATGAATCGTACGTTGTTTTTTACCTAACATGCGTACTGGTTGTATCAATTTGACCACTTTATCGCAAGAATATCTCCACATCTCCTATAAATTATGCTGGATTGTAAATAGTTGTCACTATTGTCGTCAAAACTGGAATTCTTCAGACTATGATATGTATAGAATTACGATTTACGACAAGTATTACTGGCAAATAGATGTCGGTGTCCCAAATACCTGACGAAGACAGAATAGCCAAAGAGGATGAGCATTAAGGAAGTATAGGAAGTGATTTCAGTTAGGAGCAGATACTTGGACGAAATGGTGATCTCAATGTACTGCATCTACACGTATAAACTACAATATTTTGCATTGGAAATCATCCAAACAAATATCAATTGTCCACATAAAAATATCTATACCATGAAATGAATACAAATTTAACACATTCATATCCCGGGAGAGATTCATCGCTTGTACCCGTGCTTGCAATGCTCACTGTAGTTAGTCAATGTTAAGTTTCATAATTGCACTGTCAAACCTTGCCATAAACACTTTTTATAGGCTATTTGTAATTTCGCACAAATATCTCAACTGAGAGACAGGCTGCTGCAGCACCCAAGACTGTAAAACAAACTTCTATTTGATGTTCGAAATGCGGCTACTCTTTCGTTCTTCCAAATGACCCTAAATGATAGGTTCAGAGCCGAAAAGTTCATGCAACTCCGTGTTCTTAATGTTCCTTTCAGCTCACTTGTAAAACGGCCTTGAAGTCAATATCGTGATGTTATCCCATTTAAAAATTGTATTCGGGGAATAACTGAAAAAATAACTACAACAAAAATAGTGTTTTTCAAAGATTTTCTAATTTTCAAAGAAGCTCACTTGCTGTTTTGATATTTCAGTTCCCTGGGAAATGCATTTGTAAACCTAGATTTACTGGTGATAGATGTGAGAAATGTTCAGTTGGATTTCAACGCATCAATGTCAAGCCGTATTGTATCCCTTGCCCCTGCTCTATTCAAGGAAGTATCAAGGCTGAGTACAGTTGCAATCAAAAATGCAAATGCAAGGTATTGTATGATCCATATTCAAAGTTGATTTTACATTCAATATAATGTTAGCATACTTAATTTTCAGGAAAACGTTCTGAAGATGTCTCAATGTAAGGAATGCAAATCTGGATATTACAATCTTCAAATCAACAATCCTAAGGGATGTTCCAAGTGCTTTTGCTTCGGCCTTGCGGCATCATGTAAATCATCAAGTTTGGGCGCAAAAAAGGTATGATATCGAATTATTTAGAAACTGTGAGCGGCATGAGCAAGAACTGTCAATTAATCTAATTGACAAGAAGTCCCAAATTTTGAACAGAATTTGTTCGCATACATGCATTTCAGTAGCGTCGATGGCTACCATCACTCATCATCAATGCATAGAGATAATTGGAAGCCAATAGAGGGTCAATTTCTATGCAAATTTGCTAACATAGAAAAATCAATAACGGAGAAGTGGCTCTGATTGGGTGTGGTTGTTCAGTAGTTGATTCTTGTTGATGAGCAACCACACCCAATCAGAGCCACTTCTTCGTTATTGACTTTTCAATGATAAGAGCAGTTTACCCTTTATTGACTTTGAATTATCTCTGTGCACTGATGAAGGTAGCCATCGACGCTCTGAAACATGTGTGCGAATATACATGTATTTGCTCAAAACTCTTAATGAGCTATCATCTTAGGGAGAAGTATCATCCGATATTCTTTTCATGAGTTTATATCCTCTATAAATGGAGTGTATATACATGAAGGTGCAACAAGGTCCTTAGCTGCTGTTGCAAACTGCTCAGTGATTTTCAAATGATGTCGATGAACAAATATTAAAATCCTTCATTGATTCCACAGATGACCATTGTAATGTTCTTTGACAATATTTCAACGGTTCATTAATAGGGGCCTAATTGCAACCGGGTACCTTAATATGTTGCTTTAATGTTGCATTAATATATCTGTGTTCCTTGTGGGAAAGCTGAAACATTCTTTAAAAAATGTGAATTGAATGTTTCTCACATTCTGATTTCGTTGTTCAGTTGAACGATGCATTCCCGCACAGTAATCGTGGACTTGGCCATGAATTAGCCCTATGCGTTCCGGTAGCCATTCTAATGTATGAATGTGAAATGCTCCTTCACAGTTCTAAGTTAATGTGATTATAAAGAAAAATATGACTTGCAGATACACCATGAGTTTGAATGATTAGGAAAGTATGCAAAAATGACTACTTAATTGGCCATTAATGAGTAGCATTTACACAACATTAGTATTTTCAATACCTTATTCGATGTCTATGGTATTATAGATGATCATGATATTATCGTAGACTGATATCAATGAAATTGTGCATTCATATTGAAAATGGAGACGCTTCGTTGAAACTTATCATGCAAAATGCTCGCAAAAAGTGACAAAATTCAGACTTAGCAAGAAATGCTTTACGAAATAGGTCACAGGTTTGACCTAGTATACAAAATCCAACAATCCCTAGGGAAGAAGTTGAAAATCGAAGATGCGACAAAGGGTGAATTGCTGCCCCGATGCGGATTAAGTTAAACTATATAAGGCACTCTTTTCATGCATGTCGCAGGAGTTTCATCTTCTTTTTGTGTTAGAATGCACTTTACGTTATTGAAAATATGGCTCTTCATCGATATGAGTCAAGTCATAGGAATTTAATTATCATTTTTATCTCATTTTATGATCATTAATTATCTAAATTACAAAAACATTAGAATAAATTGCAAAAATTATCCATCATGACCTGAATTGATCATTATCAACATTAGACTTTGCCAGTGTAAGCCCAAAATTCCTTGGCAGCAGGTTGATTTATGATAGTATGATTGAATAAGTAATTTCGGTAAGTGGCTACGTTTTCTTAGAAAATAATTTCACAACATACCAGCTTGCAAGTTTATAAAATTTCATTTAATTGATTGTGTGCATGATAATTGATTGTCATGTCTGCTATTAATGTCTTGTAAGACTTATTACCAAATACTGATCTTTAAGGGATAGGATGCCTCAGTTGGTAAAGGGCCGCACTTCGGTACAGAAGTGCAGAAGGTCCAGGGTTCGAGTCTGTCCGCCTACGGAGATACCAACGCTTTCACTGGAGGTAACTAACCATAACCTGGTGGGAGTTGGGAGTGGTTGACGGCTTCCCCACCCCTAGCTTGCTATTATGACTTTGTGCTTTGGGTGGAGCAGGCATGAGTAGAAAATCAACCGCAATTTGATTGATCATTATAAAGTTCTGCGTTAACTCATTTAATTGCAGTTTGCGACGATGAGAGGATGGACAATAACCACCATTGATGGAAGCAAAGTATTTCAGCCTACGATGACCAGACAAGGATTTCCTATCATTGCCACGAGTGATGTAGAAACCTCTCTCAGCTCAGATGAAGTATTTTACTGGTCCGCTCCTAAAGGATACCTTGGAAATCGTCTTGCATCGTACGGATCGGAGTTATCATACATCATCGGATTTCAGGGTGTTGGCAAACCTGTCAAGTCGAAACCTGCTTACGAAGTTATCATTGAGGTATGACAATTTTCAAGTAGTGATGGAATGAGTTCTATTCCACATTGTGATACGATGCGAAGACGATATTTTAGATATGCGGGAAAAGTATGGAATGTTCCTTGTTTGTACTCGGAAGTAGGGGTCTGTAATTGTGGAAGATTTTCCTTCAACATGCCATGAAGTTTTTCAGCCAAACGACTGCGCTACCTTAGCACGACACGAACACGAAATTCAAACCGCATGCTTCTAGCACCAAAGTAATGCGACATTAATCTTTCGAGTAATTCATTAAATTATACTATTTAGCCAAAACAGCAGTTCTCTGTATGGGAGACTATACAGTGCACCTGCTTAAATAAATTACAAAGTAATTTTAATTAGATGAAAAGTTCAGTGATTACTGTCAAAGTGCGGCAGACCTACTGGTGATCCAATATGAAGCCACGAAATTGACCAGACGACGAGAGATCACGATGTTTTTCAACAAAAAAGCGTAGCAAAAGCTCCCCAAAGTTTGCGGTCGTCAATGTAATGAAGTTGAATTCGTAGCAGACAGATCTTCGGCGTCCAGCGCCTTCGGGTTGGTCGATCTTACAATAAAAGGAGTTCTTTTTCAAATAAAGGAGTTCTTTTTATTGTAAGATCGACCACCGATGGCGCTGGACGCCAACGATCTGTCTGTTGCGAATTTAACTTCATTGCATCGACGTACATTCATTATATTATATATTACCTTCATTATATCGACGTTTATATCATTGCTTTGGGCTGTGTTTGCTGCGCTTTTATTTTGTTGAAAATATAAAGCTGTCTATCAAGCTGCTCTGGACTCAGAGTAAACTGTTTATCGTCTGTGACAAACTCCGCTGTTTAAAACCGACTTTTGCTTGTAGCGGAAGTGGCTGGGGATAGCCAAAATGGCATGCACCAGGCGTGCATTGCTGTGCTGATATTGTAGCACTGGACAGCGCGCTCGGGACATCACCCAGATATACATGTGTTGTTGGACTTTAACCGATCTGGCTGTGCAACTACATTAAAAGAAATCGGTTTACTTTTCCTTCATCATCGTAGTCTAAATAACTTGTCTTTTTTGTAGTCTTGTCGTAGTCTAATAACATGCCAGAACAGGTCAACTTATCAAATTGTCTCGATTTATAGTTTGCGATAAATTCTTGTCAACACAAAAAGTATTGCACGACTCTAATTATCAAAACACGAGGACGACACGAATGACAGGGACGACACAAAACACGATTGTATCGTGTTCGTTTTCGTGGCACGAACGCAGACCTCTATTCGAAAGCACATTAGGCAATGCGCTTGTCTTCCATGTGACCGAGTTCCATTTATCCTACTCTCATTATTTCGTGCTTAATGTTGCCTAGAACGCAGTGTGTGCCTATTACAAAAATCCAGAACAAAAAAACGTCCGAACACTCGACTATATATCTTTAAACAATTGACATTCAAAATTCCGAATGTCAAGAAATTAAAGTTTTATTTTTGCGAGCGCTTTCGATCATTATCAAGCTCTGACCAAGAATTAAGAGGGACATACATTGGTCAGAGCTTCATAATGGTCGGCGAAGCTGATCGAAAGCGCTCGCAAAAATAAAACCTTAATTTCCTGACATCCGGAATTTTGACGCCTCTAATCATTCTACTTGCCTACATGGCCAATGCATCGGTGGCAAAATGCCAGGAGGGAACGGCCGTTGGAATTCAGTCTTGCAATATATGATATCACTTTTCGGTTCTGCATATCAAGTGTAAAATCAAGCTATCTATATTGCAATCCAGTTTATTTGATTATGGGAATAATTGCAAACATCACCAATCTATTGGTTTCGATTGATAACTTGAGCAGTCAATTACAGCGGCTTCAGCTATCGTGTAATTGTCAATTGATTAAAAATGATTCTCAGGTTAAAGATTTCTCATAGGTGGCCTATTCATTAACGCAGGGAGATCTTCCGACAGCCAAGAGTTCGCAGTTGAGCAGCCAGAGCCCCTTTTCTGACTTGAAGGATTTCCGGCTCTTGGTCAGTACAGCATACAGATGTTTATGTTTTAATCTGCATCTGCAGCTCTCAAGACGGAGTAGGCGTTCATGGAGAACAAAAATGGGACGGAAGGTTATCGCTCATTATTTGCGCTTAATTCTCATAACTGTCAACTAATTTGTTCAATTAGATTTTTTGTTTCGGGATAATTAATTAGTTCCAATTCCTTCCCATATCCAAGAATGCCTGCAACAACTGTTCTCCTTCATTGAAGTTCTCTTTTTTATCTCTTTTTTTAGGGTGACGGATATCGGCTGAACTATCAACGTCAGGCTTTAGCCCTGAAGGATGGAGAAACTCAACATCTATCTGTAGTTCTTTCTGAACATGGATCTTGGGTAGTTGCACGTGATCCAAGCGGACGGATGACAATGGATAAGCGCACTATTATGTCAACACTTGTCAACGTGACCCGAATACTAATACGAGCGCATTTTTCCACCAATCAAATAATTGGAGAGTAAGTGAGCTTGATAGGAGAATGACTAAATGCAGTGAGAGACATCATCACTTTTGATTAAACCATCATAGTCATTTTAGAAAGGCAGGAAAAAATTAAACACTTCCTCTAATAGCAGCTTTAATCAAAATCAAGTTAAAATGATGTGCAACTGCAAACGATACGCGACCCAGTCGCTGCCTCAGCACGCGTGATTTATGTCTCACTCAGAGAGCGAAAGTAACATTGATCGAGTATCAGACAGTCTTTGCAGTTCAATTGCAGTCGGTCTTCTATCTCCAATGCAACGGAATTCCACCCAGTTGGTGTGGTGTGGGTATGAGAATTCCCGTATGTGGGATTTCTATGGGATGCGTGTGAAATGTAGGTTAAAAGGCATCAAGGCTCTGTGCTATGGCTACAGAGCACAGATAAAAATTGAATGCAATTATTGGCTAGGTCAAAATGTGACATATATGAAATCATAGTGAATGAACACTTATAAACGAGCTCTCCCTTAAGTTTTGCGAAGATAAATAAAAAAATTTGCATGCGTTATTCGTACGTTTCGGGTACCTAGACTTAATCAACGAGAGATCACGTTTCTTCTTCATGAATGGTCGGTGCCCATAAAAAAACTTAGGACTTTCTCAATGTTACATGTGCATTACACATGTGCTATTACACAATATAAAAAGCTCGTACATCGAATTTAAAGACATCTCTTATCTTGCTTCTAACATTGAGAAATCCATAAAGCGAAGTATTGGCTTAACTGTCTTAATGCAATTGAGTATCTGCCGCAATTTTGCTTTTATTTGCACATAACATAACTGAATATAGCTGACCGTACATGCAGCATTTGTCGTCAATGTAATCCATGAAGAATAACAGTTCTCCGGTTCATCTTCTGCCCTCGTAGCCTACTATATGCGCATGCACATGGCACATAACTCCCCATCATGTCAGCTGTTAGTAATGATTAGAGGTCTTTTTCTTTAAAAACATGCTATATCAAACCAAAAACTTTGGTTTTGGTCGTAATTATGCGCGGGCATATTAATTCGAGAGTATTCTGGAATATTTAATCTCGACATGCGGCAACTAAGCGATGGTATGTACAGTGTACATCCTGAACACTGGTATAATCCTTAAAACACTGACAATTTGTGCCGGTAGATGTGAAAGGGGAGAAGAAGTGCTCAACTTTTCACTTCCTGAAATAATAGGCCCACTGGAATTTCTGGCATCGGACCGGCATCTGGTTACTTTTCTGTATCGACACGTTGATGCGATAATAGATTCATCATTTAGACAATCCTAAATAGTGAGGTTTTATAGTGATCTATTCCATGTACCGTAATAGGTTTGAATGGCGAAAAATTGTTTTGATATTAAATGAAGAAGTATCAGATATGAAAATCAAGTCAAATAACAAAATTGATCTCTATCCTAAATCGTAAAATGGAACAGACCTGCTTCATTCAATGTCAGAGGCCATTAGAATGTCCAGTTCGCATCTTCACAACTTATGATGCGCCGACAAACCTACAAGCGCATCGTATTGTAAGTGTTCGTGAATTGGTATTTACTAAATATATATTTTACTTTAGAGACTACTGACGTTCGGTCTAAAACAGTTGCTTCGTAAGAGTGATGAATAGAGATTGTTTTGAAATTAAACTTATATTTTAAACTTATAAACTTAATATTTAAGCTTTATATTCTCGCTACTTAAATGTTGATTTTTTCATGTTGCAATATTTGAAGTACAAAATTGCGCTTTTCAGTCTTTATTCATAGCCAGTCCTGCGAATTAGCAAAACATGTCTGCTTTGGTAATTGATAGAGAGTAACTGAATCGAGTCATTTACGCAAAACTTGCATGCTTAGAAAATACAAGTGTGAACGGTAGGATTTGAATGCGCCAACCTTCAATCTATCTTATCAGCTCATTATGGACTCTTTGAAACTTTCATACTAATTTATTCTTGCTCATAAAGGGGTTTGCCTTTCGTAAGATAAGAGTATTGGTCATCAAATAATGCACTTATTTAACTTGCGTTGACTATTTCGAATTTCTGTAACTTCACATAATCATCGTAGTAAATATACCGGTAGTTGTCATTTTCTAAAAGCATATCATGGGTGGCCATCTGCTTAAGTGGTCAAGTCCATTGACCAATCTTAAAAGGATTTGCAGTCTTAAGGCCAAATCATCATGTATTAGTTGATCTACTTTATCAAATGGAACTTCAATTAACCTGCTATGTTCATGTTGAGAAAAACAACAAAATAAATAAACACAGAAATGCTTCCATTTACCTGTTAAAGGATGGCAGTTTGTACTTCTTTGCAGAGATTAATTTAGGCTATCTATTGTTAATGACATCTCTCAATACAAAACTGAATGGCACGTGCCTACCACTACATTTAAATGCCTGACACCGTAATCTTGTGTCTTCAATGGCGATTTATATAGAGTTCATTGATGCTCTTTAGTATTTATCAAACTTTCTTTTCAACAAAATGCCGATATGCCTTTAAATTTTACGATGATTAGGGTTTGCATATCATAATTATTGCGTAACTATTTTCTTCGAAGATTTGAAAATATTCCTTTCTGTAGCCACACTGAATAAACAGCTGATACTCTAAACTTGATCGAATACGTAATGTTTATACACTCCAGCATGTATGTAATTTGATAATGATGCGAACTAAATTTATTCGTCATACAAGAATGGCAAGAGCTTTACAGGCTCAATGATAGTGTGGGCCTATAATAGTGTACCATAATCTTAATGGAAGCATTGTTAACATACACGTACCTGGTAAGCAACTTCATTAATGTAATTTTCATTTTATGACTTCAGGAACAAGATGAAAACATCGTGAGTATTTACCAGATTAACATTTAGAGGAATGAATGCATGCACACAATTACTTTCGCTTATTAAAGCTGATCTGTCATTTGTCTCATTGATGACGATTGCAATCGGAGAAACAATAATGCATGTGAATGATTAAGGTTTCCTTTCACAGCTCCGTGATTGGGCTGTTGAATAACTGAATGTACGCTTGTTGTTAGCATTTTTGATTTGGAAATTGATAATAAATTACAATTTTATATGAAGACCGATTATAATAGTGATTTTTAATGACATATTTGTAGGTAAGAACAGTAAAATCTATGCTTCTCGATCGATTTCCTATTGCGTATAGAAAATGCTGATGCGAATGCTTGTTTGTACCTAGGTATTGATGTTGCTGTGTTGTCAACATCCCTGATTTTTTCGTGACTTCCGGTTTATTGCCTTCAAAATCGACTGCCTCGATTTCTTTGGGACAGTCTGATTTTCCTGGCATGTCCTATCTTTACATGTTCAGCACCTGACTAAAATGACAAATTTTTTTACTTGGGGAATCAAAGATATATTCAGGGTGATCAATTTATTGCATTTTTTAATCATGTATTTATCTTAATAACTTTTTCATGATTTTCACCGTAAGTTTAAAGAAAAACTTCATTGCTTATTGAGTTCAAATGATCTTTTTGAAATGGCACTGAGAAAAGGATGCAGTATGCGCTTTAAAAGGCAGTGTCTCTAACAGATAAGAGTCATAGACATGTTTGTAGATCGTCTGTTTCTGTTTTTAAATAAAGATTTTTCTGATTAAAACATAATGAGTTATCGTAATACAGTAGGCCCATAGCATGAATGCATCCTCGTGCTACTCATTCCCAAAATCAATATTTCACATGGATTTATGAAAATTATAGCAAAATCGTTGAACCGAAAGTTTTTTGATCATTTGATGTTTACAAAAACTGCCTTACTCATCGTTGCACTCATGTTAGAATATATCGCTCCTCAGATATACATGTACACACATAATAATACATTTGTAAACAAAGATAGTCGCCAAATTCATCAGTTCAAAACAAAGGCAAGAAGCAATTAACACTAATTAAAACATGTTGACCTTGATTACGAGTAAGATTACGATAACTTTTTTACTCGTTATCAAGCATACTCCGAAGCGTATAGTGTTGATTTTCCACCCCTCTTACACTTCATAAATATCAAAATATCAAAACGTACACGTATATTTCTCAACAGAGAACATGATGATAGTGGGACATGAAAAATATACAAGTATCATAACAAATGAGGTGATGAGATGAAGTTACACATGTGACACTGGAAGGACAGGAATTACATATACTAACACAAATTACATTTGGTCATAATCACTCACTGCATGCATCAATCGTATGGAACGCAATTTGAGATCATGAATTTTTATCAATAGAAACGGCCAGATATCACATTCACGTTTTATCTTATTTATGGTATCCGAAAACACAATTCACTCCTAATTAATAAATCCTATTTAGTAAGAGGTCCGGAACAAGATTTTTATTAAAAAAAACATCATGCATTTTATGAAATCATACATACATGCAATACGAAATAATTTAAATGTCTAACGACCTTACCTGAAATGGAGCATACAATATAAATAGCAATCTAATCAAATGACTAGTGATTACTTTCCATCATGTCACTCGTATTATAGCAGTCCTATCGATAGTTTTTTCCAACGATTTATTCAAATATTGCATCATCGCGTCGTAAAAGTTTTATCTTTTTAGATACGGACTTTAAATATGCGAAAGATGCAGCTCGAAAGTTATGATCCAATTGCTTCCTTTTGAAATAAGCATGGATTGCCTCATATTCTACTTGCAAGGATTGGTTCATTTCATAAATAATAATTTGAATTACATGTACACCTTGAACTGTTTGTTGATAATATGTCGGGATGAGCTGCCTTACAACGATATTTACTAGATGCGAATTTGGATTTTTAGAACTAATGGATGCGGATTTCGGCTTTTGAATTTTGCAGAAACGGATTTTGAATAAATAATTCAAAATCCGTTTTCCTAATGTCAACTTTTGCCATTGCTCTAGTTGCCCCTTTATTAATACATGTGGTATCGTCTATGATTGCTTCATCGCGAAAATCGTCATCTATATGTTTTTCAACGACATCATTTTTACTGATATTCCATTTCCGAACACTGACATCTTTCCGGTCTTGATTCAGATTGAGGAATGTGACACTGATCACCGGAGATTTGACCTCAACTTCACAATTGAAGAGTGTTGAGCAATGCGACTGTCCGAAAGGATATGCCGGTGCCTCATGTGAGTCATGCGCCAAAGGTTACTACCGAGCATCTGGCGAACGGTTTGGAAGCAGATGTCTTCCATGTGAATGCAATGGTCATGCTACGTCTTGTGACCCTGTCACGGGTCAGTGTTTGGTAAGAGTCCGATATTGTGCATGCATATTACACGCGATGAACTATTTTATCAACTAAGAAATGCGATATGATGTCTAATGTATTGTAAACTATTCTTTGGAGCAGGTAGGAAGTAGGAGCCCTCATTTATCCGATCAAATTTGATAATGATTCGGCAGTATTTCTTCGTCATCTGTCACTTCACAGGAAGACGATGTATTCAGACCTGGGAGGCTTTTATCAATAAATGCGAATTATTTTTTTGATTTAGACTTAAAGCGACTTTTTAAGGCGTCATAGAAATCCAGCAATTGAGATAATTTGATTTGTAAATCGAATGCGGTAGCGATCTATTATATTAAATTATTAAGATAAAATGAATTAATAAGATATAAATCATTGGAATAAATCATTAAATCTTAATCACATATTTCATAGATATTCGGCGTCTGGCGCCTTAGATTGACGATCTTGCACTGACGTTGATCTGTCTGACTTTTTAATGGATCTAACTTTATTATATGGACAACGGTAAACTACGTAGGGAGTTTGCTGCTTCAGTTTCAGTAGAGCTGTAACCGGTACACCGGTGAAACTGTTTTTCTGCTCTCACCGGCTCTCGAACCGGTGCAGAGAAATGCTCGAATTTCGATCAAGTTGATATTTTACTGTACAGTTTGATTTTTTTCTAGTTCATCTTATCTGCTATCTTAGTCACAGCAAATGCGGAGAGAACAATATTCTAAGCATGCAGCATTATTAATCCGACTAGGAGAGCATTATTCAATTGTATATCAATTCAAATTTTTAATTTTTCTATTATGAAAATGATACATTTTTTATAATTACGACCATAAAGTAAATAACCAATGCATTTCCTGAAGTTGAGAAAAATGTAAAGAAAATTAGATTATTAAAGTTCATGAAAGATTTGGAATTTTGGCAAAGAAATCTACATTCTGTTGAATGTTGAGGAAATGTCTTCCTTTAATTAAGTGAGTTCAATGTGCTCCATCTGCGTGCGGTGCGCTCCTTGATTGCTAAATCACCACAAGCCTCGTTCAACTGTTTCGCAATTTCTGGCACAAAAATACGGCATGGCGTTTGTATTTTAAAAAGAGTGTTGATCATCAACCGTAAAGTTCGACATTTCCACAGAATCTCGATTTGAAATTGAATGTATTATCACACTTTTGCGCCGTTGGAGTGGTGCGAGCTGTAGTCAGAGTGAAGAACGAACGAGTTTGGAGGTCAGCTATTTGCAAGTCAGACACTTATTGAATAACAATTGATTTTGATCGCCTATTGAGTTATGTATACGCCCATACTAGCGCCCATGCGCGTGGTCTCCTTGGCACAGTGGTTAAGTGCTTGGCCTAACGATCTTTTGGTCCAGAGGTCCGAAAGTGTCATCGGAATTGGGCAGGAAAGGCATCCGGAATGAAAGTACTACAACGCTCCGAAAAGTCTGACTATGTCAGCACCGTCCACGTCCCCAGAAATGGCGTGTAGTGACAATAAAGCTTCAAAGCCCGTCCAGAACAGTGCATGCAAGTTTTAGACCGCGACAATTTTCAAAATAACAAGAGGCTACATTATTGAGGCATTCAACCGCTGCAACAAATATTCTTTCAGGTCTTTAGATGGCCTTTGAAAAATGTCAAAATGCTAGAATTTCGTGACTGAGTCGGCAATGAACAAATTTGAAACTCTATAATCATCAATATGGAATTTAAATAATTTCCAATTTGGAGGACATCGTGCGACTTTTTAGATGATCATCGTATTATCATTTATCATAAAAGATAGGGACCCTACTTTCAAAATTTTGAAAATTTAAGAAAATAATTCAAAATTTTAAAGCGCGAAGCAATTTGCATTTTGGCTATGCTTCAATAAGTGCTTCAGTGTAACTTTTTAGCATTTTAGGGTGCACCAGTTATCATACCCAGTGCAACATTGCGAGCAGGTGTGGCTAGTATTTAGCCCTAAATTTTAGTTTGGAAAATTATTATGATGTCCCATCATCTGGTCAATTGGAAGTAATGAAGCCAGCGCAATGAAAATGTTTCCGTTCAAATACATGATTAACTACTTTGCACCGACAATTTAGCCATTTATAATTTCACGCTTTAGCAGCTTTGCTGAATTTTGTTAAATGTTAACCGTCACGTTTCTTGAGAACATTTTGCTATATATTCTAAATAATCTTCAATGATAGATTTTCGGTTGAAATTTTTTACATGAATCTGAAGCATGATTATGATTATACATTCATTATTACTATTATTATAATATACGCAAATTCACATGCATTGGTTTTCAAATAGCAACTAATTATTAGATGATTATTAATAAATTCAACGTAGCAAAGTGCGTCAAGGTAACAAAAATAAATAAAAAAAAAACAAGCTAATGACTAGTTAATTTTCAATAGGTACAAAATATGATTTAAAAGAAAATTTTTACATCCTAAAATGTCTAAAAATTTAAAAAATGCTTACTAGAAGGACAAACAACGCTTCTCCTCTCCTCATGTGTGATGAATTGGCGAGTAAGTCGTTCTGTTCAAAATTATGTTTATCATTTATATATTGAAAAGATCCTATTTAACAGTCTGCCCATTCAGATGATAAGAGGACAGGTCTGTTTCCAATCAAAATACCAGATCTAGCTAACACAGCGGGATTACGTTATCTAAAATCTACCAGGTGTGTAAGAGAATTAATGTTAGTTCTTTAAGCTAAAACGTGAAATAAAATTCTACAAAAAAATGCATACAAATTATTTGACTATTTTTAATGAGGTCATCAACAGGAACTTGGTCAGGACGATCGCGTTTCGACCGCTTCATCCTGGACGCTCAAACCCGACCAAGCGCGGTCCTGTACATTTACGATGCACAGCCTCAAAAGTTATATCTATAATAGGGAAAGATTAGCATCTATCAAAAAAATAGAGTCACTATTGACTGAAATGTACCTCAGGCATTTGCAAGAAGGACAGAGTCCTGCCAGTAGAGGTCAAGAGGCGGGGACGTAGTCCACCTTCAACTCAAGACGTGCTGTAAAAACAATTCAACGTAGCAAAGTGCGTCAAGGTAACAAAAAAACCCATTTAATGTCTAAATTCCAACAGCTGCTCTAATTAGGCCTCAGAGTATTATCATTATTTCAGATGAATAAGTGTGTTTTCTTTAAGTCTACAAATAAGTCTATGTATATTAGAAAGTAAATCTATGATATCGGGCGCTTTAGAGAACAGTAATTATTCTTCAGACGAGGTTTAGTCATTGAAACAACACTAGATCCTAAATGTAATTAATTTTAAAAATGCTGTCCTTATATTTTCATGTTCAGATGCTACTGCTCAATAAGATGCTTCGTTTTCAGAATTGTCAGCACAATACAACAGGTACCAAATGTGACAGATGTCTGCAAGGATTTTACGGCAATGCAAAAGGTCAAACTCCAACGGACTGCAGACCGTGTGAATGCCCGCTTATTGATACATCATTTGCAGAGTCTTGTACCATTGACATAATGAGTAGCAAAGGTCACAGCTGTAAGTGTCAAGAAGGATATGAAGGAACCCACTGTGATATCTGCAGGAAAGGATATTATGGAGATCCCATGAAAAATGTCTCTTGTCAAAAGTGTAATTGTAACGGAAACATTGACATTAATGTGATTGATCAGCTCTGGTGTGACAGGAATACTGGACACTGTGCATGTAGATTTCCAACCATAGGCAAGAATTGCGAAAAATGTGCTGACGGCTATTTTGGCACTGCTAAAAATGGAGATTGCAGAGGTATGAAAAAAAGTGAACTTCTCAGTTATATACATATTCTCTTTTCTATGAGCTCTGTTACCGTTTTTCCTCTAATGTAACGATGGGTTCCATTTTATTTTGACTCTCATTACCCTGGTTGCATGAAAGCATCGGTAAAAATATTTAATTGATATTATATAGTTTTTAAGAGAAGAAATCTTTAATTGTGAAAAATTGTGATCCTCAACATTTGAAGAGCACTTGATATGGATAACCTTAACAATTTTCAATTCTTGATAAAACAAACGTGAGGTTTTTGAAATAGTCAAAGTTTTCATTCAATTCATATATTCATATGACAGAAACATCGACTTTACTTATTTATTTCACACCAGCAATCAACAGCTGAATACTTATCACCAACTGCTTTGACTAGTTGCGAATGAGGGTTGATAATTAGTCAAGTTGTTAATAATCATTATATACCGGTACTTGCACTAATGCTCACTTCTCTGGACTCGCAGTCTTGTGGGTTTGTTAATCTAACTGATTATTGAATCAATTGATATTAAAGCTGATACCACTGCCTGCGAAGGTGATGAATAAATACCTAGTTTGATTGTGGTTGAATTGGACTCATGGTCTAGGCGATCCCAGGTATTTGGGGAGGTATCTAACATAGGCTACCCCGGTTTGTATCAGAGGACTATTCGAGGCATATTTCATTTTGACTGTCCTTACCCGGCTTGTAACAGAAAAATACGGTGTGCATTTTGCCAAGTAAATGTTTGGTCAAGTTGCTCTTCTTCATCTTATTCTTTAAACCCAGCTGTCATTTTACCAAATTCTCACCGTAGACTTTATTAAGGTAAATAGTAAAATGGGCACATAAATAGATCTAACGAATTAATCAAAATTGAAAGTCTTACACTTACAAATGCACACTGTCCGAAATGGAAAATAGAGGAAGCTATGAGCTCAGTATGTGCATTTAAAACAAAATATAAATACACAAGGCGAGCAACACGATATGTAATAAATGTGGACAATGATACAATAACCAGGCGAAAAAAATCAGGTATCTGACGACCTTAACAACCGTTTATATGGTTTCCTGGTAGACATTCTTATATGAATACAGCCTCTTTGGCTTCTCTTTGATAAATATTGGTAATTTGTCGTATGATTATTCATTTTCCTCAATTTTCTTCATTAGACATTGTACACATTTTACTACATCTTACACTACATGTAAGATTCTGAATTTTGATTAATTATCAAAATCTGTTCTTGCTACCCATTTTATAATTTACTTTCGCTGAGAATTCGGTAAAAATTAGAACTTGCTGAAGAAGGGCTACTCTTCCAAACATTCATTTTGAGATATTGCTCTGGAATGACCAACAATCTGCATGCATGCAAAAATGGCTGATTTTGCATTTTGACATTTTGTTTAATCAGAATTTCAGGCTTCCCGTTACTTACATTTTAGGAAATTGGCCTATGTCTGAATTCAGAACTTTCATACCTAGCACGAGTTCACTTTCTTTTTTATTTTTATGTTTCTAGAGAGAAGCAGCTTAATGTACATAGGTACTACCTACATGTAACCAATAAGTGGCAAATATCATGAAAATCTCACAAATAGAGCCTTTTAAAAAATGTAAAATTGCGATAAAAAATCAAATAAAACCAACAAACAGCTTGCCTTATTGAAATGAAGAATTCCTAATGAAAATGCACCAAGCAACTAGCGGGCTCGTTAATTTTCATCCTGATGCCTTTATTGTGATTTCATTTCAAATTTGGGTATTTCTGGATGTCTGGAAATAATGATGGACAGCTGACCTGCGATTCGGAAATAGCATTTGCAGATGTAATTATGATGCAGTTATGTGCTATGCAAGAAGGAGGATCACATTCCATAAGTCGTCTTTTCCACTGTTGACCTTTCCATTAAAGTTTACATTTTTTAATTTTCTTATTTCATTTGGTTTTTGTTGGCGATTGATGCTGTCTACAAAATAGACATGAGTTAGCTTGTGGAGGAAACCATAGGTTCGTCACTTTATCAAGAAACTCAAGTTCCTAAAATCAGCCCAACGAATTATCACATCTGGCAGAGCGATTCTTTGTACACAATATCTTTATCTTTTTTACTTGCATGTATACACGTATGTTCATTATCTTGCACATCTTTCATGCTATTTTCGCAGACTACTGTTGCGTGTTTTAGTGCGGTGCGACAACTCCGCTCCATTCGACGATTCATCCCTCACTCAGTGTTGAAAACTCTCATGATTTCTCTCATCCATTCACGCTTTGATTATTGCTCCATTCTCTTATGGTCTTCCTGACAGTACCTTATCAAAACTTCAATCAGTTCTCAATGCCAGTGTCCGACTCTTATTCGACGCCCAACCTCGTGACCACGTAGCCTCCCTACTCCAGTCCCTCAGTGGTTACCCATACGAGACCGCATAACATTTCGTGGCAGTCCTTGCTTACAAATGTCTTCGAGGTGCTGCCCCAAGTTCTGTCGTCCTGTCTCCACCCTGTGTCTTCCAACACTTCCCTCAATCATCACCGATCTGCCTTCAACGACCAATTTCCCATTCCGACTTCCCGATTGAAGACAGTTGTTGCTAGAGCTTTCCCCATGGCTGCAGCTCACACTTGGAATGACCTCCCAGCAAGGTTGAAAGTTGCTCCATCAGTGGTCACCTTCAAGAGAGGCCTTGAGGCTGAACTGCTGCGAAGAGCCCTATCCTGACCATTCCTGACAGTTGCACTGTAGATAGTTTCAGACATATTAATGTCTTTATTCTAAAGTGCCCTTGAAGTCCGATCGGACAAAAATGTCAATTAAATCTGTCTCGTTCAATAAATAAATAAATAAATGTATCTTCGCATGTTGCATAGAATTGAGAATTTTATTCAGTTTCACTTTATCAACTAGCTGACAGACTGTTAGAATAATACAAATCATATGACAATATTTTATAAGTCAACAGTCTCTTAACGACGTGTAGATGTTAAGCTAACAACATTTGTTAGAAAACGTGAATTCTCGGAAGCACGTGATAGACTTGTGAATTTACTTCAATGTTCCTTCTTTTGTAGAATGTAAATGCTCGGTGTATGGATCTACCGGCAAAACGTGCAATTCAAGTGGACAATGCACCTGTAAAGAGCATTACACGGGCAAGACTTGTAGCAAATGTGTGACAGGTCGTGGTAATATTGTTAAAGGTTGTCCCGAATGTAACTGCAATGTTACGGGAACCATGAAAACAAAAAATGGTACAGTTCCTGCTGTTTGTGATCCAGTATCAGGAAATTGCAAATGCAAATCAGGCGTTGGTGGAGACAAATGTGACCGATGTGATGAAGAATTTTACGGATTTTCGACTTCCGGATGTAAAGGTAAATGCATGTACATTTAGCTGTTGTATAGGAAAATCATCAGCACAAGGAATATTTGGTGTGTGTTAGATAGTAATTTAAATGAACCTAAGATGCAACACAATCAGAGAAGTTATTTTGGAAATCAAATACAGTATGTGATGCATGTGTACGAGGATCAACAATAGCTCATTTGATGATGTGATAGCTGAAATGGTGAAAAGACACAACTCATTATGAAAGTCTAAAATGTCAAGAGTTCTAGTCTCTCTACCTGATCACCGAAAACATACCCGTGTGGATGAAGCGGTTTTGACCAATCCTGTTTCCAACCGGGACCCAAATCTGATGAAAACTGCCGTTTTACGAAGACTGTCCTACTATGCTAAGCGGCTATAGTATAGATTTGTGCCTTCAGCGAATGGGGCTGACACAATCGGCTGTTGCACATCTTTCTTGCTACTTGCTTGCTTATTTGCTAGTAATTGAAGATTTATCTGAAGCGACTTTCACTATATTTTTAATCGAGAAAGTATCTGATAAAATGTCTTGATAGCTTTCTAAGCGAGTGTGTGCTGCTCATATTTGCGTGTACTGCGGTTATCATAAAAGGCTATTTTTTCTTTATAGCTTGCAAATGTTTTCCAAAAGGATCAAAAAGTCGAAAATGTGACCAAACAACAGGGAAATGTGATTGCGGAAATAGCGTTATTGGCGACAAATGCAAGGAATGCAAAGTGAGCAATGAAGTTCAAATAAAATGAAAAGCGCTTTAATTTAAACATCGCGCATTTTGTAAATCTGCCTCGGACAGGCAGCCAATAAATTTTGATTGTATTAAAAAGTCAGCGGAATGATTTTCCATTTCGTCATTTTTTCAAGCGAATATTCAAGTTCCCCAACCACTCCTTCTTCCAAATAGAAACAATAAAGCATGCAGTTTACAAAAAAACATATGCAACACAAAATATATTTCATAAAGACATTTAAACACAACTACTATGTCATGACGAAAAGAAATGAGCTTCATTAGCAGTCGAATTTCTTTCAAAGCCAGTTGAATAGAAAGCAAGAATTCACATTATATTCAGGTAGCAATGCATCTGCAATTTGTATGATTCCTCCCCATTTCTTCCCTTGACCAATATTCTTCCCCACAAACTTAAAACTACCATTCCAACCCGGCTGAGAATCACTGTTCTAGAGTCTGATGTATTTGGATTTAATTTATTCAATTTGCACACAAACCCTTTTTTATCCTTTTTTTGTTGTTATCAACTCTGAAAACCCTGGGAGCCCCATCAGTTTTTTTAAAAAATTTGAATTCAATTTTTTTCAAACAGATGCCTTGACTATCTGTTGGAAATTGATGGTGGATGATTTTGATGAACGATGTGATTTGTTAAGTTGTTGCATGAAAGCGTCGGAAGACATTGTTGGGAGTGTATTTAGGTCTGTCAACAGTTCATGCAATTCATTCTCTATTATCCCACTTGTTAATTTAAGCTTTATCTTACAGATATATCATTATTGGAAAGCGAATAGCACTGATTGTACCACGTGTGATTGCAAGCTAGCAGCCAAGAGCAGAGAGTGTGACATGAATACCGGTCAATGTGATTGTCAACCAAACGCAATTGGTCGGAATTGTGACAAATGTGATAGTGAATATTGGGGATATTCAAAGTTGGGCTGCAAAAGTAAGTCGAATGATTATTTCACACTCAAATTATAAAAGCAAGTCGAAATATTTTTATTATTTAGTTTGTTTGAATTTCTCACGTGTGAAAATGGCAATTCAACACGCTTTTAAATAAACAGCTTCTACATTTAGTAAGTAAAATAGTTCAGCCATGTATGCATGTAAGGCTTTGCTATTCACAAATGTGTTGTTCTGAATGATCATTTGATTACTGAAAAAGCGATTTCTGTCACGTTTTATGATCGGATGCATTTATTTGCATAAAAAATGAAGCGTCAACGTCACTAAACTCCTATACTAGGGCTTAGACGGTGATGGCATAGCAAGAACTTATCTGAAGCGTTGTGGTATTTTTAGCCTTTCTACTGAGAACTTCGGGGCTCAACCACACGATCAAAAGATCGCAAGGCCAAGCATTAAACCACTGCGCCACGGAGATCACTAAGTTTTTACCTGTTAAAATTGTCGAATATTCGAATAGGAGTGATATTATAGGAGTTATGAAAGAGACATGGTTCGACACAAAATCGATCATCCCGTTCAGGTGGTTGTGGTTGGGTCAGCAGATCAACATTCTTACCTGAGGAAAATTGTGATTCAATTATACCATGGAGAAATGATTGGTATCTTTCATGGAAACTGTGTGGGTGAAGTTGCTGAATTCCATTTCGATCAGTTCATTCTTCATGACCTGAATTTACCTCCTGTGCACGTTTGATGTAAGCTTAGTGGTCTTGCTCGTCAGAATTTTGACCTGAAGTTAGACTATGTTCATTGTGTAACTGGTCTCCTTTCGTGACGAGGCCTGACTGATTAGTTGACTATTTTGAGTGACTGTTTTCGTCAAAGGCTATGTTGTCATATTCCAAAGTTTGCAATTCTTGTTTGCCATGCGTCTATCATTCGATGCGATTTTTTGTTTGTTTTTGTAAATTAATGCGTGGTCTTCGAATACAGAGGTGAGGGGCAAAAAATACGAGATCTGCAGCAAGAATGCAGGCCACATTTCGGCGGCATTTCGTGAGAAATGTGTTGGTTGACGAAGCGCTTGTGAATTTAAAGCGCTCATATAGTGACGTTTAGGATTAGAGATTTGAAAGTTTTAAGTCTAGATTGCCCGGAGCTCATGATGAAATCTCGAAATCAAATATTTTTAGTAATGTTTTTACCTGTCAGCATTAGTAAATATACATACATTCAAATGTGCCTACATAAAAGGCATTATTTCGCATCATTTATGCGTTTGTAAATGAAAAGTCATGAATACAACGCCACTGACCAACTGCTCGTCGATTGAGCCATGGATATGATTAGCGATCATTTTCTATGATTGAGAAATTTTAGAATCTTTGACGATAGACATGCTGTTAGCTGGTTGACACGTTGATTTTACTGGTTTCCATTTCTATTGATTTGAAGCTATACGTATACGTACGCATATTTCCATGAAATATGAAGAATATAAATACAAGGCGGCATTCACATATTTGAATGAACAATTTTATCACATTGTGATGAGACATGGGAAAACTGAATTTCTTTTAATACACATTGGAAAATGCCTTGTATATTTCATAGTGTCTAATGAAAACACACTCGTTTTTAGAATGTCCTGAATGCACCAATGGTACCGTTTGTGATCGTGAAAGTGGAACTTGCATTTGTCCAAAACTTACGGAAGGTGATAACTGCGAGCGGTGCAAGCCGCATGCTTTTGGATATAACAATTTCACAGGCTGCAAGCTCTGTAATTGTTCTGCTGATGGATCAGTCAACACAACAAAATGTGACTCTAAAACCGGTCAGTGCATGTGCAAAGACAACTTTACTGAGCGGCAATGCAACTCGTGTAAACATGGATTCTTCAACCGGCGAAAATGTGTCCCCTGCAAATGCAATGAAAAGGGAACGAAATCTAATGCCAGTGGCATCATTCCCTGCTCTATTGATGATGGTCAGTGTACTTGCAAGGAGAACGTGAATGGAATGTCTTGCGATTCCTGCAAAAATGGGACATTTGGTCTTTCTGTGAATGATGACAAAGGCTGTTTACCTTGTTATTGCTCTGGTGTGACCAATGTATGCAGTCATGCAAAAGGATGGATTTTAAAGTCGCATGAACAGAGTTTGGATGTCGATCATAAATCAACTAGTGATCAAAACAATGTGATCGTGTTGGAAGATGATGTGAAAAGGACATATTTTAATCTAAGGACTCGCAAAGGTCTGATGGTGAATATTCCTACACTGAGAGGAGATTTTACAAATACCTACGGCAGTAGTATTCTCGATGCAAAAATTCAATGCTCAACGGATTGTGGAAGAAAGGCTGATCCACAAAGCTTTCTTGGGGAGGCGGAGATCATCTCATGGGGTCGATATGTTATCGCATATGATCCTCCACCATCACACGTATCTCATGTCATTCTTAGTTTGCGTGATTCTCAAGACAAGTATCCAGTCCGAATGCTTGAGCGTTATTGGCGTCCAATCAAAGATGGAGACCGAAATTTACCACTAAACTATATGAAGCTGAATCGTTATTGGTTTATGTATATGCTCTCCAATGTAACACGGTTCACTATTCGAGCTATTACTCCAAAAGCTATGCCAATTGAAATGCGGTGAGTCATTTCCAATGATCTTGGTCTGCGTAGAAGCACAATTCACGATTCCGCTAGCGCGCCGAGTTCCTATGACTGCAAGCTGTAAGAATGAAATTGTTTAATGCTTGAATCTAGGTTTTCGCCTGTGAATTTGTAATCAGCTGTCAGTTTTTAATCTTTCATTCATCAGCGATTCAGGTCATGAGTTTGATTACTTATATCAATGTGCTCGATCAAAAATGCAATAAAACTTGATAATTGATAGCAATAATCGAATAAAGTTGATAATTTTTTAGAAGTTTTATGATTTTCTATTTGATTTGTCATCGAGGAAGTTAGTAGATCAATTTCTGCTCATGATCTAAGCCAATGATATTCAAAATATTCAACCGATCGGATGTTATAAATGTAGACACGAACATGTACTAGAAATCGACAATTTTAGTATTGAACTAATATATTTTCATGATCTGCAGTCGGAGGAATTATGCGCGCAAACGGTCTTTGAATTTCACATATTAACTATGAATAAGGAACACACTTAAATGGTTGTGATCTTAAATGTGTGTGGGGTGTTTGAAAAATTCAAAACTCCTGTAATTTGATAATGAACTCTATAGGCAAAGGGGCGCTTGGAATGCTAATTTTGTGATTTTGTTTCAGCTAAGACTTTCTACTTTTAACATCAACGAGCCTAGTTTATGCTCATTAAAACATTCATTCTTCTTACCGCAGTTACTATCTAACAAGCGCATAGTAAGTTGTTAAGTATAAGTAAGACAAAGTAAGTATAAGTAAGTAAAGGTGTTTTTAATACCGAATATACTATGCGATGTTGCTTATACTATTCAAAATTACAAAAATTGCAGTCCTTGGAAACATCAAAATACATCGTTTACTTTATTATATAGCCGTGTAATGCATAAATGATACGCCTCATTTTCAGGATATAGAAGCTTAAGTCTGGAATTAAAAGGTAGTTTAGTTTTGAAAAATGCTCTTTGAGGATTACATTGCATGCTTCAAATTTTTTCTCTCAGTACTCACGATGCCGCATATAGTAGCGTTTTTTGTACTCCCAATTTCGCCTTGTCCCGTTTCCAGAGAGGGAAAATCAACGTTATCTATGAGAAGGATAATTCAGTCCAGACAAAAATGCTGTTTCGAACCGCAAGTTGATACACATTTTATTTATCAACACTTCCGATAGAACTTGGACTTTTGATAGTATAATCCAGGAAATAATTACATAATTAATCAGCATTCGCACATTTTCACCTAAATGTTTTGTCTATTTTATAGTTTGACAATCAAGTTTCATCTCCCAACGAAGAATGGAACAGAAAATTCGTCGGACTTGATCAAATCAATTGAGAAGTGCTCATGTCCATCTAGCCATGTTGGTTTATCATGTCAAGTAAGTAGAATTTTAATCACGTTTCCTTTAATGACATAGCCTAACGAACTGTAATTTTTCCTGGTCGGATAACGTCCATGAATATGTTAAGGAAACGCGCCGAGTGTTGCTAGAAGGATATTGCTACACCCTATCTTTTAATAGAATCATTTGGAACTTTCCCGTCAATTTTCAGAAATTTTTGTTGTGGAAAAGAAAGGACCATAGTTATTCGTTATTACACTAACATAAAATTTGGAAACTGCCATAGCCAGGGCAAAAGGTTTGAATGATTTTTTCAAGCCTTAGACGTATGTCCTAATCTATCGTCAACGCATCCATATCACATGTGACTAGCTCATTTGCATAGCATGACATGCATTTTACATAAAGTATCCGTCCATAATAAAGAAGGAATAGGGTATTTTTTCAAAAATTATGTGAAGACTGAAAACGCCTTACATTTAGGAACCATTATGGAACATTGAACAATTCATGTCATCGCAGAAGTCTCAAGAAGAAAATTTAATTTTCGCAATGTTCATGGGATGAGCAATAAAAGGAACAACACAATAAGGCCTTTCAGTTATAACGTAAGAGGCATATATTATTGTATTTAATCGAATAGAGCCATCTCACGAATTTAAAGAATAATAATATAACTCTCCCTCAAATAGAATCCGCACTTACATTTACCAGTTATGAGATTTTTGCGAGTTTTATTGTGAAACTCGTGTCTCATTATTTTCTACTCACATTATTTTATTATGTGAGTTTGTCTACATATGAGTTTGACGTCTTTGTATTGCCGAACAATCGCCGTTAATAGTTATTATAGCTCAATAGTTGGCACAGCTATAATCTCTTACTTTCTAAATAACCAACTTGACATACATGTTGATGATGATTATTCGAAATGCCCTCGGTGTTTCTCTCAAGCATCACAAAATACAAGTGATTGGTTAAAAGATATTTATTTATCTTAAGCATATTGCACTTCTCATCAAAGTGATGAGAAATCATAGAATTGTAAATCCCTCAACTATACTCATAAAATATATGAAACGACCAATAATCACAAATCGTTCAATACTATAACGTCCTTCAACTTAACTCGATTTCTCTTCGATTTATTCGTTTTCGTTTTCTGCCTCATTATTAACGTTCATAATTCTTAATTAGTGAATATCTAATCACTAAAGAAATCTAAGAGCTAAATTGCAAAATAATTAAAGTTTGTTTATTAAACCTGCCCCTACATACAGCCTGCAGTCGAATAAAAAAGCGAATAAATTTTCAAAACAACTTATCCGCGTGTTATATTCGACATTGAACAATCTGAAATCTAATATTGGAAATCGATAGCTTGTTTAATTTTTTCATTAATCTGTGAGATGATATTGATTGAAATATGCATGTTAATAATTGAAATAGTTGTTGTGACCATCAAAAATTATGGCGAAAAGGTCTTATTGATCGACTTCACTTCAACTTCGTGTATACTCACAGTAAGCAATGTCGCTTAACTCTCCTCGCATGCCTGAAAGACTACTTTCTCGTGATTATTAGACTGACATTGCTTGCGTCTGTTATTGAAGCAACAGTTGCCGTGCCACTTTGTTCTAATATGAAGTAAAAGTAGGAGGTGGTTTCTTCTTACACCGTGTAGGCATATTGTGTATTTCTAGTGCTCTCTTTAAAACCTATGTATCAGTTTTAGAAATTTGATCGAATGAATTTCGCTTAAAAGCGACCTCGTGGTTGCTGTCAGTACATGTACAGTATGTCCATATAAGCCGATTACATGGAAACGAAAGTCGCAGACAATGTAAAACGTGTTTTGATGATAGATGACATTTTAAAGTATGTACCATGATCTATACCACTTCTATCTTGATTGTACATGATTAATCGAGTCTCATTTACGATTTGTAGATCAAAATATGCTACTACATTATTAGTAGCATTATAAGGCTCTGTTTTCAAAATTAGAAGTGTAGTGAATTTTATCGGTTTTCATTCAAGTGACACGTACGCAGATTGGTAGAAGTAAGAACAAATATACAGGGACGTGCCAGCATAAAAAATTTTGGGGGGGCAGCCTCTCACGTACCGTATACAATATATAGTAGATTGGATACCCGCGTACTCCTACATTACCTTACGAATATGCATATAATACGTGATATATACGCAATATGATCGATTTTTGTGGAATAGATTGATAAATAGCATTATGTTAACGTTCGCTTAATTTCATGAATGGAATACAGAAGTTTATAACTTGTAATGCAGTAAAAACAATATTTTTTAGAGAAAGTTAATAATTCTCATCTTCAGAAAGTAACAAAAGTGACGAAGAAAATGGCATATTCTCAAAATATGCAGAAGGTATGACGAGTGTAATAGCCGATTCAATAAGTAATTCCAGAACTTGTGTAAAATACTCCAAAACTAGGATATTCTGATTTCTTTATGAATCGCTCGGTTTTTAGAACTTTTGGCTTATAATCGAATTTAATATTATATAACAGATTTATAAAAGAATAGATTATTGATGCTAATTTGAAAAATAGGGAGCAGAAGTTTAATGAATTGCGAACTAATCAAGTAATGCAAATTAATCTTGAAGGACTGAAAACTGAAAAGCTGCCACTAAATTTATCACATGATAAAACAATCCTAAACTAGTTTATAGAATTACGTATTAAAAAAGTAAAGTATCATTTTCCAATGCTGCACTATGTTGTTGTGAATTGCATCTGATGTTTGTAGTACAAAACTGCACTGTTCTGGATTTGGAGTACATTTGCTCTGACCTTATGAATCGACTATAACTTACATACAAAGAATCTCTGATCCGACCATGACCGGAATTTTATGTAAAGAAATTGGCCAAGGTTTGGTTCGTTTATAATGTTTATAATCCATTTTGAAATTTTTTGTAGCAAACTACGAATAGAAAACTTTCTCATTGTTGAGAAGTAGAATCATGATGATTTATCAAGTGATAGTAAAGCTGAATAATTTTCATAATACATCGGTTACTCGGTTGTCGCTAAATCTGAGAAGGAAGATTGTTTTTTACAAATTTCTATATCATAAAATTCCGGTCCTTGGTTGACAAATTTTATCAGTTTGAATGATTTAACGCATTGATTCATGTACAACTATTTCTTATAAACTCTAAAACGTAATTCAGAAATTACCAAATACAGATTGCCGTTCTGCGGAACGCGAAATAAATTCCTTGAGCACATCTCCTAATGAAATCTTGGATGTGCGTTGGGAATGGACATGAAGCAAAAGCAAATGTGTTAGCCTCTTTTGGGTCATAGTAGACCTCAAGTAAGTTTTCACCCTTCGAAGTGCACTGAAAGAGCGCTCTGCTGATGCAGCTGAAGCGGGCACAACAGAAAGTAATTGAAGTAGACGTACAACCTGATCGAGAAGGTCCTTAACAGTGTCTGATTGAGACTTCAGTTCATTTATGACAGAGAAGCCCGACGCAGATTTATCTTTGACGATACGGGGTAATAACAATAACTGGGCTGAAAGTTGTTCAATGTCAAAGTCACTTCCATACTGTAATAAGGTATCTGTTAAATTGGTAGAAGATGGTAGGTTGCCAGTCACTGAATCAGACACAATTGTCTCTATGGTCACCAACTTTTCCATCGAAGGTTGGCAAAACCTCCTCTCCAATTCTCCACACACATTATCCAAAACTTCGAAATAACATTTACGAAGCGTTTCTTCGAAGGTCAAGGTAGCCATCGGGGAAGGTGAATCGGTCTGTTCCAACCTGTAAAAATGTGAAAATAACACATACAGTGCAGTCGTATAGACGATGAACCATGAGCACACTATATAATTAACAAATAATTAACAAATCAAATCTCAGAAGCGTCACAATATATATCATATTCGAACTTAAAGTCATATTCGAGGTAGCAACATCTGATTCAGATTCTGAAATCCAAATATATCATATTTAAAAATGGAAGAAAATTGATTACGCTTAGGTTAACGTTCAAGTTTTATAGTGCGATGAACTCGTACGGTAAACACGTTTTCCATAAAGGAGTATTTTAATAAAGTACATTTTCATTGAGTTGAATTGGTAAATTAAAACGATTAATGTTGTATACTTAGATAGAGTATAAATTATAACTGTGTCTGTTTAAAAGCAGAGATTTATTTTCAATCTGTCAACTCTTCGGCCCTTACCTTCGTGGAATCTTTCGTGGTCGTTTTGGTTTAGCCATCTTCAAGCCAAGTGTACCCGCTTCAACCTCAGTCTCATGCCACAAGTCCTGAAAGGCCATGTCAGTCCGCATGGAGGAAAGAGTCTGTAGTAAAACGTCGACTGAAGATTTTGCTCCCATTGCCGTATATCCTGGTTTCTGCAACGCCTGAGCCAGTTGCTCGCAAGGTCCTAGTATCTTGACTGCAGCTTTCAGACAGAAAAGTGTTTTCGTTTTCTGCATTTTCCTTTTACAGTATTTCACCGACGATTTTCGTTCATCTCTTAAAGCATCTCTATCTTCTGTCAGAGTTTTCAATGTCTCCTGTATTCGCTGATAGTTTTTCAGAAACCTATCTACAGCTTTTACTCGCACTGCCCACCTTGTTGGACAAAGTGGAAGGAGTCCGGAACAAGGCAAGCTGACATCCTCATCGGAAATACCAACAATGACATTGGAGTAGACACTACGTCTCTTGCTCGACTCCAAGATAGTATTAGTTACCTCCTTTACAAGGATCATTGCGTCACACATAAGCTCACTACGTCGAGTAATTTCTTGTAGAGCTAAATCCAACGAGTGATTGCTGCAATGAACATAGAGTGACTTTGGCTGAATGTCATTTAATTTCTTTTGCACTCCATTCAAATGACCTGACATATTAGCAGCACCATCGAAACAATGACCGCGAAGATTATCAATGCTTAAACCGAGTCGTGTGAGCATGTCTTTAATGGCTTCAAATATGTCATTAGCTCGAGCGCTTTGAGGCCGATACATTCCCACGAAGCTCTCGTTCACTTCTAGCGTTTGACTATCATTCCATCTTATACAAAGACTCAACTGCTCATTTCCCGCAACATCAGTAGTTCCATCACAAATTATTCCATAGAATGGACTTTTCTTAACATCGGATACTAGCAATCGTTGCACCTTATGGGCCATTATCTCTAAAATTTCATTTTGAATTTTACCATCCAGGTAATTGTTTCTTCTTTCACACCACGCTTTCAATTCAGGAGCTTCTTCGCATCTTTCCTCTATAAGTACACGAAAATTGCCATCATCGTTGTGTAGTCCGCGTAGTGCTTGTCCTGTTCGAGCCAAATATCGTACAGAGCTTAGCACTGTCAACATAGCGGTGCGTGCCCGTACCTGCTGATCTCTCGATTGTTTTACGATCAGATCGTATACTGGTGTTCCCTGGTTTCTTTGAATTATGAATTCTACTGCTTGTCGATGGTGAGAACTTTTAGCGTGAGTTTCAAACTTCTCGGGGCCTTTCTTCCAGTTTTTGAAACCTTTACATTCGAAAGTCAAATCACGTTCGACCGACCGTTGACAATCAAATTTCCTCGCTTGAACGCACGTGAAGCACAGAACGCTATCTTCAACGACATCGTAATGCAGCCATTTGTATTTCCTAAACCATGTTGACTGACACGCCCTTCCACGACTTCTCGGAAATGTGAAGTCATTGGCAGGTATGTGCTGTTCCTTAGGTACACTCAGTTTTGAAGAAGCCTCTTCATCCTGAACAACACTGGGGGTGGCGAATGTTGATCCCGCGGTTGTTGGAACATCTGCTGTTCGATCCTCCCTCGAAACATCTGCCGTACTGGGCGATTTTTGAGAAGTTGGCGATTCGTTTTCTACATTTTGGGTTTCAACCGGCTTCTTCGGCTTCAACCATGAATCCAATGTAGTCGATTTTGATGGACCACGTGACATCTAAAAAGCAGGATAAAAACTAGTTGACTTATACTAATTCGATGTTTGCAGGGACATTTGACAAGTTAATTTACATTTAGGAGTCCTGAGTTAGTTTTCTTTCATTGCTGTTATTTGAAGCAATCAATCGATTTCGAATTTATCAATGTCGATTAATAAATCTCAGTTTGATTAACGGCCATTCCCACGTAAGAGGATTTTGTATGCTTATGTATTTTCTCCAGTTCTTAATGGTAACCTATTATATGGCTCTGACAAATACATGTGTGTTATTGTGTGTCGTGTAGAATAAATAAGATCTTAATTCTTAAACTAACTACCTCCAAGATAAGATGAACCACCATCTTATGATCGGAGCTGCTGGCGAATTGAATACAACATTTAACTTCCGTCTCATCGCTCAGGCTGGTCCTTCACAGTTGGTTAGGCCGATCAGGGTGCCTGCTAGATTCATCGACTGTCGAAGTTGTCGTATTCAACACTACCCCCAGACAGGTCATCCGAACAAGGTAGGGGTGGAAGAGTCAAACTAATTTATTAAGGTGGCCAACTTATCTACAGGACATTCTAACTATTGGCCTAATCGGTGATACAGCTAAGCCCATGAGTTTTTCTTCCTTCGACTGCTTCGTTGAGCGTTACTCTAACGCTTTCCCACCAAAGACAATCACCCGGGAAGTTGGCCCGGTGGCGAGGACTGTCACGTCGAAGTAAGTCGAATCTGCTGTCAGAAACGACGCAGCGACAGGGCTCTGGTGCCGCTGAGGAGGTTACTCCATACCGTATATTGTATCACCGACCTTGAGTGTAATTGCATTCATCATTTTATTTCATCACGTCACTCATATACTTACTAGGTATAAAAATTAGAACAGAACTGCAGGGAGGAAAAATGTGATTGTTCACTGTTAGTACAGCAGCGCACATGTAGAATGATCATAGAGCTGGATGGGGTGTTGGCGCGGCTTTCTCTGTCTACAGAGGACATCGCATCGAATCCTATTGTTAGAGGCAGCAACCACGCTCACACAGCCTCGAGTGGAGGAGACGACTTGACAACGCGACAATCAATAGAATCATGTGAAGGCGTAAAGCGCACGCCATCTCGATATGAAGAACGCGTGAATATAGATATTAGGTTAAAGATACGGCTTTTAGATATTGTGATTGGAAAATGGAAAGAAATGTGCACAACGCACGGATCAAATTCACCTGATGGACTTTGTCCAAGTTAATGGATTAAACAGCCTCTGGGCATCGTATCCCACAAATTTCAGATGCAGTCTCAACAGGACGTCCACATGCACCGACACTTACAAAATCGTTTCTCTCGCAAGTTTAATGATAAACACAGATGTGTTGAATAATTCATTGACCTGCAGTAAAAGCTAAAGGAAGGCGAAACACGTTCGCTAAAGCAGACAAAGAATCATTCAGTTCGGACTGAAAATTGATGAAATGTAAGCAAAAGATGTAGCAAATTTCTCTTCACGCTCAGATGATAAGTTATTACTGTATATATAACTAGACTTTTTAGAGGGGGCAAAATGAGTGGTCTCCAAATCTTAGGGGGGCAGTTGCCCCCGCTGCCCCCCCTGCTGGCACGTCCCTGCAAATATAGATGTGATAACTAAAGAATCATCAGACGATGAGAATGGTTTTTTCATATTTATGTTCATAATGTCTGTCAACATTTGTTACGTCTGTTGTCACTTATTGCATAGTGAACAAGAGAATTTCTAGTAATTGTTAGCTGATCAGTGTATTCAGAATGGAACTTATGATATGTCCTATTAAGTTTTATTTTCAGTATTTGCTGTTTCTAATGCAGAGTAATTCAAGTCAGTCAGCCAACATTTTTAATTTCAAAATTTTAGGTTGGACACTTGACGAATATGAACATGTACGATCACGATTATTTCCTGGTCTTGAAGGGAGAGGCCAATTCACTAGACAGTGATTATCGTAAAAAGTAAACAGCAGCTCATTTTCAAGTTTCAACTTTCAAATATGATATCCTTCCATATCAAGAGTAGTGCAGTGGAGAACTCGCTCGTCAACGAAGTAATATGCGATAAGTTTGAATGCATATAGAAACATAAATCCAGGGACATAGTTCGTGGGGTAGACGGATGCTCTGGTTAAATATAGTTAAGTCGAGAAGTTTTTAGATTCCATGCAGGATTGACTTAAATATTCGGTTTGGATGCAAAACGCGATAAGCGCTAATGAGCTCATTTAAAGTTCCAAAAGCAATATATTGTCGTCTTTTTAATTCCAAGGATTTGCTCTGGATTCATCTTACCAATTTGCTTCGATTTCAAATGCGCAATAATGTTAGTTATGGACTGTGGTCAATTATTCACTCATCGGTAGTGGAGTGACGTCATCTTTCTCCACTCATTTTGGTGATGTCGAATCATTGTCATGAGATGCGCACAACAAAAAAAATCGCAGTTTTCTCAAAATGATCAGGATGGTGCTTATCGCGATTTGCATACAAACTCCTCAAGTAGATTTCATCATACATGTATTTCCTATCGGTTTCAGTACGTCATACACGTATCACCATCAGTGACAACAGCAAGGAGCAATGAATGTGCATTTTTATACATGGATAAATTGCATGAACACATGACGATGTAATAATGACACAGACGAACAGAATGACAATATATACAATAAAAACAACGGTTCCGACATTAAATTGCTGTTCACTAGTATTTTTGTGCTAGATTTGATTGGAAGTGCTTCTGCCATTCTTGTATGGCGTGTTTGTAATAGTAGACCCCATTGTATAATCCTGATGTCACTCTACATCAGGATAGGATCACAATATATTTTGATTACGAAGTAAGTTATCAATTGACAAACAGGCTGAAAAACATCTTATAACTGAAGCTGTCTGCATAATCTTAGTTAAAAATACATTAATTCAAAAACAAATAGTAAGGTGATCCATTTCTTTATGAATCACTCTGTAGTACAAGCCATCCACAATAACCTGATTGCTTAAGTCAGAATCAAAGAAAATTGCTGCAGAAACAATCTTCTGCATGCAAATTTCAACAGACGTTAACTTCATCGCTGTATCAGTACAAGATAAGGGGATATACGAATTCCCACACGATTCCCATAGAGATTTATTGTGGCGTGTGGGAGAGCTGTGTAGCAACCAGTGGCCTAGAAATTTCTTCCAGACCATTACCCTTCGCTACACAATGTAATCCTATATATACACCAGACTACATGAATATTGAAACATTGAAATTGCTAATTAAAAGCTGATCTTAATTTCTGTGATTTCTTTTAGCTTTAAGTAAACATGTAAAGAATGAGAAAAAACATTCTCGGACATCATGCTCATTAATTTACTGTGCGACGCTTCGCTTAACTAGTTAATCATGCACAGCGTAGCAATGAAAGATCCGTGTTGCAACACATTATTTGATGAAGTAAGTAAAAGTCACAAAACCAATAGCATGAATCTCTTTGCTAGTAAAAACAATGCTACTAAGTAATATACATGAAACGTATTGCATTATGGAAGGATGCAGTCATCACTCCTGTTTATCAGATTTTCCCCTGCATTCGCTATATACATGAATATTTACTGTTGCAAACATTTTATTCTTTTTCTATCTACTCATAATTCAGTTTTTTTAGTTGTATCATTTTTGCTAGCATAGAGATTGGATGACACTTTTTAGTGACTTTTACTTCATCAAGCATTATGCGCTGTTACACGGATCTTTCTTTTTCTTCTACGTTGTACATGATTAACTCGAATGAAGTGTCGCACAACAAGTATTAACAAGGTAATTAACAACCATGGTATGCGAGGACGTTTTTCTCTTTATTTGGAAAAAATCAGATGCGTGGAGGACTGGGCTCAATGCCACATTGCAATTGAAGTATACCCGTACATATGCATGTATGTTTAAAGTTATGGTGTATGGCTGCACAATGAAATGAAAGCATGTGATAGATAGGGAAAATCAGAGATATCTAAATGAAAATTGTAATGATTTTCCTAGACCACCTTATACGTATTGACTTACAATAATATGTGCATTGATTCATTTCAAGTCTAATGTAACTGACCTTTTTCCTAACAGTGTCATTGTAGCTTGCGATCCTAAGTTAATTATTATTCGTCAATTTGGCTTTGTTCTCCGTACATTTTAAGCGTCAAATGACAGGGAAGTGCGATGTTTATTGCTCATGACGCTTAATTTTGTCATAGTCAATGAGCTGAGATCCCTATCGCATCTCTCGCGATGAAAGCACAATAGAATAATTTGATTTGTGACTGTTGAATTGTCTACTGTGTGCGATGTGTGACCCGCGGCAAACACAATTGAAGACGAGACAAGGAGATACTGTTCTCTCTCTCTCAGTCCGGCAGCCAGAGCGAGTTTCTACAGGGAACGAGACCGAAAATAAGATCTTCACAAAATGATGTCCACCCTATTCCTGCTAGGAATATGCACGTCTGCCGAGGTCTACTTGGTTCCTCTTCTTGTCAGACAGGTTCAAAGAGAAACACATGTAAATACAATGGGACGCAGATTGAACTTTTTGGCATAAATGAAATTTTCTATATTTTCTCTTATTAAATGAAATAAAGCTATTCTAGAACCAGATTTTTCGGCATAGTATGTCTTCAGGTTGCTTCCTGTATTGTACATGCATTGTTATCATCCTTCTGATCGGCGATGCATGCGAGAATTTCATTAAATGTGGATAAAGTGGGTCAGCACGTTCGTGTTTGCCGACAGTAGGAGGCTTGCCAAATCTGAATGTGTGTAGTTTCATAGATAAATGTCCATGAACATGATAAGAAATGATCTGAAGGCATTTCAAGTCAATAATTATGGCTCTAGACTTAGTAGTTTTCAGTTGATGAGAGAATGAGGAGAAAATTTCATTTTTGCCAAAAACTGCAGTCTGCGTCCCATTGGATTGACATATGTATTTCTCTGATCCTGTCTGACCAGAAGAGGAACTTACCAGAACTTGGCAGACGTGCAGATTCGAAGTAGGCATGGTACATACATAATTCTGTAGAAGTCTCATTTTCGGCCTCGTTCCCTGCAGAAAGTCTGTCAAAGGTCAGAAGAAAGACGAGATCGATAAGTGCGTGTGCTACAACCATCTATATGCATCATACAGTGTGTATAGCAACACACAAGCTCAAACCTCGCTAGTGTGTGTGTGTTTGAGGAAATCTGCTTGTGCGCGCGTGTGCGAAAATTCATCTGAGCGTGTCTGATCTGATATTGTGACTTAAAAGCTTGTTGAAAATTTGAAATTTGAAATAATTCACGGGTCTATGTCGAAGGACCAGCAGGCACGAAGAACACGCTAGTGGTGGGAATGAAATTTTTTTCAGCAACGCTGCGAGACCTGAGTATTCCATTCAATGTAAACCATCATCGGTGAGTCTAGTAAACATCTGATATGACTGTACATTTAATAAGAAATTGAGTTGTTGGAAGCTTTGAACTGATATGGCCGATGATTTCTTACTTTGGATAATATGAGGTCAACTTTTTTGTTTCATGCTCACAATTCACGTTTCATAATTATTGATTCAAATCAGTTCATGTATCTAGCTAACTTGTATCACAATTATGCATCTCAATTAATCACCCACGACACACTATTTTTTTTCTTTTTGCGTGTTATGTAACATATTTATTTTCATTTGAAGATTTCAATAAATATTTTTTTGCAATCTATAATGCTATATTGAAATTGCTGAGACTATATGAGAAACTTTCCATCTTATCTGCTCATGTGAATGGGAAAGAAAATGTTTCCCATTCTGTATGAAGATTTGCATTTCTGCATTTGTGTTTCATACATGCTATTCTGGCATCATTTTGATTAAACGATATGAACAATTAAGCTTCAGAATTGAGTGCTATATTTTGATTTTCAGAGGCCTGCCGATGGATATTTTTCACCACCATCTGAACCACCTCCATTGCCGGGTTCCAAAGGTGCTGGTGGAACAGATCCTGACTCACCTGGAACAGAAGTTGGATCTGGAGGATCCAAAGGCAAAGAGACAGCAATTCCAAGAACTCCAGATTTTCCAGGCGATAAAAAGGGCATGAACGGAACCACCGGAGGTACTGGATCAGAAGTCGGTTCCGGAGGATCAGGTGGCAAAGGCGGAATGCCTAAACCACCAATCATCGGCGGTGGTGGAGGAAGCGGCATGAACGGAACATCCGGAGGAACTGGATCAGAAGTCGGTTCCGGAGGCTCAGGTGGCAAAGGCGGAATACCTAAACCACCAATCATCGGCGGTGGTGGAGGAAGCGGCATGAACAGAACCACCGGAGGTACTGGATCAGAAGTTGGGTCCGGAGGATCAGGTGGCAAAGGCGGAATGCCTAAACCACCAATCATCGGCGGTGGTGGAGGAAGCGGCATGAACGGAACATCCGGAGGAACTGGATCAGAAGTCGGTTCCGGAGGCTCAGGCGGCAAAGGCGGAATACCTAAACCACCAATCATCGGCGGTGGTGGAGGAAGCGGCATGAACAGAACATCCGGAGGAACTGGATCAGAAGTCGGTTCCGGAGGCTCAGGTGGCAAAGGCGGAATGCCTAAACCACCAATCATCGGCGGTGGTGGAGGAAGCGGCATGAATGGAACCATGGCTTCAAATGTAACATCGGGAAGTGTCGGATCAGAAGTTGGGTCTGGAGGCTCTGGCGGCAAAGGCGGAATGCCAAAGCCACCAACTGCTAAATTTCAGAAATGCATGTGCCATGGCAAGGCAACAAAATGCGATAAAAGCAATGGGACATGTATTGGATGCTCAGATAACACTCATGGCGCTTCATGTGAACTCTGCCAACAAGGATACTACGGAAATCCTGCTAAAGGAATTGAATGCCAAAAATGCGAATGTCCGTCAAAAAGTAAAAATTTTGCCATCACTTGCAAGTTGAATTCTCGTGATGGTTTCATTTGCACCTGTTTGAAAGGATACTCAGGAATTCGCTGCGAGGCCTGCAGCCCTGGTTATTTTGGAATCAATGGAAAGGAAGGCATATGTAAACCTTGCAATTGCAGTAAAGATGGTGCACGTCGCAGATCGTGTGATGCAAATGGTCAATGCCCATGTTATGCCGGTATAACGGGATTGAAATGTGATCGCTGCACACCTGAATATGCTCTTGTCAATAAGAAGTGCATCTGTAAGTACTTCAAGTCTCATTCTAAACAATTGTAAATATGATTCCTTATTCTGATAGATGTGCATGTGGTAATATCTATGAATCTTTGATATTTGTCTGAAATTTATGCGTTCTTTGCCATAAACAAAGAACATACTGAAAATACTATAGCATCATCCAAGATGTATAGTAAATACATATATGTATACTAAATAAGCTGATGCTGGGATTCTCGCTGACACAGGAACATTAGAAGAATGCCCAATGCAAGTCATTCCTTTTATGGAAAAGATAATTTAAGTGAGTCCGAGCTGTCGGCTACAACATTTTCCGTAACCGGCCAATGCGGCTTGAATGAATTTTGAATGTAATTTTTATGCGTATAACTTCACAAACTTCAGTCGTCAATTGAAGGAGGTCACTTCAGCACTCTTCGATGGCTGAACGCCTGCACCCCCATTTGATGGCGCAGAAATGACTGTGATTTGATTGGCGTTTGTCCACACTCTTAAAGGAGTTGTTGGATGAAATCACAAGAAACAAGTCATCAGGACTGGTAAAAAGTGCACTGATGCTGATGATTTTCTCAAATGCATCTACTTTCGATATCGAGCTAGCTGCGTTCAATTTTGTAAATGTATACAGATTATTATACCAATGCAGATCGCTTTTTCATACAACCTATATTTGAAAAGTTAGACATCCAAGAATTTTGAGACATTTCTACTTATTCTTGATATACAAATGCTATTTAATTGAATAGCACTAAAAAAGGATCAAGGCCTTCATTAAAGATCCCATGTTTTCTTGTTCTCCGGCACTAGCGATTCTTTCTTGAATTGAAGGTAAATAGAAAAGCAACAATAACGACTGTGTGAGAAGTTAGCGACAAATTCAAAATATCTTTCGAAATTCCTTTCATGATGCAAGATTATCCATTCTAATGATTATGTGGCATTAATCCAGCTATGCTGTGTATGCTGCGAATACTATTCTCTAGCTTTACTCCATTCTGTGAATGGCATGATATACAGAGTATTCAAAAAGTAACTTTGCACTTGATTATTACAATTTAAAATCAGAATAAGAGATATTGGAAAAGCATTAGCGACAGCCAAAAAAGAAACGAAGATAATTTGCGAATATTCTTAAGTAAAGAATATGTATACCGAAGCTTCGTTTTGTGGAGTTCACAAATCTTTGTTACTTCTTCAAAGATGAAATTAGATTCTGTCTTGTAATGTCCAAATGCGTTCAGTTTTTCAGGTTGCTTGGCTTCTTTTTGAAGACGTTTACTTTTATAGCTTCCCATAAATAAATGTTTGACGCACTAATAATGTCTACAAGAAGAGTCAAATCGGCCGTCTTGTGTAGAAATGAATTTTAGCTTTCAGTCCAGGTGTTTCATGTACATATCTAGAAGTCTATGCATCTACTAAACTTGTTTAGACTATGTAGACTGTGTAATCCCAGAATCAAGCATACCACGAACTCAATTTCAATTGAATTCTCAATGTCATAATAGGATTGTGGTGTCGTGGTAAGGATCAGTCTGACATCATCTGCCGAATTAGCTAAGACGGATGTTGATTTACCAATTAGAAAAACGGCCTGATTTTGCGAAACTATTGCCAATATCGAACCCTAGTAATACCCCTGATGTCAGCGTGGATCACTGTACATAGAAAGCAAGGTAGTCATTCAATGGTAGTTTACTAAGAATTTTTTTTTGATAAATTCTAGACAAAGTGATCATGGAAATCAGCCGATCAGTAGATTTCCAAAATAATTTCCCTTGTTATCGGAGAATAAATCCGTATCTATTTTTATTACCCTTCTAGTTACATGTATTACTCTCATGCATATAAGCAGACCTCTGACTGATGCTCCTTCTTTGGACAGCTTGCAAAGAAGGATGTTACAAGGATATGTGGACCAAGTTAGGGAAAATCAAGACTGATTTGGATAAATTCAATAACTCAAACATCAATGGAGAGCGCGCAATGCGAGTAATAGAAGCTGAGAAGCGATTGAAAGCTGCTAAAGTAAGTTAACACTGAATATCTCATTGTTATGAATAGCAGTAATTTTTGGTCAATATTTAGAATCGTTTTCCTTTTCTTTAACTTCCAGAATTTAAAGATACAATAACTGATGTATAAAAATAACTTTTGTTGTCTAGCGGAAGGTAATGATCATAGAATGAACCGCAAAATCAACGTCAGAACTACTTTGCTAATGTACCTACTTATATGTCTTAAAAGTGTTAGTAATTATATTTTGTTAAATTAGTTTGTACAATGTTGATGTGCTGTCTTTTGTGCACCTTATTCCTAAACGAGGTTCAGCTCAACCATAGACGTACGGGCCGGGGGAGGGCTGTGGGGCTGCACCCCCCCCCCACAAGGACTCAGGCAAAAACATTCGGGCAGTTGCCAAATTTTTGGCAGCGGCGAATAAACTTAAAAAATCGCGTTTTATGGTCAAAGCAAACAAAAATACGATTTTATTCCGATTAGGCGAGACGATGTGCCCGAAATCCGGGAATTTACATGATCACCACTTAATTGACTTTGTACCGGAATTCGCACAGGTGGTGAAAATACTATGTGCATTAGTATGGTAGAAAATACTATGTACTAGTTCTAGTTACATTAGAACTTCTGAAATTTTTCAATTCGTCTACGGATAAGTAGACAAGCGTTGTGCTATTTTTGATAAAAACAGTTGCAAAATTTTATTACATTGATAGCATAAATTGTCGCGTTTTTACTTTCTGTTATCGACTTTCTTATCTTTCTTAGTTCTGGGGTAAGTGTAGAAACTAGATCTTCGTGATTATGCCAATTTTTTGGGCGTCAACCTATGTAATTTTCGGGCACAAGGACTCAGCTCCCCTAGAAAATGTTGCCCGTACGCTTATGAGCTCAACATTTCTGTTATCGACACGGTTGATGAAGACAATACTTTGACACGTCACACTAATGAATGAAAGTCACTGTTAGAATCATAGAAATCCGACTTTTCGTTTTGAGTCAGTGGGATCTTAAGAAGATTCAATTTGTGCAATATGCAATTGTTGCACACTGACTTGCATATGCTGTTGCACTGTCGTTTTCATCTCTTCATCTCGATCTGCAAATCGCTTGCAGATATGCTGTCAGCAATTACTTGGAAATCATCAGTTTTCTTTTTGTGACCGCATGAATGCTTCTAATGTGAATGAAGGAGGACTGATATATGCCTGTCAACATAGAAATTGACAACAATAAAACCTCTAGAATGGAAATTAAGCTTCATGCAATGCACAATAACGGCACATAAATCGCACGCATTTTCACTTAGATGCACCTGCCAACGTCTGTATCATTGGGTTAGAATCAGTCACATGAGTAAATCGAAGCCTTTCATTGGTGATCCATGCCCCAACTTAGTTCCCTCGGATGTGCCGCGACCTTGAGTCAATTTCCATTCTAGCGAACTTCAGATAAACAGTTTATTCCTATGCCTGTCAAAGATGTGTTGCTTCCAGCACAACCAAGTGCAACACAACAGTGCATAGATATCTGATAACATCGATATTCGATCGAAGTTTTCTATTGTTCTAGCTTGATGTAGATCTATAGGTAGTCGTTGTCAACAACCTCAGTTACTGATTAGCTTTCCTGCTGCAACGCTCCAGCTGTCATTTACTTGTGATCAAAGACTTTTGAATAAATGAAAATGAAATTGTGCAGCAATTTTAACCACAGCACAGTAATTTACTGATCATTGTAGAAAATCTAGGGTCTGGAGACCGCAACTCCTTTATCTTTGAAAATGTGATATTTAAAGCAATCTTGCAGGACATTTTGTGATCAAAGAAAACCAGCTCTTACCGGTCAAATAAGGGAGTTAAATAATGGAGAATTATATTTTGTTTGACCTGTACCCTATGAGAATCATTTTATTTTTAATATTTATTTTCCCGGTTGTGAGAAGAATGCAACTTTCCATTTCAGAAGACATTTGAACAAAATAAAAACGATTCTATCAATGCTCTATTAGAAGATCTCAAGAACACCACCGAAATGGTTGATGACATGCGAAAAATGGTATGTTTTCTTACTATAGTGTTTTTTGAAATAGTTCATCTATAAGTTGTCATCTATAAAGTACACATCGATATGTAGACCTACCAGCTTTCATAAGTGTTATTCGCTGTTGCTAAAATGGGTTTGATAACTAGTTATAAATTCATACAATCACGTAAGACATAACAGCATGTTGTTTTTATGATTGAATAGTTGCATTGTCGAAGGAACTAAAGCATTCAAATCAAAACCTTCATAAAAAAACTGGCTTTAAGATCATGTAGTTGCCGGTAGTTAAATATGATTCAATAATTGTGTTTCATCAGGCTTTGAGCTTGCTTTTAAAACAATTCATGTCTTTCAAGCATAACTGAAGTCCTGATGAGCATGATGTGGACTTATGGATGGATTCTAGAAGTTGTTATTCACAAGTAGTATATAGTGTGACATCCGGCGCGACGCTTCGCTTCGCTTTGCTTCGCTTCGCTTGCGCCGGATGTCACACTTTTGCGGGTTTTTTCAAAATTTTCATAAAAATCAAAATTTCAAAAATTTAGGTAGACTTCAAATTTCACGCGGCCGAAGGGCGAAAATTTAAGCGTTTTTAAAAATACCCAATTTTCAAATTTTTCAAAATCTCAAAATTTGAGAATTACAATTTTCACCCTTAAAATCATGACCGTTCCAGGACACCGAAAATCATAAAAGTTAAGAATCTCAAAATTTGAGAATTACAATTTTCTCGCTTAAATCATGACCGTTCCAGGACACCGAAAATCATAAAAGTTGAGAATTTCAAATTCATGAATTTTATCCATCTTTCAGGTTTTTAAAATATAACATGTGACTAATAATATTTCTTTAAAAATGGAAGAAACAAAAGTGGATGAAACCGCAAGAATATATCCTTCGTTATCTCAATTAAAAACAAGTGAAATTGATCTCAATTATTATTAAGATTAGAGCATTATGATAAATTAAGAAGACGCAATTATTACTTAGACATTCTTCGTTATTGTATTCTCAACATTATTTAAAGTACTAATTGTGTGAACTAGAAGATCATTGTAACTCATAAACTCAAAATTATTCAATGAACCCGTACACTGGCTGATAATTCAAGAGAGACAGAGATTGAAGAGAGAGAGAGAGAGATTGAAGAGCAGCTTTCCCCTAAAATTATGTTGAACAGCGCAATCATTTGTCATTTCAATTTACGCGTGCGTAAAAGTTTTGACATTTCAATTTACCCCTACGTAAATTATTTTCAGAATCTGTTTCCAAAATCCATTTGTAAAGTCTGTTTTCAAAATTCATTTAGCGTTTCTTCTCTTCTCTGTATTGATTAAAAGTACCTCCCATTGTGAAGACATGAATAGATTAAGCACATAAGAATGCATTGACAATAAAAGCAAATGACAATAAAATTCTTCTTGTGAACTCAGAACGCATAAACGCCGATATGCGGGTTAGTTGTTATGGCAATTTTAAACAATCATTTTAACGATGAAACATATTTTACAAATGAAGTTCATGAAGAAAATGGAAATATATAAAACAATATAGATTAGAATAATTATAATATAATCATTTCAAAATCGAATAAGTAGTAAGGAAAGTCATCATTAGAGAACAGTTTTAAATCAATACCCCCTCCCTTCTGTTTTCTAGGGGTCCCTTAAGAAATTTTTTTATTATAAAATGAGCAACATAAAGGAGTTTTTTAAATGATATGGAACGCAAACCACGACAAATTTCGACCCTAAAGAAAATCGCAAATGAATTAGGAATAAAGAATTTTCATGTTCTAATGAGAGTCGAATTACAATTCCTAAAAAATAAGCCAACAGGAACCTTCAGTTCCCGGAACAAAGTTCCATCAATAACTATAAATTTCATAACAAATCTTCATACGTCAGATGAAAAAGGAATACATTGGTCTGCAGGTATCTTTAATAAAAATCGAGATAATTACTATTTCGACCGCCCGGAGGCTGAGAGCTATTGGTTCGACTCTTATGGACTTCCACCCACAAACGAAGTCAAAAAATTACTTGGCAATGGAATTTATAATACATTTCAAATTCAAAAACCGGGAACTACTTATTGTGGTCAATTATGTCTTTATGTTTTATTTAAATTACAGGAATGAGTACCATTTCTAGATATTATGTTAGAATTGAACGAACCGTAGGTTCTATGGCTACGCCTAATAATGGAATTGAATAAGGGAATTTAATTCCCGAAAAACGTTAGTTCCAATAATAATGATAATGATAATTAAAAATCAGTTCGTTGTAATTCATTTTGATAAAATCGGCCTCTGATATTTTCGTCATCTAAATCTTTGATTTCGTAAGTAATCGGATAAGTTTGATTTATTTTACAAACTTCAAATATTTCTTTAGTCCAATAGCCAACGAAGCCTTTTTCAAATTTATTCTTATATTTAAATATTCTAACTCCATCTCCAATTTTAAATTTCGGCTTAAGTTTCTGCAAATTTGGATTACTCTCATTCGAATAATTATTCTCGAATATTTTTTTCTTATCAAATCAGGGTCGTCAGAAGCATTCTTTGGAGTTTCTTCAATACCAGAATGAACTTTATTATTGTACTCTTCTACAACTCCTGGTAATATCTTCAACCATTTCTGATTTCTTTGCTCAGTAAATTTCTTGAATAATTTATTTTTTAACGTCCGATTGAATCTTTCTATCACTACGGCCTTCCCTGCATTTTCAGTTGAATAAACAGTTTCAAATAGTGGCTGAACGTTTCGATTATAAAATTCCGACCCTTTATCAACAAACAATTTTTTGGCTTTCTCTTACTTTCTTTAAAGATTTCTTCAAACGCATATTTAACTGAAAGACCACTTTTATTTTTTAAAGGCTTTACCCAAGCGTATCGTGTATATAAATCTATAACGGTCAATGCGTACTTAAACCCTCTTTCATTAGGCATATTAATTAGATCTGCACTCCAGATATCATCCTTATTAAATACTTTTACCTTCAATAGATATTTCGGCTTTCTGTATTCCTTGTGAATTTCGGAGGCGTAGGTTCGAGCGTTGCTCTCAGACAGCTTTGCTGTCGTTTCATTTAAACCCTGACCGAATAATATTTTAGCTTGTAAAGCTTTCTTAACAAACATTCTTTCAATTTTTTCTCTAAATGTAGGATTTTGAATACTATCTAATTCTTGAATCATCTTCTTATCAGCTGCATGTCGAGAACTTAGATCATGATTTCGATAAGCTAAATCATGTCTATAAGCGGCGGCATCTACTCTATTTATTGGTTCTTCACCTGGTTTCGGATTATTATTCTCATCTAGTCTTATATCTAATCGAGTTCCTGGACCGGTATATGAATGACCAGGAAGATGTTTTTCTTTCGAATATTTACTCCAAATAAAGCCAGGAAAGTTTTCTAATGTTTTTTGTATGTCACCTCCAATATGCAGACAATTTGAGTTTTTATTTTTGTTTAATAGATAATTCAATAAATCTAAATTAGAAATTTTTAATTTAATTAAATTTTCGGAATTTGTAGAATTCATTTTAAAAGATAAAATTAATGTTTTACCTAATAGAACCAAAGGTTCTGAGGCTTTATCCGATCGGACCAAAGGTCCTGAGGTTATTACCGAATCATACTAGGACTTAGATATATTCCAGAACCATCTTTAGTTTCTTTAATTTCAATTAAATCATCAACATTGTGGAGAATATTTTTGAGAACTCGTTTTCCTTCATCAACTAATTTTAATTTACTAATAAAATTATCTACTACTCCTTCACCCCTAGCAACTTTCTCTAACTCTCTATTATGTCGTTTTTGTTCTTCTAATGCTGCCTTCTCTGATTTATTTTTATTTACTGCTTGGACAATACCAGCTGTCCCACCTGCAACACTTCCTGCTGCTGCTATGCCTCCTATTATTAGTGGAATTAATGGGAGAATTCCACCATTCTTTTCTTCTTGTAATTGAATATTCTCTATCATTGGTTTACTTATGTAATACTTTTTTTGTTAATCGTAATAGTTTTAGGGGTATTTTTGTCAACAATATTACGTAATTTTAATTCAACAGTTTTATTATTATTACTTTTCGCTTGCGACATTTTTAATAAAAAAATTTTAAGTTTTCAAAAATTTTTAATCTATTCTAGTTATGAAAATTTTAAGTTATGAAAAAAAAATAAATTAATCGACGAAGTCTTGGGCTTTAACCTATCCTAGCCATCTTTCCATTAAGAATTTCAATAGATTATTTTACATCTTCTAGCAATAAACCATAAGCCATCAATGAAGTTGTGGAATCTTTCTTTTCAATATTAATTGTTACATCACAACCAGTCTTAATAATATCTTCAGATTGTGCACTTTAATCGAAACAGAAAACAGGATATAAATGTCTCCAATCTCCAGGAGTTAATTGTGGTTCAACTCCAAATTCTATACAAAGATTTCGATAAGAATCATATCCTTCCATAAATTGATTATTGGTATCATCGAATCTTAATGGATCAATTGGATATCGGGTTTGATTTAATGAAACTTGTAAACTTCGAATTGTATTAATATGGAAGAGATTATTGTTCTTATCAAAACTTGGAGAATTATTTCTTTGAAAAGTTAGTAATAAATATCTTGGAGTATTCGCAGTTCTAGTAAAATGCCAGTTAAATCTTTGTTCAGAAAAAGTTACTGAACTAGCAGTTCTCTTTAGAAAATTTACTGGAATTGGTTTGTTAGTATTTAATCTTTTTGCAATAGCTGTTTCAATCTCTAAACTAGGAGTAATATGCTTAATCCACCATTCAAGTCTATCAATTTTTAAATATGCTTTTTTTCCAGTCTTACCAAAAAAGATTAATTCATTATTTGCTGTACGATGAATTATTAATTTAAATTTTAATTGATATGATATTTTATCATAATCTAAATATCCGAATAATGGAGACAATGACCAATTTACTGTTTGCTTACTTTTCTTGTTAAATTCACGTCTTCCTTTATATGCATCATTATTTGTTTTATTTAAATGTTTTGCAATATTTTCTACATCTTTCGCAATTCCTGCTGAATCTGTTCCAGCGTGAGTTAAATCATCAACAATTATACCATCATTTGTATCAGGAAACCAACCTTCGATTTCATACTTTTTATTATTTTCACCAATTGTTACAAATCTAAGCATTGTATCAATTACACCTGGAGAATCACTTATTGTTTCTATATTTTGAGTTGCAACATCTAAACGCATTTGTGTAAATAATTTTGGAAAGAAATTATTCTCTAGTGCATTATTATCGGTATCTGGTAATGGTGTTGTAAAATTGGCATCACTATATAAAGAATATTCACAGTGTAAAAATGAATCAGGTAGATATAAATAACTTTGTTGATTATCAACTTCAAAAATTAAATCACCTCCAGTATTTACTCTACTGGAAGATCCGGGATTCATAGCAATTCTTATATAGTCATTCTTTTTTTGATTGTAACTGACGAACGGAGGATCGTCTAATCTAAATTTATTTTCGATAAGCGAAGACATTTTTATAAAAAATAATTTGACTTTTTGTTTTTTCTCACACACAGAAAAAATTTTACTAAAAAAATTTTACTGAAATAATTTTACTAAAATAATTTTACTAATAAATATATTTTAGAATTTTGCTAAACCAGCTCCGCCATTAATACCATTGCCTCTTATTTCTTCAATTGAACGTTTTATGGCTACGCCTGATTTCTTCTTATGTTTACTATCAGACGGAGCACCGCTCCTCAAGGTTTCCCCAACAGCTATGTTAGCAATTTTGTTTTTTGTTTCCTCTGAAAGTTTTTTTAAATTTTTTAGTTCTTCAGAATCATTCCTAAGTTTACGAATAGCTTCTAGTTGTTTTAATTCGTTTTGAGACTTAACAGCATTTGATATTGCACTAGCTGTACTACCTATAGCAGCTGCTCCTTTTGCAGCAGATGTAATCAAATCTTTATTATTTTTAATTAAGTTAACGATACTTCCAATACCAGAAAATATACCAGCCCCTTCTTTTTGGATGGCACCTGCGGTGCCTAGGAACTTTTGTGTTCCGATTGTTTCTACACTGTCATAATGGTAAACAGATTTCATAGATGGTTCATGAGCAATTTTTTGATTTGAAGCAAAATGTTTAAGATTGTGTTTATAAATTATAGGCATTTTTTAGGATTAAATTTGACTTTTGGGAAAAATATTTACGTTCGGCTAAAGCCTCGAGGAGCTTCGCTCCGATTGGTTAGTAACCTGAGGACCTTTGGTCCGTTTAAGATTTACGTTAGTGAATGGACAACAACTTCGAGATAACTTTATTAATTGACTGTTGCACTTTATCTATTGCGTGAAGCAGCGTGTGATGTACTTTAATTTCTTTTCTATTAACTTGCATTTTCTGCTGATTAATCTTCAATGCCGTTTTAACTGCATTCAACTTAATTTTAAGAACATCTAATTGTCTTTTAACAGCATCTAACTGTTCTTTATTTTCTTTAGAGTTTTGTAAATTTTTCTTTAATTCATTTTCTAAATTGATTTTAAGAGTTTTCATTTTATCAACTCTTTGATTAAGTGAGTTTACTTCATTTATTATTCTATTCATCTTTTTCATTTGTTGAGTAATTTTAGAACTTAATTCATCAACACTTTTTTGGAATGTAGTTTGTAACTGCTTTAATTTTTTTTAAATTCTTTCAGGTAGTTTTTCTATTTCATCTTCTAATTGTTCTTTCAATAGTTGTATCTGATGTTTATTTTTAATGACTGCAGATTTTAAATTTATAGAAAGTAATATTAAAATTTTTGATTGTTCAGAAATCTTTTTAAAAAGTTTTGCTATATCTGCTTCTAGCTCTCTATCCTTTTTATCAAGTTTTAATAATTTTTCGTTTAATGATTTGTCATTAAGTTTTAGCAACTTTAATTCATTCATCAGTGGAACCAAAACATCGTTTATATATTTTTCTTCTAAGTCATTGATTTGTGTATCAACATATTGTTTATTTGTTAACTCTGTATTTTGTTGCGGAAGAATAGAAAGATGCAATGGACCAGATAAAACGTCTCCAGTTTTCATAATATAATTTTCTATTTCTATTTCTAATTCACGATTATTCGGGATATATGCACCTCCACCAACATTTGGTAACATCATTTTTTAACCATAAAAAAATAAAATATTTTCTAATAAAAATAAAAAAATGGAAAAACCAAATTTAAAGAAATTATATTCGTCCGCATCATCCTGTTCTTCTTATTCGACGAGATCAACGGGATTTGAAAATAAATGTTTTGATAATAATAATAATAATCCATGTATAGATGTCAATATTTTAATCGAATTACAAGCCGAAATATTTAGAGAACAGACTAAAGGGTTACCTTCTATAGAAACTAACTATTGTTTATTTCCGGGGGATCCATTTATTAAATTTATGGATATTGTTAGTAAATATAATGATGTAGCTTATGTGGAATTAAATAAAGAAAATATGGTTATAATAGGTCATAATAACGTTTATGGTTTTATTAGAGCAGTGTTACCAATTAGTAATACTGAATGGATAGAAAATAAAATTATTAATTATATCAATATTAAAGAATTAGTTAAAAAATTAAAATCTTTTTCGAAAGAAAAAATTAGATTATTTGTTGACGATCAAAATCAATATAACATTCACATAGAGAGTAAAAAACATAATGAAGAATTATTATGTCAAGTATATTATAGAGATACAATTTATAAACAAGAAACATTAGAAATGCCGCAAAGATATGATGATGATACATATATAGGATTGTATTCCAATTTAAATATTAATTTATTAAAATCTTACATAAATGGTTTAGCTCAACAAGAAAAAATTTATATGTGGACAACACCTTATACTATTAACAATGTCCATAATCATAATCATAATAAACGAACTGAAGGTTCTAGGGCTTTGCCCTATCTTAAAGAATCTTATGATAATAATGATGATAATAATATAGATGATGATAATCTAGATGATGATTCTGAAACATCTGAAAATGGTGTAAATGGTAAAAAAGATTATAAAAATATTAGTAATTATAAAAATTTATCTAAATTTCATTTTCTTACAATTGAAAATAATAATGATGGTATAGTTGAAGATACTGTTAGACAACTATGTGTCGGGTCTACAAAATTGAAATTAGGATTTACATCTAATCAATTTAAAATTTTATCATCTTTAGTAAAAACTAAAAGTGATTCAGATTATTGTGGTGTTATTAAATTTTCCAAAAGAGATCAAAAACCAATATTTTTCTCTATTATATTATTATCAAATAATAAATGTAATTTGGAAATAGATATTCCCATCAGGGAATGGTATCCTATCAGGAAATGGCATCCTATACCAAAAAGTGTAATTTATGATGTTGAAGAATCAATTTATGATGATGATGAAGAATCAATTGATGATGAAAAATCAATAGTTAGTGAAAATAAATTTAAATTATCTTTTGATAAAACGTTATATAATAAAACTTAATAGAAAATACCAAAATATTCGATAAATATATTTTCATATGTAATAAGTTTTTAGATGTAATACGTTTTTAGATGTAATAAATTTTTTAGATGTTATAAATTTTTTAGATGTTATAAAATTTTTAGATGTAATAAAAAAATTATTATTCCCACGTGTCATCATCATCACTTAAATTACTCTCACAGATGATTGTTTGAAATATTTCAGCTTGAATATCTTCTCCGTTATAAGGTAACATAATTTCATTTTCATCAGGTGCTTGACGTTTAAGAATATTTATTTGACCAGAAAATGTTTTTTCTTCAGTATTATTATTTTTATCAGGAATACTAATTCCAGTTTCTAAAGATCTTTTCCATGGTTTATTAACTGTAGTCGATAATGTTTTCCCCGAATATAATTTTAGAAAATCTTTTACTTTTACTTTATCTTGTGAATATCCTTTGAATGTTTTCTTTTCACTAAGTCTCCCTTGCCCATCTACAGTAATACAGTATTTTCCTTTAGGTGCAATAAACATTGCAAAAATAATTCCACCATTTCCATAATCATTTTTCCCTTGACACAATTCTCCTCCAACATATCCAGCAGCGTCTAATTTATTAAAGAGCTCATTGGAAATATATATTGAATCAGTATCTGTATAATGAATGTATTTTCTTTGAAACCATTAATTTCTAAAATAAAGTTATTCATGATTCTTCTAGAGTGAGAAAGAATGAAAGAACCTAAGTGTGATGGCATGAATGACGTCTTCCCATCTTTTACAATATTAGTTTTGAGAAATTCATCATCTTCCATTTCTACTTTCGCTAAATATTGTTCATCATTTAATTTTTCATAATCTTTTACTTGTTGAGTGAAATTTTTTCTCAATGTATTCTCATTCCATAAATGATATTTAGTGGATATATCTTTTTGCACAGTTTTGCCATATAGCGAATTCATCAATAATTTAATTAACTCATCACCTACAGTATTTCCTTCTGTTTTATATCTTTTTCTCAAATTAAAAAGTTTTTCAATATAATTTCGAAATGGTGAAACTTGATAATTTTTTTCATAAATTATACCATCAGTAATATGTAAGATTTTTCCCCCACATCTAACAATTTCTTGTATGTCTATAGAAGTTAATACATCATAACATATACCATTTCTAAACCTGATTACTTTTACATGAGAATTATTATTTTGATTTTTAACTTTATCTTTTATAGGAACCGGTTGGAAAAACATATCATTCGGATATTGAAACACAACAGAGAATATTCCAGTTTTAGGTCTAAATGTTTGAGTATTAAATTTATATACTATTTCCCGCTCTTCTTCTTGACGAAATTTTGTAGCTGATTCAGCTTTAGGGTATTCTGAATTTTCATCATACATAGCTGATGGATATAAAGATGTTGCATCAAAAGCCATTAGAAATTCATTTTTTTGTTCAAGTAGTTGATTTGAAATTTTCTTACAAATTTCAGTTTTATCTCCTAAATCTCGATACTGTTTCATTAAATCTATTAAATTACTTCCAGGGGACAAAGTCCCCCCAGCGCAGCGACCAAGGGACAAAGTCCCCCCAGCGCAGCGACCAGGTAAATACTGTTTTAATATTGGTAACAAGATGTTACAAAATGGCGATATGTATTTTCTTATATTTGCTGAAACTCTTCCACCTTTAACAGATTTTCTAATATAATTTCTAGCCCATAAAACTATATGAGAATGAATATTTATATTGTCATTTTGTACGCTTTTCATCCAACCGTTAAATGTTAAAGCAGAGGATGTCAAATTAGTAGTTATATCTTCACCAACTAAATCTCGCATAACATTATTATATTTGTAGATACAAAAAGCTAAAGAAAGAATATCGTTAACTAAATATGGTCTCCATTCATTTTCTTTTTCTTTATAATTTTCATGTGTTATGTCTCCAATTTCATAATTTAATTTACACACATTCGTAGGAATTTTAAAATTCTCACACCATTTAGAAAGACTTGTTTTTACATATTGATAACTACATTTCATTATAATAGTTTGAAGTGCTAATTTACCTGACGGTGAATCTTTTTTCATATTGTTTTTAAATCTAAAAGATTTTTGAATGTATCTACTAACACATTCAGTTGTATAAGGATTTTGTAATGAAGCAGTCAATATTCCTCTTGAAGTTTTAAGAGGCGGTTTAGATAATTTAAAATTAGCTTTTATCGGAAAATAGGAATCAAAACCTGATGAATTGTGAGCTATTAAAGTTACTCTCGAATAATTAAATTTTCCAAGAGTTTTAAAAAATTGATGGATCGGACATACGTCCTCTGGGTTTCCCCCGATCGGACATTCATCATCCTCAGTTCTCGTAAATATTTTCACACAATTTTGAAGTTTAGTAAATTCTAATTCAGTTAAATTATTATACTCATTAATCTGTTTTTTAAGTTTTTTAATTTCATCTTCATCTTTTGATCGTTTAATTTTAATCATATCACTTAACAAACGTGTTTCTAATTCTTTCAATCTTTGTTTCGGTAAGCAACATATAAATTTATTAAAATTAATAGCTCCTACAGCGTAAGGAATAGGATGAGCTGTTGAACAGTTAGGATCGGGAAAAGTTTCGAGATCCCAAATATATGTTGAACCATAGTCAATTTTTTTCTTTGTTATGATTTTATATGGACGCGTTGTTAGATTTTCATCAGTAACTGTTTTATATATGGGTTTGAAATTATTTTCAATTTCTCTAATAGCTTTTAATTTATGAGATTTATTAATTAAACAATAGTGACCAATTGTTGAACCTGCGTGAAAATAATTGTAATAAACATAATTATGAAACGTTTCAATTCCTCTAGGATTTAAATGACGATTGGCAGGACTATAATATTGAACGCATTCTCCAAAATGTTTATTGAATTGAGAAAATTTGCAGTTTGACATTACTCCTGTTCTAGATGTGGCTTTCTCTTTATATAAAAAATTATTAAACATTTCTTTCATCATTTCTCCTTGTTCTTCATTAAAACCTCGTAAAACTATATAACATTTAATAAAACAAAAATCTTCAGAAGGAATATAACAATATTCACCGAAATATTCTTTGATTCTATATTTCATATTAATCCCTGCCCCCCTATGCGATCTTTGTACTAACTTCATTCCAAAATCTTCATATTTAATGTTACCTGTAAAAATCCATTCGTTAGCATCGGATTTCTCATCCAGATTCGAAAACCATGTTTCAAATGATTTTTTATTATAGAAGGTTACGTAAAAATTTTGAATTATATTTTCCTGATCTTTAACAACTTTTCCAAGTAAATTAATAATTTTACCATTTGCTAAAAGTTTCCGCATATCATTTACTACATTAATAAAAGATACATTTTCATATTTAATTTCATTTGGATTAAATAAATTACATAAATCATCACCAAGCTCATCCTTAGTTCTATCATCAAAAAAGATATCAGTAATAGGAGTTTCTAATATTTCTTTTGTTCCACTTTTCTGTTTTTTAATATTATGTCTAATACTACGCCTACTACGTTTCTGTTTTATAATACGTTTACTACGTTTACTATGTTTAATTTGCGCATCAAACTCAGCAGTTTGTTTCTTGATTAATTCATCAATCCTAGACGTTTGTCCGAGAGACATTTCACGATTCATATTTTTTAAAAGAAAAAATGAATTTTTACATAGAACCTCGGTTCCGTTTTTACATATACACAGGAATATGTAATTGATGTAATGTTTCTAATTCATGTGTTGTTAAATGTTCTTTCTTAACCAACCACCATAAATTATTATACGCCAAAAATACTCGGAAACTTCTTAAACAAAGTGGAAAGTCTTTTGTTTTAACACACGGTTTAATACCATGTTTTGTTTTATAATCTGTAACGAGCGCTACGTATTTATGATGATAATAAAATCTAACTTCTTTCTTCGAATTTACAGGATTTGTAGGATGACGATAATCTTTTAAAACTGGTACATGCTCTATCTTGTAAGCATTCAACATATTTTTTTTAATTTTTATTAACAAAAAATTTATAAGAAAAAATTATTCGGTCACTCCGTTCGAACACTCCGCGAAAATATTTTCTATCGACTTTCAGTCAGAGAACAATTGTTCGATAACTCTATCATGAATTTTTTTATCAATATTAATTGTGATAAATCCATAATCTTTTGACCAAGCATTGTTACACGATTGTTTAAATTCATCTTTATTTCTTAGACATAAATCTCTTAACAAATCACTTAAGTTTCTTGCATTTATTTCAAATAGTATAAATATATTTGCATTCTTTCTAATAACACTTCCGTCTAATGAATACATACTTTATGTTAAATAAAATACACTACAGTTATTATGTCTACCTCTTGTGAAATAATTTCTCTGAACTGACTGATTTCTATCATTAACACAATCATCAAAAATTACACAATGTTTCATTGTTTTATCTAGTTTACTAGGATCTTGCATATTACCACTATCATCTATTAATTGTATCTTTATATGCTTATTTTTATTGGTTTCAACTAACTGATTATTTTTTGCTGCTTCTTCACACCACGAACTTATTTCTTCTTCATCTTCAGATTTTTCATATTCTTTGAATAATGAAGCAATTGCTGTTTTTTTAAGATTATTTTCAAATCCATATTTTAAAAATTGATAGACGGGTTGTTCTGCCGTTGTTGTATAAATTATAAGATTGTTATAATCCAAAAAATTTGGAGTCGTTAAAATTTTAAATAATAGATATGTTTTTCCACATCCTGATCTTCCACAAATAACTGACAAAACTTTATTAGATAAATTTGGATGATGATTAAATTTAAGTTTTTTTTTATTAAATGGAGGTAGTTCACTAATTTTTTAATAAAAAAATTTTATTTTTATTTTTTTTATTTTTTGTTTCTAAAGAAGAAGAAAATTAAACTTCTCTAGCTTCGCGTAGGAGTTTATACCTCCCGAACCAAAAGATCTGTCATAATCTCTTCACCTCCAAAATTTATTTCTTGACCTTTTTCATCAGTGATTCTAATGTTAATGTTGTTAATAGTTTTTCTTGTAATAGGGAAATATATTAATGTTTGTGGAATTACATTTAATCTATAACCAATGGGTACAGTAAAAGCTGGAAAACTGAATATTAAATTTGATAATTTACCATTTATATATCCTCCTTCAATAATGTCACAATGTACAACAATTGAATTTATTTCAGTTATTTTTGGAATCTTCTCACCTAAATGATAACCTTGACTATAGGTTTGTTTATTAAATCCTAATAGCTTTGACAATGATCTATCATGATTAAAATCAACTTGATGATTTTCGTCTAAAGTAAGAGAAAATTTATTGACTGCCGGTTCAACTGCAAAATGTAATTGTTTCTTATCTTTAAATGGTATACCTAAATGTCTCTTAATTTCATTTGATATTGATTCAACTTCGTAAGAACCAGGAAGAAAAGTTAATATTTTCCATGTTTTGCCTTTATCAGTAGAATATCTAAATTGATCATTCACATCTTTGATAACGTTTTGAATAGTGTTAAATGTAGAGAAACTAGTCAATGCAATTTGATAATTTTTATTTTGTTCCAAATGTAGAATGGGTTCTAAATTACAAGTGTGTGATGAAGTAGTTGTTATAATTTTTAACGTCGTACTAAATTTTGATGAACCCAAAATCTCTGTCAAATTTTCTAAATGATTATTAATTTTGTCTAAATCTGCTGAACACATTTTTTAGTTTAAATTTTGAATAAATATTATAGATAAAAATCGTAGATAAAAATCATAGATAAAAATCATAGATAAAACTCATAAATAAAAATCATAGATAAAAATTAGAAACAACATATTTCAGCTACACTTTTATAATCCTCTTCATTTAGAATCTTCTTTTCTAACAGTCTTTTCAATATAGCATGAATTTCATTGAAACTAGAATTATGTCCTTCTTTTATTGCAGATATTAAAATATTTAATCTATTTAGTAATTCTTGTGGATCATCTGGTAAAAATATGGTTGTTTCTGTTTTCTGTTTTTCAGATAAACCTTTCCCTACTTTAACTCCCGTTGATAATAAATTTTCTAATTGTTTATAACGTCTAAGAGATTTTACTGCACCAACTCTGTCTAACATAGCTTTATATTTTATGAGATCTTCTACAGCATAATTATTTAAATCTGCTCCTCTTAAAAGATTAACAAAATTTCTATCTAAATTAAAAGGAGATTTATCTGGTGAAAAATTAAACCTCGAAAAGGTTGTGGAAATATTTCTTTTTGTCCGAGATAAAATCTAGGTATTGTTTTTCCATCTATAAATGAAATAGAATGTTCAAATTACATAGATTTTGGTAATTTCTTATTATTGTTTGATTCTAGTAATCCATAGTCATCTAATATAGTTTTGTGCTCTGGATCTGTTATATCAATTTGTTTATCATTATTTGTAAGTTCTTTTTCAAGAGTTTTAAATGGTTTCATAGTTTTCTCAAAATCAGTTTTTACTTGCTCGGTTTGCTGCATTTTTTCAAACATATCAGATTGAATACCAGCTTTTATCATTCTATGTTGAAGATGATTTTCTTTCATAATATTTCTTTGTTTTATTAACTCTTCTAATTGTTTTATTCTTTTAAAATTATCAGCTCTAATTTTATCCATTTTTAAAATATAATATTTGAATTTTGTGGTAACATTGGAATACAGCAAAAACATTTTACTGAACAAATTATTTTTTTATTGCTTTGTTGTTTGACATCTTTTCGTTTAAAGTTTTCTCGTTTTAAGTTTTGTTTAATAAAGTTTTGTTTAATAAAGTTTTGCTTAAATTTTCGCTTAAAGTTTTTAGCTCTTCTAAAAAAATTTTGTCATTTTCTTCATTAGAAATTTTACCATCACTAGAAATTTTGCCATCCTGTCTATTCTTATCATCAACTTTTTCGGACTGTAATTGAAAGGTTTGATTTACTTCATTAGCTATTTGATCAAATTTTTCAATCTCATCTAACGTAATAACATTATCATCACATACTCTTTGAAAGTAGTAATGTAGTTTATCATAGACTTCTTTAATATGTAAATGCTTAGTTTTTAATGATTTTCGTTTCTTAGTTATTAAAGATTTATCTAACATTGTAACAAGTGAAGTTGCAAAAACACCCGTACCTGTTAAAGCTGTAGCAACTACTGGAATTACTAAAACACCTGAAGATATAACAATTGTTAAAGCACCTAAACTTATTGTTAAGAATATTCCAATTCCTTGTGTTACATTCTTAACTTTAGACCATCTCTTTCTTAACTTTTTATAATGCTCTAATCTTAATAATAATTGAGATTCCTTATCTTTCATATAACGTACTCTATCTTTGTGTTTTTCTTTATTCATTTTTTCAATGTCCATTAAAGTAGAACTACGTTCATATGATAACGAAGGATATATTCTTGCGGTTTCATCCACTTTTGTTTCTTCCATTTTTTAAAGAAATATTATTAGTCACATGTTATATTTTAAAAACCTGAAAGATGGATAAAATTCATGAATTTGAAATTCTCAACTTTTATGATTTTTGGTGTCCTGGAACGGTCATGATTTAAGCGAGAAAATTGTAATTCTCAAATTTTGAGATTCTTAACTTTTATGATTTTCGGTGTCCTGGAACGGTCATGATTTTAAGGGTGAAAATTGTAATTCTCAAATTTGAGATTACGTGATATTTTGAGACCGGCTAAATTTTTGAAATTTTGATTTTTTTGAAAATTTGTCACTACCTAAATTTTCGCCCCTTCGACCTTCGCCCACGTGAAATTTGAAGTCTACCTAAATTTTTGAAATTTTGATTTTTTTGAAAATTTTGAAAAAACCCGCAAAAGTGTGACATCCGGCGCAAGCGAAGCGAAGCAAAGCGAAGCGAAGCGTCGCGCTGGATGTCACACTATATACTACTTTCACAACGAGAGTATATTTGGTGCAAAAAAGCCTTTAATCCTACTGGTTATCCATGGACTGCAAGACTGAGAATGCTGCCAAAAGAAATGACATCAACATATATAACTAGTATTATGCAAACATGTACAGTATATACAGACTCGCGAATAGCAAATTATTGATACTGCAGTTGCCACCTACATTTGATAAAACAGCTTTTGAGGCTTTCTATTCATAGTAATCAATTGGAGAAAAATGATGGAAGGAGATACAAAAAACATGAAAAACATCAGATTTTTTGTTTGAAAATATTGCTGAATGTTTTAGAAACTTATGAGTGGCTTCCTGACGCTATCGATGATTTGAGAAACACAGAACATAGATCTAAAACAATTGGAGAATTTTCCTTAATCCTAGATGAAATGGATATTCCACTTGGAGATAATGCATTCACGAAAATAAGTCTTTAAAAATTGAATAACTGAAATTGTTTCTCCTCAAGCTTTTTTTGGTTTAGCCATGATACTCCAGGAGTCATCAACAAGTACTCGTGTGTGAAAATTCTTATTTTTGATTCGCAGGTTGAGTCACTGAAGAATAACTCTGATGCCTCACGAGTTAGACGTTGTAGTATTCAAGAATCTGTGGCGAGAGCAAATACAACTTTCAATGAGCTTCAACAAGAAATAGATGGTAAGTTGCATATTGGATAGTCATTTTTCCATGATGCCTCAAGACCTGCACACATTCATGTTTTTGAGAAGTTTTTGAATAGTATGAACCGGGAAATTTTCGCGAATTTTTAGAAATTCGTTCATTTCACGAAATTTTTTCATTGCCATTTAATATCCACTTTGTGTAGGACCATGCATTTAAACCACAACATTATTTATTGACAAGCACTAACTCTGTCATACCATGAACAGTTTGAACACATTTAACAAAACCCTGCGAATTAAATAACAAACATTTTAGATCGTATACTACATATAGATAGCACATCATATATGCGTGTGGCTTGCCGTGTGATGTACTTCTTCCGATAATTTTGGTTGATTGCAGGGTTTTTTCTGCTTCCGCAAAGCCTGAAGCATCCAATTTGTATGTTTTGTCTCCAGCTCAGCGAGTCTCATATTATTATTGTAAATCATGTATCTACTTAAGTTTTGTAAGTGATATTTTCGATTTGTTACGATTTTCGTAGTATTACTGAGTGTGTTATCATCCTAGCGGCCTATCGGATTCGTCACAATACAAACTCGGAAATACTTTTGACGATTCGGGAATTTTATCGACACTAGAATAACCGGGTTAACATGGTTTAAAATTTACTTTACTTAGAAATATCTCTACGCTTCAGAAAAGTCTGACTAGATCAGCACCGTCCAAGCCCCAGTACGGGGGAGTAGTAACGTCAAGTTATCATTTTTTCTCATATGTTGTTTACCTTAGTCATCATTAGTCTATCTATCGTTGTTCTATATGTTCTGCGCATGTGTTAAGAACGCATTAAATCATCTGCGAACGAAGTGGTGTTGTTGCATTTCTCGGACACCCTAGGATTCCCGGGAAATTGAAATCACCTATTCTCTTTCCTCCAGTGAAACCTAACCCCCATATTGGCAAGTGGAGCAGGATATTGAAAATTGAAAGCGTAGTCATAAATCTTGAATCCACAGTTCACGAAATCATTCTCTGTTTGAAAACATTTTGTCATGATTACTTCATTGAACAGATTTCAATAATAGATTTCATCGCTTAAGTATATCCAAACATTGATTTCGAATTTCGGTGTGAGTTCAAAGCTAGCTCAAAAGTTGCTAGATATCCAAAGCATGCGGTCCGGAGGTGTTTTTCTTTGCTAAAAGAATAAGGGTGCAAAATTGAAGTTTCTTTGCAGGTGCCGTCAATGAAACAGAAGCTCTTCCGAAGGATGCACGAAACTCAGAAAAGGATTTTTTGAAAAACGCGACGGCGATTGTGAAGAGCATGAGTGAATTCAATGGGACAGTCAATTCATCGGAAAAAACTTTGTCGGAAATTCAAAGGTAAATTGTACTCGCATTTTCAATTCTATATGATGAACCTTTTGAATAATGCTTGCATTTTAAACCTTTCTGAAAATACTTAATCTCGGTGTCTTAAGTGGATTATTTTTTAATTTTAAATGGCTGAGGGTAAATGACATTTCTGAACATGTTTCGGGTATGAATTGTACCTCTTCATATCATCGATTATTGTCCATTCTTAATCTTAGCAGCACTATTTCACAGAGTGATTTAGAGCACATTGAGATCTCAGAGCGAGCGAAATTCAGCCTTCTCCTGAATTTCAGATATTGCTCAGAATTATAAGAAAATCACAGCACACCATCTTTGACGTGTAAGCTTTTCAATGAGATGTTTATTACCTGCAACTCATTCATTTTCGTTCCAAGATCTATTTTTTCTCAATTTCTATTAATTTTTTAAAACTTTGGCCTCTTAATAATTGCTTATTTTGTAATTAAATGGTTACATGTACTGAGAACTGAGCTCCAAAAGGTATTGATAAGATTGATATGCACCTGAAATACAACTCAAATAGTATGCAGGCCTGGATGAAAGGTAGTAGATTTTCTGTCAAAATTAACTGTTCCAATTTAGTTGTAAAATGATGCTCTACATATCTAAGTGCTTTCATAATGAGACAATAAAGACAAAACATTTTCAAATGAATATGCGAAAATACAAAATTGCTACTTAAAGAAGACTATACTTACAACACTATATTGAAATATTTCGCAAGTAGTATCTGCACATCATTCATATTTCCAACACACTGCTCGGTTTCTACGGTATTACATGATCATGATAGATTCATAGATATGTATGAAATACTATGCTCATATTGAAAATCGATGAGTTTTTGACTTTCGAGAAAATACTTTTCAAAATGGGTCTTAAATGTTTTCGGGGAAATGTCATTAAAGCATTCGTCAGATGGCTTAGTTTTCTGTTCTCCAGTATAGACTAGGTTTATAGTCAACCTATTGCAGTCTCTTGGAAAGCAAATGAGAACTAAAGACGGCCTTGTGAACTCGTTGTGAACCTTTTGCATTGTATGAACCTTTTGCAAATAATAGAAACATGAAGAAAGGACGAGCATCAATAACTTTTATTATGCAAGCACATTAAAAAATGTATTGGTGTTCGTCAATCTTTTCCTATCAAAATATATTTGCACCAAATGGCGGAAAAAGATATCAAAAGAATTATGAAGGTTCACGACAGATCATTGAGGTAAGTGATTGGCAAACTCCACACCAAAGTATGAACCGGCCGGTATGAACATAGCTGGGTGTCAGCCATATTACTCCAGAGGGATGCTGAGACAAAAATGTCCAAAATAAACAGGTGACTGGATGATAATATTCATCATGGCCGGCCACAAAGCGTCCATGTATGCTTATCACTGTATTTGAATGGAAATCACTATGTTTCAGGCTTGCCGTGGGAATTGATTTTGAATTCCCATTCCCATCCCATTCCCACGGGATTTTTGATGGGAATCCCATGGGATTTCCCATCAGAATTCCCATGGCTCATTACTCTTCCTATATACGGTTTATGGTTCTCTTCTTTCGGACTACAAGTCGATTAACGGATTTTCGTAATTGAACTGATGAGATTAAGCGCTTTTAGTTGACCTATCTTTTGGATGAAAAAGTATTGGCATATCAATCTATCTTATTTTGTAATTTCCAAAAGTTGCAAGTTTTTACTAATTATCAAAAATATCTATCATTTTGTTTCAGGGATTAGTCAATCAATAAAGACGACTTCATCGAAATAGTCTTCGATTACATATAGGCCTATACATACACATATTCGCATGTCTATTCACTCTGATTCACTTCATGCGGTGCCGTACTTGTGATGAACATGGCAAACTTCTAGCTCATCGCAATATCATATTCAAGTTTACAATACAAGTACAGTGCCTGTATACAAGCAATGAAGTCAATACTTCGCCTACGCATATTTCTATGACTTATCAACAGAAAACAACTACTGATTTATGAATATGTGATAATACGCTCGCTCGCATCCCATGTATTTAGGTACGGTGTAATTCCAATTCTATCTAACTTTGATGATAAAGCCACAAATGCAAAAAGACAAATTTATATTCGAGAAACAAGCGTTCATTGAAAATTTTTCCAAGGATTGACAAACGTTGCTGCTAAAAAGGCATCAAACATTAAAAAATATCAATGGATTGATGAAAGCTACATATTATAAAAACTCTCCAATGTAGGCCCTATTATGTATAAAGGTCTACGAATGACAGTACTACAATCTAAGAATAGCAGATCTTCAATAAATTATCAATGGACGAACAACCGTTACTTTGAGACCCGCGTGATGCCGAATAAAGACCATCGATGGATTAACAAGCGTCACTTTTGAAAACCAGCAAATACTCAAAAAAATGCGGCAAAAGCAAATACTCAAGAAAATATCAATGGATTAACAAACAAAATGCGGGTATAAAAACAATCATGAGAATAGCAGATACTGAAGTAAAATATCAATGGATTAACAAACGCAAAACGCTACCATGCGGCAATGAAGGCTATCAAGAGAATAGCTGATGCTCTAGAAAAATATCAATGGACTAACAAACGTTTCTACGGGTATGAAAATCTAGAGAATAGCCGATGCACTAGAAAAATGTCAATAGATTAACAAACGTTGTTATGAAATATATCAAATGAATAACAAATGTTCATGCAAACCTAGGAACTGAATTATAATACAGTCTCTAACTTACAAGCATATTTTGTGTAAATCATAGCGCTGAGCTTGTCAGGCTTGAGCCTTTTTCGAAGCTTTGATAAGAGAATCCCCGCCTCGCTGAATAGTCTTTCTACAGAAGCCGATGACACTGGGGTGGAAAAATGAATTTTTGCACACTTTGACAAAAGTCTCATTTGTGGTCCTTTCTCTTTCCAAAAATCCTTGGTCGGATGTCTGGAGGCCACACGAATGGTCTCAAAAAGCAACATTTCTGTTTCAAGTTGTTCATGAAGCGAAGTCTTCATGCGCTTTGGGCGTGGAGCAAACAATGTCTCAAACGGATCGCTGGATGTCGAGGGCTCACGTTCCTGGTTATCACTGACTTTGTCCGTGGGGATATCAGATATATGCATTGAATCAAGCATCTGATTCAAATAGTTCACAACACTCGATTTGAATCCTTGCATCTCCTGCTCCCATTCATTCATGAACACCTGCAATTCTCGGGTCTTTTTGCTGGAATATCTAAGAGTTTTCACCATATCCAAAACCGTGTTGCAGACATCAATGCCTGACAAATAGCAACCCGCTTTTGCAAATGATGAACCACAATATGGCCACAGCTTCTTTCTCATCTGGTTTCGTAGAAGGCAGCAAGTCTCCCGAGCGATGGCAGGCACTTCTTCACTAATCTGCATTTGGAACAAGTGAATATCCAAAGTAAGATAGTTCAGGTAAGATAGATGAGAAGTTGGCTCATCAACTTCAACTCTGTCAAAGAAGCACTTGACGGCTTCCATAATATCCAACAGAGATTTCAGTGAAGGTAAAGGTGGCAAATTGTCAGATGCATGACAGTCTTCTTCTGACAGAAATACAGTGTAGTTGTCCACCGCAGATCGAAGTCGGGAATGTTGAAAGCGCCATGGGCGAGTCGTGCTTTTATCAGGAATAGCACGCTTCAGTCGCTTCGCATTTTGGTCGCGTACATCATAGAAAGATTCCACAGAAGTCAGATTAGACAGCATGCCACTTAGTAATTCTGGTGGAGACTTCTCGAAAACGTCTTTGACACAAGTCGACAAGGCATGTTCGGTACAACCAATTCTACCACCCCAGTTCAGCGTCGTTGGATAACGGCCGTCGAACGCTGCGACCATTTTCGGTTCGTTGTCACTAACTATAAAGATGAGTTGAGAGAGCTCACCCTGTTTTTCATCATCCGGTGACTCAATGCATTCTTCGAGAATTTTGAAAGTGAACGAAGCGTCGTGTGGTACATCATCCAAATCACAAATCTTAAGTGGATAACTGAACTAACGCCAATCTTTATCGAGTCCACAAGCAACAATAGCAAAATAAGAAAGTCGATGTTCATGTCTTCCAGACCAAAAATCAATCATGCATGATACACCAGCATCCGGATCGCTGAGACTGTTTCTAAAATGATGTTGCAACTTTGCATGAGATTGCTCTCCCTCAGTCATTAACCCCGATGAAATGTAAGTTCGTCCGATGGAATAGTCATTGATCTTGTTGTTTCTGTGCGTTACCGAAGAAGCGAAGTTTGCGCAAGAAGATGCAATTTGAGCCATGGCGTTGATGGGCACAGTCGGATGGGCACAAACAAGCTTCACTACATGCTGCTGCAATTGTTCTTTTGCTTCTTTCGGAAGAGGAGGCTTGCTTGTTGATGGAGCACACTGAAAACTTCGGTGAATGGTGAGTTGATCGCACGTCGCCGGTGCGCAGTTTTTCTCGAGATGGCGTTTTATTGCACTGACCCCACTCTGGTTGACCCACTGTCCTCTTGTCTTCTTAAACCAAAGAAACAATTTCTTACAGGCATCACAATAAAGGAAAGGGGCCAACAATGGTTTCTTGTCGTCTCCTGAGCTCTCGGCAACCGATGATATGTCCACTTGCACGGCCTTTATCCTCGAATCAAGATTGGCACTACCACTGGTTAATGACTTCGGTGGCGGAACAAAAGATACACGAGCAGCAGAAATGTGCTGCTGCAGAGTTTTTTTTGTCTACTTCGAAGAACTTGTTCGAAGACATCGCAGCGACGACCTGCCTCAGAGTGGGAACTGAAGTTGCAGACGATTATAATTACATCATATGGCTCGGTTCCTCTTCGGTCTGCAGCCTAATGAATCATCGCCAAGCGTCAATCAGGGGAAAAGAAAGTTTTGCGAGCTCACATTCCCTCACTTGAATCATGGATTCCTTTATAGTAGTGGCCGGGATGGGAAACTGTGAAATTTCCCTCATCGCGGCTATACGGAAGAAGGGTCACTTTTGGAGAAGCAGATTTTCCCTCAAACCTGTGCGTTATCGCGAAACAGAGAGAACCTCTGACCAAGTGATGAACATTGAAACCTACAGCCTGTTGGTCAGTGGCCAAATCAAAGGGAGGAACAAGCAAAATAAATAAACAATGTTCCCGTTCTACAACACATTACGGTTGAAAGCTTTAACTTCATTAGGAAAAGTCGATAAGATATACGTTTACATGCCTTCCTTTCCTTAGTCACATTTTATACTTCGCGTATGTGAAGGCTTGACGACATCTAACGTGTGCTCAGCTCCGAATTGCAATTTTTTTATAAAAGTGTTCTGCGACATCAGTCTCCTGAAGTATCTCTTCAACTTCATAAACTTCGAAAGATTTTTGATGAATTGTACGGAAGAGTACGTCATCAAGATGACGGATTCACGCGGGATAAAGCAAAGAATGCTTTTTTGTGCTTCAAACGTTTTAGAAACGACGACTTCATTATTGAACGCGAGTATTCTAACAATTCAAGAAAACAGCAACAAGGTAATATTCGAACAAGGCGAAATGAGTTCGCTGGTTATAAATATTTAGGTTACATAAACTTAATTTTGTGAAGCTTGTCACAATTTACCTACCGCATAAAATGTTTTTTAAAAAAATTTCTAGACATGAATTAAATATATTTTTGCACATAGGCCTACAACAAAAGTAATGCAATGAATATGAGGATGTGTCTGTGTCTGTGGCATCTTCCGAAGCTCGAAGAGGTGCATTTAAGTTGGAATTATTGGAGGCATCTGTCATGTTGCGACAATAAAACTTTCTTCTGAACTTCCCTTATTTGTTCTATCCGGCTTTTGTTTTTGAAGGTATTTGTTGTGATAAATGTGCTCTTGCTTCGATCACATTATCATGGAAGCGTAATTGATGATTTATGTCACAGTTCAAAGTAATACTAATGCGTGACATTTTGTATTGTTTTTCTATATGATATTATGCTTGCTTCGTAGTCTAAATATAAAGAAAAACCGCTTCTCTGATAAACTGTTATAGCAGTGATGCAAATGTAATCACTTGGATGTATGAATACGGATTTTAGGAACTGCTATGGTAGGAAACAGAAGAAGAATAGAAAATGGTTTTGTCGAATTATTTTATGTCTAATTTATTTTTTAAAGCATCTTCATTTACATTGGTGCATTCCGTAGGATTATTTTAGCTTGTGTATTGTTCACACTGGGTGGTGGGATAGCTCAGTTGGCTAACGGCCGCGCTGTCCTATCACTAGCTTCTAGCATGGCTTCGTGCCTTGGGTTGGGCAGGGATGAGTAAAAAATGCGCGAGACCAAAGTTGAGATAAGCTGACCAATTAATTACTGAATGTCCCTTTTAGATATTATCAAGATAATTTTGCTTATACTGGAAGATGCTGTAACTTAGCTACAACAAGTAATGAAGTTTAAATCTCAATTATAGACAAAATCATGTACCGCAACTTTGAAGCTATGCAGTTTAGTTTAAGTCTATAGGCTGTAGCAGGCTTTTGCCTGCTAAAACAGATCTTTTTTGTATAAACATACAGACTCATCCTTCCATAGAAAGTCTACACATTGGTTACTTTTATAAGTAGCAGTCATTCTAGTCTTATATTTTTGTGCGAATTTAGATCAGCTCTTTTGTTACGTTCTTAAACCTTGCAAGATAATGCTTTCATTTTCTAAGTTTCCATCTTTACTTTTCTCTTTTCATCTACCTATTGCGTATCTTATCATTTTGCTTTTATGCTTAGACTACAACTGCCTGTGAATACGCCCAAACTTTCATGAAAAAGTTATTGACTGGAGCGCTTATAACATGCAATTTTTCAGAATCAAATTCAGACGGCCTATGCATATACTGACAGTTTTACATGGATTTTTATGTAACTGAGTTAACTGAGTTTTAGCGAATTATTTTACTGAGTTATAACCGAGATTTTTTTGAAAACTCAGTATACCGAGTTTAACTTAACTTGGTTAATTTCTGGTAAACTTGGTTAACCTAGTTTTAACTGAGTTTCTTGAAAAGTCAGTTGACAACACTGATAATAGATAACTTTGTATGACATATCAATTGTCAATTCCGTTGTGTTGGATTCACTTTTTCAATTCACTAAGCGATTTCTTTTATGATTCTGATTGTTTTCATTTTTATCGATAGCCAAGGATAAAAGAATGTATTGCTATTATAATTTGAAATTGATCCTGCAAAATTTAGACACGTTTATCCTCTTGAGATGAAAGGTCCATTTAATGCTAATAAACTATTAGCTATGAATTTTTAGTTATTATATTCGTGGTATTGATAATATAAAGGTAGTGATGCGAACAATGTGCTTGTTCTCTCAAGGCAGACAGTGCACATGATTACAAAAAAAGGCGATTAGGTACTTATGCATGTCAAATATCAACTGCGTGCTACCATCCACACCTTTAGCGAGCGAGCGGTAGTGACCCTTCTTCCGTATTTCCCTAATTTCAAGTTTCCCATCCCGGCCACTACTATTAAGGAATCCATGCTTGAATTGTCAAAAGTTGCGTAAGTGAAATTGATCATGCAGCGCACGGGGCGAGAGAATCGGTCGGTCACTGACATGGATACTGATTCTCCTCCCGTCGGTTGACGATGCGGATTGACAGACAGCCTCAACAGATAATTACATAATCCAGGTTCTCTCCCTCTCATTCAAGACAGATTATTAGTCTTCTTATTAGATTGATAAGCCAAGAAAAGAATTGTTATGATGATGGTTACCGACCCGTGTTTCGTCACCCTGACAGAATCATGCTTTTTTCAGACAAGGACAGCCTGCTTACTGTAGACACACCTGTACAATGTACATGTATAAATGTTGTATTTTTACTTCAATCTGTGTGTCATTCATGAGCGGCTTCGCCTAGTCATCCAGTAAGATGAGTGCAACCACAGCCTGCATTCTCGCTTTCTCACAACCTTTGCAAACCAAAAAAGAGTTGAAACTTTCAAATAAGATTTAAATTTATCTTATTTTGGTGATCAAAATTTTCATTTAATTCCCATGGGATTCCCATGACCTGAAGCAAGATTCCCATGGGAATTCCCATTCCCACGGCAAGCCTGCTATATTTTAAATATTTTTACGTGATTTCCATTAAAATGCAGTGATAAGCATACATCGACGCTTTGTGGGTTCCCATGATGAATATAATGATTCAAGCCATCCATTTCCTGAAAATGACTGGAGCTTCACTGGCAAACTCCGTTTCTGTAGCTACCTTTTCGCCCAGGAGACGGTCTATGTTGACAAAACGCATCGGACGATAAAGCCCTGTCTTAAACTTTGCGATAGAGCATTTTTTCTGAATCTCCAATTTATTCATTATGAATGACCGCCTCTGCTGGCAAATGTACCTGTTAGTTGAAAAGGATAACATGTCATTCTTTAGCACAAACAGCAAGTGGAGGAAGATCATCCGTTTGACTTCGTGATGGGATTTGTCAAGTGGTCTCTTATTCCAAGTAATCCACAACGAATTGCACTAATCTGCCACAAATTCTCTAAATTGCAATCGTTTTAAAAGTGGGTTTATCTTTTAGAGAGATAAATTACTTATTAACATCTTTTAAAAAAATTATCAAAAGTCTAAAGAAATCTAGTTGGTGGATCACCTTGAATTTTCCAGTTGAAGTCACTCACCAGTCTTTTCGAAATATAGGGAATGGCATTGGACCTCAGTAAACGCGTTTACTCGAACGAATTGTAGAAACATTTACTGACAGCCAAACAAAATGAATGCGTTGCAACTTTCCTCATCGCCTGACTTCCACATTGGTGTCATCAATGCCAGCGGTGTTTTCAATCACTAGTTTGAAAACTCTTGCAGCCATCTGTGGTTTAAACTTATGTAGTTTTGTACACGTGCAACTACAAATTTGCGAATTTTACAATCAACGATTACTTTTCTACAGTTACCGTCTTATAAAAATGCATGGATGTTCAAACCGTTAGATCAAAACACGTATACGCACCCTTATTTCGTTTTATCTAAGCCACCTGCAAAGTGCAAATTGATAGTTTTGTGTAAATTAGGTCACAAATATACATGTCGTTCTTCAAAAAGCGAATCATTTTTTACAAATACTTACTTATTGATAAGAAATTCCCATACTAGAAGTAACACACTTTTGAAGTTGCATATAATTCAAAACAATGCAACTGTGCCCTCTTGTCCAAATGCCGAAACGACTAGCTGTCAATTGAAGATCTGGATTTTTTTATTTTCCTGCAGTTGACATATTTTGGTTGATTGAGCACTTCGTGACATAGTGGTTGTTGACTTTCAGTATTCGAGACGGTGTGAGGAAAGACCTGGAAGATTATCTTAAAAACTTGAGTTTTCCAGTTATGAACAATACTGTTGAAATGAATGACTTGAAAATGCGATTGGATGATATTCAAAACATCAGCAATGCTAATAGCAATCGAACGGGAGAGATGAATAAAGAAATTGATCAATTGCAAGACCAGTTGACTTCAAAGAAGGTAAAGCTTTTTCATTATAATTAATGTTTCAGTAATTTCTTTCTATTCCTCTCATAAACTTGTTAAAAAGATATCAGAGGACACGAAAATTAGTTCAATTGAGAAAATTTCCCTTGAATAAGGTACGAAACATAAACATTAATTCTGATCAACACGAGGCACGAAGGCTGGCGCCGAGCTCGTGCCTAATTTTTCTCTTGACGTAATAGAGTTTCTACATACTGATGTCAGTAGTATAATTCCAACATTTACATTATCAGTTCAAAAGAAAAAAAATACCAGCTTCAATAATTCGATCATGTAAATTCGATTCTTAAATGAGGAGGAAACAATACATCAATATATGTATAAAATGCTGGCAGCTTTCAGAAGAATTTAAAGCGATCTAGACAGTTTAAATGTTATCACATATCTATGAAAGGTGTCAGTGATGTACATGCCCTATATGTTGTTTATAATATGCTTCATACTACTTAAAGCATACATAATGATTCATACCTTATTTTTCTGTACGGAAATCGTCTAAAAACTATTTGATAAAGCTATCCCAGGAAAGCTTGGGAATATAATTTCATTAAAGAAACGCTTTGCAACATCTGAAAACTACGTTTCTGTTACAAGTCTAGCCGGAAAGTCAATAGTGTGTGACAGGTTGTGTAGGTAGGCGTACTTCAATACTGTTGGAGACTATTAATTTCCCGTCTAAAATTTTGATTGAGGTAGAGATTTTGCATGTCGCTGAGAACGTTTCTATTAATGAAAATTTATTTGGAAATATTTGATGGGACAATTTAATAGCAAACCCGGGTTTGGGGACCATTTTTTGCAGGAACACTGGAACAGTCTTGAATACTGTACCATTTGCTTTTGGATGTTGAGTATGTTGAGTTTTCATTTCAGGACACGATGGATTTACTACGAAAAAATTTGACATCTCTGAAGTCTAAGAAAGATGAAATTGATCAGATGAACAAGAAAACAATGGAAATATTGCGGAAAAATGTAACCATCAATGTAAGTCTTAACTAAAGTGGCCCTCTTTGATCAGGAGCATTTTTGATGAGTTCATTCCATCGCGGTTTGTTTAGCTGAAAAAGTGAAATGTCAAAATAATACTGTTGCAGCCCTATATTTTCAGAAAAACAAGATAGAAGGCACAAAGAATAGTCATATCTTGGACAATTTTTTCAGAATAGATTTTATTTCCCCTTGATTGAAAGCATTCAGACATTCGCGATTTTTATGGCGTTCAACAAAAGCTTTGAACTTTGACGCACAAATAATGTTCTTCGAAAAGAAGTAAAGTTGATTGAAATTCTTTCCAGTTTAAAATTTCTTTAATGAAAATTCGCAGAATTTACGCATCATAATCATCGACACTAATGGCACCGCATCACTCAATTAATGATTTCATAGTTCTTTTCCGTCAAACTTTAATTTAAAACAACCAACTTATGGCAATCAAGTGCTGGTTTGCTTTATATTCCTCGCTGATAAATTTTCAAATGGTGATAAGTTGCTAGAGGCATATAGCAGGCGAGGAAGCAGCAACAAAAAGACTGATATTGCAGTAGCTATTCGACCTTTTGTCTGGAAAAGGCATGAACTTAGACATAGTACAAAGTGATAATTATGCTTTATAGAATTTATGGTAGGCATAATCAAAGTGACTACTGTTCGAAAAATTGCTTTCCTTTCAGGGCACAAGTTTGTGGATAACCAAAATGAAAGAAAAACTAATGTCTTTCGAAAATACCTCAGACATAGACTTTGACATGTCAGATGCTACAGCTGTTTTAAAACAACTCAATCAGAATGCAAGTAGTCTGAAGGAAGTTCTTAAGAGCAACGCAAATGAGTCCAGAGCAGCTATGGCCTACCAGGACATCATAATAGCAGTTCAATCAGCTAACGAATCTTCTCAGAATTTGACTGAACACGCAAAGAATATATTTGACACTGTCAATAAAAAGAACTTGTCAGCCGAAGCACAGGCAGTAAAACGTGACAGTGAGGCAACAAGAACGACCCTTGAAGAGTTCAATAAACAGATTGAAGAGAAGAAAATGAAATATGATGGGTTTGTTAGAAAGGAAGCAGAATTAAAACGCAAAGGAGATGATTTATCTACGAGAATCAAAGAATTGAAAAAATCAATCAACAGTGAGTACAGCTTTATCTTCAGTTCTAGTACATGTACTCATGTTAGGGCTGTGCACAGTGCACTGGTTCAACGATTCTTTCTGGTTATACAATTCTCGGACTACTGGTGAGCAATGAATGTGTGAATATCGAAGAATTTGATGTGTTATCTATGTTGTTGTTAATTAATGATAATAATAAGCATTTATTTGTAGATAAACAGCCACGGCTGATCATAATACATACAAAGGGATAAAAAAGCATATAAAAGGCATTAAGTCACAGCTACGAAAAACGCGATACACAAGATGGAAGGAAGGAGTTCTTATATCAATCAGTTTTACAAAATATAATGCTGGATGAATTTCTGAGTTTTGATATCGTCTCATTCGAGCGCTGTGGCATCCTTTCTCTCAGGATCGTCGGCAATCTTTGAAATTGTCTTTGACATATGATGAAACGTCTGGTGCTCAGTTTTTCTAGCCCATGTTTCATCAAAAGGCCTTCATAATTATAATCGTGGCACTCGACTGGAATGTGCTCTATCATGCAGATGACTCTTCCAAGAATCTTCGTTTGACGAATTGGATTGATTATTTCCCCATCAACTTCTATCTGATTCTAGTTTAGCTATTTCCTTCTTTTAAAGCTTATTCTCATTTCATTTGTCTTTTTTAGATTTAAACTCATATTGTGTTCTTTTGCCCAATCAGCAACTTCATTCGCTCTCTGAGCAAGTAATGACTGGTTAATGCTATCGAAAGATTCGTAGATAGTGCAGTCGTCAATATACGTCATGTTTGCTGTTAGGTCATTAATCATGAGCACAAATGCAAGTGGTCCAAATTTAGTTCCTTGAGGTATTCCAGCTGTTATCGACATCCATTGAGAGTAATTATTATGGTTCTTCACGCGCTGCATACGCTGATGTAGAAAACCAAATACCCATTTACACCGCCACACAGGAACATTCATGTCAAGTAGCTTGCGAACAAGAATGTTGTGGTCAATTCGATAGAACTCTACTTATGTAGCCATGGTCTGCATTTCTCAATAGATCATTCATCATAGTAAGCATGGCATGTGTAGTTGAGCCGCCCTTTACACGGTCAAATTGATTGGGATCTAATTTGTCACGCACGTAATGCAACATATTTTTCACCACTATTGTTCCTGTAACAACCTTACTGACGACACAAGTAAGAATTATTGGTCTGAAATCGGATTCTAATGTTTTTGGCTTTCCAGTTTTACTGAGCACAGTGATGTCAGAATTTCTCCACATTGCAGGCCATACACCTTCTCTGATTGAAGAGCAAGCAATTGACGTAATAGGCTAATTAACGTATAATTCATGCTTTCTTATATCTTCATCGCAAGGTTGGGATAAAACTTGTAACAAAACATAAAACCCAAGCCCAAGTTTCAATAAATGAATAGAATCAAATAAACGAAAGGCATTCTCTCTATTTTGTGGTGATATCAAGATTCTTCTACAGGTTTTTGCGTTTAATAGAGGCAGTTGTGCATTACAGTGGCATAATGCGTAACTTAACGGCTTTAGTCACAAATTAATGAAATCGGTTCATTTGTTAACGACAAATACTGTTAAACACTCCGTCAATTTCAAATTTAACGACTTATTCACTGAACAGTAGCATTTGTCAGTTATAACGGCGGTTCATCTAAATACTACGTCATTTTGCAAAACTCAATATATCCAAGACAGTTTTTATTCAATTTATGCATGTCATTATGTCACATCATTATGCATGGTCATCACTTATGTCCTGCATCTGAATGCATGCGGTGAAGATGCGTCTTGTTCGCCGATGGGCAGCCCTACAAGTAGCTGGAGTGATTTCCACTAAATTTTGCTCAGCAAGCCGAGTAGAAGTTGCCAGTTGCTCTTGATATGGCTGGCGAAGTAACTGTTCCCTCACCTCCTCCAACTGGTAATAATAATAATAATAATAATAATAATAAACGTTTTTATTTCATAATGAAAATCACATCGTTACAAGTCACAGGTTGCGAATAATTTCAAGTTACAGGTAAGTAGCATCAGTCACTAAAAATACACATGAGTTTACACCGAACACGATCGAGTAGGCAGCGCTTATGCAGAGTTTGAAAGACTTATACAGCTGGGGATGAAAGAAGCATGTCTACGTTTAGTCTTCATAAGTGGAACACAAAGTTTTCTAGAGAAAGGGAGCCGTGTGGGAAACATTTCATGGAGAAAATGGGAGGGATGTTCCATATGATGAAAAAACTTAAGTGCCTGATTCTGCCGGCGCAAGGATAGCAAAGGTAAACATTCGTCCTTGCATTCTTTTCCACAAATAATGCGATGACACTGCCGTTGAATCTTTTCGATTTTTTCGCAGTTCTGCTTACTAAGTCCTATGAAAATTGGATTACAAAATTCAAGGATACTAACAATGAATGCCTGATATAAAGTAATCAAGTCGCGTTTTGATAAAAACATTTTCAATCGCCTGAGTACAAAAATATTCATAGACGCTTTCTTACAAATATATGTCACATGTGCATCCCATGACATTGAGGGTTCATAAATAACACCAAGAATTTTTACAGATGGTTCTAAGGGATACGAACAGCTAATATAGACAGACTGTTTCCTGAAGGCAATAACTTTAGTTTTATCAGAATTCAAAAGTAACCCATTCCTAGTACACCACTCACTGATATGTACAATTTCATCATTGATTATATGGTCAACACCCGCAGTCTTGTCTTTGGATAATGGGAGAACAGTCATGACATCATCGGCATATTTAATGATCTTAGCAAATGAAGCGTGAGGTAACAATGAGCTGACGTGAAGGCAGAAAATATACGGGGACAACACGGAGCCTTGTGGGACGCCCGATGTAATCCTTTTAGTCGAGCTTACACAACCATTATCAAGGCGGACACATTGGGTACGATTCTGTAAAAAGTTTGCGCACCATGTGATGAAACGGGGTGGGAGATTTGACCGTTGGAGCGACTTGAGAAGGGATTCGTGGTGTAAAGAATCGAAGGCTTTCCTCATGTCAAACGACATAAGTAAAACAGCCGAATTATCGTCCGATTCTAGCTGCTCCGTGATGAATTCTTGCAAAAATACATGTGCATGAATAGTGGAGCAATTTGGTCGAAAGCCAAATTGAGATTGTCCATACGATTCCACCAAAACATCTTTAATGCTGCCTAGCACACATCGCTCGAGAATCTTAGAAAATGTCGGCAGAACAGAAATAGGTCTTAAGTCGAGGCGTAGGTTAAGCGATCCTGTTCTTCTTTTAGGCACAGGGGTTATGTTGGCATGCTTCCATCGCGCAGGTATGGTACATGATTCTATGGATAAGGCAATGAGGTGGGCAAGTGGGCCTGCAAGGCAGTCACTTGCACAACGCAATAATCTAGGCGGCAAATTATCACTACCTGTAGCTTTACAGTCTTTAAGGCATTCAAGGAAATGGCGGACTGTTTGGATTGAAACATCAGGTGACCAATCTGTAGAAGACTCAGGCAAAGAGCTCTCACGTATTTCCGATGAGATACAGTCCCAGTTTGGTGCGGCCGACCATGACTCAGAGAAAGCCTCGCTCATTGCATCAGCAGCATCTTCATACGAAGGGTAAGATCGAATCAGCGAACTCAACGACGAAGTTTTCCTGCTACTCAGATAGTTACTGGCGATTTTCCATAAACCTCCTTTCTTGTTTTTTGTTTGATAAGCCCATTTCCTTTTCGACTTCTCAATCTCCTCCTTGACTTTAGATTTGAAATGGTCATATAAACCATAATCACCTGCCCTGAAAGCTTGGTATCTCTTATTTATTAGATCCTTTATCACAGGAGAGATCCAGGGCTTGTCACGTTCACTGAAGGGAATTAGTGAAAAAGGAATGGAATTTAGCGAATCATAAATAACTGAGTAAAACCAGTCACACTTTTCATCAATAGAAAGGTCAGAACGGTAGAAAGTCTGCCAAGGATATGATTCTATTACATTGCAAAATTTCACAATATTGCTCGACCGAAAATCATAGACTTTCGTGAGAGTAGTATTCGAGGAAATTCCGTCCCTTGTCTGAATGTAAACAGATCTATGATCAGAATAACCAATTCCGGGACCAACTTGAGCATCATGATACAATGGAATGAGACACTTATCCATGAGAATTTGGTCAAGGATTGCAACTCCACGAGTAGGCTCGTTCACTGTTCCATCCAAATCAAATAGTTGCTGTAAGTTAGTAGATGGAAATCTATTCAAATCACCTGCAATGACAACTTTTGCTTCATTGGTATCTAAGAACAGTTCGATATTACTTGTCAAATAATTATGTAATTCATTATATTGAGATACCAGTAGATTGGGAGGAATGTAGATCGATATCAACAAAATTTTCTGATGTGAAAGATATAACCAGACATCCTCAACGGAAAATGAACAGGATGATTCAGTTTGAAAAACTTGGCACGAAATTGAGTTAATTACGTAGGTAATAACGCCTCCTCCTTTACGTCCGTCGCAGCGATCATTTCTGAAGGGTGAGTGAAATCCAGGTAACGAAATACAGTCACTCGGAATCAAAGGAGATAACCAAGACTCACATATGATAGCGATGTCAGGTTTCAAAATGGAAGTCATAACACACAATTCATCGAATTTAGGAAGTAAGAATTGAGCATTAATAAGGAGGAGTGAGGGCATTTTGCTGGGTAAAAACTTTAATGAAAATTCCTTTGGGATCTTGGAATCACTGAGTTCCTATAAATTATCACGTCCTCGCCATTTGCCCGCCGACTCTTGAGTTCAATACTCAGTTCTTTTCTAGATTGCTGTTGCAGAGGAGTGAGGTCCTGGTTTATATAAACTGACTTGAACATAAGAGAGTTTCGCAAAACATTAGATTTCTTGATCAATTTATACTTCCCATCAATGGATTTCACTTTCACCAGTAGAAGGCGCCGACCGCTCAAATTCGAGTTAGGTCTGCCGATTCTACGGGTTTCAAGCATTTCATCCTCAGCATTCAAATCCAATTCAGTGATTATTTCATCAATTTTCTCCATATCGTAAGAACATCGTTCATCAGGCGACCCGGTCGTAGTTTCGTCCAAGCCACTGATGATTAAATTCAATTCCCTTCTCCGACGCTGTTCACATTCCTGAATAATGGTCTCAGATAGATGGGCGGGAAAATTTCGAAACTCGGATTTTATATTACCATACGATTCTTCCAGGATTTCAACACGTTTGGTAAGAGTGCCAATTGCGTCTTTCAGATCCTTTATTTCAGATTTCAAGGCAGATATAACCTTAGATTCTGATGATTGAATTAGAGATCGTATGTCGTTTAGATTAAATGTGCAGTCATTTACAGAATCGGATTTTTGCTCTCGAGGCATGGCTGTAAGGAATATCAGAAAGAAAAGTTAGCCAATAGCCGGGACTCGAACCAGCACGTGAAATGCACCTCAGCCTTGGTGACCTATGCAACCACCAGGCCACCGCAACAGCTGCCGACAGCGATGATCACGATATCAATAATCCGGAATTTCGGAAATCACGTGCACGACGTAGATATTACGCAGCCAAGTTGTCACCGCGCCAACCAAGAGTGTGGAATATAACTCACGCAATGTCACTGATTCCAGGATAGATTGGCAAGAAATATTGAAGGATAGAGCATCAGAGATGAATTATTCCAAAAAATAAATCACACAGTAGTACTTCCAATGACTAGAGGAGTAAATTGATGTAAAAATTTCCGCAGAAAACGATATATGACCAACACAACGAAGCAAGAACCTGCATATGATACAGCACTACCGGAGCGACGTCAAGCCGTTGCAAGCAGTGACAAGTTGTATCCTAGGAAGGTGTCCTAGACCCGCCTTCCAACTGCTGAAACAATTTTCTGCTGCGTTTAGGAAAAGTGAATAGGGTGGTAGATAATGTAAATCAGCGCTGGCATATTGATCGCTGACGTCCGTGGCACGGCGATGACAGGGTGCATTGTCAAGGAGAAGGACAGCCTCTTCATTGGGAAGGAAGTGGCCGTTGATGAGGTCCGCCAAAAAATCGTTAAATGCATCCGCTGTCGTTCCTCCTTCACGGATAGTGTGATGTACTGAGCCTCGTTGGCTGGACACTCCCAGAATGAGGGTAAAATTTGGGCATTGTCTAGCTCCGACGATGCGCTGTGCGCGATGTCCTCTTGCAGATCGTCCGTCCATCAGTTAAAACCTGATTCATCAATGTAGATAATGTGAGGTCCAACCGTGCGCGCTCACAGCGCCGGCTATCCTTAAATACTGCATCATGTCGTAACGTTTTGACATTTCCGATCAACACTCACCTTATTACCATTCACTTTTGCAAGCGCCAGTAAAGCAATGGGCCTACGTCGTAATTAAGTACAAAAGGACGGAATGTTTTGTTTGTGCCGTTAGTCTCTATTGTTATGCCGTTAATCATTGCATATTGACGATATTCTATGCAAAATGACGTAATCAATTGAGGAATCGCCGTTATTTCCTGCAAAAACCTGTATAGGCCAAAACTTCTGTTGGGCCCATGAGAAGTGTGGTATTAGAGGGAAAAGATTTTTTATTGCAATAACTGTATTTAGTAGCCTAAGTACATGCATGAAATTAATTGAAGATCTTTGATTTAATTATGATTAAATTACACATTGCTCACAACAGAGTCATTGTCTTCATTTTATCATTCAGAAATATGAACAGACTGAATAATTATCATAGCTGTGTAGTGTGTGCATGGCTAAACACATTTAGAAATCGAAATTGGAATGAATTCATTTTTGAATAGCTGTTGGCCATCGCAGACAGTTTAGGGGTGCAAAGATAGCTGTGAAGATACGAAATGCATGAAATATATAACAATTCAACATGTACAAATGCAAGAAAATGCATGTAATCTTACAGAAAATAGGATGTAATATGCACGAACTTCCAATGCGCGGTATTGTCAAGCCCAAGATGAAATAGCTAATAATCACTTCATTTTTGAAATATTCTGTGAATTGAGTGGTATTTTGATAAAAAAATCAGAACTTCATGCTCTTATCATGTAGTTATCCTAAGATTCAAATCAAAATGTTAAGTTTTGTTACTTGATTTATGTATATGCAGCATTAACAGAAGACCCAAGTTTTGTATCACTTACCAAAGGTCGACCCAAAACTCAATGTCCAACCTTGTTCGTCGCAGCAAAAGAGGAGGGGAAAAGATTCCAGCATACAACAATTTCAGGACATTTTTCAATTCATTGGGTTAGTTGCTAATTCTGGGCATTTAATTTCTAAATAATGAAAATGAAATTTCATGAAAATCATGGCAAGATCACAAAATAACCGCTGTATTTCCTGGAATTGAGAAAAGATGAGGTTAGATTGTATCTTTCATTGACGAAAATGAAATAATTCAAATTCGTGATTAATCATCTTAGACCACGAAATCTTAGTTTAGTAGAATTCAGAATTTCGGAATCTCGTAATGAATTACTAATACCAGGATTGTATACCTTAAAACGACATGGTTAAGCATTATACGCCCGCAAATTATGATATGACAATTTGACTTTAAAAAAAGTCATTCAATTTAGATCCAGCAGCGTAACCAAGATGTCACCTCCAGTAACGTGCGTTCTCCTTTAGTTTTTTAATCTAATTTGCATTTAATTCGAAACATTGACACTCATGCACGTAATAAAAGACAGACCCTGCCTTCCAGATTTCAAAAACTCGATTAACTACAGTATGCGCAGAAATATCTATTCTGCGAAGAAATGTATTTTTCAGCTATGTGACTTTTTAACTTTTCGATGCATCGTTGCAAACAGGTATGACTTCCACCAGAGCTGGATGGGGCCGATATTTCACGGGCCAGCCCGGCAAATGTAGTATAGTGGCATGAAGTCCACTGCAGACCGGTCCGCGTCTTGCGTCATTAAGCTACGGCCAAAGCTAAGTCCAGTGTATTATAGGAAAGGGGACGAGTAGGCTTAGATACTTATTGAGTTAAAACATAGTTCATACAAAAATCAAGCTGTTAACATAGCCAAAACTGTTAGATGATGGAGGGTCATATACGGGCCAATTTACATGAGGTGAGTTAAATCGCCACAAATAACAAGAAAATCAGGATTAATATCAACTACATCGGATAGGTAAGTCAATAATGAGTTATTTGAGAAGGAATATAGAGGTAAAATATAAGCAGTTGATATCATTATGAATGATTTATCAGACAGGAATATTTTGCAGGTAACAGCAGTGGCAACGCTCTCGTCAAGATATTCCTCTTTCTCGGTCCGCTGTGAAGATCTTCTATCTTCTATCTTCACAGCGGACCCACATAGAGGAATATCTTTGCAATGCTGGCGAGTTTTGCAAATCTGATTACAGATCTGTGATTAGGAGCTTCAAATTAGTAGGAGAGGATGGATTTTGCTGAGAAATTCTTTGTATTGAAAAATGGTTCCGCTAACTTCACAATCAGCTTGCAGAAAAGTCCATGAAAACCGTAAAATCAATTTTTCTCGGCAAGTACTTATCCTCCCGTGAAATCGGACGGCAAACCGTGATCAGTGAAGCAATTCCATTCTCTTGGTATGTCTATTGCAGTGATTCTCTGCAAAAATTAGAATTTGAAATTTTAATGCCAGTAGGTGGTTCCGCGAACTTCACAGCGGACCCACATAGAGGAATATCTTTGCAATGCGGGCGAGGTTTGCAAATCTGATTACGGATTTGTGATTAGGAGCTTCAAATTAGTAGGAGAGGATGGATTTTGCTGAGAAATTCTTTGTATTAAAAAATGGTTCCGCTAACTTCACAATCAGCTTGCAGAAAAAGTGAAATTCAGATTTCCGGGTGAAATCTGCATTGTTTTGAAATATGAGACATATTCGTGATCAGCACAACAAAATTGATCGGGTAGTGACCAAAAGAAATTGATTTACTGCGTCAATCAGCGAGACTCAGCAACTGGTTCCGCTATCTTCACAGCGGAACCACTTTTATCTCCAAACTTGATTTTCTCAAAAATGACTGTGAATTTGTAAAATCTGAGCTCAGATTCGTAATCAGGAGACTGAAATTGACAAACTAGCAGCTGTTTCGAATAGAACTAAGCTATAATATAAATATGGTTCCGCTGGGTGGTTCCGTTAACTTCACACACGTTCTCGTCAAAAGTATTATAAATCACAGATTGGGGGTCATTTGAAACAAATAACAACACCACCACATGTCCACTGGACCGATCACAGCGATGTAATGTATATTCATCAAAGCAGAAAAATTAGTCATGCAGGTCAGACTTGGCCCATGACTCAGTAACGCATAAAATAGCAGGCTTACTATCAGGAGTATGCATACGTAGCAAATTTATTTTATTACCAAAGACTGAGCATTTATCAGATTCACGAAAGTGAGTCTTTAGAACAACGCTTTAAATCAGGACTGATAATCATAAGATCACCATTTGCTTCATCATATTGATGTTCAGATTTACCGTAAGCTTCTATCGTTTGTTTTGATGCATAATGTCAGTTTGATTTGCTAATAGGATGTTATAATATTTTGTCTTTCTGAACTGGTATATTATCTGTTTATATGATTCTGTCTCATTTCAGCCAATGAATTAACGGGTAGATTGAACAAAGTCAATGATTCTCATGTATTGAATCAAGATCGTCTGGAGAACGCTGCAAATAGGACTTTGAATAGTAAGAGCAGCATCAATGATTTACGTGAAAAATTGAAGAAAATCACCAATTCTGGTTCAAGAACGGGGAATATCCATCAGCAAAGTAAGTTAATGTATTTTCTATCCATCTTCCATTGGCAATCTGACTTAACATCGATCAATTTCATTTTGTGAATTTCTTTTTGCGGCATGGTGGACAATGATTATCCGCTGGTGGCGATTAATACGAGCATTCACATTGCGTGGAGAAATATCTATTGATTGATGTTAACTGTAATGGCGATTAAGCACTTCAAAATATGATATTTTGGCACAAAAGCTGTTTGAATACCAATCGGAAAATGTAGTAAATACTTGCAATTTGCTTCATTCAACACGAACTGTTTGATATGTGACAGAAATTCTTTTTATCATTATTCGATTAATTAGATAATTCTCTAATTTGTTTCAACTCATTGAAATCATTGAAATTCTTTTCTCTATTTGATAGCGATTTGCTGTTCAGTCATAGATCGAATTTAGGATTAAATAAAAGAAATGAATGATCTCTCCATGACAAAGAACGTAATTCCTATTCGAAATCCGCGTTTTGGGCCATTTTTTTCATTACTTGATGATAGCAGCACCGAGAACTCTCTATGAGACTTAAATATCGGATGTAGAGCTATAGGAGCCGCCCTTGCTCGGGCAGGGTCGATTAAGGCCGTTTTCTTAATTGTTTGTTTTCTGTACTGCAGCAAAACTGTCATGTGAAGGTTCCCACGCTGAGTGACAACAAAATTGTAGAATTCTAGCTAAATTGATTATTCTCATTCTCTAAGATAACACAGCCATTACAAACATAACATTGTTTTGTAAAAATTTGACTGGAAAACCACTGATTAAGTAGGTCAGGGCAGCGCAGTCTGATCCTTTCCAATTCTCCAAGTTTCTATATGTGGCTAATTCGAGTTATGACTTCGGATCAGGGATGCGTCGCGAAACCCTATCATCATTTCGGCCGGAGTGGGAATCCTATCAAGTAATGGGACTTCGGACTCATATCTAAAGCTATGCCTGATCGCCTGTTCTCGGGCGTTTTTAATCAGTGACCTCTAATCTCGATTTTAGACTGATGTTATCGACTGCATGTTTTTCAGAGCGAATAATGGAATGCTGTAGTGACATGTATATTTGATGTGAATCTATTCTGAATGCAGTTATGTTATGGAGAGTTTTTCTTCGTTTTTTTAAATTAAGCAATGATACCTGTTTCTTATTTACATTCCATATGCTAATATAATCAATATGCGTTAACTTATCATTGTAAATGATTAATAGCTGTAGACTAGACACAGGTTCTACTACAGCGACCTATAGTGGGTTACTAATTAAAAAGCTGCATGTAAAATCAGACTTTCATTGAGGCGAATGGCAGCATTGCAGATGGCTCGTCGTTTATTACCCGAATACGTGTGTTCGACATGCATAATTGAGGCTTTACACTTTTCTACTTCTAGTAGGAATGCACCGAATTTCAAATCCGAATGATTAGCGATCGACATAATAGACATGATTGCAAACCGAATAAATTAAACACAATTTTGCATCAACACAGTATAAAACAATGTCAAGTTAAGAGAACGTCAAGGAAAAGACCGAGGCCGGCTCCCACTCTGCAGGGAAGGGACAGGAGCTGGCTTATAGGAAATCTGTAATTTTGAAAGTCACTCGATGAGAATCCTAAAATGTCTGCATGCAGTGCATGTCAACATGAAGTTCCTCTTTCTCTTCTAGTTCGTGAGATAGAACTCAAACATTCCGGTATGAAGAATAAGATGAAATCAATGAGAGATGCAATCAACGAACTGAAAACTCGAATTAGTAAAGTGAAGCAAAACGTGGGGAGGCTCAGAGAGCTGATACAAATGACTCATGGTGAAGCTGCACAGAGTCCTGCTCCTGTACGATTTGCCGATGGATGTGTGCGCATGTTGCGAACCTACTTCTTACAACCAAGTCCTTCACTGAAATTTAGAATTTGGATGAGAAACAGCAACATGAACGCACCGAAGACTGATCAAGTTATAATGTACGGTAAAACTCCAGCCACTAAATTCTTCTGGGCCCTGGTGATGACACCTTCATATTCGATCAAACTTATTTGGATGTCAATGCATGGAAAAGAGCATTTTGAAGTCGAAAGCAAGGAGAAAATCAGCAAAGGTTGGGCGGAAGTGATAGTTGAAATGTGAGTGTAAGAATCTCAGTTTTCAGGATTTGTGATAAAAAATATTCCCGGGTAGTTGATATTTGAGTTATCGTCACTTTTCCATATTTAAAATTGGAGAGGGACTTTTTGATGTTTGTAACAATAAGTTATGTTTAGACTGGTAATTGAAATAAAGTCAATTACGGGTTTATATCAATTCAAATGTCGCTGCATTCATAGTTTAACCAGATCTTGATATCAGATGAAGAAGCAAAGAATTCACCTGAAAATAGGCAGGATGAATGATCTCAATAACAATGACAGCTATGAAATTTAGGGACAACTGAGCGGCTGTAGGTATCAAATAGAGTACATAGTGATGCAATCGTTTCGTGGTCAAAATGGTCCTTTTATATAATGGTTCTGAAATCCAATTTTCGTTAAAAATGTCCAAAGCAAAGCCAAAGCAATGCTGGAGAAAAAAGGTGGGAGCATCGGATACTTTGCTGCAGGAGTTAGTTTTGGAGGACAAAACCTCATTTCATAATCATTTGAGACTTACTCCTCTATCTATCGATTTTCATAGGTGATGCAATATTAACCAAATCTTGGTTTCTCTGATCTCGGTCTTTGCAGTGTTCATGCATAGCATCCTGCAGGCATGGATACCTATTGTACTCTTCTACAAAACTATGCGTTTTCTCCAGAGTCCACTTATCTATAGTTAACTTACTAAAGGAATAGATTGTGTTCTGTTCAACAAACTGATCTGAGGAATAACGAAAACTGATTGGATTTGACCTTGATGTCACGATCAAAATAATACAATAGTTTGGTGGTGGGAAGATTCTGCCCTATTCATTTTTTCAATTGTCTACAACTCCACCACTTAATTGCTTCAACCACAGACGAGTAGATCTGCGATTTTCGCATATTTGTTTTTTTAAAAGCATTGCATGAATAGAGCACTGGCCTGTTCTACAATACCGTTCCACTGAAATGAGCTACTGGACAGTCTTCGTAGAACCGGTGAATTTTGCGGTGACGCACGCGCTTGTCTTTAGTTCGAGTCAGCGCGAGTCACTGTGCGTGTCTACTGGACGCCAGTCACTGGCCTAGTGTAAAATAGGCTCTAATTTGAGCCGGAAGCTCAATAGCCGTTGACAGGTCGTGGATGTATGCTTACTTTCAGACTGTTGGAGGCTATTGAGATTCCGGCTAAGATTTTAACAGAAACATACTCGCAGGTCTTTGACGTTGCTGAGAACATTATTAGTTATGTTACTTAATAGCCTGAGACCTTCCCTGGGAAAGTTTCATCAAAACCATTTTATGCAATTTTTAAAGGGATAATTTTGACTTGACACAGTGGCATCGTTCTTTAACATTGGTAAATTAGTATAGAAGACATTCATGGAGGTTTAGAATGTTGAGATTTCTAATAGATCATTCTTAAATGAAAGCGTTCCATTCCTTCAAAGGCATACTTGACTTCATAGAATCTTGATTCTTAATGTCGGCTGCTTGAAGCCTATAGATGCATTTACTTTGCGAGTATTCCCTTGTAGTCTGTGACAGAAATTTTCAAAATCTAACCACTGTATTTTGCTTAACCCATTACAAGAGCTATGTAGGATTGAACAAGTTCTGAGAATCGAGCGTGATACCCATTTCGGAAGTTGTTTGATTTAATTGAGAGATGCCAACTAGCTGGTTTAGGCAATTATTTCGGATCAAAATAATTCAGGCTCGTGAGCAATTTAGGGGCTGACAGTAAATAATGCGTATTGGCGAGAAAATTTGATGAAAATTGATAATTTTGATAAATAAAAGGTCTGATAAAATAGTAGCTCCTCCTTGTCAAACAATTGGATTGTATGATAACAATACTCTGTTATAATCGAAATGCGCACTATTCTGGATTCCGCTAGAGTTGACAAATTACTCAAATGTATACATTGCCTCAAATAAGTCATTCAATTTTTAATATTAGTCTTGAATCCCTCAATACCTTTTTGGTAATTGTTTACTTTTTTTATTTCCAGAAACCAATTGAAATCAGCTCTAAAAATTTCTCGATTCAGTACAACTGATAAACAATCCAAAGGACAAACTGAAATTTACACCAAAAACACAGGTCAGACAAGTACAAAGGATATTCCACTAATAACGGGAGAGACGAAAATATCAATCGGCGGATTACCCGACGGAGAGCAGCTTCCAGACATTCTCAAATCGTCGAAGCCTTGGACTGGTTGCCTTTTCGCCATGCGCATCAACAATCGTGCCTTGGGTCCCTACGACGTTGAAAAGGTTTCGCCATCATGTGATATCAAGTCCAAGAGCCAAAATCCTTTCAATGGGCAATCAGAATGCAAGGTGTAAGTACTTTTGTCATTGTTTTTCTCAGCATTTGATGTAGCTAAGCAAGGTTGTTAATTATTAGGGAAGGCTCAAGCAACAAATGACTGATTTTCATGTGAACATGTGATTTGAAAATCGAGCTTTAGGATGCTTCATCTGTCGTCAGGAACTTTATCAAGAGAGTGACCAAGTGACATGACAAGGATAAAAACAAAGGGATTAATTGCCTTGCATGTCTGTGCTTTGAAGGAATTCACAGATGCAAGGGAAGCCGTCTCTCCGGATGAAAGTAGCAGTTGATACATTAAACTTCTACACATCTTTTACACTAACTAGATACTACTTATTAAATTGATAGTAGAATATACTAGAGCAAAAAATGTAGAGAAGAAAGTTACTTATGAAATCTCCATTGCTTTTTTATTATTATGCCTTCATATTGAAGTGTACAGTCGACTTCAACCATGTTGACGTACTACATTTGACATTTTGACATCTTCGAAATTGATAAGGAATCAAGTAAGCAAATTAACTACTCATTCTCAGTGACGTTAATTTTACACATTCATATCAGATGAAACTTAAAGATGATTTGTAGATCTTATGTATATGGATGAACCGTATCGTGCCCATGCACGTTAATAGAACACAAATGAATTTGACCTACTTGCACTTGTCAGAAGGTAACTCCGAGTATTCAGAAACTGAAAATTATCTTTTACAGTCATGTGAAGATATTTCTGATTGGTTTTGATGTCAAATTAAACTTTGAACATTAATGGGCTTAACAAAAATTTGCTATTTTACTTTATTTTTGTTTCATGTGTTTGCCGTTTGTTGACACCTTAAATTGTCGCATTTATTGTTTGCTAGGTGTTGTGAAAAGTAGGGGGTCACGTGTGTCATATGCAGAGTCATATATATTTAATAAAATAAACGACTTACAGTATATCATCGGTCTACTTTTTCAACTTCTAATTTAACTAAATTTACTCCCTTTTGCTAAAACTGAGACCTTTGTTCATGGTTTTCTAATTGTAATATCAGGTATGGATCCTTAATAACGGAACCCATTTACTTGATTTCATTTCCAACTTTTTCGATATTTCATTGTTCTTTAGTTGCAAACATATGAATACTTTAGAATAAAACTACACGTATTTTTTACACCATTTACAAATTTAGGTAATTGATATTTGTATATGTTTTTCAGGGATAAAAAACGGCTTAGTTTTGCATTTAACGATCGTTTTGATGGAAGCAAAAATGCTTCGGCATATGGTTCATTCGCTTTCTATGGAAATGGCTACTTCAAAGGAATGCAGTATATGGATGCAGAAAGGAAGCACCGTATGTATGGCAGAACTTTCAAATTTAAGCTTTGGCCACAGCCTTTCAAACGAATGGAACCATCTTTAGTGCTTCTATTTTTCGATCGCCCTGACAAGGTAAATTTTATCAGTTTCTTTTATCAATCCAGGCACAAACTCAAGGAGCTTCAAAATTGATGTGCAAGTCAAAATTTAGAATTAACTAATTTTGAAATTTCACCACAATGATAGCATTATCTAATAGTGGTGGGAGATCGCCCCATTTTCATGGATTTTGGAACGATATTTTTTATGCTGATCGACAAGCATATTCCAGGTGTCCATCGATTCAAGAGCATATTTAACAAAGACACAATATATCTTAGAAAATGAGCTACGGTACCATTGCATGCAAAAAAAATAAAACCTTTTATAGCCGCGCACAGCAGAAAAATGCTGAGAAACGAGTCAATATAAAGGGAGAGAAAATGTAATTGCAACCATAAGGCAAATTGTCATTAGAAAATAAATGTGCCCTTTAATATATATCGTGTGCTAAGCTAAAATTTCAAGTCATCAACTCAGTCAGCAGGAAAAAGTCTATTTCGGAATATGTGAAACCACATTCTACCTACTCTATGGGAAGCACAAAAATCATTTTCGTATGAAAATACAGAAACGAAACAGAGCTCTCTGAGGAACATTGGAACATCATAGAATATGACGGATTTCCTATCATGCAAAATTAAGAAAAATTGCAAGCCATACTATTCCACAACCAGGTGCATGATCTTTGCCTTTGTGAGAAGCATACTATTTTGCAGTAGAGAATACTCAAAAGAGGCAACATGTTGAATAAGAGAAGCAAACTGATTTCAAGATGTAGACATCGCAGGAAGCATTTGCTAGCTCGGATCTGACTTATGACTTTTATTCTCTGTTCCATGATTGTGTGTTAGATGTGACTGACGAGTTTATTCACACCAATGCATGAAGCTCTGAGTATCGGATCAGGTTGCTTTTCTGTTACGCATAGTATAATTGATAGAGGTTCATTGTTACTCTGAACATGGAAAAAAATCAATATCCAAACTGGTATTAATCTATATCAAAAACATGCAGCTTGAACACTTCAGCCATCCCCTGTCATCCTATGATCGACAATGATAGCATTTTATTTTTTTATAATGAAAATATGCCATTTTTTAGTGAATTACACGTAGGCCTACACCGTAAATAGATCCAGTCACACGAATTTTTCGATTTACACTGCTACCATGCTTCTTTTACTGCTCTTAGCAATGAAATTAAAATTAGATTGCATGCAGCATCGAAATATTCCAAATAATGGAAGACCGAAGGAAGCAGCTTAGTCATACAAAGCTTCTTGTATATCAAAACTTAGGTATGGCCTATGGCCTATACATTAAACATCGCAAGTTTTGATTTAAGCTCTACACACTCGAATTACAAATATGCCTACAATATGCAGTTGTATAGCCAATAGTATTTAAAGTACGAAAAAAGCTGAAAATTTAGATTACAGTCAAGACTGCAAAAACATCAAGACAGTTATTAATGAGTTCATAGGCCTACTGGAAGTCTGAAGTAACCAGCAATATATATCCAATACATACAATATCCTGTTGCTTTTCGCTACATGAATCAACCAGTGGGGAAGGACATGGGTAGAACGAACGAAAGATACTAAATTTGCTTCAATACAAAATGCAAAGAATCTATGATTAGAAAATATAATGGGACAAAAATTTTCAATGATATCATTTTATGTCATTTTTCAAAAAAACCGATGATATAAAATGATATCATTTTTCCTCAGAATAAAATGATGCCGATCTTTGCTGTCATCTACAGATTTTACCTGCTAAAAATTTATGTTTTTCGCAAGTGTGCAATAAAAGATGTCTGAAGTTTGATTTTGGGAAAGCAAGATAATTGCTTTTCCAATTCCAAAAAATTGTCATTCAGTGTTTGGTCGCAATTCGCTGAACTTCTTCAGTATTCAATATTTACTTATTTTCAGGATGGACAACTGAATTATTTGAAACTTGAAATTTTAACTGGGCAGTTACGTCTTGAAGTGAAATTTGGTGTTCTTTCATGTGTTTGGACAACAGAAAAATTGGATGACATTACTTTTAGAGGAAAAGAGTTCACTTTACAATTCGACTCTCAACTTATGTTCGAAAATATGATAGGAAACTGCAGTTCGATAAAGGGAGATGATATGATAACTGAACCCGGATTTTATATCGGTGGAGTGCCAACGCATGTGCGGCAAATGTTTTTAAAGTAAGTTGATGAAAATCTCTTTGACTGCAGTCACTCACCAAGATAAATGCATGTTGCCAATGTGGTTCCTTTCAATGCTACTTTGTGATGGGTTCTCGAGGTCCCACCACAAAGTAGCAGATAATAAATTAGACATGTACGGTGTCTATTTGGTGCCATTACTAATATCACCTCGATAAAGGCTAACTCATTTTTCATTATATAAAAGTCTTATATAGTCTTATATAGTATTATTATATAGTCTTACAGTTTGTCCAAATAGAACATGGATTTTGAGATATCGTGTGATAATTAGACACACTGTGGCAGCTTGTCACAGCTAGCTTCGAGCGGTACTCTCTCTCAATTATCACAGTTCAAAGCTCGAGCGGTGGGATGATCTATTTTTAGAATTACCGTAGTAAACCAACAATTCTGTGCGGTAATCAACCTGTACGGCTCATTATGTGGCCGCGTGACTCTCACAGCTCAAAGCTGAACAAGGCTATACGTCGCTGCTAGCATTAAAGCGCGGGTCATTATGTGGCCTTACCTACCCTAAACTTCGGTCTAATGGCTGAACTGCACCTCAACTGCCACTGCAGACGTCATGTTCTGGGTCAGAAGAAATTGCGATGAACGTCACAACGAGGTCATTTTCGTCATCTGCTGCACAGCACATTAACTGCCAGTGTAAAGCAACCTTAAATTCAACAACCGAAAACACAGATTTTCTTAGGAGCCTTGTAGCCGCGGTGTTTAAAAGAAGTTTGTCCAGTTTCGTCTAGTCTGGTATTAGCCAATTGAAGTCGCTTCCAGAATTTCGCAGCGTCGAAATTGTGATTCTGATAGAACTATGTTTAGTACAAGAACTTTTTTGCTTAGTGTCAGGTTGTTCGGCCTCAATTCTTTTTTAACATGACCGCTGAATGACTTGTTGTTGATGCACTAAGACCTCCACCGAATCCGACCACAATGCAAGAAACACTCAATATTGATTGCATCCTGAAAGAGTCGATGGCAGGTACATATCTTATTCAGAGGAGTGTTTCCTTATAAGAGTTAATTAGCAATTTATCAACACAGAGAAAAACATTGAAAGTCTGTCATTTCTCTATTTTCATCCATTAGGATCATGATTAATTCTTCTATTTCTACGATCATCTCACGTGCGACTTAACATCCACACTCGCCTGTAGATACATGTAGCAAATATGAAATGCACTCAGAAAATCTCAATCAATTGGACCCCATGGCAGCTGCTAGATTTTATGAACACTAGTATGCCGATTTTATACTTGATACTTCATCTGCATCATTCTTCAGCATCATTGATTATCATTCATACATCTCCATTTAAAAGTATACTAGCGTAGGCATGTCCAAATAGACCTACATGAGCTATCTACGCAGTGGGCATAGGTCTAATTGCACCTCCAAGTTAATTGTTCTGCGACACAACTATGTAATACAGAGATCAAAAGCTTATTTCTGCATGCAACATGCATAATCCTCATTATTAATGTTAAAATGAATCTCGATTCCGGGCATTGCCTCCTGTGGTGGTTCGGGTAGATAAGTTTGAATTCGTCTCGGCTCCGAAACCAAACAATAATGATATTATTAATTATCTAAAATAATAATGAAAATGTCGATGATATTTTAGATGGTCTGCTGTATTACGGAATATGTAGCTATGACCGACCTTTAATTGACATTAGTTACTGGACTCCCAACTCGCATGTGCGTTTGCTTATGAATTAATTTCTGAATCTGATTATGAATAATAGCTTCTGAATTACTATGAATCTGAATTAATTTCTCTGAAAATTCCGCCTTTCAGGAAGAGATGAATTTGATTGGCGCTGAGTATCTGCTGATGTATATGCGGCAGAACATTTTAGTAACATACATTGAGTATGCGATTGATGTAACGATAACTGAATCCATATGAAATATTCCAAAATAGTCAGATTGTTTTTGCACTGTTTAATTTTTTATGAAGCCCTTGTTAATTTATCTATACATGTACATGAATGAAAAAACATTGGATTAAATTGATAATCTCATTCCATGCCAAAAATCTCACTTTAATTATGATCATTTCCTATGACAAAATTTGGAGAGCTACACGCGCCAATACAATACATACATGCACATGTATCATAAAGATGTTACATGTATTTACACATCATTTGTTCAAGTCTGAGGACATCTTTCTATGCACATGTATATATTGAAACGTTACTGTCTTAATAGTGCAAATATTTTGGCACGAACAGATGGATTGTCGAAGAGAGAGATTTAAATCTTTTGTGTTCTTATTATGATGAAATTGGCATCTTCGGTACATGGATAATTCGCTGTTTTCTAATTTTATTAAATGTACAGTCTGATCTCTTCAATCAGTTTTGGAAATAAAGCTTGAAATATATTGAAACGAAAATCAAAGGAAACTTAAAGTTTATTTCTTCTTTGATTGCTTAGATTTTGTATATAACTATAAATTCAAGAAACGGTCTCAAGGACACAATGCAGCAAGAAGGTGAAAAAGTATAACGTTTCCTAAAACTCCTTCGACCTTTGACCTTCAGTGTTCAGTTGGTTCTACAAGACACAGAAACATCGGCATGCATGTTGACGAAATATTTAGACCACATACCTACACCACATACAACCAAACATGCTCAACCAACAAAAACATCAAAACAGGCATCCCACAAGTAGGAGTTCTTTCCCCCCTCCTCTTCAATCTTTACATGCAAGACATTCCTCTTCCTACAGGCACCACACTCAAAACAACGGTCTACGCTGACGATATTACCATCACGGCCACTCATTGAAGCATCAAGACAGCCCAAGAATAATTCCAACCTCACATCGACACTCTACTCTCATGGACACAACAAAACAATGTGGCACATCAACCCCAACGAAACTCAACTTCCACTTTCCACAACGGATCCCCACGAACACACCACAAACATGTCACATACTATTGATAGCACTCCACTCACAGCCCTCAACAACAACCGAATCCTGGGCGTTAACCTAGACACTTAACACCCTTTCACAACACATGTCAATAACATCTGCGAAAAAGCAAGGCACACAATCAACATCCTCTCCTGTCTCACTTCCACCAACTAGGGAGAACAGCAAGAGACCATCGTAGCCACCTGCAAGGCCATCACACGTCCCCTCATGGAATACACATCAACAGTTTGGTCACCAATCATCTCACAAGCAAACATTCAGTAACTACAAGCAATACAGAACAAAGCGCTCAGGATCGCCACAGAATGCACACGCAACACAAACACCACGAAATATATAGAAAATATTACTCAAGTGATTTGATAATATAATAATTATAATTTTGTAATTTACGTTGATTGCGTATCTTTGATTGACTTTTTCAGTGAAAGAATAACTCTTGGCAATGATTTCGATGGCTGTATGACCTTCTCTCAGTCTGAGATGTCGTCTACAATGAAGTACGGTCCTTTGCGTTGGCTTGCCCTACCCCAGACACCACCGTATGGACTAACAAGGAATGTGGAATATAGTTGTCCTGCTAAAGCCAAGGTAGGATAAAAATTTATATCAAAGTTCTTTCAGTTTACTATTATTTTGTTTCCTACAATTGTAATATTTCTCTTCGCGTCATCATGAAACAGTTAATAAAGTGTGTGATGTTGCTGTTTCCTTCACAAACGGTATATCTCATTGATCAGCTTTAAATGTTCAGTTATATCACTGAAATAGTAATCGAATGTTGTACAGCAATATTCAAAAACGCATTATGCATCAGTAATTGATTATTTCTCGAAGAGTCGAGTCGATTTCAACATCATGGTTTGTAGAAGGTATTCAGCAAGTGTCGCAATTAAATAAATTAAATCAGTTCATCTGCGATGATGATCTTAAGTGGAAGACACATATTGAGGTTGTATTATATAGGACGGCGTCCAAGCTTCATGTTGTAAGACAGTTGAGGCCATTCCTACGCGATGAAAGTCTTGTGAGCGTATGCAGTGCTTGCAGTCGCTCATCAATGGAAAATTCCAGATACCAAAAAGCCGAACTCAATTATGTCGAAACTCATTTATGATTAGCATGTCGCGTGGATAGTGGATTTGCTTTGAAATGATAACTTGCTTTGACCTACTTCTCATTACTTACTTTCTGTCATTTTCTTTGTGATGATGTTTGACTACTGATTTTTAAATGTGAATTGTGCCAGTACTGGGGTTTTCCTGAACATGTATCTTTTATTACTTATCTTTTTTCTTTTATTTCATTTTAACTTATTTTGTATTATTCTTTATAATACTGTATCAATATATTTAGCAGTTCGACATTTCCATCTTTTTTTGAAGGTGACAGTCTTGAGAGAAACTCTTGCTTATTTTCGTACAAGAAATATTCTGCTAAATGTGGAAAATCAAATCAAGAAATAAGCGAAAAAAACTTGACGCCACTTCTTGTCTCTGTGAAAAGTTCAGTGGTACGCGTTTACGCTATGATGACAAGTTATCGGAAATCCCATCTACAGTCTCTAATGTTTTCTGCTTTATTGAACTTCAACTACATTTTAGATTTTAGTGTAAGAGTTGATATCATAGCGAAGCTGCGCGACAGTGGGCTTTCATTGAAAACATCGTATATGAAAACACCGTATGTCAAAATATCGTTAATGAAAACTATCGTATTATCATACTTTGCAACATCGGAACACTATACTAGGAAACGCTATGCATGAATAGACATTCAATTAGTGCCAAGATTTTCATGGTCTGACCATGGATATCTGTAGGATGAATCCAAACATTCATAGTGACCAAATATTGCTCTGATCATATTGCAATTGACGATTTTCTTTTTGGAGTTTCATAAAATTTGGCCATGTGAAAATTAAACATTTGCACTTCATGCATAACACACATTTTATAAATCTTTCCTTAAATTTATCACGTTCAATAAACATGTAAATGAATTCTCGAAAACCCTTTGTAACATTAATCAAAATAAGAGATTAACATGAAATATATCGGTAGCATTATCACAGCAAAATAAACAAGTTTCATGATGCTCCTACGAACATAAAAATTTCAAGAATGATTAATGTAAGCTTACATGTATGTTTATGAATATACAGTAATTGAAATATCAAATAGATGTCATTATTGATACAAGGATTTCGTTTACGAAAGGGATTATGTCAATTGAGTTGATGGCATGAATTTGAATTAAAGGCTACGTAACATGAATTTAAGTTGACTAGCTAGTCAAATTCATCGGAATAATTATTGAAGCGAATAAAGACAGTATATGAAATAAGTACATGATTATTTTAAAATTAAAATTTACGATGTTTTTAATGTTGCGATGTTTTCATTTACGATGTTTTTCATGTTACGATGTTTTCATATAGATCGGCGACAGTGATATATCTTGCCTCATTCACATGAGACTGCAACCGTGTTTCAGCATAAGACACCATGCTCTGAAGCAAACTCTTACTTAGATTAATTTTTAGGAAACACATAATCCGGAGTGATAACTATATATTGTAGACCGACTTCCATGGAAGTCTCCCGTGTAAACGCTACACGACCATGAAACGTTGCTGTTATCAATCACGGATACATAGAAGAGATCTTAACATGTATGTTAATAAATATGAAAAATGTGCAGAAAAATAAAAAGAATGCATAGAATTTTCTTCAACCTTGCCACTTCAAGGCCTCGTGGTCATGACTTGAAGACTTCAAAAAAAATTCTTGACAGGCTTCAAGGCTTTTAAGTTTGTGTACATTTTTTCTCATAGCCTGTCATCGACGATATGAAATCACTGTCCACTTATGTTTTTAAATCGACTTCCCTACAAGATTTTAAGAGAAATTCGTACAATTTTCTAAGCTGAAGAATTATTTTTTGAATTTTCCATATCCTGTGCAATATAACGCATGTTGATGTTTTTTTGTTCTGCTATTCGCTGTCACTTGATTCGCTATTAAATATTACACACTTGTGGGAGTTTTGAAAAGCAATTTCATGCTGCAACTGAAGATATTGTTTAATTGCGATGGCACCTTGATGCGAAACGCTGACTACAATTCGTGTACAGCTCACTTTCCATCTCTCGTTTAATTACTCAACTGACACCTCAATTCAGTATAATGTGGAATTGTCTTGATGAGAAATGCCCTCAGAAAGTAAGACCGCTCTACTTGGCCTTCATAGACTGGAGAAGGCGTTCGATGGAATCTCGCGTGACGCTGCAAAATTTTCCCTTCGATTTAGCGGTGTAGATGAATGGTAAATCCAAGCTTCAATGATGTTATTTGATGGTGCTCAAACCATGGTGCGTACCAGATTCGGAAACACAACGTCTTCCGGGGTTCCGTTCTAAGCCCTCTCCCTTTCATTCTTGTGATGAACGCAGTGAAAACCACAACCAACACGTCCAGTGTAAATAGAATAATTAAATATTGAGTAGCATCCTCAGTTGAAAAATGTGAACAGACCTGAATAGCTTCCATTTCATCCAATATCAGGGATCATTAGCAGGCCTAGTTCGCATCTCAACATCCACACAACTCCCGAAGTTGCAGGCATGCCCGGGTGAATTTGAGATTTGCAACCATTCGACGGTCATTCATTAAATATCATTTTGAACAGACTACTGGTAAATTGCCTAAGTAAGTGCGCTTGCAATAACAGTCCTGAATAGTTGTCATTTCATCCAATATCAGGAATTATCAGCAGTCCTAGTTTACATCTCTCAACATCGAAACGACTATCTATTTACAACGTCCAAGAGTGACTTGCTATGGGCGATCTTTTATGCAGATGACCTAGTTTTGATTACTGAATCGAAGGAAGAGGTCAAGTCTAAGATCAAGACGTGGAGGGAAGGTTTGGGAACTGAGGGTCTGAAAGTCAACTCTTGAAAGTCGAAGGTCATGGTTTCGTTAACTGAACCTGGAAAAGTTCCGATAACCAGCATCATCCGTATGGTTTTTTGTGATGACCGAAAGAATGAAGAAGACTGCGCATGCGTAAAGAGAGTTAAGAAGCTGGAAGTGACGGGAAAAAAGACCGAAGAGGCGTCCGAAAACGATCTGGGATGAAACGGTGGCATCTGATTATCATCTGCTTAACCTAACAACAGAAGCTGCCCTCGACTGTTAGACTCGGAGGAGAAGATCCATAGGAATATGCGCAGATGACCAAGTTTTGATTGCTGAATCGAAGGAGGAAATCCAGCGACATTGGACAAACGGACTCAAAACAAGGAAGTAAGTAAGCTAATCATGATGCGCAAGTCATTGCAACTTTCTCGGTTTGTATACTCGATTGCACAAGCGCTATCACAAGAAGTACATGTAGTGCAAGAAAAACTTCATGTCAAAATATTATCGACATTTGTCCTTAAATTTGCTATGTTGGATAAATTTAGTGATGATATTTTGTCTCTTGATTGAATTTTCAGTCACCACAACCTGTCAATCGAGTCACGTTTTCGAAGAAGAAAATGTTGAGCATTTCAGATCGTGGAACAATTGCCTCATGGTTGGCGAGACCGACAATAGTCTTCGCTTTTACGTCAGCGATTGAAAGTAGTACATACAGTCTGGTAGAATTTTCTGATAAAGTAAGTGGCTATTCTTTTGTCTTTATGCTTCACCAATAAGAATCTAACTTTCCTCAGCTAGAAAGGGTTGCTGATGCTTCGCAACATCTGTTAAAGTATGACAATCCAAATAATTCCGCGCGAGGATCTTTTCTTCCGTGTGAATCAGCAATTCATTTGAAATTGACGATAGTCGTCCGATTCAATATTCCAAAGTAATAATCACGAAGTTAAAACAATGCAATGAGAAAGCAATGCACGAGCGCTTTCGTGGTCTCTATTCATGTGCAACGACCACAGAGATGAATTGCCTTGTCTGCATGTTTGGGTCTAGAAATGACTTTCCTCGGAAAAAAATGTTCACGGCCAGAACTTGTCATGAGGGGCAAGAAGATCAATTTTCCATTGAATGTAATGCAAATTCAAGTATGAATTCTGACGAACTAGAACATTGACACCACATTAAACGCACACAGTCGTTGCAAATTTAGATTGCAAAGAGTCGAGCGGTGGGAATGATATTTCCATTTGACAAATTCATCACGGAGAAAAATTTTATTCAAAGATAGGCACTGCCTGCAATATGACCGTTGAAGTTCGTGGGTTCTCTGACAAGAGCTGCTTCTTCAATACGCGCGCTTGGCCAATCACACAAGCCAAAGAGACGAATATCTATGTCAATTTCTATCGCTTGCTCTATTGTATGCAATGACTGGGGTAGGATAAAGTCCGCTCTAGGCCGCTGTTACACAGAATAGGTCGTCTTCCATCTTCCATCATCCGCCACTCTGTCACATAGGAAAAGTCACAAGGCGTCGTCCATCGGACATAAAGCATTAAATTGTGCGGCTGATACAGTTCATTTCCATCAGGCGTCTTCCATCAGCCGCGAGACTGTTCTAAAAATAGAACAACGGTGAAGTGACGTCTGATGGAAGATTTAGGAACCGTTCATTTGCGAAGAGAAGCAATTAGAAAACAGCCTTTGTTCACAGTGTGAAACGAGGACGAGGATCAAGACAGTAGTCACAGCAACGGTAAATAGTGAAAAATAGTTCTGACTGTATCGGAAATGGATTTCCGTTGTGTGACTGCGGGCGGTAGGTTGAAGATGGACGATGGAAGGCGGAAGACGGCAGAGGAAAATTGCCTCATCACGCCATATGGAAGACGCCTTATGAAAAATGTGCAAAGAGGCGAGTGACATGGAAGACGCCTTTTCCTGTGTGACAGCGTCCCTAGACTTAACTCACACGCAAATGAATCTATCTCTATGGCAACAACTGATGTAAATCCAACAACAATGGAAAGTTGGAATTAAAAGAACATTTAGAATTAGAGGTGTTAGAATTAAATACTCCACCTCGTTGGCTTCGTAATTTAATTCATCAACTCGTAATCCACCTTCATCTATTTGCTATATTTGTTCAATGTGATTCATTTGTTTGCAATGCATTTCCATCACATTTTTCGATTTTGTGTTCTTCCAGTCAAGATGTTAACTTACGTATTCTGGAAGAATTCTTCATTCTTTGTAGCACCTATTCTCGTTTGCAACCTGCTGTTACCGTAGTTCTTGATCTTATGTTCTCAGTTTTCCTTTGTTGTTGCATTTCACTTGGTCGGTGGACCTGAAAAGATACCGGTACCAAGAAAGCGTTCGTGCTCTACTTTCTTATTGAATTGTTTTGATTTTAGTGTTAATTGAGCATTGTTTTGTATTAACGAATTGGGTGAATATCTTTATTTTCAAGCATAAGCACATCAATAAGTTATATGACAATAATGCAGTACAATATATGAAGAAAGACAAATTATTTTAAATGCGCGAAAATATATACAAAGTATTAATAGACTTGATTATTTAAGGCATGCTATTATCGAATCCGGCCTCTGATTTCACTTATTGACTTTTCATGTGAATTAACATCCATTCAAATAGTCCTCCAAGTTCTTTCCGCCGCAAGTCATTGGCTCCATACTCGATTATAGGGTATAGGTTTGTCTAACCTTGAAGATGTCTAGTTTCTTTGAACTGCATTGCAATTAGATCCACGTTTTCACTTATCGAGATGGATTCTTCGTTTTCGTTGGCACAAATTCAGATGGACCGACAGATGGCAGGTTTTACGCTGAGGATCCTATTGTGTGTGTCTATGTAGCGTCATCGCAATCACAATGTTGTGGGGCTTATTTCAATGTGTACAGGCACGACTGACTCAGTACAAATTTTAGTTTTGCTATAGTTAATATTTGTTGTGTATTAAATCGCAATTTTTGATATTGATAAATCTCCTGTCTTCAGAACAAAATGGCAACGCCGCTACAAATCGTGGTCAAAAAATCTAGAATTGAAGTCGCTTACAATTCATCTGCAAGAAGAACTCGTCGTCAAGTTCAGAAAACGATAATATCAAACTCTCGGATAGAGCTTAACATGAGCTATGTGGTTTCCCTGCGGATTATACCAAAGGGAGGAAAAGCAATGAAATCGTGAGTATTTGAGGCACTCTACCAATGGGTAGGCTATATTATAATATTCATTATTCGCGCTTTATTTTGTCAAGTACATGCAGCACCTTTTCATTTTCCGGATTCCGTCTATGCAATTATATCACAAATACTGTAAAACAGAATTATTAGGGCGAATCCATGCGTGCTCCAAAATTAATGCTATCAACAGACAGCCAACCATGCCAATATACATGTAGCTGCATTGGTAACACATTGATCGTAGATTTTCATTATCTAGTTAACAACTTGCTATGCTTTGCAATAGCCATTCCATTTAACTAGTTTTAGTTTTCCATTAAGCTATGGAAACAATAAATAACTAAGTTTCAACTAGGGGCCTACTATTAATATTTGATTACAAAGATCTTTATATATCAGTGTGGTTTTCAATAAAATCACAGTCCATTTCGGAGACTTTCCATCATTCAACCGTTAACAAAACTGTCACAGACCGTCTGTCACAGCCGATAAGTTAGCGAATATAGTTAACAGTCTCGTTAACAGAACAATACTTCATGTACAGTACAACACATAACGTCATACTTTATTGACCGTGATAGTCATATTGTTGTTGTTGGTGGTGGTGGTGGTGGGAGGGGGGGGTAGAGGAATAGAAATTGCAAAAGATAAAGTCAACGATACGATTCTTACTCGGACGGGTACAGGTGGGTTACTCAGGGATGCGAGTGGGTGCGGGTGGGTTAGTCAGGGATGCGAGCGGGTACGGGCATGCTACTCAAGAGTGCGGCTTGCAAGAGTATGCTACTCAGGGATGCATGCGAACTCGTATAGGCATGCTAGTCAGGAATACGGACGGGTGCTGGTCTGCTACTCAGGGATATGAATGAGTAGATGTATGATGCTCAGGTGGTAGGAATGGGTGCATGTATGCTTTTCAGGGTTACGAGCGGGCTCGAGTATGCTAGGTATGGGCTTGTGAGGGCATGCTACTCAGGGTGCATGCGAAAATGGATTCTGAAGTATGATTCACCCACTGTTCACTAAAGTTCAGCAAACATTTTTCTAACTGTGCATGTGCAACCTATTTTCAGGGTATACTTAGCTGTTGGTCATGATGCTCCGATCATTCAAGACATTAATCTAAATATCTCAGGCGTATCTGTCATACGCATTGGACCTGGCGAAGGCGGAGAAAAGTGTCAAATTTCATATAATGGTCTGCAGATAGGTGAAAAGTAAGTCTCCTGTCTAAGCTATAAGCATTAGTCGACATCGATATTAGGAGTTTGCTCGACGAATTAGAAAAGAGAAATACTGCAAGATATTTCACAATTCAAAACTTTTGATCTTAAAGATTATCTGTAGACGGTACTGTCCGAGATTTGAAAGGTTTCAAAAGTTACGAAAATCAAAGGGATGCTTCCCCTTCAAATTAATGAGGCGACCGTTCTGACATATGTCGCGCTGCAGAGACGAGGAGCCCCTGCACTTCGCATGAGACAGTTGGGTAGCTATACTGCTTCATTCACCGCCGAATTAAAACAAAATTATTCTGTCAACAGCTGAGATTCCGATCAGCTGCTAATAATAATATCTGCATTTGATGATAAATCTGCATTCATGATAAAAATTTATATTCTTTTCATCCACTGTTCATCCACGTCTACCATGGAATGTAGTCCGGTCGCCAGAACGAGCTTCTGCAGGTTACGAGGCTGAAAATAAGAATTTAACAGAATGATGTACACCCCATGCCTACTAAGAATCTGTGCGTCTGCCGAGTTCTACCTGGTTCCTCTTCGTGTCAGACAGGATTAAAGAAAAACATGTGCAAATCCTATAGGAGCGGGATGACTTTTTTGTTAAAAGTGAGACTTTCCATGTTTTCTTTGACATTGAATGTCTGCAGGTTATTTCTCATCATGCTCAGGTACCTTTGTCCAAGATGTCAGGCGCATTCAGAACAATCGTCTTAATGACGGCAAACACAACATTTTGGTCACTTTTATCCACATTTAAGATATTCTCACTTGCAGTTCCCGTCAGAAGCATGATCATGACCTATGATCGGCAATGATATATTTTTATTTTAAAAATGATATAAAATGGTATCATTTTACGAATTTTATAAATATCATTTTATATCATTTTATCTTTTTATAATGAAAATTTACTATTTTTTTTAGTGAAATATACGTAGGCCTGTATGGTAATTAGATCTAGTAATACCAGTTTTTCGATTTACACTGCTACCATGCTACTTTCAATGCTCTTGGCAATGAAGTTAAAATTAAATTGCATGCAGCATCGATATATTCCAAATAATGGAAGGCCGAAGGAAGCAGCTTAGTCATACAAAGCTTCTTGTATATCAAAACTTAGGTAGGGCCTATGGCCTATACATAAGACATCGCAAGTTTTGATTTAAGCTTTATACACTCGAATTACAAATATACCTACAATATGCAATTGGTTAGGCCGAATCTAAAGTACGAAAGAAGGCTAAAATATTTAGATTACAGTCAAGACTGCAAAAACATCAAGACAGTTTTTAATGAGTTCAATATTCAATCATGGGCCTACTGGAAGTCTGAAGTAACCAGCAATATGAGATAGACACTGTAAATGTAGAGCTAATCCCAGAAAATGGCGGTCTTATTAATCAGAATCTTAATTATCCAAGTCCGAAATGTCGAGTCTTAAACGTACTCGCATTTCCAAATTTCAAAGCCTCGTTTCTATGTTACTAATAATTTATTCATAAGCTTGTATTATACCTGTATTATAGAAACTAAGACAAGTCAGAAAAAAACAAATTCAAACCAGTGTTTTAAACTAGCATTGTTTGACAAATTGTGATAAAGAGAGAGATTGACAGACAATAGCATGTTGCTTTTTGCTGCATGAATCAACCACTGGGGAAGGACATGGGTAGAGCAAACGAAATAGATTAAATTTGCTTCAATACAAAATGCGAAGAATCTATGATTAGAAAATATAATGCGACAAAAGTTTTCGATGATGTCATTTTATATCATTTTTCAAAAATAAAATTATATCATTTTTCTCAGAATAAAATGACCATTTTATCATTGCCGATCTTTGATCATAACACATAGACAATACGAGAAAATACTTGAGGGCATTCCATCCCAAACATTTCTGACTCCAAACTTAGCACTTTTCATTTAATCAGAAAAAGCATGCAAAATCTCATTTTTATCGAAATCTTTGATCTGTTTCCTATAGATTTACATGTGTTATTTACAGGAACCAGATAGCACTTGGCAGACGCGCTGATTTGCAACAGTGCATCATTAACATGCAGAAGCAGTCTTACCGTGTGCATCATTCTGTGAAAGTCAATTTGGCGTCATTCTATAGAAGTCAGTGGTGGCAGCCGGAATAAAGAGTCAATGCAATCATGCTGATGTAGAAAACAGTTTCAATCTACATGTACACAATCAATAAACTTGAATGGAATGGATGTCGAATGTTGAATGGATGCATTTGCGCTCCCTTGCATTGTGTTCCTGCCTAAATCATACTAGAACCACACTTTTGTGAGACTATTGCAGAAACAATGTTATATAGCGACTTTAGCTTGGGGCCTACTTACCCTGATGCCGCATCGTAGGCCACCAGGCTAATATAATTCATGTTCTTGCACTTATACTTGGAGCATATTCTTGATTGAAATATGATATTGATAAGGTTTGAACTGTGAAAATGCAGGCTAAATGTTTATCGAATGATGAAAAAGTAAAATGAAATATTATGACTAACGTTCATCAATAAAGTGAGGATTGACGATGATCCTTTATATTCCATGTACCCAAAAAACTTAAGTAGAAATGCTGGAAAAATAGTCTTAGCCAGTTTTTGCCAGTTTTAACCGAAAATTTGAACTGAAGATAACGATTATTCAATGTTAGATTGCTCATTAATTAATACAATCAACAAAATTAATGCCTGATGATATGAACAAAAATCATCAAGTGTGCATGCGTAAACATTTATGCATAAGCCATATTGGAAAGAAGTATTACATTTGCATCCATACGACGTTGTGACATTGGTTTAAAATAGGCCTCAAATGTGACATCAGCTTCCTCCTGTTCATAGTTTTTAACTTTAGAGATAAAACAATGCATACCTACATGATGATTTTTATCACTATTAGATGTTCATCAAAGATTAAATGTACAACCACTGACAATCGTCTGAAGAGTTCTCGTAGCATAGAACTGTTTATAGGGATGATTTACTTTTATGTTAACCACTATTTCATGTTCATTTACATTGCGTAGAACTTTAATTCGTTCTCTTTTCAGGATGGTTAACTTTGTCTCATTGGAGAAATATTTGCCTGAAGGAGCAAGTTTTATGCCCTTCTTGGTAGACGGTAATAGAGAATCTTTGCGGTCGCCGACACAGACAGATACTGTTCCGACGTCCATCGTGAGTAGTATACCATTCTCCAGCGTCAGAGCTAAACGATATCGAGTAAGCATAGTGTGTAATTAACACAGAATTTGGATCAGCAGTAACATCTGCAAATATTCTTTGATTCACTCACACGCTTGTTCAATGATGTTTCAAGGATCAATTGTGTGTTAATGGATGAATGACTAATCCGGGCATTTGAGTCACTCACTCACTCCCGTCTCACGGATTCTATCTTCGAATACTTGCCAAAGCAAAATACCAATTCAAACTGACTATCATACAATAAGCAGCATAGATACATAAAAGTATGCATAGACAGGAAATATCAACAAATAGTTGAAATTTTGTTATGTCGGCAATCAGTTAGTCATGTGATTCGTGGGAGGACTCGTGCAACCCGATCTTAGGCGAAAATCCTGGTTTTTCTTCACCACTGATGCTGGTCTGAGACTTTTGACTTCTGACGTTCTTTTTACATTATTTAAAGTCTAATTATTTTAGTTTTCAATAATAGTAGTGCATTAAGATATGTTAATCACGGTGTCTCTTTATCTATCTCTCACTTCGATTAAATGTTTCCTTGTTTATAACTCACATGCACATTTGTAACACGTCGAATTGTCAATTCATTCCGTTAACATGCGTGATGACAGTAGGCGAGAGGCATGTTAAAACCTTACATTCCCGAAATCGCATTCTCGACCTTTGTAGTTCACAATGCAATACAATTGACAATACCAATTGTATGAAAGGGAGTAGCGAGTAGACCTAATACAGACATTAAATAGCTGTAGCTACATTAACAATTCGTTAATGTTTATTGAAAACATATTCCATTGAAAATTATGGATTCATCTGTATTTTGTCAGAAGGATATGCTGATATCTGTACCAAATACCATTGCTTTATCCTGATAGCAATCCATTTTTACTATATGCTGAGAGTGTAAAAACAATCCACCACGTAGTTGTGTTTTTACCTCCTTCGAAAAAATCGGTCTGCTAATTGCCTTTAAATTTCCTCCTCCGAAAAGCGAAGCTGATTGCGCAATCACTAAGTCAGCCCTCTGCCAGGTTGGTCAACTTTTTTCAAAACGATTTAGCAACTTTTTTGTTTCTTTGTCTCTCGATAGGTATATAATACTTACAAAAACTAGAATATCGAATTTCAGAAACTAGACCAGGTTTGCATACGCAGTAGGCCTAACGTGCCAGATGAGACCACACTTTGGATGAGACTTTAGACCTTCAAAATGGATCCATCTTCTCAGGATCAGATTGTCTATGAATTTTCATGGAAAGATTTGAGGAAACTTTATATTAGAAACTGCATGTGAATATCACGAGAGAATGGGCACGATAGTACAATGTTTTCTCTTAAAACAGAAGATATTTTGATAAACAAAACTATAGCGACTGTATTAAATGAGTGATCGCATCGCCAGGAAAACCTGAGTCTTTTGAATTGTAAATTTAGACTCTAATTTGATTCTCATAATTCTTATAATCTTTGACAATGATTCATGGATCCTAGGAATGGTACAAGCTGCTGAAATAATATCATCTACGGTCAGAGTCGAAGTATAGAGAAAAAACCTACCTCCCTGCAATTCCTTCCATCTACTTGGCTATTACGCAATTGTTGAACGGCTCCTGGGCATGGCGTTTGTACGTTATCGTTGCTCGCTAAGAAGGATATATAATTATGTTAGTTCGAACTTAGTACTTTAAGTATGATTGATCACATTCAAAAATGTTCAATTCAATCGATCTGCACAACAACTCCAGTTAAATGTCAGATCCTGGATATACCTCATACCGTCATCATTCTTCGTTTCTTCTTTCTCGGAAGCACATCAGGCGAAACGCCTCTCTTCCATGTCATCGACTGCAATTTTACTATTCACTTGTTTTAATCCCGAGAATAAGTTTGTAAAGAACATTTCAAATCAATTTCGGTTGAAGACATAAAGAAAAGGAATCACAGGTGATTAGGAAAGTCCAGAAAAAGAGAGATGTAATAGAAATCATCTAAAGTGAACTGTAATGTTGTAGCTGAAAGGCCTTGCGAATAAAAGTATCAATCCAGCACATCTCTCGATTTCCATTCAATGAAAGATTATGAAATATGTGCAAAACTATCGATATAACGTTCTGAGGCTTTTATTCGAAGATGTAATCTTCATGAATATGTTTCAAAGTAAGTTTTAATTTCCGCATGGGTATCATGTGTCTCTAATGATTCACTGATCATTTCATGTCTCGCTGATGTTTGCAACAACGGTTTAAGTGTGTTATTTATTTTGATCGAAACAATTTATTGTCATGTTTTATCAGTAGATATAGTCATTTTTCAAATTGTATCAATTGCATGTTAAATAAGTTTTTAGTCACATTCTTAATAAAAATTCTTGAACATCATTTTAGCCACGTCCGATTTCTTACCTATGCAACTGATCAGAGTGAACTATTAGTGATCAGTGATTATGCTTAAATGAACGTTGCTGAGGTATTGATCCTTAAATTTGTTGTATAAAGTATTTTCTGCCCAGATTTTGATATCTATATTGCTACTGATGATTTGATCATTAAATTCATAAAAGTAACCTGTCTCTGATTAATCAACTCTCAATCGCAACAGATGTAGCCATAACGGAACATGGTCCGTTCTACTAGGTCTTCCCCATCATTATTAGGTTTGAACATCCGACGATGAAGCTTTGAAGAAAGGAGAATTGCACTCGCAACCATTTTCTTCGTCACATAGATTTTAGTCGCCTAAGTGTTGTCAGTACTCATTGTACTCATAGGTTGCCGCTACTACGTTTTCAAAGTTGTCTGAGATCTATTGAAATTTATCTGTCCCACAAAATTTCAGAAGGAAGGATTTTTCTAGGAAGTTTCGTGCACTTCGAGTTACGCGTTCAGTGTGTGTACAAGTATTGATTTGTGTTGTGTAAAATTTCATTACCTGATATTCAAAATGTTCAGACAAATTTTCAAGAGCCTACCCTTTTTTCACCAAGAACACTGTTGTTTGGATTTTACTTGGTCATTGTCATTTTGGAAGTCTGAAACATCGTGTTGGAGACAAAGTCGTCTCAATGTGACCTCACTCTTCCTTACTTGCTTAAGATGGCAAGTCGATGCGACGACAGCTTCTTTCACGCAAATGGGAGGTGAGACCGATCTGAGTTCTGAATTTGTTCTGTCGCTACATTGCCTCTGGCAATCATCACGGTCAGCAGCGAGTTCCTCCAAGTTCGATGAGACAATACCGCATGTAGTCAAATTTCGTTATCCTGTCTTATACGTAAACAGTTGTTTTATATCCATTCCTTGAGTTCTCCATCTAGCGTGATCTCGGAAGGCAACTCTCAGGCATTTGGATTTCGAAGGTACTGATTCTTAAGGGATTGTTAATCTCTACTTGAGGGAAATGAGATGCGAGTTTGTGACATGACCGATAGTACCCATCATACTTAACAGCCATATATCAAGATGCTGTACTAGATGCATATATCAAGGTAGATACCGTACAAGATGCAGATATCAAGGTACATGAAGATGCCTTTCTTATAGCCCAATAGACACAGACTTTGGAACACGAAGAAGGCCGAAGGAGGAACTGACACTATTTAAGCGAGTGCAATTTTCTGTATCGACATGCCCATCATGAGAGATAACAGACCAATATATCAAAAATTCTCTACTTTTAACCTCACTCAGGCTATCTGACAAGCAGATGTCACTTAGACTTAACGCTATTGCGTCCCGCATTTTTAAATTACTTACCCAATCTATGTGAGAAATTATATGCAGACTTTACTAGCTTACGTTTTGAGGAGATTGATCAATATTTACAGATTGTAGACAAATTAATGAATCCTGGGAGAGACAACCTTTAGGCACCCTTTTCGTTACAAATTTCCATTAATGTGCTTTAGGCGCTATATCGATGGTCCGATGACCTTGATTAGATGGTTTGATTGCATGCATTTCCAACTCGAACGTCCCTGGTTTGAATCTATCCATTGCTGATGAAGCCCAATAGGTCAGAACTTGCCTGGTGGTGGTTACAAAGAGATTTGATGATACAAATATGAAGCATAGCTCATGTAATTTCATTTATCAACTGTTATCGATAACTAGTAACAACTTCACATTGTAGGACCCTGGAAAACGGTGTCCTGTTGCACCACATTATCAAACAATTCCGAAGTCATTCTTTATGGAATATAACAACAGTGTGGTAGAGGCGAACCTTTCGACTCCTCTTTCAAGAGAGTAAGTATTTATTCTGACATATGTATGGTACTATAATTTGTCTTATTTTAGTGCTACTTTCTTTGACTATGACGTCAGTGTTGTAAGTATTGACCTGTTTTCATCAGCTTTAGATTCACCAACTTTTGCTCTCTATTTATCGATTATGTCTACGTAAAGAAAAGCTTAAAATGGTTGATCTGCACGTATGACCACCTTGACCACGTCTGTTCTCAATGTGGATTACAACAGCAATTGACAAATGATGTCACATCTGACATTACTGCTCTGCTTCGCTGCAATGGGTAGGGGCAATAAGTCTGTTAAGTAATGATGCCTCTATGGTATACGCAAGTAACTGACATCAAGGAATTATGTAGAAGATAAAATATCACCAAAATATAATGAATGAAAGAAGAGAAAGCCTGCGTTGCGATCGGTCACGCATTCGATGAATTGCTGTTACTCGTCTACTGGTCTTGAATCCCCTCCATTGAGGATGCTCATCTTTGGTGGATACGTCATTGAATGTATAATGACGACAGATTGTGACAGTCTGTTGGATCTCGAGGGAGTTTTCGATGAGTAGATCCATGATGGAATGTGTTTCTTACCTCGAACCAATATTGACCAAACATCGTTCCGTCTTCCCAGTGCAGTTTACTTGAAAAGATATTAGTTGCAAGTGGAATCTGGTACGACGGCACAATGTTCACCATGCTTGGTGCAAGTTTTCTTGTCCAATAAAAGTTTTAACCTCACATCTCTCGGACTGTGCGCAAGATAGCCTTCATAATGTGAATACAAGTATTGGAATAGCATTAAAATTGCATGAAATTAGATAAAGATTAGTATTTTCTCCTCCAACATCATCTTATTTGCTTCTGAAATCCGTCACAGAAATTGCTTTTCATTATAGATTCGACATCAAGTTCAACTTCAGAACAGTGAGGACCGAGACGTATTTATTCTCTGCGAGATTGGCTAAAGGCTCGTTGGCATTGATGATTCGCGAAGATTCGCCATATCTGATATTCTGTAAAAAGAAATGTTTAATTTCCGAAATCATGATAAAAATAACGTCAGCATATTGGCATAACGTCACACTTCAGCGACATCAGTCTGACGGAATCATCAAAGTCTCTATTGATGGCATGACGAGGTCTTCCCCGAGACCAATACGCGGCAAACTGATGCAAGTCATGTTTGGTGATGCTCCATTGGATTTAAAGCAAAGAATATCAGAGAAAGTAAGATTGAATTATTGAATGACTTTATGGGACTTAAAAGCAGTAAAATGCAAGTATATAATCCAGTTAAATATCAGGTTAGCGGAAGCCCTCCGTAGTTATAAAAAATTCTTTATTTTAACCAGCTTTATTTGCCTAAATTCTCGGTTCAATAGGAAACATGAGATGATTCAACATACCGTACAATTCACTACAGACTGGAGTTCTGTCTCCCAATTTATGAATGGCTCCGTGACGAGGTAAGGAAGTTTCCCTTTTCATATGACGTAACTTTTCACGAGACTTCTTGTGAACAATTTTCTCTTCCTTGTACATTTCACATCTGTCCGTCGAAGGCGTTGGACGCCGAGAATTTAGGCAAATAAAGCTGGTTAAAATAAAGAATTTTTTATAACTACGGAGGGCTTCCGCTAACCTGATATTTAACTAGATTATGAATCTGCCCTGTCGACTGATTAACTGTATGCAAGTATATAAATTCCGGAGTCTTATGTATACCTTTCCCTTTGTCAATTTTCCTTTTATTTACCGACATTGACTTCTTTTCATCGATAAACAACAGGTATCAGGTTTAACAGCATTGCGTAAGCGACAAACTTTTCTATGAAATTCACTTAGCACTGTTAAGCTTCACATAACTCGTTATCTTCGTCCTTTCAGACTGGTTTCACTCACATCACTCCATTTGGTGGATGCATGAAAGATATATTGATCAATAATAGGCAAATAAGCGAATACAGTAAATTGCGGATAAATGGAGTAAGCGATGAATGTTATTCCTGCTCATCATTCAGAAGATACCAAGCGTTCAAATCCAGGCAGTCGAATCCTGTGAAATTATATTCCATAAAGAACTACAAACCTTCTCCACAATGGTCAGGCGGCTTTCTGATTCAAAGTGTTCTTAGACCAATTAAAAGAGATGGCATTGTGTTCTCAATTGTGGAGAGGGTGAAGACTTCGGGCGTGGTTTATCGAAGATTCAGGAGGCTTAGATGGAGAATGATGCGGTGGCGCATGCGGACCAGAAGAGCCTTGGATAACAACGCTCTATTGATCTTTGTGCTTTACATAAGAAACGGGAATGTAAGTTATGAGTCAATGAAATCTTGTAACAGCTACGTAGCCCTCAAAAATCAAAGATTTCCCTGTTTTTATGACTTTATTAACGCATAGTGGTATTAAATGACAAAGCTCGTGTGGACAAATGCGCCCCACGTTAACTATCATGCCTGTATTATGAATGAATCAATGAGACACAACCGGAAACAATAGTGTGATAATGAAAAACTGATTTTTTTTGTAAATAGATAACTGTCTGTCGAATCGGAATGAAATGCAAAGCAAAAAATATGATTTCTACTCACAAACTACGCATTTCGTGCAATATCAAAATCTATTTCTTCAGTGACTTGCAGCACCGCCGTGAGCTGCAATGACACTCACTGCAAATGAGCACATGGATCGAATGGTGCGTCGGATGCAGTTCCGGGGAATGTTGTACCATTCATCTTGCAAAACAACTCTCAAATCAGCAGGATTTCGAATGTGTTTTTGAATATCTTTTGAATAGTATCTATGCTTTTCAATAATCCTCAAATGTCTTAAGATGGCTTATGTGCAAAAATGAGACGAGGTAAATCAACATCTACTTCTGTAGAAATATCACTATCTAAGTTGAAGAAATGCTGACAAAATGCTGTATTTTTGAGTGACAATTCTGAAACACACACTGTTGCTTTTCACATTATACAAAATAATGAGAACAGCTGCGAGTTTGAAACTTAGATACAAAGTCTGTGAATGAAACATGATGCGTGTATTTTCATCACGTATTATAAGGTTATAAGCTTCAGGTCAATTAAGTCATGAATTTGTGTTCTTTAAGTAATATCTGGGTTTCCCTACTTAAGAGCATCAGTCAAACGAGGAAATTTGAGTGAACGGTTGATGAAAACTGGCATTATGAAGCTGCCTGCTTTTGGATGACTGAGATATTCTTCTTGCGAAGTGTTTGGCATTCTTCGACATTGGAGCACTCATAAAAGGATTCCCTTGCATTGTGGAAATGATAAAAGAATAAGTTCCTTCATCAAAAATGCAAAGTCTACTGAATGTCTGCTGGATCTTTTATTAAACAGTCTTGAACAGAATTGGTAGGTTTGGAACATTCAGATGTGTGGCGACTCAGTTATGTAGCAACTTCTCATAAAAAAGCTAAGACAACGATACCCCTTCGGATCTCTTCACTTATAGCCCGGAAAGCATCTACAGATCATGCATGCTCTTTCATGCGAGTGGTCGCTTTTAGCCACAATTTCTCTGACTTGTATAGAGCACTCGTAATTATTTGTAATGGCTTCACAACATTTTCATAGAAATTTCAATAAATATGTGCTATTTCCTCGTTCATTTGTTTCGAACGAACGCTCAGAAGCATGACCTGTATCCAATCTATGTGTGAAAGACGAGCAATCTGATACCGTTGACGTGAAGTTTTGTAGTATGTCAAAAGATGTACAACACTGTGGGAAAGTTTAAGGTGCGTTCTCTTCCTCTGCTCAACTTCGTGCTAGCTCTCGGTCTGTTAGTTCTTGCGGCTTGAGTATGACCAAGCTTGACCGCATTAGTTCGTGAATGACTGCATGTTGAATCATGCATGTTGACTGCATGACGACTTAACAGGCATGTTCCCATTCTTCAATTGCGGGTGCGGATCTAGAAAATTGAGTTTTGTCCACCTTTGCAGATGCAACTTAATGCACAGCAATGAAACGGTGTGTAAATCTTGCCATCTACTTCGACCGTTGAACGACGCTTCTTATAGTACATTTGACAGTGAGTTGTTCAACAGTTGTAGGTCTAAGAAAGAAGATGACCCTTGGATGTTAAGCTCCAGTAACGGTTACAAACGAATTCACTTAGAAGAAATGCAGTCGCATTTTAATTATACAAAGAAGCTTGCGAACGTTTTGTTCGTCTATTATCATCGAAACCATAGCTCCATGCAGATTTGAAGTCTTTTATCTACTACATAGATCTATGGTCATTGATATTACCGCATTTGTTGGTGCTTCAGTTTTATATTGATGTAGTTTATCAGCTGTACATTTTTCTGTACTTATGATTACTTCGTTATTCTTCTATATCACACCCATATTTTCTTCCTTTACGTTTCTATCTGCCTTCCACCTTCTGCTGATAGGCAAGGAGCAGAAGGTCGAATAAACTCGTTTCGTTCAACACCCCTCCCAGAAAAAGTTTGATGCAGTTAGGTGTAACTACAGCTCTTCTAGAACATCCCCAGGTAGTTCGTAAGCTTAAATTGTGATGTCAGTAAAAATCTAAGTGAGTATTAAAAATAGCACTTAAATGCTACTTATAAAATGTGAGTAGTGATGTAAAAATGAAGTACTTTTAAACATGAAAATTTTAAGCCATGTGCTTCAAGAAATGGTAGTAACAATGTGCATCTATAAAATTTTTTCAGTATAATATTTCAGGATGTGTTAGTAGAAATTACATTTGATGCCCAGATATATCAGCAAACCCCTTTAGAAAATGCTTCCGACAGATTTCACATTTTTACCTCAGTGGCACGTTGTCTTTTAACAGCTCTGAAATTTGAACCAATGAGCCGATTTTATCAAATGAGCGCTTGAATTATTCCTGAAAATCTGTGCTACAAATGTATGAATTGAAATGGCAGGTAATACAGCTGAACAATCAAAGAGATAAAAGACAAGCCAAATTTCTTCATAAAAAAGTCTCAAAAAAGAAAAGGTTTTGATGCATTTTCTAAAAGGAATTTGCTGATATATCTGAGCATCAAATGTAATTTCTACTAACATATCCTGAAATATTATACTGAGAGGATTTTACAGATATACATTGTGACCACCATTCCTTAATGCACATGGATTAAAATTTGAATTTTCTGAAGTATCGTATTTCTTCGAATAATAACCGCCCTCGAATAGCAGCCGCAGCAATAGTTCCGCACCCATTTCCTAAATATCACTTTTTATATTATCAGTTTAATATAGATGTTCAACATGTCTGTATCTTACTTATTTCTTCATTGTTATGCCTGCCGGTTATAACATAAAGGCCTACATTACACGTGTACGAATATAACAGCTACATTTATAATATACATGTATTATGTTAAAAATAAGATGAGTCGTATTACATGTCTATCTTTTAATTCGAATTTCAAACTAGGTATGCCGGTAATTTACGCAAGCCTAAACATTGATGTATGTAGGTCCTATCTCTGATCTCCAACTAAAGCCCCACAAATCAAAATTCTTTTAATCAAAGGGGAAGCACTGGATGTGAAAGATATACATTTTCATTTCCAAGTAAAAATCTGAATGTGTACAATATCACTGGCTGTAGTTAAGAAATCATCGATAGCGCCCTAAATTTCCTGGAAATCCTGATCTACGCCGTTGATAGCAGCCGTCGGGTTATCGCTCCATGCGCAGTTTTGTATTGTTCTTGGGAAGAAGATGGTGAACTATTCATTTGACGTCAATTTACTGTAACTTCCGGTTATCTGACATACATGTACATGATTTGTCGACGAAAATTGTTCTCAATACGCTGAACTTTCCGATTATGAAGAAACCAGAAACGAGAGATACGACTGCCTGCGTCGAATCTACAGCGACTTTAAGTTAAGAATGGACAAATTCTCCTATTCAAGCTGTGTTAAGTTCCACGGTTTCTGTCCACCTAATGCGTTCAGCTCGTATACTGCAAATTTTGCAGAATTTCCGCTTCAGTTATCCATACCAAGAGCTCTAAAATCAAGTTCTATCCACGCACATAATTTACCAGTGGTCAGCAGGTGAACAAGGAAATCAATTTCAAATCAAACTTTTTGTCTCATCGCATCAGTTAAGTTACTGACCATGTGACTTTTTAATAGCAGCCGCACCCGAAATGTACAGTTTTTAATAGTAGCCACGGCTATTATTCGAAGAAATACGGCAGGCCTACTTCATTTTCATATTACTCACATTTTATAAGTAGTATTTAAGTGCTATTTTTTTATACTCACTTAGATTATTACTGACACCACAATTTAAGCTCACGAATTACATGGGGATGTTCTAGAAGAGCTGTAGTTATACCTAAATGCATCAAGCCTTTTCTGGGAGGGGTGCAGGACGAAGTCCTTTATTTCAGCCCGTATGAGAAACTGCTCCTTGCCTATGAGGGACATCTTTGGTGCGCAGGCTCGTTGCCTTCTCTCAATTTATGATTAAAATGATCTATATCTTAAAATGACTTCAATTTATTTCAATTTTAGGTGTATCACAAATTGGGAATTTTCGATCGATATTCGAAAAGTGAGAGCCTTGAAAAGAAGGTTTCACTCGGACCGGTTGCATTGAATGAATGGAATCGAATTACTGCGCTTGAAACGTCAACCACTTCCGGATCGCATAACATGCAACTGAAGATCTCATCAGATAATGTGAAGGAAAAGGAACAACTAACAACAAGCAAGAAACTTGATCAATATTTCAAAAATTTTGACTTGCAGCTTGGTGGACACACAGGTGAGGAATAGTGATGGCATATTTCTTTTTATTTTGAGTTTGTCAATTTTAATACATGACTAGGAAATATGATGCAACTATTCCAAAACTAAGTAATTATTATTCCTTCCATGCGCCTACGTCTGTGCCATAAGTTTTGATATCACCAAATGAACTTCAAAATTCTTGATGCAAGCTGAGCTTCTCTAGATTATGTGCACTTGTCAGCAAAAAACAGATATTTGCATTGTCTGAGTTTTCATTTTTGGGAGAACTCCACCTGTTGAAAATCAATTATATATTAGTAGCTCGAGCTTTCGACGGCCCAACTGCATGTCTTATTCATGAGACTGTCACTTGTTGTGACGGTACATGCACACAGATATTGGACAATGAATAAGCTTCACGACTCCGACAAAGCAACATTGAACGGTCACATGATATTCTGTGATATCGGAACTGAAAGAACCGTCTGTACATACAAAATTAACTGAACTAAAAGCAAACTATGTACATGCCAGAAAGCAAATGCAGAGTGCTCGGAACCAAACGCAAAACACAAAGGATGAAAGTACCAGAGACTTTGTATACCTTCCTTATTGTAAAGTTGTTAGCGAACGAGTAAAACGCGCTTGTGATAATAGTGGTTTAAAAGTCATTTTCAAACCTGGCAAAAAGTCTACGGAATATTCTGACGCAGGTAAAATCAAAAGATGAAGACAAAGCTGCGGCTGTTTACAAAGTCAACTGTGGTGAATTCTATTTGGGTGAAACCGGTAGATTCATTACAAGGACAAAGGAACATGTTCATAATGTGAAAGGTCTAAATTACAGATCAGATATAGCGGAGCACACGCATGAAGTGCAACATCGTCCTATTTTTCCAGCTGAAATTGTCACAACAGAAAACAACGCGTACAGGCGGAAGATCAAAGAAGCCATCTTTATTCTATCAAATCATGATCAAGTCTATAATAGAGACAAAAGCATTGACTTGAGTAGCATTAGGAATCCTCTTATTAACCGCCATGCTGCACAGTTCCGGTTTTAGTTCATTTTTCCTTTCCTTCCTTTTTTTGTAAATGAGATTGATTTATTTCCTTGCTATTAATTATTTATTATTATTACTCGTATTACTATATATTTTTTAAAATTATTTTCTTTACTTTTCATTATTATCTCTTTTATTATATTTTCCCTCCTCACGTTTTGCATAGATCTATTTTTACAAATTTGTATATACATAGCCTGCTTTTAGTTCAGTTAATTTTGTATGTACAGACGGTTCTTTCAGTTCCGATATCACAACATATCATGTGACCGTTCAATGTTGCTTTGTCGGAGTCGTGAATCCAATGTCCGTGTGCATGTACCGTTACAGCAAGTGTCAGTCTCATGAATAAGACGCGCAGTCGTGCACATAAGCTCGAGCTACTTATATCAACAGGTGGAGTTCTCCCGAAAAGGAAAACCCAGGTATCATTACCACACTTGAAAGTATATTTTCATTAATAAGATATTTACATTGTTGCTCTATTCCGTGCTTCATTCGGAGTCACTTCGTACTATAGGCATATTTGATTTGATTTTGAAATTTCAGAATTTTTAATGTCACAACCACAGAGATGGATTCCTTTGTGTGTGGGTTCGTGGTTAAACTTTCAGAGTAGAAAAAATGTCTCACCTGCAATGATAGAATTATAAATCTTGAAAACAAAGTTCGGAAAGTTGTTGGTCGGTTCACCTCGATGTCGTTAATGCCGCTGGATAAAGTTGCAAGTGAATTTAGAGGTTGATGCAATTCATTATAAATCGAACTGAATAGTTGTCATGATACAACTTGTTGCTTCGGCAATAAAGATAATAGACATTTCATTTCGATGTCTGCGTTTGCATAGAAATAGATCTTATTTCCAAGATAGACAAGAAGTCGAACGTTTTCTTTTTGGCCCTAGTTCGCCAACCATGTTGATTACAAATTTACAAAAGGGTTTGTAATGACATTTGGAATGAAATATACCACAGCAGTCAACGTAGTCAACCAATCAGACATTACAGTGAATTGTAGATGAATTCACATACACAACATTGTGTAAGCTCTATAAATGTCAATTCCTTATACCAAAAAGGGATTTAAAGAATCATGTTGGTTGCCATGTTAGCAACCACATCAGTTTTTGTGAATTTCCTTTATTTAACACTGCATTTCAAACAACATTTTTATACCTAAATGTGGCAACCTATATGTACATCAATACTTGGTTGCTACACTCAATATTTCTATCATTTAGCGTTTTTGTATATAATCGAGTTATCATCATGAAAAGTTGGACCTACATGTATGTCACACAGATCTGAAGTGATAGTGGGACGAAACATCCGCTGGATGGAAATGGAATGGTACACGAATGTTGTATCAGTCTGGAAGAAGCTGCAAGTTCTTCTTTATGTGAGATACGGTGTTATTTTAGCTTATGAAGATCTCTAATGACGAAGCTATTTTCCTCAGTGATGATCTCAGCGGACATGTAGGGAAGTCAACTGATGGCTATGAAGGTGTTCATGGTGGTCTCAGTTTTGTTGAAAGAATACTGAAAGGTAAACGAAACCTGGAAATTTGTGATGCACTTTATCTGGCAGTCATTGGCGCAGTGTTAGAGAAAAGCTTCAATAAGTTGATCACTTGCAGCTCTGTGAATCTGTAAATCACTTCACCCTTGCAAGAGATACAGATAAGAGTTTGTGGCAAACGTGAGGGCGCTGCAACCAATTTGTGTCGCTAAAGAGATGGAGAGTGAGACTGGTAAAAGGATTTTCTTCTACATTGCCAAGCAGATGTCAAAGGAGCTGGTGGATGTCACAGGTGGACTCTGCATCAGGGATGAATATAGCAACATTGAATTTAATGATGGACAAGTAAAGAATGTTGTCAGACCCATTAACAAGAGCTCATGAATGAGGAGAACACTCGGGATGGCTTCGCAATTTGCGACTTGGTAGCTCGTATCGAAGATGAAATTCACCACTCGACAAGATTGCACCCAGAAAGGCGGTTAGTACTTTTGGAATTGCTTTTCAGATGATAAAGGCATCAGAGTCAAACAGTGTAGAGCTGCTGACTGCGATATCAAATGACTTTGTTGCAGGGGACGGAATGCCTCCAGAACGGGAGATGAGCGCTATGATGATTTTGTACAAAGGCATGGGTGATCCCCTTTCAATGCAACTGCTACAGATCAAGCAAGTTGTTGGAACATGGCAGGAAAGTCATGGAGAGAGCTTGTGGATATTGATCAGATGTAGTTCGACTTTGCACCTAGAAATGGTACTTCAGACACTACATTCATTTTAAAGCAAATTGAAGTGAAGAAAATTGCCAAATAAATAGATATCTTCCTTGCTTCCGACGAGCTGAAGAAAGGTTTTGATCGAATACAAAAAGAAGTGGTTCGCTGGTCTCTCCGAAGTGCTGGAGTATTGGAGTGGCTGGTAACGGCTGTGACGTCACTGTACAAACACGTTCGCGTAATATCAGGACCCGCGTTGGTGACGGTGAGAGCTCTCCCATGAACGCAGGGATCTGTCCTTAGCTCTCTTCTATTCGCCATTGGATCGTGTGAGAAAGAGCGGTCGTTTTGGTCTCCGATGGCAGTTGCTCAATACTGATGACTTAGTATTGATAGATACCTCAGTTAAAGGCCTGAAGATGAATTTTTTTGCTTGGATAACAAAAAACAATTTGGTCATCAAAAGGAATGAGAGTCAACGTTAACAAGACAAAGATCATGGGCATTAAGGTATCTGGAGAGCCATGCGGAGATCGCAAACAAGGGGTGGATGGCGCGAAATCTGTCAAGTGCGGCGTGTGCGACCACTGGATTCGCAAACGATGTAGCTGTGTGAAGGGAAATTTTAGCGCAGCTGCGTCTCATTAAGTGTTCCCAAAGGGTTCCGGATGGCCTGAAGTAGACTATCGAAGCGAACGTGATGAGTTAAGTGTGGGTGGCGACATCTGCAGCTCATTTTACTTCTTCTGTTACATTAGTAACTTACTGAGTACCGCAGATGGATCCTACCTTGCTGCGACGTTGAGACTAAGATGTGGATGGAGGAGATTCCACGAATATTCACTTTTCCTGACATCCAAGGGCCTCACCTTGAAAATGAAAGGTCGGATGTATTCTGCTTGTGTCCGAAGCGCGATGATGCATGGGAATGAGACGTGAGCCGTGAAAAGTGATCAGATCATGAAAGGCTGGCTGATAGACACAGGAGAGAAGACCTGTGAAAGAAGATATCTGGGAATGTATTTCCGATGTTCTACGAACTAAGAAGGCTGCAGTGGCATGTTCACATTCGGAGAAGAAAATGGGATGTCTAGACGAAAAGATCTTTCCAGTTGGAGGTCGTAGGCAGAAGGCCAAGAGAGAGATAAAGGTGAACATTGTCGCCGATGAGAGCATGTTCCGATCATCTTCATCCAATGGACCTGAATCCAGCTTTGGTGTACGATCACTTCAATGTTCAATAGATTATTCTGTTCGTGCACGCATGTCCATGTTTGAATTTTCTGAAAGGACGAACGTTCGAAACGTCGGCAATGCATATACTACATGCTGTTTTCGTGCAGATCAGTCTCACCAAGCAATTTTTCTTAGAATATTGAGAATTCATGAATTCATTTAATGAGGTATTGTGAGAAGAAAGTCATGAAATATCAGAGTCCAAATTTGAAAATAATGGTGATAATAATGAAAATCTTCGTTCCATAGCATTCCACTTAACCTTGATTCTAAACTTAACCAGCCTAATCGCTTTAGAAAGTGTGAAAGTTTAACTTTACAATCAATCTGCTTTTTGTAGAGTTTGACATCAATAAGAAATGTTAGCTGTTTATTGTAGCAGTGATACATCGTAGCCAATAACAAGAATCCGATTTAATGCTTAACTTGATTCTATCATCATGATCATGAAAGTATAATCGATATAAATCTTCCATTTAATTAATTACCGTCTTAGTTAATTCTTTCATGTTGCAGAACTAATTCCATCGGAATGGGAAAAGTTGACGGGCGTCTCGCAATCATATACTGGTTGCATTCGTGATCTGCAGGTATATTATTCACTCCGCAATCGAAGTGATTGGCAACTGAAGATCAACAAGGATTTGGCTGGGATTAAAGAACTTCATGCAGAAGAATGTCCATTCGCTAATTGACACTGTTCAAATTGACAATAGGAATTTTAAAAAATTTGTCGTTTTCAAGCTTTGTACGAATGGAATCTTTTTATTCACTTTTCATATTTTTATCTCCTCTTTATGATGAAATATTATTCGCACAAATACAAACATCTACGCAAAATGGAAAATTTTGATGTAGAATCTAAATCCATGTAGGAGAGGGCACTTCAACGGACTATTGCTTTGTAGCCACTATCATCGTGGGTTTTGTTGTTGTCGTTGTTGTTGTTGTTTTGGCCATTTCGGTGTGAAAACACATTGGCGTCAGTCGCTAGATACGACCGACTGCCCTCAAATAACTCAGCAATTGGGTGGTGTCCGGGTGGATGGTATGAAAACTGGTATATCGCTGAACATTCCATCTTGAGCATCTGATAAGTTTATGCTCGAGGCTATCATTTTCTTCGCCACATTCATCGCAGATTGCCTCAGCTGCTAAACCGATGCGATAGCGATACTTCGCGGGAAGAGGAGAATGTCCTTCCTATATCATTCAAGTTCGGTGCGTTCTGCTCTACTCAAACTGACTTCTTCTTGGTGGTTGTACTTCCAATGGCTGTTTTTCTTCTTCCATTCGTTGGCAAGGCTTGCTTATATTTTGGATTTCATTGTGTCGATATCGATAGGCATGTCTTTCTCACTCTTAGCAGAATAACTCTTGATAATGATTGAAAGAAGTATTCATGTATATGGACTGATCTCGTTCTAAGCATCGCATGTTCATTTTCATGTTCTTGTGATTAGAGATATAAAGCGATATTTAAACTTTTATTAAATAGATTTCTGCACACTTTATCAATGAATAAAATCAACTAACTTTTAATTTCTTATACAGGGTGGGGCATAAAAAACGTGACTAAATTTTAATGTAGCGTAACTTTCTAATTATCCAACAGAAATTGACAAACAAGGTTTCATTTTCAAGCCAGTACACAGCTCATTTACCACAATCAGCATTTCAATGATTGCATTTGAGGATGAGAGCACAATATGCACCACACAAAGTAGAAGAACTCGAAATTCAAAAAACTAGATGAAAAGAACAACGACTGAATGGAAAAGCTAGCCTACTTCCAATTCTTCACTTAAACGATGGTCATCATGGCAAAGTCCTTCTGTCACAGATGATCACACAACATCAATCGGGTGATGACTGGATCAACCATCAGCAATCACGCCTTGCAATAGAACGCCAAAAAAATTGTTGTCTTCCTGTTTTATTTCTTCCAAATTGTCCACATCTGTTTCACATTTCGTCCAAGTTAAGCCCCAACCATTTTCATTCACTACTTCCAATTCTTCACTTAAATGATGATGATCATGGAGAAATCTTTCACCATTGAAGATATATTACCTTTCAAATGCACAGCCCAAATCGTCGGCGCGTAGGGCCAGACGATTTAGGCTGTGCATTTGAAAGGTAATATATGCATTGTTACTGAACCTAAAATCTATGACATCAAAGATCCAACATTTTGATATGCAAAAGTATCAAATCTGTGATAGTTTTCTACATAGCCCATGCAGCTCAGAACATACATGTAAAAGTGTGTCAAGCGTGAGATATCTACGTGTTCAAATTGTGAACCATAGGAATCAACTCAATACCATTTTCACTGGGAATGTGGAGATGGACGGTGAAATGCTCCTACCTCAATGGTATTACATAGCAAATTAGACGGCCTTAATCATGCAATCAAGGCCGTCTAATTTGGAATTTGAGATATAGTCCGGCAGCCAGAGCGAGTTTCTGCAGGGAACGAGGCCGAAAGTGAGACTTTCACAGAATGATGTGCACCCTATGCCTACTACGAATCGGCACGTCTGCCGAGTTCTAGTGAGTTCCTCTTCTTGTCAGACAGAATCAAAGAAAAACACATGTAGATCCAATGGGACGCAGATTGCAGTTTTTGACTAAAACGAATTTTTGTATGTTTTCTCTGATTAAACGAAAAGTACCAAGCCCAGAGTCATAATTTTTGGCATGAAATGTCTTCAGGTCATTTCCTTTCAGTTTCATGCTCCCCTGTCTATAAAGCTAATCACATTTAGATTTGGCGAGCCTCTTACTGTCGGCAAACACAGACGTTTTGAGCAACTTTATCCACATTCAACCAAATTCTCACATACATTGCCGATCAGATGCATGATAATAGCTCATGCACATCATAGGAAATGACCTGAAGACATTTCATGCCAAATATTATGACTCTGGGCTTAGTACTTTTCGTTTAATCAGAGAAAACATACAAAAATTCGTTTTAGTCAAAAACTGCAATCTGCGTCCCATTGGATTTACATGTGTTTTTCTTTGATTCTGTCTGACAAGAAGAGGAACTCACTAGAACTCGGCAGACGTGCCGATTCGTAGTAGGCATAGGGTGCACATCATTCTGTGAAAGTCTCACTTTCGGCCTCGTTCCCTGCAGAAACTCGCTCTGGCTGCCGGACTAATATATAAGCGACTTTCATAGAAAAATGACAAGTGAAATATCGGCTGACAACTCTACGTACTCAGTAACAATGTTGCGAATGACCAAACAACTTTCATTTGAATCATTTAATACTGAGTATTTGTAGGTATATAAAGGGATCAATGTGTTATATTAGACATCTGAAGGGAAGATTTTATGTTTCATATGAAAATCAATACCCATAGCATCATGTGGCTTTCATCAGAAAACAATTTTGATAATTTGCATATCTATGAACTATCTGCAAAGCCGAATTTCAAATTTGGAATGAGAAGCAATTACAGTCGGGCCAAAAGCTCGAAATCTTTGTTCAATTTTGTCACTGAATAATGTCACAACTATAAGTAGAGACAGAAAGAGTTTATTAAACGATGCGTAGAATGCTTCCATCATTTGCATCTGCACTCGAACCCTCATAAAGTTGATAAAGAGCTCCCGCGATGAAGAGCTCAATGATCGATCATGAACACATTGAATGTAGTCTAATGGTAAAAAGGTAAATGTGATGACATATTTCTAAATAAAAATGGTTGGGGCTTAACTTGGACGAAATGTGAAACAGATGTGGACAATTTGGAAGAAATAATACAGGAAGACAACATTTTTTGGCGTTCTATTGCAAGGCGTGATTGCTGATGGTTGATCCAGTCATCACCCGATTGATGTTGTGTGATCATCTGTGACAGAAGGACTTTGCCATGATGACCATCGTTTAAGTGAAGAATTGGAAGTAGGCTAGCTTTTCCATTCAGTCGTTGTTCTTTTCATCTAGTTTTTTGAATTTCGAGTTCTTCTACTTTGTGTGGTGCATATTGTGCTCTCATCCTCAAATGCAATCATTGCTGATTGCGGTAAAATCAGCATCAGATTGTGGTAAATCAGTTGTGTAAAATCCAAAGTCGCTGAGCTGAAGCAGATTGACATTATATCATTTTTCTTGAAAAAAAATATTTTCTCCGAAAAGTGACATTCACAATTCGTCATCACATCGACGGTTACTTATTGTGATCTCCTAGCCAGAGGAAATGCTGATTGGATCCAGTGTATTCTTGATGTGGGCCAGTGTATGCCTATTGTGAGCCCAACACTCCCCTACCTGATTAAATTCACTATGATCATTAATGTTCATCAACTGTGGCACTACCGTAATATTGAACATGAATGTTTCACTTATAATCTTAGTTTCTGAGATTTCGTGCTTTCAATGCACTTGTCAGCTTACATTTCACTTTTTCTAGAAATTACATGAATAGGGGACAACGACCATAGAAAACCCATTCATCATTTTTACTTACTAACTTACCTAACAAGAAATCAAACAATGTGCTTGTGAATCCCAGTCGCTCAGTCTGGTACTGACGCAGGTAAGCTTGAGTGCATCAAATCTTATCAAGCATGGATGAAACATAGATTTTTCGCTAGTGTGTGATACAATTTATCAGGATTTTTGCATTTTAAAGGGAAATTAGAAACAGCGCTGTCTTTTAGAGCATCGAAGCCTCAGGGCGCATGCACCTAACCTTGAGATTGAAAGTATTGTTATCAAAAGTATTTTGCTAGCCGCTGCATTGTCTCGATCTCCTGGTTAACTGTCCCCGAAATGTCCTGGATTCTATTTCAAATATCCTACAATGTTATGGTACACTGGGATGCCGATTGACCATAAATTTGTCAACATCACGCGCTTGTGGTTCTCAGTAAATGCTGTCTTATGCAGTTGTTGAAAAGTATCATCTAATTCCAAGTGATGTAATTGAATGCTTCTAAATTGAATTGATGTGCTAAGTAACATGCACATTGCATTTCATTTGCACATGCAGTTAAGTGCTTTGAATTCCAATAAACTTAAGCTTCCATTTTATCACTATGTTCATTTGAACGCACTCTTCATGGATATTCTAATTCTCCGGTGTCAATCGAATCAGAAATGTGCTTCGACTTCAGCGGAGTCCGGAAGCAATCATTATTCAAATGACGACGGCTTTGTTGATTGGAATAGTTTTCACATAATTATCTCCCAACATAGAGTGGAAATGAAATAAAATGCAATAGTATGTCACAAATTTCTGAATAATGGACATGTAGTGTTCAGTGGTAAAATGCCTTCAGACTACGTGTGCATTGGTGATATAGTTGGTTTATACTGCGAGGATTGCGAAGGATTTGTTTACAACTTCAAATCAAGGTATTATTCTACTTCGTATTCGAAGTGATAGAATTAATTTCTGTCATTTGAATTTGCATTTGAATAAGTAGTTGATATAACGAAAATAATGATCAATGATGGGACGTTGCCTTTCTCAGACGAAATGTAACAAATTGCTGCAATTACAAAATAGAAATTTTTAGTATGCTTTTTATTACTTATCATTATATATTTTAATATATTCAAATTGTGAAACTGAAACTAATTAATTCGTTTGACTTAAATCATGTTTATTATGTGTGTTGACATTTACTTACCTTGGCTGTCATAATTTAAGCTACAGCTTTAAAAATGGATTTAAAAATTTTGTTTGTGATGGACATACTTCTCCAATTTTATCAATTATTATTATTACTATTGTGTATCAATATTAGTCACTACTTATTTTTGTAGCAATTTAAATCAGGCCTATCTGATTGCCGCTTACGTATTTTATTTCAGACGATGTGATTAGCTGCTTTCTAATATTGATTGTTGAAATTAATCCAGGATATTAATTATTCATGTTGATATCTACGGTCTTCAGAGCACGTGTAAGCTGATACTTGTGAGAGCAATACTTGTTTGGTGAATCATCTCTGTGACATAGTAAACAAAAGAGCCAAATAAAAATGTTGTCTCTAGTGGGATAGAATTTAATTCACGTCCAGTTACGTGAGAAGAAAAATATGATAAAATAAATAATATACAATAATTTACATATGCAAGAAATAGCTTCCAGTAGTGCTGAAAAGGACTCATTGTTGCATTCACTTGGGAAAAAGCGATAAGTTAATACATGCCATTAATCAACCACTTGAACACAAATTTAAAAAAGATTAAAAACCACTAATAAAAATGCAATGAAGGAGCGACTAAGTTGAATCTCCGAAAAAATGCGATTGCATGTAATGCATACAGTTACTCACAATTTTAAGTACAACTCAAGTCTGATTAAAAATCAAAAATGGTTAGAGCTACATGCATATTTAGATACACTTCTACCGTGTCAATCAGATAGCTTCAGGACTTACTAACTGATTGATTACCGATATAAAATTTACAAAGACCTGTGATTATATAAGTCATTCCACACACCAAATTCCATTTATTTTAATAATTTGATCTGCTAAGATATCGCTTAATATTTCCAGTTTCAAATTAAAAATTCAGTTCCCAGTTGTGATTCGAAAATGTTTGGTTTGTTTCGGATGTACAAAAATTACCGCAATTGTTTTCCTTCGAATTATAACCTCTTATCGCTCGTTGAGACTTGTAACAAACTTGTGATGTTGGATTTTCACTGAAAGCTGTTAAAGACGTCGATTGCTAAACATGAGATAGACGTAGCAGCTATAGGACGAGCTACATGTTGCTCAAATGACTCGTGGTTGTAAACGCGGACCCATGGAGACTCTTCAACTGCCGTAGCATCGTTAACCCGAGCTTCCATGCTATTTTATTCCCATGCCCAGATCAGCTGATGCAATGTCTATGTACAGCATAGTGTTCAAAGTCTGGTAATCCTCTACTTGTATGTACTTGTATACACTTAGTCCGGGAGCTACTGCCACTTTCTTCCCAAATTCGCGCACAAAGGGCTTAATATCATGGACTTGTAGACCTTGAAACGCTGAACACAAAAATCAAATTCTTATGTGTCACAGCCAGTCGCTTTCGGTTTTAGGTAAGGTAATTTTACCATTGGATTCCAATTAGAAAATTTAAATAGAATCCTTTAACCTTACCTATAAGCGAAAGCGACTGGCTGTGACACTTTAGAATTAGATTTTTGTATTCAGTGTTTCAAGATCTACAAATCCATGTTATTGCGCCCTTTGTGCGCGAATTTAGGAAGAAAGTGTCAGTAACTCCCGTCCTAACTTGAGTGAAGAAGACTATATGTTTTCTATACATTTTGTCGAAAATTCAAGTCGAATAATTTATATAGTATAACGGACTGCAATAACATGGAAAGTAAAAGGCATTGCTATTTCGTTGCATCCCCATTTCGTGGCTGATGAAAGTTATGTCTACTTGGGATATTTTTCATGTATTTATGAATAGTTCTGCTAAGTATATGCAGATGAATATATGATAAAATGAATGTACCTCACAAGCATGTATGTACTTCGTGAATTTTCCAATTTAATGACCACTAAATGATCATTACAACAATATTAAGTCTGCACTCTAACCTGGAAGTGGTGATTTGCAATGAATTGGTAAAAATGTGCAACCATTCCAATAAATCTGTTGCTTAAGTTACCAGCCAATTAAGTACAACATTAATTGATAATGTTGCAAATAATTTTGTATTTCAATCAATAATATTTTCCATCTTGATCATAACGTTCATATTTTAGTCCTTTCTAATCGAATTTAAATTTAAAAATATTGGCCTCACATATCTTCTACAGACAATGTGAAATAATCTTTAAATATGAATTCACGATAGTTGCGACGAAGCAGTGATAGCTGAGCTTCAACAGTGCCAGTGCTTGTACGCTGGATCGTCAGACAGTCTTTAGATACCTCACCTCCAAAACCTCAAGAGAACTCAGATGCCGGTCTACTGCAGATAAGAAGTTATCAATTTTAAAAAAAATAATTGCGTAAGTTAAAGCACTTCGCTTGTTCTCTGCGTGAACATGCAATAAGTGGTGGAATGATTCTACGCGAATGAATAAAACTTAAAACTGCGTCAAAATCATGCCACAGGTAAAGACAATAGGTCAATAAGCAAAACAACAAGCTTCAAAATACCTAAAGATAGAGCATAGAGATATTGTCATTCAGAAATGATTCAGAAAGCGAATTACGTTAGTCTCAATAAGAAAAGTCTTGGGCGTGCAAATCTGGGCCCTATTTCACTTATCACATAAGATAAGATTGTCTTATGATAAGATGAGATTATCTTATGATCTTACCTTACCGACTCATCCTTATGTTCAGTTCCACTTATGAAAACTTCTTTTAAGTCAGTGACTTACGCGATCTACGTACCTAGCCACTACGGTATATGTGCACGGTATATCATGCCATGCTTCACATGTGATTTGATAAGAGTCAATTCTGCATCGTGAATAGCAAAAGGTTTTGCACATACAAGTAAATTATTGTATTATATGAAATTTTGAAAACAAAATATACAAAATTCAAGTTTATTGAAGTATATGTACATTACAAAAGTCGATAATAAAAGTAAAGAGCCCTGGACTGTGTTGTTTAATAGCCACACTCTCCGCCACTGCAAGCTGAAAATTGGTCTTCAAGTTCTTGAAAACTTTAAAGCAATGATCTGCATCCGATAAAACCGTTGTGCACTCCAATTTCAAGTAATGCTACTAAAGCTTTCTCGGACGTAAGGTTGTTTCCTGCGAAAGTTGGGTCAAGATTGTGAAATCTATTGTCTCAAGGCTATGCTAACTTGATTTTCATTCGCGAATCACGGACCCGATTCGATTCGAGATTCGATCCGGTTCCAAATTTGTTGATTTACAAGTCCCTTGTATTTTTGCACAATCATAAAATTTCCGCTTATTATTTTTAAAATGCTGAAATTCAGAAGTTTTAGATTAAATCGAATGATGTGCGAAATAGATGGCGAATTCGCTTCAATTAAGATAGGCATCTTGAATATGAACTCATGTTCAGTTCTAAATGATCTCTAGAACTATAAACGATTTAGTAGAAATACTCTATCTGGTGGTACATATGGGACAAATGACCAGCTGTATTGAAGACTTGACGTGAAAAAAAACACTTAAACAGACAAAAATAAATAGGAAATCTTCACTTTCATGAAAAACACTGTTCTCTTGACATGATAAAATCATGAGTTCTTCGATTTATATGTAATTTGCAGCAAAATGTGAAATGTGATCTGTGGATTTATAATCTCCATTGTAACTATGCATGTACAGTGGAGATTATAAATCCACTTATGAAATCTTGCATCTTGCAACAAATTACATATAAATGATGCAAACAACACGTAGGCACCTACGAGTAGCTTGCACTTTAAAAATATAAATTAATGCAAATCTGATTTCTGATCTTTGAACGTTACGAACACATTTATTGTTTCAGCACTCCGTTTAACTCTTTATCGATCTACAACAAACAAGAAGTGAATAATCCCACTAATCTTCCGGATCCAAGTGGTGAGTTCAGGATGAATAAATAATGTATTCTATGTCTGACAATCCATCAGTTACCTGATTTGTTAATCTAATATTTCGATGTCTAGATATACTGCATTTTGTTAACTTTTGGCCATTTTTTGTTCATATAAACTGTTTGATTCGTATTTGTAACACAGCAATTTATTCAATGCAGATATTCCGAATATCAGCGAGTCTCATGGGTTGTCCTGTCATCCATGCTTTGATCAGTGACATGGAGGTATGCGAATCCTGACATTTATGAGACTTGGAAATACTGAATTTCACATTCGCACGATGCATCTCATCGGCGAAGTTTCGGTTGCCTGCAGTTCAAGAAGCCCAGTAGCACTTTCATTTCTAGTCGATCTTTGCGTTGGTAAAACAGTTGTTGGTAATTCTTCTGCACTTGATGCCATTAGTCCATTGCAAGCAATCGTTTTTCTAACCATGTCTCAAATCTATGATAAGAGCTGTGCATCCAATGCTATGGCTAATTCAAATCTTTTCATATGACTGAAAACACGTGATCCGATCGTTGTGACTCAAGAGTTTGCGATGGATGAGTCGATGCAACGTGTGCAAAGTATAAATGGCATGATCAACTCAACGTTTTATTCGTCTTGACCTTTCTCAAGTGTCACATTAAAATAAAGGAAAGACTTAATGACAGGCTTTCAAATAAGTGGCGAATGATAGTTCACTGCTCGTGTTTAGAAAATCTGTGAAACGTGCTTCACATATTCTCGTTCTGATTTTGTTAGTGATCAATTATTTCCACGTGTGGCACAAACAACAGTGAACGGTCATTCATCCCATTATTCATCCCATCTCATATTTACGCCACCTGCAACCTTTTGCATTTTATGTCATCATCAATAAATGTCAAGTTGACTTTAATATTGGGTTGATTCCTGTCAGTTACTTTGTACATTTTTTACTTTCAATGCATTTTGAATACCACCAAAGGAAGTGCTACTTTGATTTCAAAAGATGGCATTGTTGAACAACCTCTTGCAAGCCGCTATCAATTTAATACATGTATGATCATATTTCGTTGATTTTTATGTGGTCATTCGAAAGTTTTTTCGATTAGAAAAAGTGGAAGAGAACACTTAATGAGTGATTAATCATATATATGTAGGCAACATATTCATACACATGCGCTATAGATGACATGTATATTCATGAGAATCATGTAATCTGTAATATTTAAATAATCTACATAAAACATGGAGATCAATAAATTTGGCTTTAAAATATAATGGAAGCGGTGCTATTGGTTTATTAAATCTGATTTTTCTTTATTTGTTATCTAGATTTTTCATTTGATTACTAGGTTCTATTAAGTTAGCCAATTATATATTTGATATCACATATATAACACTAAGCAACGATAATGAAATGCAAGTTAACTCCAACAATTGCAAATGCGTGTACAGTACACGCGTATATAAGTCAGCAATGGTGTTTTGCGACCTCAAATAGTTAATCTGACTGACAAAATATTGAAAAGCATTCTGTTTTTTTTTGAGATTTTTGTCCGTTCAGACGGCCTCTACAGTGCAGATGCATCTGGTATTGCGAGAAATTTCCATAAATTCTTATATCGTGTGCAGTGTATAAGCAGCAGTGACCTAATCAGTAATTATCTCTATTCTCTAATAACCGTTGCAGTTATTGCATTTGAAATATGCATTCAAAATCGATTCAAATTGAACAAAAAATGGAGAAAACGATACGCAAATGTCGATTTGGAAAGTCTGAGTCACGAATCAAAAGCACAAGAAAGACAGATGAAAGTAAGTACATTTATTATTTAATTTGCATTGGTAATACTTTGACACTTTGAAATCTGAAACTTCGAAACAGATTTTCACCATAAATTGCGATAGATTCATGTATTCGGCAGATGTTTTCATCATTCAAACAACTTGAACTTGGTGATTCGAAAGAAAATGGTGTAATTAATAATATATACAAATAAAAAAATGAGTGTGTTGTACTAGATGATTAAACTCTGTCACAATTTCTCGAATCTTGCGCATGCCTCATGTTAGTGTACTCAAGTTACCTGTGTACTGCCTTTTTTTTATCTATCAAAAAGGTACGTTATTCAGATAAAGAGATTTTTTTTCTTAAACATTTTAGCACCGATATCCTTGAAACTTCAAATAGCATCACCTACCGTGCGCGCATAAGATGTAAGATGAAACTATTGAAACGGCTTCAAAAAGGAGTGGAATACCAACAATACAAAGTCAGTAACTCTGCTTTTAAACGTATAAAATGGAGTCATTTTCAATTCTATCAATCTTACCTTGATATGACCTCGCTCATAGTCATGCAGCGAATGTCACAAGTACTGAGCCGCGTGTTTGTTTATTCATAATGTTTTGATATCATTTGATATTTCACTATTCGAAGTTTTGAAAAGAACAACTAATCTATTGAGAAGTGTTACTTTATGTTATAATCTTCAAATTTGTCCTGTTAAAAGCATGAAACTTCAATTGAAGTACTTCTGCTTAGAATATATGTGATTCGCAATTCGTTCTAATGTTACAGGCCGTCAAAAATGATCGATTTCGTAACTTATGTTGATCAAGCCTGTGGCGAAAATTTGACAGCCAACTCTCGTGTTTCAAATTTGCGACATAAGTGCTACCAGGAAAAATGTTGAACATTATGAAAAATTTCTGACCAAAATTCTGAACAGCCGCATGAAATATCACGGATTTCTTGAACTCCATTACTCATGAACTTTAGTTTTGCCCATTGTTTCATTGTTAATGAAACTTTAATAAAACTCCAATTTTAATCTCAAACCCTTTACAGATTGCGAGCAATGCAGAAGTTTCAGACAATCTCGCAGAACAGAAACGAAACAAAGGAAAGAAGGTTCGATATGGAGATATCATTCAAGTGAGTTTATCTTTCAATCATAACAGGATGTTGAACGTATTGAAATTGAAATGATAATATTAATAATGGGGTTTGGGTAGTATTGATTGAACTCATAAAATACTATGTCAATAGCATAATTAAGTCCTTGATGATTTTTTGATAATTTAACCTTGCTTATCATTTTATTACTGCCAGAAGTGCGCATTTTAGAAGACTTTTTTTTTGTAGAAGAACAAATTTTTGTATGTTTTAAACCTAATATGAATTTAATTTTCACCTTCTTTAATTCTTTCCCTAAATTACATCACTTCAAATTGTTTCCCCTTACATGACAAACCCTTTAAAAAGAACTGAACAGCCATGTTTGTTTAAGTGAATGAGGTAGAGTATCTTCGGCTACAACTTAAATATTGATATTCTTAGATTCAACTTCGAATAATCGTCGCATCAATGCGCATCTCATTGACTAACATCGGAAATACAAGAGCCTTACACTATCGTGCCTATTGATAAGATTGCGGTTTGGATGTTGAATTATCTAATAGTACTGTAGTTGGTTATCTTTCGAGTTAAGAGTTCTACCATAGTATATGCATATCTTACGAAAACATCAAATTTACTATTAAGTTAAAGAATGCACACAATCTTAACTAAAGTTCTACTTTTGAACGAGTCCATTTTTCTGCTTCCAAGAGACACTTAGACTTAAAGAGTATTCACTGTAATTCGCATTTGAAATACGGTTTCAGTCTTATGTTCCACCCCTGTATTGTCGATGACACGCTATTCGCAAGTTTTATGTTGATGTCGTCGTTAATACCGCTCATGTACTATATGCGGGTATACTCGTACTCTCATTTGTCGATCTGAACTGAATTTCACTGTGTTGTGAGTGTCACTCCTTGATAATCCGTGTATAGACAATAGCAAAGACCTATAGAATCATGCACAACGTTAAAAAGTGTAAGCCCTTTAAGTACCAGGTTTAAAGTGTTTTTATCAAAGTGTTTATTTACATGTATTTTGGCTTTTAGCGACATTTTAACCTATGTTACGTTTCGTACGAAATTCGTGATAGGCAATGATGTGTTACATAATAGCGAGAATTCATAAAAGGTACAAATATTTGTGAGCCATGCTTTGAATTAGTGGAAAAATATAGGCCTACTCAGTTTTGTTCAATACCGCGTATGGCAGCATTCGTTTAAAGCAAATACCGACCTCTGCATGTTTCATTGTCCACCAGATTCTGAGGCAAGGTTTAGAGAATTCTGTTCCATTCTTCATGAAGATGCTCACGAAGTAGCTTCAAATGACTGGGAACCCTGTAAGTCATGTTCTTCAAGATATCACTTAGGTATTCAATGCGATTAATGTCAGGGATCTTTCTTGTTCGGAATTGGTGAAAACCCCAGTATGGCTAATGTTAAACAAAAAAACGAGATCATTCGACCAGCTCTGCTAGCCATCATCAGAGATGATGGTTCTCTGATGATGGCCGGCAGTGCTGGTCGAAAGATCTCGGCAATTTGAAGAAAAGGAGTGACGTTTTTGTCTTAAGGCTAACATCAGCCATACTGGGGTTTTCATCCAATTCCGAACAATTATGTCATACCCAGGTCCACTGTTTACTAGGGATCTTTCTGGGTCAACACAATATCCGAATACCAGCATCTTCCTTATCAATTAGTAACAATTATCCTTACAATTAGTAAGCATTATATTCTATTATAATTGGCTACTGGGATGACTTTCATCATCGTATGAGAATTAACATTTTTTAGCAGCACGTCTGCGATGCGGCGTTGCATTGTCATCCATCGATAACCGATTGCTGGTTAATCTAAAATCTGAGGGGCAAATGGAAGGTGGTTTCAAAATACCTTTGTAGGTTTTTCCAGTCTGCTTTTTAATAACTTTGCCACCGATGTAGAACTTTTACGGCGCTGTAGCCTTGTGTTAGAACATTTGTTTTGCGTCCGGGTGATTAGGGCTCAAACTCTGGTCAGGTCAAACCTAGGACTTTTGAAAATAGGTTCTCTGTGCATTTTTGCTAAAAACTCAACTCTGAAGAATAAGTGCGGGATAAATAAAACTCGTCCACATGGAAGACGGATTGTTGCCTCATGTGCTTCCGAATATAAACAAGGCTTAGCTATTACTTTATTTGCCATCGCAATGGAAACCTGCCAAAATCATGATGCTCTCTCCATCCTCACCGTCAAGCTCGTAAACATTCTAATGTCACCATGCTTGATTAGGTTCGCGTATTCTGTTGTCCAAAAATTTGAAAGCGGACTTCCACAATATAGATTGTGAGTAACACTGTGTACACACTTCAGAGCACGAACTAATGGAAGACGCTGTTGTGTCTATGTTTTTACCTCAAAGTGCAGTCGATCTCTATCAATAAACATGCATCAATATTCAAAGTTGAGTCATACTCGTACATTCAATGTAGTTACCATATGTACGTCATCGTTGAATATCGATCACAAAGCTTTGAAGCTGTTGCTCAGCATTCTTAGTCTTCCCTATACATAGATAGGCCTATCGAAAAAAGATTAGTCACACCATTAGTAATTAACCGCCACGCATGAAGTCATAGCAAAATTATTCTATTAAAATCGAAACTAAACGCTTCTAAGGCGAAGAATCAGTGGTGAGCACAACTGCAGTTCGCTAACTCGTCTTGTTTGCTGATTAGCGGTTCCGCTAACTCAAACAAAATATAACGGTGTTTCAGCGATCCGCTGTTTTCAAGCTCCGCTAATCAAGTCTGCTAAACAATGCTGGCCGCGAATAGCATTGTGTCATTGTATTCGAGCGGTGCTGCTGTTACTATACGAGCGAATTGATAAACCACACGAATAGTGATATTCGAGCGATGTGACTCGGATTTAAATGCAAGAAATAGTTGCATTTCTTTGCTAGCACAATTTGCTCTGAGCTCCCGTTTCATTCTTTCGATGTTAATGCCGCACACAAGAACACTATGCAGCGTTGTCCACTTCAGCCTCAGGTTGCACTTTGTTGCTAGGCCTGATCGGGAAAGTTTTGTCATTATTTACGATTTATTTTTGCTGAATATCACTTGAAACACGCTGGCCATGTTTTGCGTGTCATCATGGAGCCATGGAAGAACTTCTTCATAGCATGGAACTTGTTCATAAGAGAAATCTCATCAACGGTGAAGTGTAGGTTGTGTCCAAACAATTTATCTTGCAAGACCTCCACATCGAATATCCCTTTCCCTCTTTGAATAACGTGCATCCAACGTTGTGATCCACTGAAAAAGCAGTCAAGCCTACATCTCAAAGGAGATGCTGTCAAAAATATACACAGCCTTTGAAGCAGGGTGCGTCATCTGTTTTTTTTAAACAATGAACAATTTCGTTTTGTGTTTTCGAGGTTTGGATATTCTGATCTCGAAGTATAGAGATTTTAAGAGAAGCGCTACAATACATGAACAACCATCTCTCAAGCTCTGATCTAAAGATAGAGTTTCATCTTCCTGTGACTGCTTTGATATTTGTCGGCATTCGAGCTCGACTGTGTAAAAAATATTAAAAGATTGCAAAATCCTATTGCAAAATCCTTCAGTGTGGATGCTCACACCTCGGCCGATTCGAACAAATCAACACAAAATAAGTCGGGAAGAATCGAAAAATTGATAATGGCAATACAGTTGACGTCAAATTTTAGTTCCCACATTAAGTTGAAAAGTGTCCACTTTATCCTGAAACATTGTCCACTTAACCGTATATGCCTTGTCCACTTTGCCCGAGTAATTTACGTCTGTATCTGGGAAGCAATGCTAGTGACAGCTCCAAAACTACTTTGGCATGATACGTGATGATAGTACATAGCTTTTGACAGAATTTGAATCGAATCTTTGCTTTCCCCCGTTCCCATGTAGCATTCATGGATTGAAATCAAACACTGCTTCCACTCCAGTTAGACGATGCTTTTCTAAGTCATAATTTCCATTACAAAGTTGTCATATCAGCAAGTGCAATAGGTTCATGTTCACGAACACTAGTCTTCACCTGTTTGGTTGTTTGCTTGCTCGTTGTGCGAGTGATTGCCGACTAGATCAGATGTCATAAAAAATCTAGAAATTTTAATCTACACATGTAATTTAAAGGCTAACTGTGAAGAATTTCCATTTTAGCTGAGTCTACCCTAATATAAAAGTAACCGTTTTAGACGACAATGCTATATACGAACATGAGGTTGTGAAATATATTTATCGGAAGTTGGCGGATCAATTTTGCTCCGCTAGCCGTTTTTCAGATTTAGTGAATTAGCAGAACCAAATCTTTCGCCAGCGCTGCCGACCATTACGAAGAATGAATAAACGCAGTAAAGCTCAAAGCTTTTTGGGGTTTCCGCTTTTTTTGCGCTGCATATCAACTGTAGGCACTTTGTAGGCACCATCAACTCACTCCTTAACACGAAAAGCTTGTTCGATCTTCCTACTCGGGGTGGCTCACAACTGGATTTTGTTCTGTGCGATGGTGCTAATCCCTACTTGGACTCTGCCCTTTTACCTCCGATCGGTCGCTCAGATCATTCGGTTATTTACTGTCCCACTAAAAAGGTCTTGCCGCCACCCACATCAACCAAAGCAAAGTTCCGTGTAAAAACGCCCTCGGCTTGTGCTGAGTTTGGTCTTGAATTAACGAACAATGATAGATTGGCCTCCCTTCTCTCGGAGAGAGATGTTAACTCTGTGACTGATACGTTTATTGAGGAAGTTGGCAATTTACTTGACAGACACTTTCCAGAAGGCTCTGTTAGAATGAGGAGTGATGACAAGCCCTGGTAGTCCGGGAGCCAGCGTGAAGTTGTGCAGGGAACGAGGTAGTACATAAAACTTTCACATAGCATAGTCCACCTCTAACCTACTGCAAAACTTCGCGTCTGCCGGATCAGATCATTTGCTTTTCAGAAATAGAAAGGATAACACAATCCTATATATTTCCAGTGGTAAAATTGTGACATTTAAGGTGTTGACTCCATTTTTTCGAATTTTTGCTCATAAAAGTTACACAAATTGTTATTTTTTGAACTGGTTATTATAGAAATCATCTACAGATCATGATCTTTGAAATGAGCTATCATTCAGTGATTGAGGATGAAGTAAAGTGTACAAACAGACACTTTTCGTTGGTGTAACTGCAAATTTTAACATAGAAATTTCAGGAAAATTGTTGATATACTTTAACGAAAAGTGTCTGTTTGTACACTTTACTTCATCCTCAATCACTGAATGATAGCTCATTTCAAAGATCATGATCTGTAGATGATTTCTATAATAACCAGTTCAACAAAATAATAATTTGTGTAACTTTTATGAGCAAAAATTCGAAAAAATGGAGTCAACACCTTAAATGTCACAATTTTACCACTGGAAATACATAGGATTGTGTTATCCTCTCTATTTCTGAAAAGCAAATGATCTGATCCGGCAGACGCGAAGTTTTGCTATGTGAAAGTTGTGACTATGCTATGTGAAAGTTTTGTGCACTACCTCGTTCCCTGCACAACTTCACGCTGGCTCCCGGACTATGGGTCAAACCTTCTTTGAAACATTTAATCAATCAGAGAGACCGTGCTTACAAGGAAATAAGACCCTAAAGTATTTGCGCCTTCGTGAATCTGTTATCCAGCATGTGATTAAGTTGAAGAGTGATTATCTAGTGAGCAGTTTCTCAAAGACACAATCTGCTGCAGATACGTGGTCATGTATTAACTCGCTCATAGGTCGCGACAATGTCATTGCTAACAACTCCATTGATGCTTCTGCATTGTGCTATGCATTCTCATCTGTCCATGAAAACACTGATATCGCGATAGTTTCGAGTGATGTGCCCTCTGTCTCCTTAGTCATAACCGAAAGGGATGTCATGGAAGTGAGTTTCAGCCTTCGAAAAAGTTCTCCTGGACCTGATGGCCTACCTACATGGCTCTACAAAGACTTCTGTGATCCTCTGGTCCCCATCATTCATCAGATCTGTACATCGAGTGTCAACAGTGGCATTTTCCCCGCTACTCTCAAGCGGGCGTATATAGTGCCTATACCGAAATGCAAAAAGCCACAATTTACTGATAACCGACCAATCTCTATTTTGCCTGTTCTGGCCAAAATACTTGAGAAAATCATACTGAAGAACTGGTTTCATTCCATCTTGCCAAAGCTTTCAAGTGATCAATTTGCATTCATACCAAGACATGGACAGGGGACTGTTTGTGCACTAACCTATATGGTCAATCGTATCTTGTCTCATTTGGATTCACCTGGTGCTATCAGACTTCTTATGGTGGATTTCACGAAAGCGTTCGACAAAATACCACATAACGTCATCATAAACTCGTTGTATTCACTTGCCGCTCCTATTGAACTCATTAAATGGATTCAATCATGCCTTGATTCTAGAGTGCAATGTGTGAAAACAAATGGATAACTTTCTTCTTGGTACCCAGCTATTAGTGGAGTGCCCCAGGGAGGTGTCTTATCACCTCTTATGTTCGCCATAGTTGTTAACGATTATCATGCTCAGCAACCAAATAGCACTCTCCTAAAATTCGCGGATGACTTTTTTTATTATCCATGCCCTACGGCATGCCAGCGAAGATTATCTTAGTTCTGAACTTGACCATCTGACTTATTGGTCTGAATCTCATGGATTCAAACTTAACAACAATAAGACGAAAGTGATGAACATACAAACGAAACGGTCCATTGTTTTGGCTCCATTGGAAGATACAGCATCTAATTGTGAAATTGAAGCAGTAAAGACGGCAAAAATTTTGGGTATTACATTTGATGATCAGCTACCGTGGCACCATCACATTGAGAATGTCTTGAGCCGTGCCAGGAAAAGACTGTATATGCTCTACTCTCTTAAACGGATTAACGCTCCTCAGCGCATCATGTGGCTGGTATACTGTACACTCATACGATCGGTAGCCAGCTACAGCTTTCCTGCATGGTGTAGCGTTAACAAAACTGGTTTCCGGCAGTTAACCCAATTTGAAGAACGTGTTTTCCGAATTTTTCGGATCAAGGGGAAATCAAATTTGCTGATTTTTGTGACTTGATGGCAAGACGCCTATCAAGTAAAGCGATGTGCCCTCAGCATCCCTTGCATGTGATATTTGACAAATCATAATCTAGGTCTTCTACTCGCAAAGGATTCCTTTACAGGAAAGTGATGGCCAAAACCAAACGGTTTCAGTCGTCTTTCATTAGATTTGCTTAGCTTTCTTTCATGTTTTATCTTCTGTGATGTTGTACATGCCACTTCCGAATCTTGTTTTGAAGTGTATTAAAGCCATATTATTATTATTATATAGAAATATTCCTGCTGGAGTACAGCTAGATTTCTTTATGATAAAAGCAACATGCGCAGATTCATCAAAACCACATCCATAAATTCTTTTATTTTTCACCGTGCGTATAATGTAGATATCCTGTCACTTTATTTTATCTGTAAAGCAGATTACTGCACGGGCGTGCAGTAATATTTTCATTATTGCACTGGTTGAATTATAGATTTCTATATAGATATATGCGATTGAATTATATAAAACCCGCTTATTATTTAACTCATCAAACACCATAGAATTAGATTAGTCATAATGGTCATGATATCGGTGAAAAATAAAATTACCTACACAACTCGTGCAAAGATATCCATCTTTTGCTTTCTCCTCGATCAACATTCTATGCCGTCGCCCTTCGGGCTCGTGCATAGATATGTTGACCTCGAAGAAAGCAATAAAGATGGATATTTTGCACTAGTTGCGTAAATAACTAATAGATGAATGCAAATTGATGCTGAATGCTGATGTATGCATACTATAGCATAGTAACATGAACGATAATGTATAGTCACCATTAAATACATCAAAGCACCACCGCAAGACACTTGAAAAGGCTGATTATATATATTGCCAAAACCCGTTTCATTAGCTTGTGTATCCCACATCACATGTTGCAAAAATCCAATACATTTTCTTTTCTTTGAGACAAGACGTTTTTACCTTAAAGAAGACTATAATCAATATGAAGCGTTACAACAACTGTCTGGAAGCCAAATTTTAACCTCTGAATTTTCGTTCTCTTCAATTTAGGTCTACGACTAATCAAAAAACTTTCGCAGCTTTTATTGAATGCTTCATGTATATTGAAGTGAGAGTATATATTCAATATGCATTGTGCGATGCGCCACTGTATATTGTTCTATGAATAAATAAATTGTATGCTGATATTAAACCAACCTTCAATTTTACATGATTGAAGAGTAAGAAGCTAACGTTGTCTGTTTTTCTTGCAGCTTCGCCACATGTTTGTTGGGAATTACATCCATGTCAACACACTTGAGACGAGCAGAAAAGACAAAAACAATATGATGGTAAATTTTTGAAGCATAATTCAGTATACTAAAACCTATAGTGATTTCGAATGTTGCTGTTCATTCCCCGAAAACCCGTGGACTGTAAAAAATGAGCTATAGCAGTGACTTTTATTTTTGCCGGACTTTTAATATGAAGTTTAAGTTGGTGCATCTTTTATTCTTTGTTTCTTGATTTCGTTTGTTGATTATATGCTCGGTAGATCATAAGTTTGCTTTCCCTAGTAAAATGGGCGAACCTCCTAACCCTAAGCATATTCTTAAATTTGGAACAAAAACAGTACCTATACTGTTTACTCTCAAAAACAAAATCCTTGATGCCTAAGGAACGTGATAGCGTCCACAGAGACATCCAGCACGTAGCCAGGGGGGACAGAGGAGGACATGACCCCATTGGAATGTGCAATTTTGGGAAAAGTGGAGATTCTATGGATATATTAATCGTACGCATCAACGTTGAAGTGAATTTTTCGGTCTTAATTTGATGACAAATATGTGATCTGTCGTCCTTTTGGTAGGTCAACCATGGCCCTTGTTGAATATCTGCGGACTATCAAATTATTTACTCTAGCTGTGAAAATGCATTGATTCTCGATTTGATATTAAAGTAAAAAATTTCAGATATCTTTGCTGGATTATAACGACAAAAATGCACAGTTTCGAGTTATTCCGCGCTACAAGGTGAAGTCCGAGGGAGAATATGTAAGTGTTACTGGTCAGAAATGACTAAAAACATCACGTTGCAAGTATCTCACATATGCATATTGCAACACATTATTTTCTTGTAGGTTCAATACGTGGATCAGATATCGTTCGAGAGTGTCAAATCTCCTGGTCACTATTTTCATGCCAGTTTGCCGTTTCAAATTGATGATGTTTGCTACGGGTATGCATTCTTAACTTGCTGAGTCCAATCAATGATTGTTCAAAATGCCCCACATTGCTACCAATATGCCAAATATCAATCGATCACTTGATTTACATAGAATCGTTTTAGATCGCGAAAATCTATCGTCTGAGACATTCGAATTGGTCACTTTGTAGGGAAGTCCGCGGAACTTTACCTCGGTTCTGAACACTCCATGTGGATTGATTGAATTCGATTTAATTTTAGAAGACGGCTCTCATGCACAACTTTTCGTTGATAACAAGCAGTAGAACAGAGTAACAAAGTATGTCCGAAAGAGAGTATGACCTACTCGTAATTGACAAATTGGACATGCTTAAGCTAGATCATTGCAAGAAAAGCTGATGGATACAATTTACAAATAACATTTACAGATTTTTAAGTGAAACTTTGGAAAAGGTAAATTTGCAGTGCGCAGTTATTTTATGGGCAGATAAGCCAGTTGCAGTAGCAAATTTAGGCAACAGTTAATAGAAACTTGGAAAGTAAGACTACATGTATTCTCATGTGCCATAATTAACTAAAATGCATGGTGTTCTCATTTTGGCAATCTTGTACCGTTTGTGTGTTGTCATAGTATATGGTCAACAATTCGTTTATAAAAAAGTACATAGCTCGTTTGTGTGACGACGTATCACGAAAGCGCTCGTGTGGAACTTGATCTTTTGTACATATGTATGTATTTTCTTTTAATAGTAAATTTGTTGGAGAGTTTCTCTGTTTTCAAATGTATTGACAAGAAAAACTTTGTCAGTGATGGAAATCGATGAAACCAGCTTATCAAGTGTGATTTTTCTTGAAATTAAAATCAATTAATTGTTGGCCTATTAGCCCTTCTTCCGCAAATAAAACAACTAGGTAGTTCTCCCTTTAGGAGAACTAACTAGTTGTATTTTTTGCGGAGAAGGGCTAATAGGCCAACAATTAATTGATTTTAATTTCAAAAACATAACTTGATCCGCAATGGCCAAAATTTTGAACAAAATTGTAGAAGTGTGATATTAATCAAAATTCATTCTATTGTTTCTTTTTGAACACTGGTTGAAGATAGCTGAAGAGTTACACGAATAAGCAAAACATTGATCACGAATATGGTACACAGAAAGTTTCAAAAGCTCAGAGTAAGGTTAAAATTAGTGTTCAAAGCAGTTGAAGAAGTTACGCAAGATGGTTCATGGTTTAGGCAGGTACTCAAGCAGGTACAAAAATTTCGGAGTTTGTACAAGCGCTCTGTATAATTTTTTGTCCTTTTTTTAGCACTTGCATCGCAAAATTATCGCAAAGTTTCACTTGCTTTGATTGAGCGCAGATAGTGCGTTGGCGAAAATGATCAAAATTATGCTCAAAATATCATTTCTAAATGAGAGGCGATAATCACTTAATGGCTGGTTCAGGCAATGTGAAGCATCATGATATTATGCAGATGTGTTCTAAGTTCATGTCACTCAAAACAAAATTGAAATTTTTGACTAAAAAGATTTGCTTCGTGGAATTTCAGGTGTAGATCTCAAAGTTCTTTTTTGACATAAAATTCATATTTGTGTTTTATAATATACGGACGAGAGATTATATTGAGAAAATATTATTTATTTCAGATCAGAATTAAATCTAGGAGTTGAGCAAGGAAGCTTTTCACTAATTAAGAATCAGTCAGCCCCATCCGACAACGAGCCGTTTGTTCGAGTAAGTATTTATTTTCAATCAAATACTCCCATCATGACTTAATATATTTTTGCCATTTTATCTTATACAATTTTAATATTTGCTTGTGGACATGTTTTGTATAAGTAAATTAACCATGCAGTTAAATCTCTCAATGATTCTATACGACAATAAAACGTGTGTTTCATTGCAAATTCCATCCATGGACCGTGAAAGTCTGGCTAACTGGTGGCAAGAGCGTCCTGGAAAAAGTTCCCAAGGGCACCGACTTGGTTGCCCCATCTTTCAAGTTTCTCACTCAAGTTTGAGGTGTTAAATTACTATTATTTAATTAAGTCATTAGGATTTTTTTACTTCAAGTTGCTAAATTCAAACTTTTTAAACTTAGGTCACTCCAAAATTTGTGAGCTGTCAAAACTTTAAGAGAATAATGCGTCCGTGTCGACCCTGTTCAAAGCAGATACAGGCTTGACCCGATTCTTTAAGAGTGGAGGAACTGTTCGTTTTCCGAAAGCCCTGTGCAACGTGTAGAAGCATTCATGAAAACGAATCCACTTAACTGCTTTACTTCGACAATAGGCCTATTCATGCCGTGGGACCTGCGGTTTTATTACTTGCAGCGCAATTCCAAACTTTTCATCTGAAATTTGACTCGCTGGCTCAAATCGCACCTATTTTGAAAGGTACTTTTTAAGGTTTGAATTATGCCACTTTTTGTAAGCATTATGTAATAAATATGATGACTTTTAAGGAAAGCATCGTTTAACAATGGAGTTTAGCAGAAGCACTATACCTTGTAAATGCAAGTCTAATTCGCATCATGAGTCATGCCCGTCAATTTTTTCTATAGACATGTAATATTTGAAAATTCAAATATCATGTGAATATTACTTATAGAAAATCTTTTGCAATAGCGCATGTTCGCGAAACAGTCTTTTTTGTGTATTTTCCTAGTTATTTGAATTTTTTGGGTATTTTACACGGCCTTCTTTTTATAATCATACCTGAAGCTACGTAGATTAGTAGAACGAAAAGTGGAATGTAAAAGTGCCTCTTAGTGGAAAGTCTACTTTTAAACGAAAATCTTTTACATTCATATACGTATGTGCGAGTTGCATTCCTTGCACAAATCAATCTCATGAATCATGTTTTGTATTCATAAATAGCTTTTCAGTACATGCAACTTCTTTAGCATCGCAAATAGTAGTCATCAAAGAGATCTGTGGCCGAAATTCCACAAAATTTCAAGATCTGTCTTTCAAAAATGGGAATTTTCAAATTTGAATGTCTATTTAAAATTCGAAGTTGATCGAGGTACAGTAGATCAATGCTCTTATTGGAAAGCTCAAACACTAAATATGTTGTCATTCGGTCCTAAATATAGTCTAAACATGGTGCTCAATCTTTCATTTCTTCCTAGGGAGGACAATTCGTTCAACTATTTCACAAGGAGCTTGAGGCTTACGTTGTTGCTGAGGGTTCATTCGATGACGAAGTGACAGAAGATATTCATCTCCGAATCAGGGAAATTGACCAACTCAATCCGCGTACCCTGAGACCCTCAACATCGGCTATAACGTACTGGCAAATAGAGGATGAAAAAAATTCTGTTAGTGGTAAGTAAGCGAGTTTTTCTTGTGGAAATGACTCCTTTTTTAGTTCATTTGGGATTGCATTTGAAAAAAACATCCACGAGACGTACCAACTTAGAAGGAGTGCGTTCCTATGAGATCGCTGATGTACAAGTTTGAATGGAACAATTTTGAGGAGAAATCTGTAGGCATTGTTATCTTTATTGTCTCAAAATTACATGTCAACAAAAGGCACTTCAACATGAAATTATAAAATTATTGCTTAAAATGGAGCACAATCCACTAAATCTTAGTCTCAGAGCAACATCTTTGGTTTCTTGCGTATGGCAGGCATTTATCATGAAGCTATGTAGGGATTCATTGGATTTCATTGGATTTGAGCCTGAATTCAACGGTCCCTGTCACTGCCTCATGAGCGGGCGAAAATATATGGGTTTCAATAACCTCTACCTCCTATTTCCCGTCAATCCGTGAAATAGGGTATCCAATTTTTCATCAATTTCCTAATTACCATAAATTTTGGTCAAGACTTTTATCGGGTCTCGCAATGCAATTTAAAATCAATAAAATGGAGGGTATGTATGGGATATCACAATTTCAGCTTTTTCCCAAATTTTATCGAAATCATGATTTGACAAAACGCTTTTATTAATGTTTCATGTTTTATAGTCTGCAAAAACCACATTTTGTCGAATTTTCCACCAAATGAGGAGTTAAGATAATCATTTTGCAATAACAATTTACTGTAGGCATTGATTCATTAATAGGGACTTAAAAATATTCTATGTTTAAGAACTAATGAATTGAAAAGCTATTTTAAAAGTTCGATTCATATGATATCTTGGATGGACTTTGGGCTATGTTAACAACATCCGAGTCATCTTCTTTCAAATGTGTTTCCTGTAGCGCTTTCCAAGCCGATATGATGCAGCTTTTACTGCATGGATACAAAGCACTCTTAATTGTCATTTGCGCGAATACTTTGGGTGTTTTTTGAAACTATACAAGCGCCTATTTCTCGAAGAAACAATTTTTAAAGCATCGAATCTTCTATTTTTCAGATATTTTGATCGGTTTATGAATTCAATCGCTTTTTATCTCGTAAACTGAAGATTCACTTGATATCCGGAAGATAATTAGAAAAGAAAACGTTTCTGATTTAATGACAAGCATTTTTATCTTTTCTTCTTGAGTCATCTACAGTTGTCCGTTGTCTTATGCAAGTTGAGCATCATTTATGCCAGAATTACTGCGAATACAAAGACTTATATACCTTTGATTTTTATTTCAGCGGAGCCTCTTCTTTGGCAGCAACAATTTCGCTTTCGACATGCAACTACTCGGAAGTATTTATGCGTAGATGAAGCCTGTCAAGTATCACTGACAGATGACGTCAGCGATCCTCGAACCGTCTTCAAATTGCATGCTGCAACTCCAGATAGTGAGGAGCTGACGTTTGAAAGTTATGCGCGGATTGAAAATGTCATTTCTAGCAGTTGGATCCAAGCTTTGAAAGGTATGTTAAGTTCATTGAGTATCTATCGAATTGAATGTCTACGATGGACAGTTAATCTATTTCAATCACAATTGCGCTTTAAAGGACACTTTTCAAATAAATTGCGGAAATCGTTGCGACGCAGCTGTTCTTAAGTTATTTCATTTTATAAACAGATTTTTACCTTTTCATTATTATGAAACTTGCGTTATCCTGTTCACATAGGTCAAGGTTGCACAACATTTTCTTCCACGAAGGCCGCAACTAACCATCTCCTCATGGTTCGCACCTGAATCTCCACAAATTTTTATAGAAAATCATCACTAACAAATTCATACTCAGCTTTATTTTAAACTTAAACATAGTTATTCTGTGTTTTTTTGAAATTTTTGCAGATGATGTCATTTCTAAGATGAGATCAAATTGGCCGACATTTTGAAGCCTCTAAACATGCATAATGCAGAAGTATTGTACATTATTGCAATTCTTAAAACAATATCTTAGTTCATATAAGTCCATAAGAGCAAGACATTGATATTGAATGCATTTAGCGCTTTCTATCGTAAAACCGTTCTTTTTTATGAATTGCATTTTTGGAGTAACTCTCTATACCAAATAGAATGCAAATCTATTATGAATTACAACCTTCACACGTATTATTTTTAATTCAATATATTAATACTGTATATTGAATGTAGAAGAGCTTGAAAAATCATTGACCGATGAATTTGTGGATGCAATTCTTAGATTGGACAGCAGGCATCTGGTAGATTCCTTAGTTTTGTCTGCAATCCTACACAATATTAACAGAAATTCCTGAAGCCTCCAAGAACTTTGTTTGAAGATGACTTGAAAATTTTAGAACCAAATGACACTGTATTTGTGAATTTATGGAAGTAAAATTCAACTCACTAAAATGTTAGTCAAATTCTCTCTTGAAACTTGGTGAATTAGAAGTCCCACATTCTAGTAAAATGCATGTAATTTCAGGGTAAAAACTGTTGCTATGGGAAAGGATTCTCAGATTTGAAATATTCTTGTATTCTACTTTTCATTGATAATAGGCTGTAGAACACACCATCGCTTTGATGAAAGAAATGATATATATCATTCGCAGATTGTATATGCCATGTAAGATGAGATAAGCATTCACTTCATTGAAATGATTCCCATAAACTTGCAAAGCAGGCATTTATTTCAATTCATTATAAGAAATGTATGCATGTACAAAATTGTGCATAAAAGAACAAATATTTTATACAAATCTGAATAATAATTTGAGCTAAACAAGTTGTCAAATATTAGTGCTTTTCACTATAAGGTTGCTGCAGATGGAATGGATGCAGCTTTCCGCCCTCTCGTTGGAGTAAGAAGCTTTCCAGAGTTTGAGGGATCCGATCTATTAGACCATGGTCATGCATTCATAAAGAGTTTTCTATATTATTTTCTATACTCTTTCTCAATTTATGCTGCCGACATGCAGTTTCACATGAGCAGTCAAAAGCTTGACACTATCATAAAAAAATACACCTATGATAACCTAAAATACACCTGATGTATACGGCATACAGTACATGATTGATCACATAATAATTCAATCTGTGAAGACAGTATATGCCTTAGCGTTGATCTGCCTTTTACTGTAATACTTTTAATATGGCGTTCCAAGTGAGATCCTTCGTAAAAGTTACACCAAGAATTGAACATTGATCTATCACATTCAATTTAAACAAGGACGAATTTTTATCAGAATTTCTTCGATTCAATAATTATGAAATTTGACTTGCTTCATATGTTGACAATGAACTCATTGCCATCACACCTAATAACGCCTTATCAATCTCATGGTTTACATAATTTGTTACTATCTGTGGAGATTCTGTGCATAACAACTGTCAGACCACTTAACACTAGAGCGATTAGTGAAGTCGAGAACTGACGCATATGAGCACCTGTAGATCATCAGCAGATATATCTCAGCAGCAACAGATTTGCAGTGATAAGCTAATTCAGTGATCATTCTAATATAGGCCTATTTGAAGTTTATACATTTAAGTTTGCAAACTTAAGCGATTTTTACATTAATTAAAGGGAATTTTGAGAAAATCGATTAATCGCGCGCCCACCCTTATGTGCTTCAGGTTTCAGATTGGCTTAATGCGAAAAATCATCCTTAAACATGCACATGATTTGATTTCAATTTTTGTGTAATCTGCATCATGCCTAGTGGAAAGGCAATTTCATGAATTATTCAATCTAATTTTCTGATCGGGGATAAACCTAGTCAATCAACTATTAATCTTCTTCAAGTGTTCAGTTTCATCCTTCTTGTGATTTTAGATCAAGAATACAAACGAAAGCAGTTTGAAGAAAATGCAGATAAAATGTCGATGTCAGCTTTGAAATGGGACGGCGGCGAATTGAGAAAGGTTCGTCAAAGTATTTATTTTCTGCCTACCAACAGTGTAATGGAATTTGGCTCTAGTCCACTTCATTAAACAGTTTGTCAATCGTAATTTAGACAGTAGTTCATAATTTGAATTCATTCTTACTAAAGAAAAGCATGAACAAAGAGCGCACGATTGAATCTGACAAAGCTAATTTATGAAAAGAACACAGAATAATTCCTAGAAATTTGAGTGATAAGTTGAACCAATCTTATTGTCGACTGCTGACGTTCACTAATCCTCTGGGTTCGCAAATACATGTACGATATTATTGTGTCCATTAGATGAACGAGCTCTTAAAAGATCTATGCACCTTTCTTGTGGCAAAGAATTATGATTTCTCAGTCTTGGGTAATCAACTGGCTGATTTCGACTAATTGTGCATAATTTTGATATCTTGCACTACAATTTTTTTCATGTTTTTATCAAGACTTGTCAATTATGAAGAACAGACAACTCCTAGATTTAAACAATCTTCAAAATGATGATAGATTTGACACTCTTTTTATGTGAAACAGCGTGTTATAGACTTGATATTTATATTTCCTTTTGATTTCTTCCGAATTTGAACAATTCTCATCTTGTCATCATATAATTGATTGTCCGAGTTGATCGATGTCATTATGTTACAGGTGGCTGGTATTCAGGATATGCGATACGACGATGCCTACACAATCCAGCGCGTTTCGAACGAGCATGTGATTACATTTCATTTCGTTGCTGGTATTGTGCCCATATTGCAATCTGCTGCGAGACATGTACGTGTTTTTCTAAGATTTTTGGAATCATTCGTAAGCCAAAAATGAACACTGTTGGAATGCTGACTCACAAAAGCGAATAGTACAATGCGATATTTTGTTACCTAATTGTAGATGAAGTAATTAACCGCACAGAGCAGTTAGATAAGAATTTGAATCACCGCACACTGAATGATGTGATGTCGATATCGTTGCACAATTGACATGGCTTCAATGACTTTAAACATTTGTGTGGATAAAGTCATTGCATAGCTTTCGATTATTGCTTGGCTCCTCACGTGGCAAGGATTTCATATTGACGAACTATGCCCGTAAACGCAGTGAAATAGTTGAAAGTGGTTTTAGGTCGGCTACGGTTAACGGGCTCATCGATTAGGATCAATCGCGGTTAAATCTTTGCGGCAGCATTCAGCGTCATGCAGTAACAGTAGCTTATATCGTAGTTGAAGCGCTTCTCAAATAAAACAAAGACATGAAAGGTGTAACTTAATCCATATAGTGTATCACAGGTCAATGGGACATGCGCCTTCAAGTTATATGATGCGTATTTGTAGCCTGCAACTGTTTAACCTGTTATAAACGCTAAATTTAGCGAAATAAAACTTTGTATAATGATAGTTAGGACTCATGGTAGAGAAAACTGTCCCAGTCCTATTAGGCTGCTGTCAGTGATGATTTTGTCAATAAGTAAAGCTTATCATGTGAGCTGTCTACAAGTTGTATTTTATTATAATAACTTGTATATAACTGATTTTCGTATTGATTCTACGTTCATGCGATTAACAGTCGGATACTGGTAGGAAATGCATGTGTTTCTGCGGTTAACGTTCGGTTCGGTTAAAAATCCCACTGTTGGAGTTCTGTATGGCTAAAGATCTCACAGTCATGGTCATGGTCATGGAAGCTTTCTGGTCAGTTACGGGTTATAAATTGATCTAACCGCACATCATTGCTATGCATGTAGATGAATATTGTTTACGTGGGATAGAATAAGCCATTTGTTTGGGAAACAGTTCGCATTGTCTACTTGATTTGGAAAGAAGTAGCGCTGTGGCCTTGTAGACTGTTCGCTCCGCGTCCAGGAATAATTGGTTCAAACCTTGGTCGGGTCAAAGTAGTTAAGTCAAATTAGTTAGACTCTACATTCTTGCTAAACACTCAGCACAAAAATGGTGAGAGTGAGATAAATAGAATCTCCGCGCCTGATGTAATTCGGAGCATAAACAAAGTTCACTTTTCATTTTCTTATTTATTGCTTTCTTTCATTTCAGACAAAGAGTGGAACACAAATGACGACTAAAGACGCGATTCGCACAACACAAGCTTTAAAAGAGCTGAGAGAGTTCATGTTTGTAGACGGTAAGCCTTCGAAGCCTCGACAGAAACTTCTCCGGAATCTTCGAGTAAGTCACATGTTGCTAATGAATTGTCAATTTCATCTTTTGTGGGTTCTCTATTTATAGGTAGTGGATGTTCTGGTAAATATTGTTCAATTTCCTGGAGACACTGCTGACTTACCAGAGGCAACATTCAAAATGTTTGTGGAATGTTACGATACTCTCTACACGTACATGTGTGGCAACAGCAGGAAGAATGCACTCTACTTTGCCAAAAATCTGGACTTTTTTCAACAGCAACTGTCAAATCCCGTAAGAAATCTTTGCTTCTTCCAGTTTAACGGAAATGTTTAAAAAGTGGAGTAGAAAGTCACAATAAGTGTATATCGATCATTGTTATACATAAATGTTTGTTTTTTATAGTAGTCTGGCAGCCAGAACGAGTTTCCGCAGGGAACGAGGCAGAAAATTTGACTTTCACAGAATGATGTACACCCCATGCCTACTACGAATCTGCTCGTCTGCCGAGTTGGTTCCTCCTCTAGTGAGGCAGGATCAAAGAAAAACACATGATAATCCAATTAGACGCAGATTGCAGTTTCTGGTTTAAATGAAGGCCATTCGTAGTTGCTTGCATCCCACTGTTTTCATTAGCCTGACGGTGGTCGTAGGTGACGCCAGAATAAGGTCTCACTTTAGCAATAAACACATTATGCGAAGATCTTCGTTTTCGGCTTCCAGCATAGATGGAAAATGAATTCCATAGATTGATGTCATAAGTGAAATCTGTAATGAATTGCGTGCAAAAAATATGACATGGTTAATTCCCTAAAACTTGGTCAAAAGTCTGCATACCTGTTGGCTTTTCTTCAGTTGTTATTTTCTTTATAAAACTAGCTATCACCCACGCCCATAGGCGTGATTGCTTGCTACCTCATCATATTGATCACATATAAAGCACATTGTAGAAAAATGGGAAGCCAAGGCGTAACTTCGAACATTTATATTGCGATTTCAAAGGAGATTATAACAGTATAATGTGCATTGTCGCAAACATTACCGTACACCACGTCTCTTGCCTTACAACACTATGAATTATTTTTCAGGCACATTCTGTTTCCTGAAAAGTTGAACGCATAATGCCAACAATCGATTTCAGAGATTTAATGATACAAAATCTTTACATAATAATGAATTCTTATCACGGTGCGAGTATATTTTCTGCAATTAGTGAAAACAATTTTAATAAGATATTACTTTCATGAGTTGCATTGCGAAAGCTTGGGCACATCAAATAGTCCAAAGATTATTATGCGGAATACATGTTCTATTATTATATTTTTACCGAATACTTCAGATCGTGACTGATGACATGATTTAAATGAACGAAATAAACATGGTTTAAACATTATTTTACAATATGTCTATATGTTCACATATCGTTCAACTATCTGTTGCGCGGTGCTTTCAAAGGTTGTAAAATTCAAGCAGAAAGAATTTATGTGAACTACTTCAGATAAATCAACCATGAAAATTCAAAGAAAATCTGAAGTTGCCTGCATTCAATTTCTTGTAGATTTGAATAGTTGATACGCGAAGCAAATTTAATTCAACACATAAAAATTAAATAGGCGATTTATCTCTACTCCAGGGCAACCGTCTGTTGCTCGAAACTATAATGCCGACGTTTCGAAAGTTCGTCCTCTGTCAAGACAGAAAAATTCAAAAACATGGTCATGCTCACACGAACCGACTGCCTGTTCCTGACTCTCTGATAAATTCTGTGATATGAATTCACATTTGTTATTTGCAGTCCGAAATTGGATTGAGTGTTGTGCGGATTGTCGGTGAACTAATTCGAGATAATCGTCAAATTATCGACCGAATAAACAAAACACAGATAAACGAATTGATTCTACAACTAAGAAAAAATTTGGTAAGTTTGTGCGTTATCATCTATGCATGAAAAATAATTCTATCACAACAAATGTGTAATCGGCTTACATGATACGTATTGAAATTTAAGAGGAACGGTACATTTCGACCAAATCGTCGGTTATCCTTAGCTAATTGAAAACTAACATGAAATGGAATACCAAACCTGTTGATGCTAAAGATGTGACGTCTTTATGTCTTTGAGATCTACCGTTTTGATATCTCTAAACCTAACTTGTCTTTAGGCAAGCTAATCATAGTTTGGACAAAGGAAGAACTTATTCTTGTGTATACTTACGTATCTTTCTCGTAACTTCATTTTGCATTTGTTTCCGAATCATGCAATAACGTTAAGTAATTTAGATCTCTAAAAGTGTTGCGTGTAATTATTTCCTTTTTGACCTCATGATTCTGTCTGTTCAAGAACTCAGATCAGGGGCCTATTTCAATTCAAGGTCCCCAACCTTGGTACCTTAATGTTAGGTGCCTAATGTCATGCTCCCTTAAGGTGGATAAACGCAAAGAAATCCAACACTCTATAACAATAAAGGACTAGAACGGTCACGGACAATGAAAACAATGTCAAAGCAACATCGTTGAAGTATCTAATCGAATAACAAACAATTCTTTGTCTCTGGCTGTCACGTGGTAGAATAGATATCTTACCTAGCAGAATGATTCTACATCATGAAAAGAGCAAAAAATCTTGAGGTACCTCAAATTGAAATAGGCCCTAGTTCACAAGCGATTGCAAATGCAGCTATTGATGAGAAGGTTGAATCTAAGAGGTCAGCATGTTTATTTTTTTTGACAAGAAACGTGGCTTTTCCGGCTCTAGGCAATTTACAAGTATTCTATGACGCTGGTGTAAGATAAAAGCTCAGAGTTACTCATCACAAGTACTCTTGTGAAATGTTGATCAATTAGCCACTGAACATAATGTAACAGGAAAAATTTCAATTGTGAAAAAGTGCACTTACCCGGTTCTGGCGCGAATCGAATCGTATCTTTCTTTCAGGAAATGGTTTCCTAACTAATTCGCTGTTGTGTTTGACGATTTAAAAATACAGGAATCATAGTGCAGAAACTTTTTAATTATCTTACTCGCACATGCATAATCTAGATTCTATTTTAGAATTACAGATATCTCGAGTTATTGGAAGTTCTTTGCGTTTGCAATAATGTAGCGCTGACAGATAATCAAACGTACATCATTCAGAAATGGCTCCTCGAAGACAAAGTAAGCTGGAGTATTGTTCGCTCTTGCATAGTGTGATGCATTAAGTATTAGGTTAGAAATGATTACTTTTCTGCACATTTATTGGTATGAATTTCGCGGCTCATGCACTCGTAAACATGTGCTGCAGCATGTCTTTAACTTTATGAAGCTGTGATGTATGTTTGGAACTTTTTGTTGGAAAAATATTCCCGTCCAAAATTTAATTTTTGTGCACATTGTAACTTTTAAACTTCCTCCTTCTAATAATCCGCCTCTTTTTCCCAGTTCCGGACCTGACGATGTTTCGTTGATCTGTTTCCTTTGCTGATCGAGAGCAAACTACTCAAGTCATTTAAACAAATTGTTAGCATCCTAATGGCTTCTTGGATGCAAGCTTGTCAAGTTTGTTTTAGACTGGGACAATATCCGATGACATCATCTGTGGGCTATGTGTCATTCCGTCTAGGAGAGAGACCTGAGCTTTTAGTTACAATGGTCATGCAGATGCACGTTAATGAAGCAAATTTAACTTGCAGCCAATCGATGAAGAACTTTTGCTACAAAGCAACGTTTATAGTGAAAGTAGTTAATCTCTTTGCAGTTATATTGCATTTCTATAATTTTATATCAATAAAAGAAACATGGGCGAGAGCCCATCATTTTCCATAAGAGTATGAATGTCGTAGAGAAAGCATATGACACTTAAAAGTTACTTACCACTACCTCTGATTAGGTGTCGATTAACTTACAAAAATACCAATTAATCAAGTCGTTGTAAGTGCAGCAACTTGCTTCCGCAATGCTGATATTGCAGTCAACTTTGTTTCAGACATCATTTTTGTAGGGATATGTATTTTTATTCATCCCCGACCCACCCAAGGCACAGAAAGCTAGGGATGAGCAGTTGAGCTATCCTACCACATCAATTTCATCCAATCCATCTGCAAATTGGTCAGTAGTAGCACTACCGTTAAATCTGTTCGTTGCTCTAAAGGAGTCACATCCAATCCATGGCTCAGATGGAATAACCTCTAACACAGGAGCCTATTTCTTTTATCAACCGTTCTACCGATTTATCTATGCACCTGAGCGCTCATTTCAGCATTCGATTGAGATGCTAAAACATCTCAGCAGAACTATAGTCACAGTTACATCAGGTCCGCATTAAATACCCATGAATGCCAATCTTCTCTGCTTTCAGATCAAAAATGGTGAACAAGCGGAAAATAAAAGTCTTCAATTTTGATCAATGCACCTGAGAAAAATCAGCTTTTTGAGAACAGAAGCTGAGAGAAAATAATATAATCCAGGTCTTAATAATGAAATCGCACCCCAAGACATACATGTGAAAAACCAATTCTCGCTAACTGATGAGAACTGATTGATCTGCTTGTTTTTAGACACGTCTAGAAATTCTTGTCCACAGGAAAAATGGATCGATTGCATGGATAACAATGAATCATTACTTTATTTAAGTACATATGTACACGCGTAAAATTGCACCACATGTTCTGACAGTGTTCGACTATATGTGTGTCAATTAAATGTGAGGAATTCATCTGCAGATTGATAATGAAGGCTTTGATTAAGGTCAATGTCCCATTCATTGAACATAGCATAAAGCAATGAGCATATTGAATATTCAGGGAACCACTTTTTTCTGCAAGTATTTGATCAAATAATTTTTAAACAATATTTCCTTATAGTTTTTGAAATTTGACTGAGCAAAAAGGTAAATTTGTGAAGAATTTAAGAAGACATTGTAAACATTTCAGCGCGGTGTATACCTAACAGAAAGAGGTCAGGCTGTTCACATGGAGCCAAATGTTTTGTATGTTAGTACCGATTGCGGGACGACCTGGATTCCCCTTCACAAATTCGTCGATGTAAGTATGCGCAAATGCTTTAGTATTGTATTCCTTATTTCAGCTTTACCTGTCAATCAAAGAAATTCTATGTATTATGCTTCTACATTTTTATCATATTTCCAGGAGTCAACCGACATTTATACAACCGAAGGTACTCTTTTCTTCTACAAACAGTTAGATCTTTTCAAAGCTTTGGCGCATGTAAGTTATTACGTTGATTATGTTACATTTTGGGGGATTTGATGAACAAGACATAAGCTAATGGACTGTCGTTTATTCAAGCTTGCTTTGCACTCCGTCAGTTTGATGCCCATTCTAGAGACAAAAGGCAATTTTACCCTTTCCAAACTGTATTGATGAGTCTTTGTAGGAAGTCCAATGGTTGCGACTGCAAAGGAAAATTGAACTTAAATTGTTAGATATTATGCTTCATCAATATGCTCAAGCGATCTGGAAAACTACGATCTTTATGATCAGCACTTTGTCTATGAAAACATGCGCAATTGAAAAATTTATAAATCACCCATCATCTGGACGTTCAGCCACATGTTCAAAGAATTTAGAAGATTATCTTTAAGACTGCGAACTTCGAATGGTCTCTGATCGGACTTCCTTGTATTTGCGTAGTGTCATCACTTATGTAGGAATGATACAATCCATAGCTCAGTCAATTTTTGATCTCAATAGAACATTAATAAATGCGTGAATTGTCAATTACTCTTATCATTCACATGTAGTTTTTCAATACTTCCTTGGCGACTTTTGAAATTAAAATTGACTATCAGTTATTGTAATTATTCCCTGGACATATAGAGTTACGATCAAGTAGCCTGATTTCGAGACCCCATCAACATTAAACAACTTTAAAAGAAACTGAGTCGAAATGACTAGGAATCAACTTCACTCCATCACGAGGAGATATCTCAGGCTTATGTCTGAGAAGTTTGTCAAATTTAATCACAGGTCTTATAGAAATGTTCAACCTTAGCTATTAATAGTGTGAATTTGTTTACTTACTTCATGAAGTTACTTAACTTAATTTGAATTATAGTCCATGTTTTGTTTTAGGGTAGAAATGGATATTGCATCAATATCATAACGAAAGAGCTTGGTTATCTATCTTGGGAGGAAGCCTTCATGTCTGTACAATCGGAAATTCTGCCAGACCAAATAAGGGCGAAATTTTGTGACTTGATTGTTGGTAAGTGTGCACTAATCCATCGAATGATTTCAGAATTCAGACTATTGTTGTTGGCATTTGATTTTAAAGAAAATCCAATGCCATATATTTCTGCTATGCTACTCTGAACTGCTAATTAGGGTAATAAAATTTCTTTATTTTTTCTGTACTCAATTAACTCAAGAAGTCTGAGATGCATTAAGACCAATTCAATCATTAACATGCATTTTTGCCAGTTATTGTTAATCTAACATACAAGGACAATTACATAAAATTTCATAAAAGCATTTTTCAAGAGTTATATTTTTAAATAAATCACAATAAATGTAATTATACATGTTCAATATTTCCATTCATTTTTTAAATTATCCCTATATTTTTCTTTCTACCGCAATTCTATAGGCTTTGCATGATTGTCTCTTTAATTATTGTGTTGATTATGTCAGGCAGTAAATATGCCATCAACTTAACTGTTATTTTTGAATTAGGCCCAAAACTTCTTGATGCTGTTGATTTTAATCGCATGGTCAGATTTGGCTGTGTGTCACTGAATCTTGATCCCAAACCACTCGACACACGGCATAATTGACCTATGATCCAACGATTTTTCACGCAAACTTTCGTGACCCACTTGACATGTCGTTGAAGTTAGCACCAACTTCAACACCAACTTTTTGAATAGAGTTTGTACAGAACAGGAAACCACATGTTTAGGTACTACTGATGACGCAGAGTTTGTACAGCCAAAAAGTTTTCCAAAATTCGAACTCCTTCACCTTCAAAATTCAAATTTAAATTCGAAAAATTGGTGCAAGTATTGGTGCTACCTGGTTAGCGAGTTTGTACAGCATTCCGATAGAAAAATTTAGATACAAGAGCAAAAACCTGAGTTTGTACAGCAACTTCCAGCACTTTCTTTACACGAACAACCGGAAAAAACCGCCAAAAACCGATTTTTTCAAAAAATGATAAGATTTTCCAGAAAAGTTGTTGGGGCTACATGGAAAATGAGTTTGTACAGTGCTCTAACCGGTGGAAGAGTGTTCTACTAATCCAGTCTGAGTTTGAACACACACTTCTCCGACACTCCAGCACTCCTACGACCGGTAAATACCGGTTATTGTACAGTAACTACAAGAATACTGCCCATTTATGAACAAATCAATTGGTGCTACATGGAAAATGAGTTTGTACAGTGCTCTAACCGGTGGAAGAGTGTTCTACTAATCCAGTCTGAGTTTGAACACACACTTCTCTGACACTCCAGCACTCCTACGACCGGTAAATACCGGTTATTGTACAGTAACTACAAGAATACTGCCCATTTATGAACAAATCAATTGGTGCTACATGGAAAATGAGTTTGTACAGTGCTCTAACCGGTGGAAGAGTGTTCTACTAATCCAGTCTGAGTTTGAACACACACTTCTCCGACACTCCAGCACTCCTACGACCGGTAAATACCGGTTATTGTACAGTAACTACAAGAATACTGCCCATTTATGAACAAATCAATTGGTGCTACATGGAAAATGAGTTTGTACAGTGCTCTAACCGGTGGAAGAGTGTTCTACTAATCCAGTCTGAGTTTGAACACACACTTCTCCGACACTCCAGCACTCCTACGACCGGTAAATACCGGTTATTGTACAGTAACTACAAGAATACTGCCCATTTATGAACAAATCAATTGGTGCTACATGGAAAATGAGTTTGTACAGTGCTCTAACCGGTGGAAGAGTGTTCTACTAATCCAGTCTGAGTTTGAACACACACTTCTCCGACACTCCAGCACTCCTACGACCGGTAAATACCGGTTATTGTACAGTAACTACAAGAATACTGCCCATTTATGATCATGGAAAATAAGTTTCTCTATGTTGGATGTCAAAGTAAGTGACTTCAAAGTCTCTTTTACCTCATGATTGGGGTAAATACGACATGTTCTGGGTGTTTTTGCATCTGAGTACGTTTTCATATAGATTTGCGAATTAAACTCCGATGATGTGTTGGGAATGTTGTATGAAATGACGGTGATGTGTTTCGCTCCTATCTTGGTAATAGAGCAACTGATCTTTACAAGAAAATCCTAAGTGCTACCTTATCGCTACCTAGAATAGACATTTTCACATATAGAAGTGGATCTTGGTTTATTTCTGATTGCAGAATTGATGTAGATCATTATTTCGATACACTAGGTGACATGCCACGCTCAATGACGCGTAAAATTACACATGACCCCAAACATCCGTGGCTATGCGGGATATTGCTGCAATATAAGTTATATAAGTAAGTATAGTATAGTTGGCAGTCCTGTTATATAGACTTTGCATCTCATGTGTCTGCCTGTATCAGAGGCTAAACAATGTGATAGGACCTCAATTTCATGCTCAGGGAAGACAGAACATGCTTAGCGGTTCATCTTAGTGGTTCAAGTGGCAGCGCAGACAACCGTGGACGACGCGCAAACTATAAACGCTCGCCCGCGCGTATTCTTAAACATCTCTCATGTTTTAACAGCATCAGATCAAGTGATTTCTGACTCTTAGTGCAGCGCATATATACGCGGGTAGAAGAATAGAATATCCTTAACCACGGATGTTTGGGGTGTTCCGTAATTGCGCCGGAATAACGCGTGGCATGTCACTGGTGTAGATTTATGTTTATGTGAGATAAAAATGGGCAGTGTTTATAGTATGTAAGCGTATTTTGAAGCTGAATAGGCCTATTTTTAAATAGGATACATGCATGAAATGCTACAACTGATATACGTTCAAAAACAGAATTAGCCTATTTTAGAAATATACGAGCGCATTAGAGAAAAGAATATCAGAATTAGGCCTAAATATCGTAAAGGTTTCTCGTTCTTTCTGGACGTAGATCCTTTCGTTTGATTGACTTGAAATGGCATCCAGCTGTTATTAATCGATCGAAATCCATGAACTCGAAACAAGCTTGGATCTTGAGCATTGCACCCTATTGTCGTTTGAGACATCTATGATTTCAAAATATGTTGGTGACGATTTTATTGACACATGCAGGAGTGTATCAAAAACTCAAGCGACAAAAATCAAAATTTTGCACGTTGTCGCACCTATCTCGATGGGCCTTGTCGCATTTACCCCGGACCTGATTTTCACTACCAAAATCGATCGGGCTACGTAAATAATGAAGAGGTATTCGATCGAATCCGCTATTTCGAGTGGATGAACTTGACATCTTACTGTGATATAAAAGGTCGCCCATATTTAATTCCAGCTTGCTTCTCTTGACAGCAAACAAAATTTGTTGCAGAGTAAAGCAAATAAGGCCCAATTTTCAAAAACTGCCAAATCTTTCACCAAGTGCCAGGGTGGTATGCAATACTTTTGCGAAATAAAATGCCTTAGAGATTGGCTATCTGCTAATCTAAGAGATTGGCTATATGCAGGCACATATGGATGCAAACTGAACGGTTTCTTGGCTATGAGCTATTGGTTTGGGCTACAACCTAATCGCATTTACCTAATGTTGCATTTCCCCAAGCCAGCCTATCGTAATTATAATCCTGCAATATTTTTATACACTGCATGTTCAATATTTTCATCTACAATCAACGATCAAGGTCACTTAACTATCACATGTTGATTTAAAAATTTGGCGGATGACTGAAGGTCGAAATTCCATCTTTTGCAGCGAATTGCGTGTATTTGTATTTCTTAATCTATTCGCGGCTGTTTATGTTTAAATGGCACATAGAATTACAAACTTTCACATAGGAAAATGAAGTAATATGTAAGTTTGCTAGGTTTACGCTCATTTATACAGCATCATTTAATTAGTATTAGCTTTCTTGTCCTTCCTTTTTATGTACCTCATTAACCATTGGCTTCTCATTCTGTGTATTAATGTATTTTGACATCGATGTTACTGTTACTGTTCTATTGTAAGTGTCCACCGAATCATTGTAGTGGAACAATAAACGATTACTTACTTACTTACTTACACATGAAAAGATCTAATTGTTCAAATATTTGACGATGAACAAATCAACAAAAATGAGATTAGCAATGAATATATCCCGTAAGTTTTATATGTCAACATTTTATGGCTACTGAACTGAGAGCCTAACTAGCCTGCCTGACTGTGATACAATTTTTGATACATCCGGTGATTAACATCATCAGTTAAGGTTCAGAAAATCAAGTTCCTATTTCTATCAGTTGGGTTGAACCTACATACAAGGTTTATAACCTACATTGCGGTTATTGCAATGTAACGCATATTTCATTTGAAGGAGCTATACTTCGGGTTGTACGACATAACTTGAAAATCGGTAGGTTGCCTTCTACACCGCTCGTTAAGACATCTGGTGATCACATTCTTTCATTTGAAATTATTCAAATTATCAACTTAGTGAGCATGTAGTGTATCTGAACATGCGTGACTGATTACAGAGAGCGTCTGTTCAACAACTACGATTATGACTCCCCTGCTCTCATGTTTGAGCGATAAGTCTTCAACATTTTTTGAGTGTGAACACGAAATTGAAATATTTTGACCACTACTTTATTCCGCTTGTCATGAGCATTCATGAAATTTGTTGTAATTGATCTTATCCCGACCATTTCCTTTTGTATTTTAAAACTTTATCGCTTGGTCACATTTTTGGTCATTTAAGGTTCATCGTATAGGCTATACGCAAGCCTGTACAATTCTTACTTTTATACCTGTGACGTGAGATTTCCATGACACTTGAGATTCACTGTGTTTCAGCTATGCACATGATCGCGGACTGCTGTTCAGACCTTTGTGTGGTGAGTGATGGTCTCGATTTTAACGTAATGCTGTGTTAATGAAATATACGACATTATGTCTGCAATCGGTCTTCTTAACAATACCTTTGATTGTTTTCCGGATTTTACTTATACCTAACCGCGGTACCTTAAATTCACATATGCAGACAAACCTTTTCCCTTTGCATTCTGCGGTTTCCATTGTTTCGTCCTATCAGCTAGACTATGGACAAGTATATCCAGTTGTTACATTTATTATACCTTCGATTGTTTTCCAGATATTAGTGATGAATTACAAGCAACACTAATTATCAAGATTGCTGTTTTTTGCGGTGATTTTTAAGTGCATTTGTAATTGTTTTGACTACAATTGGTTGACACAACTTAGTACAGGCATTTTCAGCGATGTTCCTCTTTTCTATACCTTGGAGTTGTTTTTCTATATGCGCTTCTGACTGTCCGATCATTATCGTATCTAAGATATTCGGTCTTCATTGCATAAATGTCGCAAGTCATTTTTATCATATCTGACCTTTCTATGCTGTGCTTCCTACTGTAATAGAGTATGTAAAAATTGAGAACTCGATATTCATCTGTCGTCCTTCTCCATGTCAACATTTGAATTTGGTGCAGCTATTGATTTTTGGAGTACCGCCTACATCAAGCTTTCCACCCGTGACCTTTATGACGTACTCGGGATTTTTCCAGAGTTTTGTGCACCATTCTCAGCAGAGTTCATATTTTGATGGACAATAACATTTCTTGAAACAAAATATTGTTTCAACTCGTTTCACTGGTGGAAGATAGCGATTCAACCGACAATTGAATTTTGAAACAAAACCATCGCATCGATGATGTAGTTACTGTACAATAACCGGTATTTACCGGTCGTAGGAGTGCTGGAGTGTCGGAGAAGTGTGTGTTCAAACTCAGACTGGATTAGTAGAACACTCTTCCACCGGTTAGAGCACTGTACAAACTCATTTTCCATGTAGCACCAATTGATTTGTTCATAAATGGGCAGTATTCTTGTAGTTACTGTACAATAACCGGTATTTACCGGTCGTAGGAGTGCTGGAGTGTCAGAGAAGTGTGTGTTCAAACTCAGACTGGATTAGTAGAACACTCTTCCACCGGTTAGAGCACTGTACAAACTCATTTTCCATGTAGCACCAATTGATTTGTTCATAAATCGGCAGTATTCTTGTAGTTACTGTACAATAACCGGTATTTACCGGTCGTAGGAGTGCTGGAGTGTCGGAGAAGTGTGTGTTCAAACTCAGACTGGATTAGTAGAACACTCTTCCACCGGTTAGATCACTGTACAAACGCATTTTCCATGTAGCCCCAACAACGTTTCTGGAAAATCTTATCATTTTTTGAAAAAATCGGTTTTTGGCGGTTTTTTCCTGTTGTTCGTGTAAAGAAAGTGCTGGAAGTTGCTGTACAAACTCAGGTTTTTGCTCTTGTATCTAAATTTTTCTATCGGAATGCTGTACAAACTCGCTAACCAGGTAGCACCAATACTTGCACCAATTTTTCGAATTTAAATTTGAATTTTGAAGGTGAAGGAGTTCGAATTTTGGAAAACTTTTTGGCTGTACAAACTCTGCGTCATCAGTAGTACCTAAACATGTGGTTTCCTGTTCTGTACAAACTCTATTCAAAAAGTTGGTGTTGAAGTTGGTGCTAACTTCAACGACATCCACTTGACCCATAATCTGTGCACGACAGCTTCATATGAAGCATACTGATGTAATGTGATCCCCATTTTTGTTGAACTGTTTTTGTTTAAGGAAAAGAATGAATGGAAAATATTTAGAATAGGTGACACCGCATAATCTGTATAACAGATTATCGATGTGTTTGTAGAGATTTCGAGATGCTGGACACATGACGCATAACTGTTATTGTTTGTGAAAATCATGGACAATGACAACATGCTTCATCTTTCCCCCAATGTGCAATCCGCCATTCCCGCCACTTAGTTATGCCCGCTGTTCACAACAAACTCCGATCAGTTTCTTTCTTTCCATTTTGTACTGGTGTGTATAATTAGCAGCCGACATTAATTTTGCTTTCGCCTTTGATGAATTTGCTATCTCATGTTGAAGACCTTCTTTCTTAAACAGATTGAATCTCAGTCACATATGAAACAAAAGGCATTATTATCTACGACTCATTTTCAAGTCAGTTTGCAATTTGAATCGCTGCTATCATCAGTTCGAATATTCCAGTTTAAACATCAGTTTAAATATGTGTCCAAAGAATTTTATTCAATTATACACTGATTGGTCTGGAAACGGGATATCGTTGGTTGTGCTAACTAGAATTATATTAAATGAACTCTGGACTTAGACTGGACCAGTCCATCCAGAATCATCATCGAACAAACGCTATGACCCAAATACGAAGCTCTGATGTTCAATAAGGTTTTCCATTTTATGAAATACAATTCGTTGGCACCTACCTATTCATTGACTAAATTAATTTTTTGTCACTTTTTCAGGTTTATTTGTGGATGTTGGGAACAATTTTTCTGTGGTGGAATATCCTCTTCAATGTTTTGTTTATGAATACATTGGAACTAAAGACATGGATAAACAGGCTGATCAATACGTGAGTGCTACGCAGTGAAAGGCTAATCACAAACGATTTGAATCGCAAGTTTGAACTAGGGCACGTCGATCAATAAAACGCTACAAAGAGGCAGCGAGAAATGTGAGTAATGGGCAAAAGACCGTTCCAGGACACCATAAAATTCAAAAAAATAGTATCTTTAAAAACGACATAAATTCATGAATTTTGTCCCTTTTTCAGGTTTTTAAGTCCTAAATTCATGAATTTAGACGTTTTTAAAGATACCGATTTTTCAAAAAATGGTACTTTTTAAATGGTCTAATTTCATGAATTTTGGTCATTTTTCAGGTTATGAAGACCTAAATTCATAAATTTAGGCGTTTTTAAAAATACCCAATTTCCAAATTTTTCAAAATCTCAAATTTGAGAATTACAATTTTCACCCTTAAAATCATGACCGTTCCAGGACACCGAAAAAATCATAAAAGTTAAGAAACTCAAAATTTGAGAATTACAATTTTACACCCCCAAAATCATGACCGTTCCAGGACACCGAAAATCATAAAAGTTGGGAATTTCAAATTCATGAATTTTATCCATTTTTCAGGTTTTTAAAATTTATCATGTGACTAATAATATTTCTTTAAAAATGGAAGAAACAAAAGTGGAAGAAACCGCAAGAATATATCCTTCGTTATCATATGAACGTAGTTCTACTTTAATGGACATTGAAAAATGAATAAAGAAAAACACGAAGATAGAGTACGTTATATGAAAGATAAGGAATCTCAATTATTATTAAGATTAGAGCATTATAAAAAATTAAGAAAGAGATGGACTAAAGTTAAGAATGTAACACAAGGAATTGGCATATTCTTAACAATAAGTTTAGGTGCTTTAACAATTGTTATATCTTCAGGTGTTTTAGTAATTCCAGTAGTTGCTACAGCTTTAACAGGTACGGGTGTTTTTGCAACTTCACTTGCTACAATGTTAGATAAATCTTTAATAACTAAGAAACGAAAATCATTAAAAACTAAGCATTTACATATTAAAGAAGTTTATGACAAATTACACTACTACTTTCAAAGAGTATGTGATGATAATGTTATTACGTTAGATGAGATTGAAAAATTTGATCAAATAGCTAATGAAGTAAATCAAATATCATTTCAATTGCAGTCAGAAAAAGTTGATGATAAAAATAAAAAGGATGATAAAACTTTTAGTGATGGTAAAATTTCTAATGAAGAAAATGATAAAATTTTTTTAGAAGAACTAAAAACTTTATTAGACAAACTTTATTAAACAAAACTTAAAACGAAAAGATGTCAGACAACAAAGCAATAAAAAAATAATTTGTTCAGTAAAATGTTTTTGCTGTATTCCAATGTTACCACAAAATTCAAATATTATATTTTAAAAATGGATAAAATTAGAGCTGATAATTTTAAAAGAATAAAACAATTAGAATAGTTAATAAAACAAAGAAATATTATGAAAGAAAATCATCTTCAACATAGAATGATAAAAGCTGGTATTCAATCTGATATGTTTGAAAAATGCAGTAAACCGAGCAAGTAAAAACTGATTTTGAAAAAACTATGAAACCATTTAAAACTCTTGAAAAAGAACTTACAAATAATGATAAACAAATTGATATAACAGATCCAGAGCACAAAACTATATTAGATGACTATAGATTACTAGAATCAAACATTAATAAGAAATTACCAAAATCTATGCAATTTGAACATTCTATTTCATTTATAGAAGGAAAAAGAATACCTAGATTTTATCTCGGACAAAAAGAAATATTTCCACAACCTTTTCGAGGTTTAATTTTTTCACCAGATAAATCTCCTTTTAATTTAGATAGAAATTTTGTTGATCTTTTAAGAGGAGCAGATTTAAATAATTATGCTGTAGAAGATCTCATAAAATATAAAGCTATGTTAGATAGAGTTGGTGCAGTAAAATCTCTTAGACGTTATAAACAATTAGAAAATTTATTATCATCGGGAGTTAAAGTAGGAAAAGGTTTTAAAACTGAAACAACTGTATTCTTACCAGATGATCCACAAGAATTACTAAATAGATTAAATATTTTAATATCTGCAATAAAAGAAGGACTTAATTCTAGTTTCAATGAAATTCATGCTATATTGAAAAGACTGTTAGAAAAGAAGATTCTAAATGAAGAGGATTATAAAAGTATAACGGGTCATCGGAGATGTCTTCCAGGGCTTCGCCCGTAGCTGAAATATGTTGTTGTTTTTAATTTTTTATGAAAGATATTTATTCAAAATTTTAACTAAAAAATGTGTTCAGCAGATTTAGACAAAATTAATAATCATTTAGAAAATCTAACAGAGATTTTGGGTTCATCAAAATTTAGTACGACGTTAAAAATTATAACAACTACTTCATCACACACTTGTAATTTGGAACCCATTCTTCATTTAGAACAAAATAAAAATTATCAAATTGCATTGACTAGTTTCTCCACATTTAACACTATTCAAAATGTTATAAAAGATGTGAATGATCAATTTAGATATTCTACTGATAAAGGCAAAACATGGAAAATACAAACTTTTCTTCCTGGTTTTTACGAAGTTGAATCAATATCAAATGAAATTAAGAGACATTTAGGTATACCATTTAAAGATAAAAAACAATTACATTTTGCAGTTGAAACGGCAGTTAATAAATTTTCTCTTACTTTAGACGAAAATCATCAAGTTGATTTTAATCATGATAGATCATTGTCAAAGCTATTAGGATTTAATAAACAAACCTATAGTCAAGGTTATCATTTAGGTGAGAAGATTCCAAAAATAACTGAAATAAATTCAATTGTTGTACATTGTGACATTATTGAAGGAGGATATATAAATGGTAAACTGTCAAATTTAATTTTCAGCTTTCCAGCCTTTACTGTACCCATTGGTTATAGATTAAATGTATTTCCCCAAACATTAATATATTTCCCTATTACAAGAAAAACTATTAACAACATTGGCATTAGAATCACTGATGAGAAAGGACAAGAAATAAATTTTGGAGGTGAAGAGATTATGATAGATCTTTTGGTTCGGGAGGTATAAACTCCCGTTCGGGAGGTATAAACTCCCGTTCGAGAGGTATAAACTCCCACGCGAAGCTAGAGAAGTTTAATTTTCTTCTTCTTCTTCTTTTAAAATAAAAATAAATTTTTTTATTAAAAAATGAGTGAAGTACCCCCATTAAATAAAAAAAAACTCAAATTTAATCATCATCCAAATTTATCTAATAAAGTTTTGTCAGTTATTTGTGGAAGATCAGGTTGTGGAAAAACGTATCTATTATTTAAAATTTTAACGACTCCAAATTTTTTGGATTATAACAATCTTATAATTTATACAACACAAGCAGAACAACCCGTCTATCAATTTTTAAAATATGGATTTGAAAATAATCTTAAAAAAACAGCAATTGCTTCATTATTCAAAGAATATGAAAAATCTGAAGATGAAGAAGAAATAAGTTCGTGGTGTGAAGAAGCAGCAAAAAATAATCAGTTAGTTGAATCCAATAAAAATAAGCATATAAAGATACAATTAATAGATGATAGTGGTAATATGCAAGATCCTAGTAAACTAGATAAAACAATGAAACATTGTGTAATTTTTGATGATTGTGTTAATGATAGAAATCAGTCAGTTCAGAGAAATTATTTCACAAGAGGTAGACATAATAACTGTAGTGTTTTTTATTTAACACAAAGTATGTATTCATTAGACGGAAGTGTTATTAGAAAGAATGCAAATTTTTTATACTATTTGAAATAAATGCAAGAAACTTAAGTGATTTGTTAAGAGATTTATGAATTTAAACAATCGTGTAACAATGCTTGGTCAAGAGATTATGGCTTCATTACAATTAATATTGATAAAAAAATTCATGATAGAGTTATAGAACATTTGTTTGCCGAGTGATAAAAAATATACAAATATAGTGTTACAATATTTTTTTTATTTTATATATATCAAATTTGTCTATCTTAGAAATTAGAAAATTAAAAAGGTGAAGTAGTTATTCCATCAGGTAAAATTTTTCTTTTATCATCAAATGGATCTAATGCTAATTTATGTTCTTCTTTTAAATACATTTTATGTTTCTTTGAATTAAGTCTATAATTACATGCTGTTTTTATTTCATTATTAAATAATACATTTTTATAATCTTGAAATGTTATTTGATTAGCCACTGATGCCTTTGAAATTCCTTTTAATGTTTTGTGTGTTTTAATATTATTAGTTGTGTTATAACAATAACATTTAGATTTTATAAATATAGCTTCTGTTATATTTATATATATATGTTTATATTATATATTCTTCATTTCCTTCTAATTCATCTTTTACTTTACATAAATCAGAAGGATGAATGATATCTTTTATTTTATTAATTTCTTCATCAAGTGAAGAATTATACGGTATCGTTAATTCTAAGAAAACAGAATCGGTATCTGTAAAGTGTAATTTATAGTTTTTGCCATAAGCAGGTGCTAAATAATCATATATAAATCTATACATAAATAGTTTAGCTAATTCTAATATAGTGAATCCAATAAAATTAAACTTATCATGTTTTACGCTGATTCGACGTAAGTGTACACCACATAGATTATCACTAAATCTAGTAGTTCTTTTATATGTAGGTTTCCTTGTTAAATTTTGAAACCTATCTTTATCATAAACTATTTCAATATTTTGTCTATTACGCACATTTTCTAAAGTCTTACCATAAAATGCAATGTTCATTAATTTGAAGAACACGTTTCCAAAATCATCTTTATTTCTTTTAGCTATTTTACGTTTTTCAATATTGAACTCTATATAATCTTTTAACCACCTAGATTTTCTATACACTAGTTTCCGGTGAATTTTTAAAAGAATCATTCCATGATCTAAATACCAATCTAGCATTCTTCCTTCAACAACATACTTTCCTTTATTGCTTTGTGTTAACATAAATTTTTTTGTTGGTCTGTATTTCTTAGGAATTAAAGATTTTTGATAATCTGAAAAATCTTCTATATTGGAAATTTTGTTTTCGGGACAGAAAGGAAAATATTTTGTTTTATCTTTTATTTCATCAGGATATACTAAATCAACTTCATATATATAACCATGATTATAATTTCCATCATATGTTTTTTGATAATCAAGAACGGGGAAGCCCTAGTAGACATCTCTGATGTCGTACGAATATTACACCATTCCATCTCACCTGTTGGTAATTCTTGTATCATGCAAGAAGAATATAAGCTATTAAAATCATAATATAACAAATAGTTTTCTCTCATGATTTCATCAACTGCTGCTTGACTAACTTCATTTGATATAAGTCCTTCTATATTTTGATTAAACAATTTTATAAACTGATCGCTTTCTTCTGGAGATAAAGGTTTCATTATTCCATAATCATCAGGATTTACTTTTTTATTGTAACACTGTACATAACGATTACCTAAAACAGATGAAACTCCACCTCCAATTCCAGATTCAAAAAATAATAATTTATCGTATGTATTTTCTTTATAATGTTTAAGTTTAATGCCAGTATGTTTTAATCCTGCTAACCATGTTAAACCTGGTGTAGAATAACAATAACATGGATCTATTCCGTAATATTCTAAACACATGTCACGAAAGTTTTCAAAGAGATTAGCTAGTATTAACACATCTATCTGAAGATATTTCATTGTATAATCATACATTGTTTTACAATTTAACTCTCTCCAATTCTTTTCAGCTTCTGCATAGTCTTCTTCAGATAATTGTGATTGTTTTAATGTTGATTTAAATTTATTTATTGGAGGAAGTTGTTTTTCTTCCATAATTTTATTCACAGAATTAAAATCTCCAGTTATATATTCATAAGGAAATATTCCTTTTAAAGGTATTAAATTATATTTATTTAATATTTTACATTGTTCAGGTTTCAAAGTTTTTCCCATAACATCTAATGAATAAGGAGTAAAAAATCTAAATGCATCTAAAATTCTAATACAACCTAATTGAATTGAAAAATATTCTTCTTCTGTTTTACATAGTACATTTATTTGTTGTTGTTGTAATTTTTCAGATGAAAATTAATCTTTCATTACTAGATGGAAATCATATTTAGAACCATTGTAGAAATATAGAGGAACAAAGTTATATTTAAATTTATTAGCATTAAGATTACAAGAATTATGTGCTGCACCTCTATATAATCCATTTAGATGATCATGATCTTTTACTTTGTCGGCAGAGCCGTCGCTTCGCTTATCAAGATATCTACCTCTGCGAGTTTTATAATTTTTTGCAAATTCTTTTCCACAGTAAAAACATTTTGTTTCATTAATAAAATTTAATTTTTATTTTTCTGTTAATGGCATCATTGGTATATTTGTTTCAAGCAATTGTGAAAAATAATTTTGTAATTCTTCTACTTTCTTTGTAAACATTTCTGAACTATCTTCACCATAGTATTGATAATATTCTGATTTAAATAATTCAGGATAATTTGAATGAATGTACATTCCCCAACATAATGGTTTTTGTTCAAATAAATATTTTTCTTTACTTTGTTCAGGTGCACTTTTTTCATAATTACAAACCGAAGGTTCTAGGGCTTGGCCCGTACCATTTTCAGAATTATCATTTTCAGAATCGGGCGAAGCCCTAGAACCTTCGGTTCGATTTTGTGTCATATTAACATTATATGCTTCAAAATCACAATAAGTAGTAAAGGGTACTTTATTTTTAAAATACCATTTATTATATTCTAAATAATCATCTTTTGGAAATGTGTTTCTGACTGCTTCATTTTGTTGACAATTCTCCAAATGTCTATTCATTTCTTCTAAAGTTCTAAAACTTGTCATACATTGAAGACAAGGAAAATTTGTATTATCTGAAGTTTTTGTAAATATAGAAACATCTTTACACAATATAAAATGACCCTGATAATATAATATATTCGCTTGTGCAGATTGTTTTGATTGTTTTAATTTTTCAAATTTATCTTTATATATTTCATGTGTTTCATCAATTTCTTTTGTAAGATTAGATGTATTTCTATGAAAATTTTGATTTAATATTTGTAGCTGATAAATATATTCTTTATCATATTGTTCTTTATATTGTTGTTGACATTTTTTAAACATTGATTTATTTTTTGATTGGTTTCATTTTCTTCATTATTTAATTCTTTATTGTCTTTATTTAATTCTTGAATCGTTTCTATTTTATTTTGATAAATATGGCCATATTCTTGTACTAATATTTTTGTTTGTTGTTGATAATCTGTTTTACATTTTTGTAAAATTTCATTTAAATTTTGTAAGTTTTGTTGATATTCTAAAGATAAAGATAAATAATCGGAATCATAATCATAATTATAATTACGTCCTTTATAATTATTATGATTAATCATTATTGGTGATAGTGTTTTTATAATTTCAAATTTTTCAGTACATATTATATTTCCTTGGTAAAAAATATTATGATGCATGTAATTTCCTCTATCATTATATACTATTTCTGATTGACATAAATTTTTATTATTCAAATAAAATTTTTTTGAATCTGAGTAAAATGGAGTAATTTTACCAATAGAAACATAATTCACATTTAATTCAAAAACATTTACTTCTATTAAATTTTTATTCTTTTTATGAAACTTTTTTAACCTATTATAATCATATGGAAATTCATGTAAGCCATCAGAAAGATCAAATTCATTTATGTATTCTTCTTTATTGTAATGACTTAGTCTTTCTTTATGATATTCTGCAGGATGTAAATGTGCTATAATACTCCACAGAAAACAATAATCATCTTCATTTTTTATGTTGATTATTTGTGGTGAACTGAAAGGTAAAGGAACATAACTACCACCAGTATTATTTTTATATTCATCAATTACTATTTTCTTAGATAGTATTTTAACAAATCTCCAACCAGATTCACGTAACTGGGCTTCAATTATACAATTTTCTAATTTAAGTATCATTTGTTCAAATATGGGTTGTATATCATTTACATTATGAATTTCTTGTGAATTTGTAAAATGTCCTTGTATGATTTCTTCAGGAATTCCATCAGGTCCAGTTTTTGTATAAAGTACTTCTACATTCATATAACATTTGAAAGATTTCTTAAATATATTATAAAAGTTGGTTAGAATATCAGAAAAAGTTTCATCGGTTTCATTATGTTCAACGGGCGAGGCCCTATAACCTTCGGTTCGTACAGATTCATTAAATAAATATTTTATATCTGTTACGACTTCATCGGTTCGTTCAGCTTCATCTGTTTTTTTAATTTCGTTTAATTCATCTATTTCGTTAAATTCATCAGTATCGCTAAATAAATATCTTCCATCTCGTACATGTTCATCTTCACTATTAAAAACTTTTTTATATTCCGAATGTGAATAATCATCAAACATTTTTTTAACTTTTATATCAGTAGGCAATGTTTCTAGATAGTTTATATAATTATTTAATTTTAATATATTTCCTTCATCAACTCGATCTATATTTTGTAAATGCAATTTACTATTTAAATGAGATTGATAACTTCTTTTTGTTTGCAACTTTTTTTACATAAGTTACAATAAAACTTGGTATTTTCCATTTTTTTTTATTTTTTAAAGAAAAAAATTGTGTTTTAATTTTAGATATAAACATTCTAATATCAAGGACTTGAGAGTTATTATATATTATTATATATTTCACGTTCTTAAGTTATTTTATTTTCTTTATCACATTAAGTTTTATCATATTAAGTTTTATCATATAATGTTTTATCACATTAAGCTTTATCACATTAAGTTTTATCATATTAAGTTTTATTATATTAAGTTTTTTCACATTAAGTTTTATCATATTAAGTTTTATCATATAACGATTTATCAAAAGATAATTTAAATTTATTTTCACTAACTATTGATTCTTCATCATCATCATCAATTGATTCTTCATCATCATCATAAATTGATTCTTCAACATCATAAATTACACTTTTTGGTACAGGATGCCATTCCCTGATAGGATACCATTCTCTTATTGGAATATCTAACTCTAAATTACATTTTTTATCTGATAATAATATAATAGAGAAAAATATTGGTCTTTGATCTCTTTTGGAAAATTTAATAACACCACCATAATCTGAATCACTTTTAGTTTTATTAAAGATGATAAAATTTTAAATTGATTAGATGTAAATCCTAATTTAAATTTTGTTGACCCGACACATAGTTGTCTAACAGCATCTTCAACTATACCATCATTATTATTTTCAATTGTAAGAAAATGAAATTTAGATAAATTTTGATTATATGTAGTATTAATATCATGTACATCAGAATGAGATATAAATTTTTCTTCACTTAAATTTTTATAATTACTAATATTTTTGTAATCGTTTTTACCATTTACACCTTTTTCAGATGTTTCAGAATCATCATTTATATTATCATCATTTATATTATTATCATTATTATTATTATAAGATTCTTTAACATCGGGCAAAGCCCTAGAACCTTCGGTTCGTTTATTATGATTATGATTATGGTCATTGTTAATAGTATAAGGTGTTGTCCACATATAAATTTTTTCTTGTTGAGCTAAACCATTTATATCAGATTTTAACAAATTAATATTTAAGTTTGAATATAATCCTATATATGTATCATCATCATATCTTTGCGGCATTTCTAATGTTTCTTGTTTATAAATAGTATCTCTATAATAAACTTGACATAATAATTCTTCGTTATGTTTTTTACTCTCTATGTGAATATTATATTGATTTTGTTCATCAACAAATAATCTTATTTTTTCTTTTGAAAACGATTTTAATTTTTTAACTAATTCTTTAATATTGATATAATTGATAATTTTAGTTTCTATCCAATCAGTATTACTAATTGGTAATACTACTCTAATAAAACCATAAACGTTATTATGACCTATTATAACCATATTTTCTTTATTCAGTTCAACATAAGCCACATCATTATATTTACTAACAATATCCATAAATTTTATAAATGGATCCCCCGGAAAAATACAATAGTTAGTTTCTATAGAAGGTAGACCTTTTGTCTGTTCTCTAAATATTTCGGCTTGTAATTCAAATAAAGTATTAACAACTATACATGGATTATTATTATTATTATTATCAAAACATCTATTCTCAAATCCCGTTGATCTCGTCGAATAAGAAGAACAGGATGATGCGGACGAATATAATTTTTTTAAATTTGGATTTTCCATTTTTTTATTTTTATTAGAAAAAATTTTATTTTTTTATTGTTAAAAAATGATGTTACCAAATGTTAGTGGAGGTGCATATATCCCGAATAATCGTGAATTAGAAATAGAAATAGAAAATTGTATCATGAAAACTGGAGACGTTTTATCTGGTCCATTGCATCTTTCTATTCTTCCGCAACAAAATACAGAGTTAACAAATAAACAATATGTTGATACACAAATCAATGACTTAAAAGAAAAATATATAAATGATGTTTTGGTTCCACTGATGAATGAATTAAAGTTGCTAAAACTTCATGACAAATCATTAAACGAAAAATTATTAAAACTTGATAAAAAGGATAGAGAGCTAGAAGCAGATATAGCAAAACTTTTTAAAAAGATTTCAGAACAATCAAAAATTTTGATATTACTTTCTATAAATTTAAAATCTGCAGTCATTAAAAATAAACAACAGATAAAATTATTGAAGGAACAATTAGAAGATGAAATAGAAAAACTACCTGAAAGAATTAAAAAAAAATTTAAAGCAGTTACAAACTACATTCCAAAAAAGTGTTGATGAATTAAGTTGTAAAATTACTCAACAAATGAAAAAGATGAATAGAATAATCAATGAAGTAAACTCACTTAATAAAAAAGTTGATAAAATGAAAACTCTTAAAATCAATTTAGAAAGTGAATTAAAGAAAACTTTACAAGAAAACTCTAAAGAAAATAAAGAACAGTTAGATGCCGTTAAAGGACAATTAGATGTTCTCAAAATTAAGTTAAATGCTCTTAAAGCGGCGTTGAAGATGAATCAGGAGAAAATGCAAGTTAATAGAAAAGAAATTAAAGTACATCACACGCTACTTGTTGCAATAGATAAAGTGCAAAAAAAAATAAAATAAAGTTATCACGAAGTTGTTGGACATTCACAAACGTAAATCTTAACGTAAATATTTTTCCGAAAAGTCAAATTTATTCCTAAAAAATGCCTATAATTTATAAACACAATCTTAAACATTTTGCTTCAAATCAAAAAATTGCTCATGAACCACGTATGAATCCTATTTATCATTATGATAATAGAGAAACAGTTCACACGGAAGGAGCTGGCTTCTTTTCTGGTATTGGAAGTATCGTTAACTTAATTAAAAATAATAAAGATTTGATTACATCTGCTGCAAAAGGAGCAGCTGCTATAGGTAGTACAGCTAGTGCAATATCAAATGCTGTTAAATCTCAAAACGAATTAAAACAACTAGAAGCTATTCGTAAACTTAGGAATGATTCTGAAGAACTAAAAAATTTGAAAAAACTTTCAGAGGAAACAAAAAACAAAAATGCTAACATAGCTGTGGGGGAAACATTGAGGAGCGGAGCTCCGTCTGATAGTAAACATAAAACGTTCAATTGAAGAAATAAGAGGTAATGGCGTGAGCAGCGAAGCTGGTCTACAAAATTCTAAAATATATTTTTTAGTAAAATTTTTTAGCAAAATTTTTTTTTAGTAAAATTTTTTTTATTAAAATTTATTTAGTAAAATTTTTTCTGTACGTGAGAAAAACAAACAGTCAAATTATTTTTTATAAAAATGTCTTCGCTAATTGAAAATAAATTTGAATTAGATAAACCACCAGGTGTTAGTTATAATCAAAAAAAGAATGACTATATAAGAATTGCTATGAATCCCGGATCTTCTAGTAGAGTAAATACTGGAGGAGACTTAATTTTTGAAGTTGATAATCAGCAGAGTTATTTATATTTATCTGATTCATTTTTACATTGTGAATATTCTTTGTATAGTGATGCCAATTTTACAACACCATTACCAGATACCGATAATATTGCACTAGAGAATAATTTCTTTCCAAGATTATTTACACAAATGCGTTTAGATGTTGCAACTCAAAATATAGAAACAATAAGTGATTCTCCAGGTGTAATTGATACAATGCTTAGATTTGTAACAATTGGTGAAAAAAATAAAAAGTATGAAATCGAAGGTTGGTTTCCTGATACTAATGATGGTATCATTGTTGATGATTTAACTCACGCTGGAACAGATGCCGCAGGAATTGCGAAAGATGTAGAAAATATTGCAAAACATTTAAATAAAACAAATAATAGTGCATATAAAGAAAGACGTGAATTTAACAAGAAAAGTAAACAGACAGTTAATTGGTCATTGTCTCCATTATTCGGATATTTAGATTATGATAAAATATCATATCAATTAAAATTTAAATTAATAATTCATCGCACAGAAAATAATGAATTAATCGTTTTTGGTAAGACTGGAAAAAAAGCATATCTAAAAATTGATAGACTTGAATGGTGGATTAAGCATATTACTCCTAGTTTAGAGATTGAAACAGCTATTGCAAAAAGATTAAATACTAACAAACCAATTCCAGTAAATTTTCTAAAGCGTACTGCTAGTTCAGTAACTTTTTCCGAACAAAGATTTAACTGGCATTTTACTAGAACTTCGAATACTCCAAGTTATTTATTACTAACTTTTCAAAGAAATAATTCTCCAAGTTTTGATAAGAACAACAATCTCTTCCATATTAATACAATTCGAAGTTTACAATTTTCATTAAATCAAACCCGATATCCAATAATTATCCAATTATTATATTAAAAATGTCGCAAGCGAAAAGTAATAATAATAAAACTATTGAATTAAAATTACGTAATATTGTTGACAAAAATACCCCTAAAACTATTACGATTAACAAAAAAAGTATTACATAAGTAAACCAATGATAGAGAACATTCAATTACAAGAAGAAAAGAATGGCGGGATTCTCCCATTAATTCCACTAATAATAGGTGGCATGGCAGCGGCAGGAAGTGTTGGAGGTGGGACAGCTGGTATTGTCCAAGCAGTAAATAAAAATAAATCAGAGAAGGCAGCATTAGAAGAACAAAAACGTCTTAATAGAGAGTTAGAAAAAGTTGCGAGGGGTGAAGGAATAGTAGATAATTTTATTAGTAAATTAAATTTGGTTGATGAAGGAAAACGAGTTCTTAAAAATATTCTCCACAATGTTGATGATATAATTGAAATTAAAGAAACTAAAGATGGTTCTGGAATATATCTAAGTCCTAGTATGATAAGGTAAAACATTTATTTTATCTTTTAAAATGAATTCTAAAAACTCCGAAAATTTAATTAAATTAAAAATTTCTAATTTAGATTTATTAAATTATCTCTTAAAAGTACATAAAACCTCAAATTGTAAAATTTATGAAGGTAACGACATACAAAAAACATTAGAAAACTTTCCTGGATTTATTTTGAGTAAATATTCGAAAGAAAAACATCTTCCTGGTCATTCATATACCGGTCCAGGAACTCGATTAAATATAAGACTAGATGAGAATAATAATCCGAAACCAGGTGAAGAACCAATAAATAGAGTAGATGCCGCCGCTTATAGACACGATTTGGCTTATCGAAATCATGATCTAAGTTCTCGACATGCAGCTGATAAGAAGATGATTCAAGAATTAGATAGTATTCAAAATCCTACATTTAGAGAAAAAATTGAAAGAATGTTTGTTAAGAAAGCTTTACAAGCTAAAATATTATTCGGTCAGGGTTTAAATGAAACGTCAGCAAAGCTGTCTGAGAGCAACGCTCGAACCTACGCGTCTGAAATTCATAAAGAATATAGAAAGCCTAAATATTTATTGAGAGTAAAAGTATTTAATAAAGATGATATTTGGAGTGCTGATCTTATTCATATGCCGAATGAAAGGGACTACAAATACGCATTGACCGTTATAGATTTAAATACACGATACGCTTGGGTAAAGCCTTTAAAAAATAAAAGTGGTCTATCAGTTAAATATGCGTTTGAAGAAATCTTTAAAGAAAGTAAGAGAAAGCCAAAAAAATTGTTTGTAGATAAAGGGTCGGAATTTTATAACGGAAATGTAAAGCCACTATTTGAAACTGTTTATTCAACTGAAAATGCTGGAAAGGCTGTAGTAATTGAGCGATTCAATAGATCATTAAAAAATAAAATTTTCAAAAAATTTACTCAGCAAGGAAATCAGAAATGGTTGAAGATATTACCAGGAGTTGTAGAAGAGTACAATAATAAAGTTAATTCTGGTATTGAAGAAACCCCAAAGAATGCTTCTGACGACCCTGATTTGATAGGAAAAAAATATTCGAGAATAATTATTCGAATGAGAGTAATCCGAATTTGCATAAACTTAAGCCGAAATTTAAAATTGGTGATAGAGTTAGAATATTTAAGTATAAGAATAAATTTGAGAAAGGCTTCGTCGGATGCTGGACGAAAGAGATATTTGAAGTTTGTAAAATAAATCAAACTTATCCGATTACTTACGAAATTAAAGATCTAGATAATGAGGATATCAGAGGCCGATTTTATAAAAATGAATTACAACGAACTGATTTTTAATTATCATTATCATTATTATTGGAACTAACGTTTCGGGAATGAAATTCATTTGTTCAATTCTAACATAATATCTAGAAGTGGTGCTCCTTTTTGTAATTTAAATAAAACATAAAGACATAATTGACCGCAATAAGTTGTTCCTGGTTTTTGAATTTGAAATGTATTATAAGTTCCATTGCCAAGTAATTTTTTAACTTCGTTTGTTGGAGGTAATCCATAAGAGTCGAAATAGTAATTATCTCCATTTTTATTAGACATACCTGCAGACCAATGTACACCTTTTTCATCTGACGTATGAAGATTTGTTATGAAATTTATAGTTGGTACTTTGTTCCGGGAACTGAAGGTTCCTGTTGGCTTATTTTTTAGGAATTGTAATTCGTCTCTCATCAATATGTGAAAATTCTTTATTCCCAATTGATTTGCGATTTTCTTGAGATCAAAATTCGTTGTTGTTTGTGTTCCATAGAATTTTAAAAACTCATTTATGTGGCTCATTTTATAATTAAAAAATTTCTTATAGGGACCCCTAGCAGTCAGAAGGGGGGTATTGATTTAAAACTGTTCTCTAATGATGACTTTCCTTACTACTTAGTCAGAAGGTCGGTATCGATTTAAAACTGTTCTCTAATGATGAATTTCCTTACTACTTAGTCAGAAGGGGGTATTGATTTAAAACTGTTCCATAATGATGACTTTCCTTACTACTTATTCGATTTTGAAATGATTTAATTTAATCTAAATTAAAACGTTACATTGTAAAAAAATCGGTTTATTAGTAGAGTTAGTGTTTCGTACATCTTTAATCAACTGCAATTCATTTCTCATCAATAGGTGAAAATTCTTTATTCCCAATTGATTAGCGATCTTATTTAAATCGAAATTCGTAGCTGTTTGTTTGCCGTATATTTTTAGGAAGTCTCTAATGTTACTCATTTTTATAGAAGATAAAATGTTTCTTTTATATTCCCGCAAATGTGAAATTAAAAACAACACATGGATATTTCAATATGTATATTTACAAAACTGCAACCACACAAGTCTACAAATATTGATGTCCACAGCGTGGACAACGAATTTTCGTTCTCCAGTAAAATAAAATAAAATCAGCTACTACTATTCAACTTCCTTAAAACAATCGGTTATTAACTATAATATTACAAATTGCATTAACAATATGTCCACAGCGTGGACAACGAATTTTCGTTCTCCAGTAAAATAAGATAAAATCAGCTACTACTATTCAACTTCCTTAAAACAATCAGTTATTAACTATAATATTACAAATTGCATTAACAATATGTCCACAGCGTGGACAACGTATTTTCGTTCTCCAGTAAAATAAAATCAGCTACTACTACTTTTAAGTTATTTTAAGCTTCTTTCCAAAAGCTTTCATATTTCCGAAGACAATCTTCTAACAATGATAAATTCGATTTCAAAAAACGTAAGGGTACATTTAGTCTACAAATCTTTGGAAAAATAGATGCCATCTTACCTAATTTAATTGCAAATGCAATTTCAGTCCTTGAATAAGAAATGTTATTAGTTTGCAATAAATGTTGAAAATATGCCTTATCCTTTTCACACAGATCCAGTAAATAATTCGCGTGTTTTCCCAGGTAGATTTCCATCAGTATGTTAATAACGTTATTTTTCTTCTCCATCACATAAAGAGTATTTAAATTTGCAATGGCTTTAGCAGTATCTCCTGAAGGCTCAACAAAGTCTTCTAAGGAATCCACAAATTCATATCGGGTAGATAAAGATGTCGATAATTGATGATGAAGGTCGTCAATCTTTCCACCCCTTTCTCTTTCTTTTCTTTCACGAGTAAGCGTTTTGCTTTTCTTCTCCGTTTTCTTTCCTTATCAAAAAATGTAGGGTCAAAAATAATAGGAAATTTCTCCATTTGTTCAATGATGAAAGTGTTGTATTCTTCCTTCTTATCATTGGGAATATATCGTTTTGAAATTTCTGCAAATAACTCCGGAAACGTAGCAATAATGTTTGACTGCTCTTCGATAACTTCTTGTGTCATGACTGATCACAGCGCAGCACACGATACAATGACAGACGAAAGAGATAAATGAAAACAGTATAGCTGGCAGATGTCTTAACGTCATACGGTGTGCTGACGCACTGGAAAGAATTAAAACAACTTGCCTAACGTACAATTAAAATCTCATTGTTTCACAGAGTAGTAGCAGAAGCAGCTGTTTGTTCTTTAATACATTGTTTCCTTTCAAATGTTTGAGGGGGGGTCACAGCTCTTTGCTCTGAAATGCCTTTTCTTCATAAATGCGAGAAGCAGATGTTCTCTACAATTGAGTGATCATCTGACTGCAAAGCAGTAGCAACAACAGGAATTGTAAGAACGCCAGATGAAATGACAATTGTAAATACTCCTAAACTTATTGTTAAGAATATGCCAATTCCTTCAAATATTATTAGTCACATAATTTTAGTTATCTCATATTTTAAAAACCTGAAAGATGGATAAAATTCATGAATTTGAAATTCTCAACTTTTATTTTCGGTGTGCTGGAACGGTCATGATTTTGGGGGTGTAAAATTGTAATTCTCAAATTTTGAGTTTCTTAACTTTTATGATTTTTTCGGTGTCCTGGAACGGTCATGATTTTAAGGGTGAAAATTGTAATTCTCAAATTTGAGATTTTGAAAAATTTGGAAATTAGGTATTTTTAAAAACGCCTAAATTTATGAATTTAGGTCTTCATAACCTGAAAAATGACCAAAATTCATGAAATTAGACCATTTAAAAAGTACCATTTTTTGAAAAATCGGTATCTTTAAAAACGTCTAAATTCATGAATTTAGGACTTAAAAACCTGAAAAAGGGACAAAATTCATGAATTTATGTCGTTTTTAAAGATACTATTTTTTTGAATTTTATGGTGTCCTGGAACGGTCTTTTGCCCATTACTAATGTGTAAGCGCATGAATCACTTCCGCCTTCTCAACGTATTGTTTAGATTCACACACTCAAAGAAGATTTTAATCACTCAAGAAAATCATGATATCGATTTCAACGATGCGATTTTATTCTTGAACGGTTTATCGTTGAGAAAATCGGGCTCTTGTGACTAGTAGCTATGTTCCACATACATAATGATTTTTTTTTCAATTTGTTGTTCTAATCATCGTAAATGTTATCGCCTTTATAGTAAAAAAATATGCAGATGTGCAACACCAACTTTGGTGCATTGTCCTAAAGAGTTCATCGTTTATCCGTTTTTCGGAACTTTCGACCCGATGCATTTGAGGCATTGACCCCAGAACAGCGAAATGTCAAGAGGCGATTCGCGAAATTGTGCGTCTATTGTTGCCACTCTTAATTAACATCGGGCAGTGCTAAACATGTTAGAAATTTGCGTTTGAATTTTCCAAAGCAGCTTGGGCCATAATTGATCAAATCTTGAGTTCTGTGAAATTGCCACGATATCTGACAGCTTTTATGGCGTCCACGTTAACCCAACGTATCCTCCTCCGTGGATTCATTACCTTTCAAATGCCGGTTGGCCGACATTATTTTGGAGGGCAAGGCCTGGCTGATTTTTTCGATGAGAAGTCTTCATAACCGGTCAACATGCAAAAAACACAGATGTTAGGCCGCCAGACCGAGGCCTACAATGATGCTTCCACAGAACAATACATATCCAATGGCTATTGGAAATCTGCGCGTCGTTCAGTTCTACCCTGTTCAATGGGGGAGGAGGGGCAGATTGAAGTTTTTGGCAAAAGTGAGATTTTTTAAGTTTTCTCAGATTAAGTGAAAAGTACTAAGTCTAGAGCCGCAATTTTTGGTAAGGAATGTCTTCATTTCACTTACTATCATGTGTATGTGTTCCTACCATACTTCTGATTGATGATTTATGCAACATCTATTTAACATGGCCAAAATTGGCCAGAATGTTATGTTTGCCGATGGTTGCCGAATCTGAACGTGTTTAATTTGATTGACAGCAGTAAAAATTATGCCTCTAGAGTCTAGACAGACCAAGTAGGCCGAAATTTTATCTAATAAGAGAAAACATAGAAAAGTCATTTCTACCGAAAGCTTCAATACGTTTCCCATATTGGATTTACATGTAATTTCTTTAATCCTGTCTGACAAGAGCTGGAGCCAGGTAGAGATTGGCAGAAATGCAGATTCGTAGTAGTCGCAGAAAATGCATCATGCTGTGAAAACCTGATTTTCGGTCTCGTTCCTTCCAGAAACTCTTTCTGACTGCCGGACTATTACAAAGCTCTTAATCACTGAGCAACGGGATCATTTAAACTGTTCATTTACATTTACAGGCTGCTAAAGAACTTGTCACAATATTTCCCGCCCTGCGGGATTGGCTGAATGAATTTCTCGATGCTAATAAATGTATGGTAGCATCACAAATAGCACATAATATGTTGATACAACAAGTTCTGCGAGTTCTCCAGTTTCTAGTCAAATTCGGATATTATGGTGACATTGAAGATGTCCAGAAGCTCCTTAAACCATTGGTTTCCTTGCTGGATGGCAGTCACGATCTTCCATTCGTTTTGGATAAAAGTAAGGATACAAAAGAGCGACGAAAACAGATATCAAAGTTTCAAGCTGGTGAAAGATGGCAAGAATCTCCCGAAACTAAAGCTATTGTCGATGCCAAATTTGCTGCTTTAGAAGTGCTGGATCTGTTATTGACCTTTGAATCTAATGCTAGACTTACGGTGAGTGATCTTAATTCGAAGCGCATTCATTACATTTTTGGAAGGATGAAAATTCAGTAATTCTTAGATTTGTCCAATTATCTTCCTTCTAACATGAAATTAAAATGCACATTTCAGTGATGAATTTTCATTTGATTCATTTATAGGCCTATCAAGCGACATCAATAAATTTGTATTCGATAGATTTATTTAACGATGAATTTCTAAACTAGCAAATATTGACTACGCAGGCTACCTACTTTTGAATTCGGAAGCGAACTGCAAAACGAGAATATCAGAAGACTGCGAAATTGCATATATCGGCAACACGGAATAGGTGTTGTTTTCGTTGTTTTTTTCGGTGTTTATCTGCAAATGCTGTCATAAATTTCGCAATTTAAGTGTTGAATTCTACCATGCTATTCGCTTTGACGCAGTTAATATATTTTATCTACTACGATCAGATATGCCGTAATTAATATTCCTGATTGTACTTTCATTTTTCCTACCATTTCTTAAAAATCAGATACTTGCAATTTCTTGCATGTTTTTGTAGTTGAGAAGGCTTTAACGACGAAATCTAATGCTTGACTACGAAAGCTATTCGTGAAAAAGCTTACGTATAGTCACTATTTCAAAGCTTTCATAGTGCACGGTTTATAATAGTGTAGGTCCTTTTGGTCGATTTTTATACAAAGAACTTTTTACGATAGATATGATAGATGCCGCATACCAAACAGTGAATTCACATTTTTCAGCGATGCAAATCTAATTTATTAGTACACTGAGGACTAGCCATGCATATTGAAAAATCAATTTAAAATTGTAGCACAATTTTACAAATTAAAATTTACAATCAATCTTTCTGATAATAGGTATTCGTTGCGAAGTTTAAAGAATGCGAATCTAATGCTGACAAGGTCTGGAAATTCGCAAGTCCTCTCACTCCAACGCTTTATAGCAAGTTTGATTCTACGGATTCATCCAAGTAAGTTGAATACAATCTCAATACGGCAGCGATATTTTCAATATACGTGTGTATGTGCGACAAAATCGCAGTTGTTTTCGAGATTTGCAGGAAATGCAACCAGGTATAGGCTCAGATGAAATTCATGCCTTAAATTTTTCAGATCCGCGCGAAAAAAGCAGAAATCAATGGTTCGAGAGCTGAGAGCAATGTTTGATTCTACGATGTATGTTGATATTAATCAACTCACGTCCATCCTCATTGACTTATCTCGATACAGATATGATCAAATGAATCAGTTGGCTCTATCAATTCTTCATAAATTGTTCACTGCCAGAGGTGGCACATTTGATATCGCCAAAAATTCTCTCGTGAGTATTCGTCACAAGCTGATGAGTAGTTTTGTCTAAATTTCAATTAGTTTTTAGATTCTACTGACAACAGATAGCTGCTCTTTGCAACGAGATATCTCTAGGCAAATCCCCCAACTACGCATGATGGCAAAATCAAAGTGGACAACCAGCCAGATTGATAGAATGATACCGGTGCTATCTCACTTGACGACGTAAGTTTTTCAAAAGATGCGAGCATTAATCACTGGGGCAACTCATATGCCCTCTATCATTACAAAATGCAAATTTATTAGATATATTTTGAAAGCTTATTACTTACAGTGCCGCATATCAAAAAACGTATCTGAGAGGACAAACTGTGTGCGCCTTTTTGCAAAAATGAGATTTCTCCGAATTTTGAATGAGCATTTTATCACTGCTCCCTAAAAGTTGAGAAATGGAGCTTCCATTGCAAACGTTCAGAACCAAAAATTCATAAATTCCTCTTATGCCTGCAAAACATAAATGATTTTCCGATTAAAAGTGTGATTATATAGAATCTTCTTTATTTTTCATGTAACCATATATATATATATATATATATATATATATATATATATATATATATATATATATATATATATATATATATATATATATATATATATATATATATATATATATATATATATATATGATGTAGCTGTTATCTTACATGTACAGTTTTCGATATTTTTCAATCAAAAACAGTCTCTTTTGTCAATAAACAAGGAAACTGCAAGTTTGTTACTTATCACTTTACTCAGTTCCGAAGGTTCGTCTGATTCATTCGAATGATCTTTAAAAATTCAAAACTTTTTATTTCCAAATTGGATATTGTTGCAGTTTTACAAGGTTCAGATCGCAAATATGAAGATATTCAATGAATATATTCAGATGATTGGTCTGTCTGGAAAAATTGATGATGGTGACAAAGTATCTGCCAATGAGATTCTTCAGTAGCAAAATGAATCAATAAGGTTATAAATGTTGCGTTTCTGGAAGAAGAGGATGTAAAGTATTAATAAATTCTCATCAGCTTGTCTGGCCAAGTACAATAAGTTTTAATTTATAGCGCGAAGACTTTCATGCTGAATTAATATCGGGTGTTTTATCATCGATTCTTTTAGTCCACTCAGCAATCACACCATTAACCCTTTCAGTACGGACGACACGCTGTACGTGTCATGTATCTATTAACAAATTAACGGAATTAGAATCAATGCAATAGTACGATCATACCGTGACACGCAGAGCCTGTCATAAAACCATCGGTGAATGTTTCTGAATTATGATCACTCTCAAAGGACAGGTTCACCGAATTATTACGTAAGATTTCGTTTATTGAACAGATCTTTGAATATCATTCACACCGACAGAATTTGTTGATAGTTGTTGCTGTTCGAATTGCGCATTCATATCATAATGAGCACGCAAAGTGGTCGGCGGTATCCCCGGCGTTCTGCCATGACAGATGCGTTGAATTTGATGGGATTTGATACAAACGAAGATGGCAGTTCAGGCAGTGAGATTGAAGATGAAATACAAGATAATGACTTGCGAGATCCTGTCGGAAGACCTCGCCTGGTACCACGATCAACAAACAATCGATGCTTGGAGGAACGGAATCCACAACATAAACTTGAACGCATACCAGCAAGGGAAGGAGAACCTCGACCTCACAAGAGATGCCGTGTTTGCTACCAAGCCGGAAAGCGGAAAGAAACTGTCTTCCGATGTGCTGATTGCCCTGGACAACCTGGTCTATGTGCTGCTCCTTGTTTTTCAAAATATCATGAGTAAACCTGAAACTTTTCGAAACGTATTATGGGTTTATTGCGTTGAATATATTTTGTAGTAATAGCAGTAAATGGCTTTTGATTTTCCGTTACATTCGAGGTGCAAAAGCAGAAGTAATTAAAAGTAAAGTAACATTAAAAGAGTAAATATAAAATTGAAATGAAAAATGAGTGATTAATATTGAGTGGACTGTAAATAAAAGATGTGCAAATACATTGCAATAAACATAAAAAATTATACGCTCGAAAATATTTATAAATTTATATGATCGGTAATTGGTAATTGGTAATCGGTTCTTTTTTAATTGCACAATTTCTAGGAAAACATAAGAGGTATATCTTATTCAGTCTTATTCAAAAAGCTTTCATGGCACACTCGATTGGGAAATTGGAACCAAGCATATAAGCCTATATGTCTTATATGTTTGGTTCCCATAATGTGTATAATACAAGCTCGAAATAGATTGTGTTGTTTTAAAAAGATTAGCAAAAATGTGTAGAATTATTTACTGTGGTCGTAATGAGAATTATTACTGTGTGAAATGAGAAATTAAGGAAAACTGTTTACGGTGTTATCATCGCATAGTACTGTACTTATTAGTCAAGTCAACTCTAAAACACCCAAAGATTTTGAGAACACCTATTTGCATTCCTTGTAGCAGTTTTCTCCGTCTTTTCTTCCGGAGAAAACATGTGCATCATGACAAGATCTAATGCTATTATCTGTTGCAATAACACCTCGAAATCACATAAAATGGACAAATAAAATATAGAAAATATACCTATTTGACACCTCTGGCGTGTCACCGTAACAGTGGACAATGATAGTAACGACACGCATCGTGTGTCATCGTAACATCGAACAATGATTAATTTTCAAATTTTGTTACGTTGAATAATTATTGCATGACACACTGTGCGTGTCACTAGGACAGGTATCTTAATGATTTCGTGCTGAAAGGGTTAATAAGATTATGTGAAGAGTCGGTCAATATCACATGAAGATCACGCAGATATACTAGGAAAAGCTATAGGCCCCACCTGTAAGCAAAAAGTGAAATTGTATGAATGCACTATCGACTGGCTCTCCAAAAGTGCCTCTTTTGATGTGTATAAACGTTCATTTATATGCTCACTACGAAAACTCATTGTTCTTCAAACATGCACCGTAGACTATGAGATTAAAGTAGGCACCTGTTTTAGCTTCATCTCTTGCACACCTGAAAATACCGTTCAAATGAATATAAAGTGACATTCTTTCTCAAAATATGCTTCAAACTTCTCTTGAAGCACTATTGCAGAATTTATTTACTATAAATGTTTCAGTCACATATTTGATGAATATTTTTTGCAGTTTATGTCACTTATCAAAACTCCCAGAAGAACCTCATACGATCAATCAACGGATGTTATCGGCAAATAGTGAGTTAAACGTAATGTCAAACTGATAAAATTAGATTGCACCGCTCTCTTACGAGAAAGAGAGTCAAATTTGTAATTGAAGAAGGGATTATTATCATCACTACATTTGATGCTCCGCGCCCTAACTTGCATTAGCTAATAATAAGAAAATTTGCTTCTTAAATGCGTAAATTCATCACTGATTACCGCATGTTCATTCATATAAAACAAAGTAGACATAATAATGCAAAACCAAATTTTGTCAGTATTTTTATAAATTTGTTTTAATAGAGATTTGCATAGAACAATGCATCGTAGATTTTAGAAATTTTTCAGACTATTTTTTGCACTGTTTAATAAGCTTCAATATTTTACCCATAACTGAAGCTGTGTCTACTTAATTATTGGAAGAAATTATTCAAAGACTGCCTTGTTACGAGTTTTCTGAATGCAGCTACAAAGAACTTATGTATAGCATCAAAAGCTGCTGATCTTCCATCTTCGTTCACACACATTCCCATTACCGTAGTGTAGAAGTTTGTACTGTATTGTCATTGCGAGTGTTTGTAGTTCCATGAATAATTTTAGAATTACTACCTTATTCGTATGCTTTATTTTGCTATTCGATATATTTTTGGGAATGAAATGTACATGAAACCGATAAACAAAATGTCACGCATAATAATAATAAAATCGCATTGCTGAGAAGGACAAATTCGAATAATTCGCACATTATATAATCATGTTATTACTTGTGTAATGCTTTCGGATTTCATTTTCAGATATACTTGGGATTTTGTTCGAAATCCTTAGTGTTGAAAAGGACTGTGACAATCCAGTAAGTTAAACACTTTTGTTGCTACTACTACTACAATAAAAGAAGTCTATTCGATTTTCTTGATTGTAGGAAGAAAATTCAAAATATGAAACCTTTCTGGTTCAAGTTGTTCATCTTCTAAAGGCACTAATGCTTCACTATCCCGATGTACAGAAAGAAATATTTCTTCATATGGAAGATCTTTTACGTTTGAAAGTTGCGCAATCGGAAATTGCGTCAATGCTACGAGAGGTATTTGTCGGGAATCAAGAATTGTGCATGAAACTAACACCGAAGCAGCTGCAAAATTTGATATCTCTGGTATCAGACTATCAAGAAAAGACACCAGAATTGTTGAATCTAATTTCTTCGATAATCAAAGTCGAAGGACTTGAGCTTCCACTAAAACGAAATCAGAATCTAGTCATGAAGTATATTATGCAGAATTATAGCAAAATCGCATACATTTTGGAACAACCTCAAGAAATACGGTAAGTCGAATATCAATGATATAACTTTTTTGCTTCAAGAATCATTATAAGGCGCTGCATCCTCAATGAGTTCTTTGTAACTACAGTAATGCACCGCTATGCTCTACTCCGATTGTACATAAAGCATGATTCCATACCATGGCTCATTTTATGCTAACAATGCCCCGTATTACTCAAGACAAAGAAAAATCGTTTTCATCTCTCTTGGTTTGCGATTTTTCCAGTTCTTTTATTTGAAATATTAAGCAGAGAAACATTCAACCCTACTTTCTTTTTTGTGCCGAGGCTAACTGGCACTCTGCAATCTTCTATGATTCTCGACCGCAAGGCAAAGACAGAATAACGCAGAACCGCCTGTCGTGCAGTCACTCAGCTTGTTCAGCTATTCTGGATGTCACAAGGTATGATGAGGATGCGAAAGCAAAAATACGGCACTCCCTTTAGTAATGGCTTTAATAAAAATGAGTTGCTAAAAATATTTACACGGCAAACGTTTCACGACGCAGTCGCTGCCTCAGTGCACTAAAAAGAAGGTAAAAGCAGCCAGAGTGCGTGGTTTATATATCAGGATGATAATACCGTAGACAGAGTATCTCTCAGCCAACCAGCTCGTCTTTGCGATTCAACTGTGGTCTCCTATTTCTGATGTAGCGAGCTTCAGCCAGACGATTTTCAAGGCCCTTTTCGAGTTGCCAAATCGATGTGACATTGGCAACTCGAAAAGGTGATTATTTGCAAAAATGTGTGCTTTTTTACATGAACTTCGTCAAGGTCTCAGCGGAATTTTTAGTCGGTCAGAGCCCGCCTATTTTGGAAAAACCGGCAATTCTAAGTTTGTAAACAAATTAGGAAATTGCACTCGCGTGTAATTTGTGATTAAGTTTCAACCAATATATTTAATAAAAACATAATTTTAATATTCTGTTGTTTTACTGCATGTCGTTGCATCGATACTGTTTGAAATAACGCAATGCACGTGCTGGCTGTAGAATATTTCATGTTACAGAGTAAAAACTCTAGTGTTCTCTTAACATTCTATCTCTAGTTTAGTTATTTTCATACAACCATGTTCAATTATCGGTTGGCTGGTTCATAAATCCTTTAAATCCTGCATTGGATCTTTCTCAATTTCCAGTTGCAACCAAATTCTTCTCATAAATCGTTTAGAGCAAAAGCCTATCTAACCAACCAAAATAATTTTGAGATTCAATTCTACATAACTTTCTCGAGTTTTCTCGCTTCTAGCAGAAGGAATTCCTGTTTAAAGTATTTCATTTGATAGACAAATAGAAGAGGCTAAACATGAAACCCTTCTGAAAATCCTTCTGAATTTAAACATGAATTCCTTCTGCTAGAAGCGAGAAAACTCGAGAAAGTTATGTAGAATTGAATCTCAAAATTATTTTGGTTGGTTAGATAGGCTTTTGCTCTAAACGATTTATGAGAAGAATTTGGTTGCAACTGGAAATTGAGAAAGATCCAATGCAGGATTTAAAGGATTTATGAACCAGCCAACCGATAATTGAACATGGTTGTATGAAAATAACTAAACTAGAGATAGAATGTTAAGAGAACACTAGAGTTTTTACTCTGTAACATGAAATATTCTACAGCCAGCACGTGCATTGCGTTATTTCAAACAGTATCGATGCAACGACATGCAGTAAAACAACAGAATATTAAAATTATGTTTTTATTAAATATATTGGTTGAAACTTAATCACAAATTACGCGCGAGTGCAATTTCCTAATTTGTTTACAAACTTAGAATTGCCGGCTTTTCCAAAATAGGCGGGCTCTTACCGACTAAAAATTCCGCTGAGACCTTGACGAAGTTCATGTAAAAAGCACACATTTTTGCAAATAATCACCTTTTCGAGTTGCCAAAGTCACATCGATTTGGCAACTCGAAAAGGGCCCAAGAGGCGAACTATGCTTGGCAATGATATTGATTGTGAAATCGAAAATGTCAAGGTTACTGTCGTGGTCATTTATCGAATGTTCGGAGAGGGCACTAGTATTGTTCTGCAAGCGCAAGCTACGTTCATGCTCCTCGAAACGAATTTTGAAAGGCCTATTAGTTTGCCCAATGTAACTTTTGCTACAATGTTTACAAACAAGTTCGTAAACCACAAAGCGCACATCGCACGGATAAGGGTTGTCGAGAAGATTACAGAGATTACAGTTTACATGTTTTTTAGCAGATTTTTTAGAAAAGTATTGGCTAGTGGTTTTATTAGGTTTGCTTATCAAGGTTACAAGCAGTTTGTATTTTCTTATTAAATTATTGATTTTTCTATTACAACTATCATTAATAAAACTAAGAGAAAGCCTAACATTATTCTCACCATTGCATTTACGAGTTACGCTTTTACTTTTATCAAAATCGCGAGTTTTATAATTGTTTTTGCGTAATCTATTATGAAATTTTTCCTTAGCCTTATTTTTGATAGTAGATGATGAGCATCTACTTTCGATGCGATTATTCATACTGCGGATGTAACTGTCCTTAACATGCTGAGGAAGCCAGCTGTCTCTTTGCAAAGTTATCTCAAAATGATTAGGCTTAGAATACCATTCGTATGAAATCTGCTCATCGACGATTTTTATTGAGATATCTAAAAAATTCAAGGGACTCTCGTTGTCAGGAATTTCTATGGTAAACTGTATGCCGTCGTTCACGGAATTGAAGGTAGTTAAAATACTATGAAAAATGTCATCATCATGTTCAAAAGGACCCATGCAAATGTCATCGATATAGCGCAGAAAAATCGTGGGTCGGATATTGATCTTTTCCAGTCTACTTAAGGCCTCAGTTTCAATAAAGTGAATGGAAATAATGGCAAATGGTGGGCCATAATGAGAACCCATAGCACAACCACGGGTCTGTAAGTAGGTTTGATTATCGAATTCTATTTCGTAGTTGTAAGCAATGAAAGAAAGCCCTTTCAACAAATTGTCTATGGTCAAGCCTAAATTGTCAATTTTGTCCCAATTTTGTTCAGCAAACTTTTGAACACAGTTGATTCCAAAATCGATAGGGATGCTGGGGTATAGGTTTTTGACATCAAGCGAGATGAATTTTTTAGTAAATCATCGAAATTGCAATTATCTAAAGCACTCATGAGAGATTCAGTATTGGGAAGGTATGATGGAACCAATTTAGCTAGCTGATTTAAGACTTGGGTAACTAGACAGTCAACTTTTTGGGTAGGGCTATTGATAGTTGAAGCGATAGCCCTCAAAGGGTAGCCATTGTTGCCAGGCTCTTTGTGATCTTTAATAAGAGTTTTGAAAGTAGCGGGTCATTTGAAAGTAGATGCTCATCATCTACTATCAAAAATAAGGCTAAGGAAAAATTTCATAATAGATTACGCAAAAACAATTATAAAACTCGCGATTTTGATAAAAGTAAAAGCGTAACTCGTAAAAGCAATGGTGAGAATAATGTTAGGCTTTCTCTTAGTTTTATTAATGATAGTTGTAATAGAAAAATCAATAATTTAATAAGAAAATACAAACTGCTTGTAACCTTGATAAGCAAACCTAATAAAACCACTAGCCAATACTTTTCTAAAAAATCTGCTAAAAAACATGTAAACTGTAATCTCTGTAATCTTCTCGACAACCCTTATCCGTGCGATGTGCGCTTTGTGGTTTACGAACTTGTTTGTAAATATTGTAGCAAAAGTTACAATGGGCAAACTAATAGGCCTTTCAAAATTCGTTTCGAGGAGCATGAACGCAGCTTGCGCTTGCAGAACAATACTAGTGCCCTCTCCGAACATTCGATAAATGACCACGACAGTAACCTTGACATTTTCGATTTCACAATCAATATCATTGCCAAGCATAGTTCGCCTCTTGAAAATCGTCTGGCTGAAGCTCACTACATCAGAAATAGGAGACCACAGTTGAATCGCAAAGACGAGCTGGTTGGCTGAGAGATACTCTGTCTACGGTATTATCACCCTGATATATAAACCACGCACTCTGGCTGCTTTTACCTTCTTTTTAGTGCACTGAGGCAGCGACTGCGTCGTGAAACGTTTGCCGTGTAAATATTTTTAGCAACTCATTTTTATTAAAGCCATTACTAAAGGGAGTGCCGTATTTCTGCTTTCACATCCTCATCATGAACACCCTCCTGTATGAGGCTATCAACTATGTCACAAGGTAGTTTGGTCATTCCGAGCCATAGAAATTGACAACAATAAAACTTCAGATAGACACTTTATTTCTATGTTCCGAGCCTAACTGACAACCCCTTGTAGGACAAGATGCAGTGTCTACGGCTGCCAAGGAAGTTTTGTGGTTGAATTGTTCAAGTCTGATGACATATTTTATTCAATGACGAAGCGAACTGGTACTCTGCAATCTCTTGTGAATTTAGAAATGCATAGACAATGCATCTTCATGTACTTTTTGTGCAAAATTCATATGAAAACAACTTAGGATGCAAAAGCATGTAAGTTAGGATGTAAAAGATGTTTATGCAGCATAATTTTCCTTTTTAATTTGAAGTTAAAACAGCGATTTTTTAAATGACATGGTTGATCTCTTAAATCATTATGTCAAGTGCGCATCCCTTAGTGTAATTTCCCATAGGATCGTTGGCTCTTTGCCCCGATATACGTTGATTGGTCTAGCACGCAAGATTTTCCTGAAACGCTTGCTTTGGATATATCAGGAAAGTTGATGTTGGGAAACCAAGTAGACAAGATGGTAATAATTCTTTTTTATATGCTTTATTAATTTCGGCCTCCTTATTAAGCAGAGAATCTATACATTTACGTTGGAAATTATTCAAAACTTAAGTTACATTATATCTATGAATCCTGTGTAGAATGAAAGCAGGAACTAACCTAGAAAGATAAACAATAATAAACATCATTGCATATATGAATGCCTACAAAAATGGAGCATAGCGGTAGAATGACTTAAGTTACAATGGAAAAATACTGAGAAATTATTAAAACTTATACATAAAGAAAATCAGAGAAGGCATCTTGCTCGTCTTTATTGTTGATCTTAGGTTTCAGTTTTTTAATGTAAAGTGCCTCTCGTATTCTGATGTTGCAACTGTCTCTGTCAGATGTCAGAATTTTGACTGAAATATTGGTGGTATTGCACGAACGTAGATGTTTGAAGACAGCTGTAGTTGTTGGTCAAATCTTCCTTAATCCTTGTGTGAAGAAATCTGATCGTGCTTCCGACGCTATCTGAGCAACGATTTTTGATTCGCTTGTGTTCGTTTCTTATAAAAGAGATTTTGGCGTTCTCAGGTAAGTTGGAACCCTAATTAACAAATATATTCTTATGGGTGGGTTTCTTATAGAATTCGAACGAGGGAGACCCGTTTACAAGTGAGTATAATATAGAATACGAATACAAGCGAATCAAAAATCGTTGCTCAGATAGCGTAACACTTGATAAACATATTCAGGAATTCGATCGAACACTTCAGTTGAATGACTATCCGAATCACGTGATAAAAAGAGCGAAAACAAAGTCTAAGAAAAAGAAAATAAACTATAAGAATCTGAATAAATCTGAACCATTCAATTTCAAATTTCCTTATGTATCTGATGAAATTGATCGTAAAATAAAACACATGTTCAAAAATGAAAACATCGATGTTCGCTTGGTAAGAAAAGGCAATACAATTCGTCAGTATCTGGAGAAATCCAACAAACACACTAATTGTGCTCTAAGTGGTTGCACATTAAAAAATACCGGCTTGTGCTTACGAAAAACATAATTTACGAGATAACATGTAGTGTCTGCAAGAATATTTACATCGGAAGCACGATCAGATTTCTTCACACAAGGATTAAAGAACATTTGACCAACAACTACAGCTCTGTCTTCAAACATCTACGTTCGTGCAATACCACCAATATTTCAGTCAAAATTCTGGCATCTGACAGAGACAGTTGCAACATCAGAATACGAGAGGCACTTTACATTAAAAAACTGAAACCTAAGATCAACAATAAAGACGAGCAAGATGCCCTCTCTGATTTTCTTTATGTATAAGTTTTAATAATTTCTCAGTATTTTTCCATTGTAACTTAAGTCATTCTACCGCTATGCTCCATTTTTGTAGGCATTCATATATGCAATGATGTTTATTATTGTTTATCTTTCTAGGTTAGTTCCTGCTTTCATTCTACACAGGATTCATAGATATAATGTAACTGGGGTAGTATTTTAGAAGATGCAGAAAAAATGATCCATGAATGCCTTTGTTCATTTTTTGAGTAGTTTTAAGGTTCTAATCAAATTCCACTGCTCAAACATTCATTTTCTGCGTTCTGCTGCTGTAAAAGCAATATTGCCACACACAAACCATATCCAATTAATTAATCAGGGCATTAGCTATTAATTCATATTAATATCAACCTATGTATGTATCAATCTTGGTCTTATTCAAACAACCTCTCTCTTAGATGTTAAATATCAAAAACAGCCATCGAATCAACCATTATTATGTATTGAGTGATATTGCAATTAGTTAATTGATTAGGACGATTGCCATAAACAGAATGATTAAATATTGAGCTACACCTTCAGTCGAAAAAAGGGAACAGATTTGAATAGCTGCCATTTCATCCAATAACAGGGATCATCAGCAGGCTTAGTTCACCAATACTATTGTTAACTATTATAAAACATAGAAAATTTCGTTTTGGCCAAAAACTGTAATCTGTGTCCTATTGGATTGACATGTGTTTTTCTTTGATCCTGTCTGACAACAAGAGGAACCAGATAGAGCTCGGCAGACGTGCAGATTCGCAGTAGAAATAGAGTGTACATCACTTTGTGAAAGTCTCATCTTCGTCCTCGTTCCCTGCAGAAACTCGTTCTGGCTGCCGTACTATACACTTACTACACCGTCTTTCAAGAGGAGTCACCAAACATTTTTGCATTTGTAGTGAGAAATTCAGTAGATTAAATTATTAGATGTTTACCGGTAGAGTTTTAGAAGCTTGTGAGAAAGTGCTTATATAGACTCATCCTCTATATTCTTTAGTTTATGAAGAAATATCTGGACATGCCCGTAGTGTTGAAAATGAAATATCAGTTAAATGTAACATTTCATCATAATTTTTCAGTGACCAGGTTCTTCTTGCTGAAATGGGAGCGGACCACATGCAATATTATGTATCCCTAATTAACCTGCTCTGTACTTGTTTGGAGGTAATAGACATTCATTCAATATGAAAAGCTTTCGATTCACAATGACTTATGCTTGCAGGGAGAAAATCGCTACATTGAATCATTGTGTCAAACAATTCTTTCTTTGGAGGAGATTTTAAACGTGTTAAATAATCCTGAGATCGAAGCCTACATGAAGGCGCCATTCCTTCGATATGCAATTTTCGCTTATGTAAAAACTGCAAGCGATCCAGTGGATATTTTACACAACAGGTAATTTCTGTCTACTGAACAAAATTCACTCAGAACTTGACAAAGAATTAACACTTGAAAACACTACTGAATTTTCATTGAATTTCATATCCTTAAATCCAAATTTTTATTCGGTCCGGTATTCACATTTTTCCGGCGTGGCTCTTACGACAACTTGTCTGCTCCGTAAAGGTTCGCAATTCCCTTATTCTAACAATCGCTCTCTGATTTTCAAGCCATCATTTACATATTTCAAAAGTCTTGTATTTTGAAAAAGAAGTTTTTTTTGAATGATTTGTAGATAGATTATGCTACAAGTGCGCTGTTATGACATGGATAGATTCAATCATATCAATAACCTGGATCTTCGGAATCTCACAGGCTCTGGGCAATTTAATGTCAGGAAGAGATTTTTCAAGAGAAAAATGCGAAGTTAGTTTCATTGCATGCAGAAGTGCAAATCGCTATGATGTGCACAATTGACGGCTTTCACGAAGGTGAAAAGCTTTTCGTCGGTACTTATCGTGGCAGCCTACGTTCTAGTGTAAAGTGCGACAAATGTGAATTTGCAAATATTTTTTTCATAGGGTCAAAAACACAAAATAATTGCTGAAAAAGTATGAATGCATGAGCATTTCTGAAAAATATATTTCCAAGCTTGCCTGTTCACGCTTTAAAAAAGGCATTGAATGAAGTGCTTAAATGAACTTCTGAGTTCGCTTAAGGGGCTTTCACAATAGTCGTGCGGCAGATGCGACCTTGCGACCGTGCGCTCAAAAGCGATCCAATGTCAGCCGCACAAATAGTCGCAGTGAAAAATCTAGTCGCACAACAGTCGTATGCTCGAAGGAGACTGTTGTACGATCAGTCGTGCGACCTCTCGCATGGTCGTGCGATAGTTGCACGACCTAGCAATTGCATTGTTCGATGGCTGAGTCAATCGTACATGCGATCGCAAGACTATGTGACTGTTGCACGAGCAGTCGCCACCTTGACATCGTCAATCGGTAGCCTAGACTCTTGACTGCTACGGTGTTGTACGCTATCATGTTTAATTTTTCTATATATCAGACTTTGTGTTTTCTAACAGGGTGGACAGAAAACTAGCTGTTTTAAAACCACACCTCCTATTAAGTAAATTATTATTACTACTACTCTTATTACTACGGGTACTTTTTCATGATGCAGGCCTAATATGATGCATGCCTGATTACTGCACACGCTCAACCTAACACGAGTCCTGGAGGAATGCCAGCAAACGCTAGACTAGTGTTGAAGACGTTAAAGTCATCCCTATACGTAGAAATTAAAAGTCACGAGGCGGCAATGCCGTAGCTTTTAATGAAAATTTTCCACCAGCCATAATTACGCTATCCGTGACAATTGTCATGGGGTGCCCAGTAGAAGGGTTAATGATTTCAAGAGTTTAGCCTACCGTAGACTAACTTAGTAGACTACTTCAGCTTCCTCTAATGAATGAAATAAACTTCCCTGACTTTTTTCGTATAGCCTATGGCCCTCTTTAGCCTGTTAGTGACATAAAAGCAAAATAAATAATCCGATAGAACTTATTTTAAAAGACAACAAGACACAATCAGCTACAGAAGATAGCATCATATAATACTTGCAAACACGAGGAGCTTATATCATCTTGTCCTGCCAGGGTAGCTTTCTCACATCACTGTTGTAGTAGTCCTTCTAGTACAGTCGGAGTCTCTTGCCCTCTCGATTGGCTTGGTTAGCGCCACCAACATGTGCAATTTCGTGTAATTGTGTCTCTCGCCAAGCACCAGGGATGAAGCTGCCGTCACCAACAGGTTGGTCCAGGTCACCGGTCTGCAAAGAACGATGCTGCAGTCGCATCAAGTTGTGTGGGCACATGGCTGCCATGACTATAACCTTGACTCTGATCGGATCTTGCTGCATGGTGGTCAGCAAGCATCTCCAGCGATGTGCAAGTATACCAAAGCTGTTCTCCACCACACGGCGGGCACGGGATAGGCGATAGTTGAATATCCGCTGTTGGTCCGTCATCTGGCGCTGGGAGAAGGGTTTCATCATCCACGAACGCAAGGGAAAGGCGTCATCTCCGACCACGAAGTATGGTGTTGGCCTGTCATCATGTGGTAGAGGCTCGCGCAAAGTTCCCTCTTCCAGCTTTCTTCTCAGTTGTCCGTTGTTGAAGATTTGCGCATCTGAAGAAGAACCTTGGCATCCCACGTCTGCCCAGATGAACTTGTAGTCAGCATCCACCAACCCTAGAAGGATAATACTGAAGAAGCCCTTGTAATTGTGATAGAGAGTACCAGACTTCCTGGGACATCTTATGGCCACGTGCTTGCCATCCAGGGCTCCGCAGGTATGGTGAAAATTCCATTTCTCACTGAACTTCCTTGCAATGTCTCTCCAGTCATCAGGGTTCCTAGGGAAGGCAAACACCTGATCTTCGTACTCGTCAACTATGGCCTGACAGACCTCCGGAATGAACAGTGCTATACTGTTGTGGGCAACACGGAACGAATACTGGAGTGTCTTGTAGCTTGCACCAGTAGCCATGTATCTAAGAGTGATAGCTAACTTCAGACCTTCTCGATTCTTGAGGATATGCGCGTCAGTATCTCGTAGAACATCTCCGGAGGCATTCTCAAGTAGTTGACGAAGTCCTCTGGGGATTGCAGCTCTAATTCTGCCATCAGAGTGTGGTACTGGCCAAACCCCTCACGCTTCGCAATCCAAGGCTTGACCCACCAACGTCTTCTGCGTCTTCTATTACGTCGTCGAAGTCGAATAAGAAGCACCAACGCAGCAATGTCTCTATCAGGTGAGTGCAGCACGTCACGGGGGCGAACAGAGGACATGATACAATGATATGAAGCTGATAGCACATGTGCGGCATATATATTGGCGTGAAGTCGAGTAGTAAGCAAAACTCCACTTCTGGACCGCGCAAGATGGCCGCCATCGCTGAGTCCCCCCCCTCTGGCACGGCAGAGTGTCGTGGTCGGCCGCCGTGGTGCTTCGTGTCTGAGTCCCCCCCCCTCTGGAACGACAGAGGTTGTGGTCTGTCGTGGTGTGCCGGCCAGGTGGGTTCACGTTCACAACATGTTCGCTGACGCCCCCCCCCCTGGAACGACAGAGTGTGAGACTCGGGTGAGTTGGTCCGACCGCCTGGTTGACGTGGGCGACCGTCTAGGTTGACGTGGGCGACCGCCAGGATTAGTCTTGAGGCTATAGTGTGTGATGTTTTTGGTGCAATCTGCTGAATGTTGGGTTGTAAAATGGGTTGTTTCGAGTGGAAGGAGTGGTCGGATGAGAAAACGGAGGTCGGATTCGTGTTCAGCGTGAAATTCTGCATCGGTAGGGTGAGTTTCCAGTCAATCGGTGAGAAAAAATTTTCAACATTTTTCGAAAAACGACAGAGTTAGAATTTGGGACGTTTTGGTGTGTAGTGTCCAAACGAAGCATCGGATGAGAAAACGGAGGTCAGATTCGGATTCAGCGTGAAATTCTGCATCGGTAGGGTGAGTTTCTAGTCAGTCGGAGAGAAAAAATTTTCGGCTGACGTTCCCCCCCCTCTGGACAGCTTGCTTCCAGTGGACGGATTTTGTCGTGCGATAGCTCGTTTGAAAGCTAAGAGTGAGACAAATTCAGTGAAAGAATCGGCTTGTTCCTATCTGTCTTCGTTCAAAAGTTAGAGCGGTTACAAGATTTTAGGTCGGAGCTCGCTCACCTGAAAAAATCCTAAGTGTCAGAGTGACTTTGTATGGGTAAAATTTTGAAAATTTTCCAAAGTGTGGAATTTCGACCTGGGACCGTCACCAAAACATTTTTCATCAAATTTCACTGACCCCCCCCCGACAGCAATCTTCTAACTTTGGTTCTAGTGGACGGATTTTGTCTTACAGCTACTCGTTTGAAAGAGGAGAAAAAACTGCTCGACAACATTTTTTTGTTGCGAGTCAATCGGACCAGCCGTTCAAAAGTTAGAGCGGTTACAAGATTTTAGGTCGGAGCTCGCTTACCTGAAAAAATCCTAAGTGTCAGAGTGACTTTGTATGGGTAAAATTTTGAAAATTTTCCAAAGTGTGGAATTTCGACCTGGGACCGCCACCAAAACATTTTTCATCAAATTTTGAAATTTCACTGACGTCCCCCCCCCTCTGAACAGCTTGCTTCGATTTTGGCTTCTAGTGGACGGATTTTGTCGTGCGATAGCTCGTTTGAAAGCTAAGAGTGAGACAAATTCAGTGAAAGAATCGGCTTGTTCCTATCGGTCTTCGTTCAAAAGTTAGAGCGGTTACAAGATTTTAGGTCGGAGCTCGCTTACCTGAAAAAATCCTAAGTGTCAGAGTGACTTTGTATGGGTAAAATTTTGAAAATTTTCCAAAGTGTGGAATTTCGACCTGGGACCGTCACCAAAACATTTTTCATCAAATTTCTGTGAATGAGGGGGGGGGAGGTCAGTGAAATTTGATGAAAAATGTTTTGGTAAAGGTCCCAGGTCGAAATTCGGAAGTTTTAAATTTTTCAAAATTTTCACCACACTGGAGCTCTCACACTTAGGAATTTTTTCACTTGTGGCATGTTACATGCATATGTGCTGACGGACCAACTTCCCGTGGTCATATGAGAATGGTTCAGGTGTCATATTGTAAAGAATGATGAGACGAATCGTTTGCAACAAACCGCATGTCGCTACGATGAATACTTTCGGAGATAGAGCCATTTTAAGTTTTCTTCCGAGCATATATAAACCCCCGACAACGTAAGTCTGATCACTTCATCGAAAGACGAGGTAAGCGACGGTCGTCGCTCTGAGCTCCCGATATCGGGTGTTTCAAAGGACTCTATCTTTTGAAGTAGGCAAGCTATCTTCTTACTTCAAAGTTTGTATGATAGAGTTTGATAGTGTCTTTACTACTGATAAAATTTTTAAAAAGTAGTATGAGTAGTAAAAATGCGGAATTTTTTAAAAATTCTTAATTTTCAGTTTTTTCAAAGTTTTAACATATAGACTAAGGTTTTCAAGTATCCTGAGTTCAAATATGCTATCAGATTTGAAATTTAACTAAGTCTAAGGCAGCTTTGAGGGGTTAGATCCCAGCTACTGATCACTACCTTTGACTCGGCGTTCCTGTTACCACTTCGGGGCAGTGACAATGATGTCTTCAGCTGTAAAGAGCGGGTATCGGGGAAGATCTCTCACTTCCCTAGTGATCAGTACAAGGCCTTCGGGCTGTCGACGGGATCGAGTGCCACTCACTACACTCTTTAGGAATATGACTGTACTACATGATTCCAAACTTATACAAATTTCATTATCTTACAGCTAACGATAAATCAGGCATGGCTAATGACAAGAATAGAAAATACCATATCAAAATGTGTGTGTGCGGTCGTATAAATCGCAGTGCGGACGCCAAGGCTCACGTCAAGAAGGCGGGCACCGGCCACATGATTATCTTGAATAGGGTTGCGTGCGTGACGTGTAGAGTGCTGAAGGGTGATGAGGATGAGGCGCGTTTCTACAGAGTGCATGCTGACTGTAGTGGTGGTTTAGTGACTGATTTGAGATTTACGCAGTTGATTGTGGAAGAGAGGGAGCGAATGTTGGCGATCGAGCGAGAGGGTAAGGTTGAGAATGTTGTTGAGAATGTTGTTGAGAATGTTGTTGAGAATGATGAGTTGGCGAGAGCGGTTGCGTCGTTGGAGCGTGAGATTGAGCGAAAGAGAGTGCTTGAGAGTGATGATGAGGATGATGTGGATTTAGATAGGCAGCGTGTGAGGAAGCGTGTGAGGAAGTTGAGCTCTTCGTCATCGGAGGTGTCAAACATTGTCATCACCGACCCCCCGAAGAGCTCATCTTCCCCAAAAGTGAAGAGTGGTGGGATTCGTGTGCAGTCGGCGAGGTGGTTGAAGGATGAAGAGAAGAGGCATGTTTCGCAGCAGATGGCGCATGATTTGTTGGTAAATAAGTATGAGAGTTTGAAGAAAGTGAAGGATGAAGTTGTGAAGGAGTTGGATGAGTTAAAAAAGAAGGAACTGAAGTCGAACGAGGTGGCGGATGAAAACATTAGAATGAGGCGTTGTGTGACTGATTTGAAGAATAAGACGCGAGAGTTGGAAGAGAAGAATGATGAGTGTGAGAAGAGGGCGAGTGCTGCGGAGAGAAGAATGAGAGATGCAGAGGCGAAGTTTGAGGAGATGATGAAGGAGATGAGTGTGTTGAGAGCGAGGAATGTTGAGTTGGAGAGGACTGTGGCTCGGCGGGGTGATGAGAGGCAGGCGTATGAGAAGTTGGAGCGCATGAGGGATGAGTGGGAACGTGTGAATGAGGATCGTTTGTTTGAGTTTCACATCCCTATTCGGGATAATCATTTGGCCGGCGAAGTATTGGTAAATCAAAGCCTCGACGAAAGTATAGTATGTTACAATGGTCATCCGAGCAAGAAGTGTCTGCATGCCAGCCTGAGAATGCGCGGTCACCTACATAAATTCTCGATTCGGAAACGCGCGAGACTGCCAAAGGATGACTAACTTGGTAAGTGAAAAAGTAAATAAGATAGTATATCCTATTCTAATACATATCATTTTCATTGCAGATCTTTGCCCGCCTTCACCACCCCATCACGTCACTCCCGAGAACGAACCATCGGCTCTCTTAAGGGCCACCTAGGGGCAAGACATGATAGAACCTCCACGCGGTTTGCCCTGGGCAGTCTTTAGACTGGCGAATACTATCATTAAGTTGAATCTGCTATCAGTCAACTTGAACGTTGCGTCGCGTTAGAGGGGTATATAAACCACTGCCTCTCATTTCATTTCATTTCAATCATGCAGACGCCGAACAGTCAAGTCAGCTCTCCTCGCGGACCACAGTTAAGGCCGCGAAATTTATTTGAGGAGTTTGTCAGGCTAGAGGAGCAAGACAGAGTTTTTAATAATCTTGCTCGGATTGGCAATCCGATGACAGCAACTGCTGTCAATCCAACGGAATGGCGCTACATTCCAATTTTTAGTCATGTGCCAGTTAGTGTGGAAGTCGACAGTGCTACCAAAGAGAGAGTCAAAGACTCTCTCAGCAGAATTGGTAGGGTGTAAGATGACGTTACTCCCGAGAACGAACCATCGGCTCTCTTAAGGGCCACCATGGGGCAAGACATGATAGAACCTCCTCGCGGTTTGCCCTGGGCAGTCTTCGGACTGGCGAATACTATCATTAAGTTGAATCTGCTATCAGTCAACTTGAACATTATGCAGTCGATTGCTATCCCTGAAGCATTCTGATTCGCTGTTGAGCAATTCATTGTTGAAAACCCTATATAAGCTAGAAGATTGTAGCGCTTCTCATTCAATTTGAAGTCACGATGGAAGCGACATCTGCCGACAACATTCCCGTCTTCACTGATGAAGACAACGGCATTCCCGAGTTCGTCATCCTCGACGAGTGGGATGAGGAGGATGAGAAGAAGGGGAAGATCAAGAGGATCGTTTGGGCGGATGGAGTGTGGACTCCAAATACCACTCGCATCCGAAAGGTGCCAGATGCACCACCACGGCTTAGGCGGTATAGGGTATACGACAACCTAAGCGTCATACCCATTGACTATACCAGTCAATAGTCAAATTCACGTCCCCGAGAACGAACCATCGGCTCTCTTAAGGGCCACCAAGGGGCAAGACATGATAGAACCTCCTCGCGGTTTGCCCTGGGCAGTCTTCGGACTGGCGAATACTATCATTAAGTTGAATCTGCTATCAGTCAACTTGAACGTTGCAAATGAAGTTCGGTGTAATACTTCCTTTCGACGGGCGTTCCTGTAAAGGGCGGCGGTGAAACCCGTAGCTATGTATACCGCAAGGGACATTCGGCAATGGTCAATCTTGTTAAACCTCTCTGCGTCATGTTTGCAAGTGATTGCCTCTGTCTCAACGTAGTATGCATTCGCGCCAGGGCGACATTTAGCCAACTGTCGAAGGTTGCCTAAAACTTTCCATTGCATACGTTATGAGAACCATGAGTTCTACCTGTCTCTATCAATGAGACGAATTGATGAATGGAATGAAATGGGAGGACACTCACGCGCCACACGCAACATAACACACTTCTCTCTTCCGTAGTCTAACAAGCTCTTTACACATGGATCGCAGTCGATTGCTATCCCTGTATCAGAAGTGTAAGCTATCTTAATTTATTTGACACTATTTTATCTACCATCATCGTCCATATGAAATGTTTTTAGACTTACAAGTTAGACTAAGCGTGCTACTATTTCCAAATGAAAAAGTATACATGGTTAAATCATCCACTTAAGCCCATCCGTAGTCTAACAAGCTCTTTACACATGGATCGCAGTCGATTGCTATCCCTGTATCAGAAGTGTAAGCTATCTTAATTTATTTGACACTATTTTATCTACCATCATCGTCCATATGAAATGTTTTTAGATTTACAAGTTAGACTCAGCGTGCTACTATTTCCAAATGAAAATGTATACATGGTTAAATCATCCACTTAAGCCCATCCGTAGTCTAACAAGCTCTTTACACATGGATCGCAGTCGATTGCTATCCCTGTATCAGAAGTGTAAGCTATCTTAATTTATTTGACACTATTTCATCTACCATTATCACCCATATGAAATGTTATAAGATTTACAAGTTAAACTAAGCGTGCTACTATTTCCAAATGAAAAAGTATACATGGTTAAATTATTCACTAAAACCCCATTCAAGTAAGTCAGTATGAAAGCAAAGATAATACGAAATAAACATTTATTATGGCATGTATTTCAAAAGGTCTTCATCGTCAATATCGTCCCAGAGTCTGGCTTCACATAGATCACAAAAACAGTTGAGCTGCTTTAAACGTTCTTCTGCAGCGTCCCTCACTTTCTCAATGTACGCCCACTCCGCCACGGTTCGCGGTTGGGAGTTAGGGGTGTACCACTCCCATATTTGATGCAAGTGCGACTTGCTGGTCATCTCCATCACCCCTTCGGCATCATATTGTAAATATTTCCACCGTATGCCTGTTAGGTCGGGCAACTCCTCTTCATCCTCCTCCGATAATGATAACTTTCGTATATTGTCCAGTCGGTACACCTTCTCCACCTTCGCCTTTCTTGGTGCATTTGGTGTAACGAGCACCTTTGCTGATGTACATGGAGAGGAGAACTCCAATGCGGTATTTGGTGTTGTTGGAGGACTTGTCATGTTGTCTTTGAAATGCTGACTTTGAATAATGATAACTTTAACATTTTTCTAATTCTTAAGTATACACAAGCAGCCAATCAGAATGAACATCCAATGAATGAAGAGAATGAAAGTATATAAGCAAAGTGACATTCGTGTCATTTCACTCTGTCTTTGAGACGCATAAGTGAACGGTTGTCTAGCGAATTCTGTTATTATTTGAGGCGTACAAGTGAATTCCAAATTTGAGACGTATTATTTGAGTGAAGTCTCTATCTTGTTGAAGTATCAAGCTTAAACATAATTTCGTTGAAATGGTAAGTTGAAAATTTCTTCACTGATCTCCCTCAAACGTGTGGCTAATAGCATCTTCCTCAATTTCAGGCATCAACTTCATCACCAACACCCTCCCTTCTCGAGGAAAGTTTAGAGTTGTTGAGTCAAAGTAGGTTGTAACAATACACTGAGACTTGAACAGAGATGATAGAATGATTTCTCTTTCAGGTGATGTGAGTTCCAGCTCAGGACTCTCGCGACAAGGCAACGAGTGGGAATGTGCCGACTGCGGACATATGTTTACAAGGAAGCACAGTCTCCTTCGACACATCAAACAACGTGTGTGTCAACGCAAAGCGGCGTCAATCTCCGGAGGTGAAGTTGATTCTGACGATGACATCTCCTTTCCTTGCGATTTGTGCCCTCTTTCTTTCAATAGCCACTTTCAGCGATCTTCGCACAGACTTCAACACACGCATGCAAATGATCACTACACCAACGGTACCTCTACCATCTCCCTCATTAATGTTTCCCATAATAATTTAGTACGCGACTACTGCATGGAGTCCAATACTCAAATAGTAGATTTTCCTGAGTGGCTCCTTCAAAATTCAAACATTATCGAAGCGCTCTTCAACAATTTAGACAATTTTAGAATGAAGGCGCTCATCTACCTTAAACTAAAATATATTAAAATAGATTTTCAAACGGGTCAAGTGACGGAGAGAATACAGTTTCATGTTCCTTCCTCTTCCGCAACCGAAGTTGTAGACTGCGAGTCTTGGCTAAATTTTCACATTCAATGTTTAAAATCAAATGTAGATAAATTCAATCAACGCGACAGCGCTCTCATTTTTGATGGTGTGGACTCAGCCATATTCAAAATTTCCCTATTAGAAAGTCATGCAGCTCGAGGCACATTTAAACTACCAAAAACGTTGTATAATAAGAAAGCTGTCATCAATGTTGATTGTAAATCACAGTGTTTCAAATATGCAGTCCTATCCATCCTTCACTATAATGATATCAACGCGCATCGAGATCGCACCTATAGCTATAGACAGTGGGAGGATGAACTAGACTTTGAAGGTTGTGATAGTAACAACATGAAAATCAAAGATGTAGAAACGTTCGAAAAACATAATAAGATTAAAATTGTCGTTCACGTGTGGGAGAAGGGGTTGAAGGGTGCCCGCTATAATTCACGTTCAACTTGTTATGAACGTGTAGTCAACCTCTTATTAGTAAAACAAGATGATAGCGAGGAATGGCACTACTGTGGTATTCCCAAAATCTCTCGCTTGTACACTCACTTGGGGCACTCTAAAAGAGGTGAACATTTTGTATGCGACCGCTGCATCCGCTCCTTTTGGAGTAAAGATAAATTTGAAACTCACTATGGATGGTGCAAGCGAGGTAAATTACAAATGGAACGCATGCCCAAAGATAAAATATTTTCACATAGGGATAATGGTGACGAATTAAGTCCCCTGCGTGTCATTTACGCAGACATAGAATGCTACATTGATGATATCATCCACAAGCCAGCAGCCATATCCTGCTATGAAGTATGGCATGACCACTTTAGGAATAGACAAAACAAAATGCATACTTGGCAAGGTGAAGATTGCATTTCAAAATTTCTAGAATTTCTCGATAAAGCTGCTAAATTTCAACAATCATATGATTCCCAATTGCAGCGTAAGTCACTACATATGTCAGATGAAGACAAACAAAAATTTGAAAGTTGCACATCCTGTCCTAAATGTCATAAAACGTTTGATGACGATAAAATTAAGAAAGTGCGTGATCATGATCACATCACTGGTAAATTTAGAAACGCACTCTGCTCCAAATGTAACTTTTCACTTAGGTTGAGACGTCGTGTACTACCCGTCATTTTTCATAACTTTAAGGGCTATGACAGTCATATGCTCATAAAAGGAGGGTTGAGCCAGATGAAATCGTGGCAGTTTAATGTAATAGCACAAACGAGAGAAAAATTCATGGCAATGACAGCAAAAGTACCAGTAGATAAAACTAAAGAAAATAAGACAGTCTTCTTCGAAATAAAATTTTTAGATTCATTTCAATTCATGTCAGCGTCACTAGCTTCTCTCGTTCGTAATCTCAAGTTTCTTCCCCATAGTCAAACTTTGAAGAAACACTATCCAAACTTAACGGATGAAATAATCACTCGCAAAGGAGTCTTTCCTTATGCGTATTTTAGCTCAATGTCTAAACTAAATGAAACAACCCTTCCTTCCATTGACAAATTCAAAAACGATTTGACGGGTGAAGATTGTCCAGTAGAGGACTATGAACATGCTCAAGAGGCATGGTTAAAATTTGATTGTAAAACGTTTGGCGATTATATGATCGCTTACTTAGAATTAGATGTCATTTTGCTGGCTGATGTCTTTCAGGAGTTTCGACGAGTGGCATTAGAAGAAGACAAATTAGATCCTGTCCACTTTGTCAGTCTACCAGCCATGTCCTTTAAATCAGCCTTTAAAATGACTGGTGAGACCATTCATCTCTTACAAGACCCGGAGATGTATAATATATTTGAGCGCGGAATACGCGGTGGTCTCACATTTGTAAATAAACATCATATAAAATCTGAAACAGTAGGTGATGATCATATCCACCTAAAGTACTATGACCAAAATAATTTATATGGTAGTTCACTGTCTAAACCACTACCTCATTCCGAGTTTAGTTGGTTAAATCAAGATGAGCTTGAGTATTACTCCAACCCTTCAAACATACTGAAGATTCCAGATGAAGGTGATTGGGGATATTATTTTGAAGTGGATTTGATTTATCCAAATAGTATTAAAAATAAAACTGCTGATTTCCCACTTGCACCTGAATCTGGCGAAGTGACTGAAGATATGTTTTCACCATTCATGTCACAATTTCATAATAACTTAACAGAGTGTGGACAGCCAAGGTACAAACCATGCCGCAAACTTTTACTCACCCAATATGATAAGAAAAATTATCTCGTACACTTCTGCATATTAAAAGTCTATTTAGAAATGGGCATGCTTCTAAAGTCAGTTCACCGCATTATCAAATTTAGACAGAAAGCCTTCCTCAAACCCTACATAGATAGTAACAGTCAAAAACGTGCACTCGCCCAAAATAATTTTGAAAAGGATTTTTATAAATATAAGAATAACAGTCTATTCGGAAAGACCATGGAGGATGTTAGAAAACGTATGAATTACAAACTAGTCGTTGATGAACAAAAATATCACAAATTGACCTCATCACCTCTTTTCATTGATAGAGACATTATCGATGAGGATCTTGTAGGTGTTAAAATGATTAAATCAGAAGTTGAGTTGTGCAAACCCATCTATATTGGGCAAGCCGTTTTAGATTATTCCAAGCTTGAAATGTATCAACTCTTCTACAAAATATTAAAACCATGCCCTCTCGTAAAAGAGGTTCGCTTGCTGGGTGGTGATACAGATAGTTTCTTTTTAGGAATTACCACTCAAAAAGATTTAAATTTTAATGAAGTAGGCAAGTCATTAGAAAAATATTTCGACACATCTAACTACAATCCCACTCATCCACTCTATTCCATACAGAATAAAGCCAAACTTGGTTGTTTTAAGGATGAAACAGCAGGAAAGGAAATAGATGAAATGATTCTCCTCCGTCCTAAAATGTATTCCATGAAACTAAAAGAATGTGCAGATAGTATTAAGCGTGCTAAAGGTATATCAAAATCCATTGTTCATAAAATGAAACATCGGTCCTATAAGAAGGCCTATAAAAATAAAACTATAACGTTTGTCAATATGACAATCTTAAAATCTCAAGTTCATACTGTGAAAACGTACACGTTCAAGAAACGAGCACTTTCAGCATGGGAGGATAAGAGGTGTTGGATAGGACATAACACATCTCTTCCACATGGACATCCTGACACAAACATACCTCCACCCAAAAGAATAAAACTCACGCTACCACATTCAGGAGATGTATTGACATAATCAACTTTAACTCAGTATTTTGATGTTGCTTTTTGTAGATATACATGGTTGTTTTATGTATCGCATGAGATCGTTTCCTCGTTGTGAATATATGCCTACAGTCAGCCCATTCCCCTATATCTGTGAAAAGACTTTTTCATATACATATTTTTATTTCAATAAACATATCACAATGACTTCACTTTGTTTTCCGAAACACTAAAGTTACGAGGGATTTAGTATCTTTCACGTGGATGCACTCTTGTAAACCATTGGTAATTTTGATAGCAATAGAGGGTATAGTTTGTTTGATGACGGGATGATAGAAAATAGATTCAAACATCTTCTCGACTATTCCATATGAAGCGTCTTTATCATGAATGAAATCACGTAAAATGTATTCTTTTTTCTCGCCAACAGAAATAGGTAAAATCAAATCACTTTGAATGTAAAGGTGCTGTTCATGTTTATCAAGTGTCATTGGTGTTTCTATACCAATCGTATGCGCAGCAGCAAACACTGTTTGTAGCATTGAAAAGCCAAAGAGTTTTTTCAAATTTTTACTCAATTGACATTGAATGTCATCACCCAGTTTCAGAACAACGCGTTGATTTTCAATTGAAAACGAAATGTGGTGTGTCTTTGCATCATATTTACTTTTCATCACATGCTTCAACTTCTGTTGTATATAAGGATTTACTACATGAATGAAGCTTTCAACTGTATGATATAGACGCGGCATTATATTGATAGCAACTTTAGATTCTTCATAAGACTGGTAAATTTTCTTGATGCGATCGCCATAGATGTCCACCCACCATTCATCATTAACTGAATCAGCTTTAGTGTGATATTCATGAGAAGCATACACCACACCGCTTCCAATAATAGGCGTATAATGTCTTACAAAATGACGCAAGGTTGGAGAGAAATAAACTGTAAGTTTGTCATTATATTTCTGAATAACCAACTTATTTTTGTCCGCCATAATTTTCTCTCCATACTTCTTACCCACAGTCTCATTCCATCGTTTTACTAACTCAATAAGTGATAAAGGTTGAACACCACGCTTTTTCAAAATGATGCGTTCTTCGCATTCTACAACATCTTCATCAAATATTTTAAATCTATAATGAAATTTGTTGATTCGATTTGAATAAACTTTTTTAACATTTGCAGTAGCAATTGACGTTAGATGTAGTCCATGACCAAAACCAAGATGTGGATAGAATTCACTATCCAACCTCAGCGTAAGACCTTTAGTAAAAGAATGAAAGCGGAGGAACTGTCTCCCACTCCAATGATAGATAGTAAACTCATAAGCTTTCTGATTTTTATTCTTCATGATGGAAGTATTACCACTGTTGAATGCCTTAATAATTTTCTCATTCCCAAATGGCTCATAAGAATCTGATTTTATCTGAATCCATTCATAGTTCCACTTTCCATCTGACGTTAAATTGTATGGGAACTGAAATGCATTATTCATCGTTATTCCATCATGGGTGCGAGGAGTCAATATCATTTCTTCCAAATCATTCACATTCTGAATATTGCTATCATAGCAAATACTAGAAACGCCAACCTCCCATTCACCTTCTAAATGCAGTGGCCGATTTAATTCTACTCGATAGTCTGATGGTTTATTTTTGGGAAATTTATTCATAGAAGCATTACTGGGCAAGTAGATTAGAAACGAGTCCTTATTTTCACTTTCCATATTATTCACATTGGAAAAATATATTAGCATACGTTTGCATTAACTCTTCATTCGGAAATGGAGTGTGATACTTGTCACAGCATCTTTATGAAAAGGAATCAACGCACCAGCATCGTCATAAATGGCAATATCAATTTGTGGGATGTAGTTTGATTTCAGCTTTGTATAATGCACTTTCTTGAAAGTATGCTCAGATAAAATACTGCAGCTTTTTGGCTGGTATGGTATCATTGCTAGCAATGGAGCTTCAACATCTCCCACACGTACATCTTCATCAATATTGGAATATATCTGAAAATAGTTAATACGACGCGATAGCGACATGTCTGCGCTAGCTTTGGTTACAGTACCACTTTTAAAGATATTTTGGTCAAAACCCAAAATGTCCATTAGAGTTTTATCCATAATTAGTTCAATACCTTTTCCAATTATAGTGAGAGACAAAGTACCTTCTTTTTCAGAAAATGAAATATGTTGGTCATTAATCACTTCATTTAAATAATCTACAACCAATTTAACCGAAGTAATAATGCGAGGCATCAACACTCTTGTTTCATGTAAGATACCACCTAAAGGCTCTACACACTTTTTGTATAAAGATACGGTCCATTCTGTATCAAATTGATTTGACCTTTCACATGGTAAATGTTGCATATCAGATTTTCCATGAACAGCTGCAGAACGATGTCGTAAGAACTGATGAAAATCTTTTGAACAAACTAATACTAGATCATCATCATTTAATTTACTTATTGCAATATGATTAGATGATTTAATATAAGTCAATGTTGCCACTTGCTTGCCATCAACTCGAAGGAGATAATTAAATTTCTTCAATAATGTTTCAGGAGTCATGTTTGTCTTTCTTGGCTTAATCACAATCTTCTTCACCAACGTCTTCTCATTTCTTGGAATAAGATCTACATAATAAGCTTCCTCTCGATATATTAACTGTTTATGGCCACTTATGTGGTAATTAACGTTAAAATTATCATAGCTTGTCAAGGCGCTAGCGAGGTAGCCTAAATCATTTCTTAAACTTGGACTTAAACCAACAATCCAATCTTTCTCAACTACATGATGTACATAATTATAATCATCATTGTGCGGAGTAAATTGGACAATATGTTTACACGCTTTATTCAAGAAATCATATATAAACTTTTTACATGATAAGAGATCTTTCTTTGGCCACTGTGGAATGTATACTCGGCACCCCTTTTCACATTGATAAGCAGCTGTACGCCTCATATTAATAGTCATCACCTCATGATCAAAAGTATAGACACAGTTGCTATAAACAAGTTGAGTGACACCCACTTCCCAATTCCCATTTAGCTGTTGTGCATGATCAATGGGAGTAGAAAAGAGTGCAGCTCGATTACTAGTAAATCTCTTTGTAGCCGCATTGCTAAGCAAAATATGATAAAACGACATTTTTATATTGCTAATCTGCAACTTTGCATAACATCATGAAGACTTGGATTTTGGACTCTCTACAATATATCAGAGTTGATCGTGATGGAAACGTACATTTCAAAAATTCTCATGGTCATACATCAAGAGGAATTACATTAACATGGCGACAATTTGTCAACCTCAATGATATCATGAGGGATTTGGAATATTTTGAAACATTAAGATTCATCTCCTTGGGTGATCAAGTTTGGCTTCAACATTACAGAAATGAAATTCAAATCTGCCATTCTCATTCCGCAAACTGTTTCTCATTTCGCAAATACAATTGGGAGAAGTATAGAAGATACATACATCGCTCCATCATGACATTTATTCGTCGTGAGTTCATCGCCCTACTATGCAAATCTTAATCAGGCATGACTACTACACATCATGAGTTGGAAATTAGATTCCCTACAACGTATTGAAACGGATCATGGTCGAAACGTCTATTTCAAAGATTCAACTGGAAATGTGAGAAGAGAGTTTGCTTTATCTTATCGTCATTTTCAATCTCTACATCATATCATGAAGGACTTGAAATACTTCTATATGAAAAGACATTCACGTATTGGAAATCGCATCTGGCTGCGCGTCAACAATCGGCGAATTCAACTCTATCATTCCCAACTTCATACTAACTTCACATTTCATCAAGGTAGTTGGGAAAAGTATAAAAGGAAGGTACATCGCTCAATTTACTCATTCTTTCATCATGAAGCGCCATCGCTACACCATCGTCAACATTCTCCGTCGCTTCAGACTCTACACCAAAATCGATCTCACAACATTACACCAACAGCTTCCAAACAGCAAGTATTACCCGGGCCGTCCTCAAATGTTAGTGGTGAAGATGAACAATTCACGGAATCTTCAACTCTTCCCAAATGGGACTGTACAGATTCTCGGCGCCCTTTCTCATTCATCGGCGCAGTCAATGCGCTTAGAGCTACAAAGACTACTACGTCGGATATGGAAGAGGGAGAGGTGTGTGATGTCGAATCTGACTGTGGACAATATGGTGATCTCTACTCAATTGAGTGACAGTCTATCATTTTTGAAGATTCGTACCAGCAGTTACAGTTTGTGTTATGAACCCGAACTTTTTCCTGCAGCTCTCATTAGTTGTTGGTTACCTGTGCATGTTGCAATCTTTCATAATAGTAAAGTGATCATTACTGGACTAAAATCTCATGTACAAGCAAATGTGATCCTAGACTATCTCATCGAGTATGTACGTACCCAGCGGATTGTAAAATAAAAACAATTTTTCCAACATGATGTTTTTATTTCAAATCATGATAGAACTTACAAATCATTTTTTCATTAGAGGATGGATTACATGAAAAGTTTTGAATAACAGATACAAATCGAGATACATGTAAACGTTTTAAGATGAAGTACAGTACAAAAGCACCACACGTTGATGAAAGTGGATGTTGTAGTATGCGTTCATTTCGCTGATATTGACGCGTATGTTTTCTCAACCACTGCTGTGTTGGTATATTTGGAGGTTGAGCAAGAGAGTCAAATAGTTCACCACGTCGGTCTTCTCCAATAAAGATCGCTTTCCAATGCTCACCGCCTAAATTCTGAGAATGAGTGTTTAGCACAATAAAGATGGGATAGTGATTTACTGCAGGTGGTAAGGTATCGAGTGAATAGACATTATCGAAAGCTTTCAACGTCGCTTCGTCTGCATTACGCTGCACTTTAGTCTTAATATCGTCAGCAGTCAACCAACTCATTAACGATTATACTGAAGAATCACGTCACGATACTTTGTAATTTCAATATTTGAATCGAAGACTGCATAAATTAATACATTGATCGTCTCAGCTAGTGTTCTTTTGAACGTCAAATCCAAACGAATATTATGAGGCACGTTCGCTTGACGATAGGGTGCACTAATATCGCTGTCAGCAGTCAAATCAAATGCATAAATAGTATATCCACTCTTAAACTCTTTCATAGTCAGTCCGTTGGTGTCATCCGTATTGTAAAAGCCAAAGACATCCATAAAATCAACATAACTGCGCATAAATTGATCCGAAGCAAAATCTGGTTTGTAGGGTGGACCAGGATGACTCACACCATTTACACGTAAAGCAATTTCACTTAACTGATTGTGTTTAAAATTGAAAGGATTCTTCTTTATATTACCATTAAATGCATCATTTTCAACCATTGCCACCATGAGGAGCTTCGGTGCTTCCGATGGAAAGAGGCCATCTTTCATGAAACTCTTTTGATCTTTCGGAATTGTAAAGGTGAGAAGCTTTGTATGCTGAACGGGGTAAATGGCATTTTGGCGGTTAAGGCCTTCAGCATGCCCTCTAATGACACTTGGATTCGGTACTACTCGACGAATGTAAAGTGCAATATCTTCCACATGAATTCTAAAATTGTCAACTTTAGCAAATGCATTCAGCGCAAATTCAGGCTTATTCAATGTCAGCTTGAGTCGCATGCTGGTATTACACAGTAAAAACTTTGACTGTCTAAAGAAGTCTAAATTCAGCGGACCATATAGCTGACATACTCTACTATCTTTAATCATAGCAGATCGCTTTACAAAGCCACTGTTTGTTTCAACATCAAATTTTCCTGCTTCATCTCTGTACCATCCCATGGCTTCCATATGACTTTTTTGTGCTGCTGGATGAAACTGTGATACATGATTGAAATATGATTTATAGGGATAATCGCTTTGACCACCTTCCACTTGCTGCTCTCCAATCGTTAGAGAAACATCACGAAGTAATGTAGTCAATGGTAAATTGTTCAGTCCAACTTTATGTGCATCGTCAATAGCAGTTCCATCTGCTTGCTGAATTCTAAACCTCAAATCAAGCATCGCATAACTCAAATCTATGTAGTCATCACTACCACCAGGAATAACAAATTCAATGGGGCCAGCATTCTCAGCTGTTCGAGGATGATAATCTACAATACTTGAACTAAGAATATCTGTCTGTATGGCTTGTTGATCGAACAAACAAAAACCGGAAGTTTTACACTCCATTATTAGAAGTTATAGCAGCGTCGTCGTTTAGCGCCTGATGAATGATTAGAGCCTCTGCGACGTTTGCGTGAATGCCTTTTGACTGAAGATCGCACCTTACCAGCTCCGCGATGTTTCCTCCTTCCTTTTTTCATTCGTTTAGGTGATTTCTTTCCTTGAGTAACACCAGCAATGGTCTGCTTCAATGTTTTTAAACCGCGTTCCTTCCCACGATTCAACAAACTGCTCTTAAAACTTCTACCTCTGGAAAGATCACTAGCAACATCACCAGCAAAGCCAACGGCATTACTTAAAACATTTCGTTTTAAAGATCTACCGACATTGGATATGAGAGGTGCTACAACAGATTTCAGTGCACCAAGTATGCTACCTCCACGTTGGCGGCGAGCACCGATGTAAATTTGTCCTCCGCCACTTACATAGGAGGGTCGTGAATAAAATGAGGCAGTTGGATTCATAGCTCAAACCCTAAACATTGTTAGTTACAACTTTGCATGAATCACTGTCGATCACTTAGATGAAAGATGTCGGCACGACGCATCCAAGAGTTCATACTTGAAGGATAACCAGTCCATTTAACAAGACACCATTCTTCACCTTGTCGTTTTTTACATCGAATGATTTTCTCTACCAAATATGTTTCACTTTCAGTGACTACCTCAATCTCATCGCGGTAAAAGCTACCCTCAATTTCTTCATTATCGTAATCTTTCAACTTGTAGGTGGTCGGAGAGTCTTTTTGATTAATCCTTGATACTGTAAATACCTCCTCTGTCCAATTCGGGAGGTACCCTTTAGCAAAAACACTTTTCACTTTTGAGATACGAACTTTATCGCCAATTTTCACATCACTTTTCACATGAGTGCGTTTACGTTGGAATGATTCGCGCACTTTATCTACATTGTCAGCATTTACATCTACTGGTCTGAGTCCAATAGAACGATGGATAGAGTGATTGTAGGCATGGAGTGTATCTTGTAGAACCTTTGTCCAATTTTGTGTCAAGTTGGCAGTAAAATGTCGCCACAAGCGATTTTTTAATGTGCGATTAAAACGTTCAACGAGTGCAGCTTTATAAGCGCTCTTTACACTAAACAACTCAATGTCATGCCTCTCAAATAATCTTGTCACATGCTGATTTTCAAACTCTTTTCCTTGATCACTCTGAATTCTTTTTGGAATGCGACCTTCTCGAAAAATTGTTTGGAATGCTTTTGCTACTCCTTTCCCTTCTTTAGTTTTTAAAGGTTGAGCCCACGCATAACGCGAGAAAATATCAATGACGGTTAAAATAAAATTATTGCCCGAGTTATGTTTTGAAATGGAGGCAACATCACACAAATCTGCTTGCCACTGTTCATCGATGTCATGAACAATATAATGGCGGGTGCGGTACTTCTTTTTCGCTTGTTTGTGGAGTGTATAGGTAGCCTGACCCTTTAACCATCGTTTCACTTGTGATTGTGGAAGACCACTCGCTTTTGATAATTTCTTGATAGATGCAAATCCTGCCGGATGTTTTACATCATAATAGATTGACTTCAAACGTTCAGTCGATGACGGCTGACTCTTTTTCCTCCTTCTCATCTTTTTGTTTTCTTCCCTTTCTACATTTACAACAACTGAAGCATTTAGCTTTAGCGGTTTTGCGATCGTGTTCACATTGCTTAGGGGTTTCATTATGAGAGCTGGCGCAGCAAGTGCAAGTGACAACGACATTCACCTCTGGCGGCTCATTACATGGCAAGCAACACATCTGCTTCATATTAATAGTCTGAGAACATGTATTTCCTAGGAGGAGCTGTTTTACGTTTTCCTTTTACCAGTTTTAGTGGTGATGTAGATCTACGTCGAGTTCTTCTTCTTGTTTGCTTAGTGAGTGTGGGAGGGGATGTAGCAGGTGACGTCTTAAACCAATTTGTTGGCATTTTCATCGTCTGAGGCATTGGAGTAGTAGCCACTGTTGAATCAAGTTCTTTCAATGTCTCATTATTTAAAGCAAATTTTGGTACATTATGCTTTTTCAATAGTTTAAGAAAGTATGACCAACCAGGTGGAACATAGCCCTGACGGCGCTTTCTACGTGTCGCATACTGAATCAAGTCTTCATAACGTGAAGCATCAATCACTTTATTTTCATCTGTAATGATTTCTCCTCTATCATTTACATTGAGATGGGGCTCAATACTATTGAAAAGAGATATGGCATGTGCGCGAGATGCTAAAGGTGTAGCAGTCGATACAGAGTCACGCATCTTATTCTTCAAGTTTTTCAATTGCTCAACAGTTTCCGATTGTAATAATACAGCACGATGTGGATCTTTGATGTGAACATTTTGCTGATAATCTATTTCTTTCCTATACATTTGATTTGCAAGAGGTTGCTTTACTTTCTGCATGGCAGTCAATTGTACATATTCATCCTGAGGAATAACAATCATGCGAGAATAAGAACTCATAGTTTGTAGATAATCATGGGAGTTTTCAAAATATCACTTCGAAATCTAAATTCTTCCGGACACTCTTGCGTAAAGTCAATGAATAAGTAACCGTATGGTTTTTCAGTAGCTGCTTGAAAAATTTCAATTAAGGCTTTTGATCCTCTGGGTGCAACTTGTCGCGCTAAAATTTCAAATTGACTTTTATCTCGCGGATTCTTGAAAATAGCATAATAGTGTGTATTCAGGTTTCGTGTACGAGCTTCTTTTCCATCAGGAAACAAATTTTGTGTAATATAGATGATAAAACACCTTTTATGGTGTGCTGCGCGAGTGAACATATCTGTAACATCTTTTGAATTCTTACTTTCTTTTAATAAATCATCCAATACAACAACATCATTAGACTGAAGTTTATCCACTGGAATAATTCCTTCATGTCGAATAAAGTTGCGACTTTGCAATTCCTGAAACAGCGACGGTTGATAAATACCATAACACCAAATCACTCGATTGATAGGTTCCTTAAACAACTCCCTTCTTTTATCCAATAAATTCAGCGTGAAAACAGTTTTACCTGCATGAGATGGACCTGATACAGTCAGAACTTTATCACATTGAAGTCTGAAATCCATTTTATTACTTTGAGACTCAACATTTGCATAATTAACGCTTAGAGCCAAAGATATTTCCCAATAGGTTGCCCACGGCAGGAGCTATCATTGGAAGTATTGCTGAAAGGAAACCGCCCTTTTGTGTTAGAGTTTTCCTCTTTCTTTGAAGGGCGACTTTAGGATTGGAGATGAAACGCAATTTCGTAGCATATCGCTTAAGTAACTTTCGTTGTTTTGGCGCTAATTTCTTCGTCCTCAACTTCCTCACATGAGAAATAATTTCACAAATGAATTTATCGTTAGCATGTCGTATAGCATTGTATCGCTGATTTGCTTTCATTCGTCGGAGAGCTTGAATGGCTGAAGAAAACTTTTGACTTTTACGTTTCGCCATTTTACGTTTCGCCATTTTCCGTGTTAGTCTTTGCTAAAACCTATCTTTACCACATTTGCATAGGTACTAACTATTGCGACATAAGTGACACTCGAAATGAGCAATATCACAGTGGTTACATTGGCAAAGTTGAATGCAATTACGTATGAAACAGCGTTGACAAAAAGCATGCTTACATCTCTTGAAGATGCGCTTTTCATTTCCATCCTTTCGCTTACATACATCGCAACACATAGTTTCACCGTTACTGATGTCTATAGCAAGTCTTTTTGAAGATATGAATTTGCTAGCCTTTTCTAAATAATAGACGCATGTACAGAAGGAATATACTTCGAGAGTGAGCAGACATAGCTCGAAAACCAGTTGTGCCACAATCAAGTACCACTGCATTTTCAATTTTTCTTTATGGAAATTTGAATGTGAATATCTGAAATCGCTTCAATCACTAGACTGCTACCATGATGGTTAAATGCGTTAAGACGTTCAGCAATTTTTATCATATGCCTTTTAAAAAATTCTTGGGGGTGATCTACCACTTCCATTGAGTAAGAAGCAAAATGGAAAGATCGACTTTCCACCTCTTGCTTTCCAAAATGACTAAACTTAATTTTCGCAACTAATCGCGCCATGATAATGCTATCAGAGAATGTATTCATTAATTCTAGAAAAAGAGTGCTAGCATCATCGACCACTGCTTCGATGTCGGTCTCATCTTTATGAAATTTTATCACATAATCTTGAACAGCTCCTTTTAAACTTTGCCTATGAAAACGTAATGTTCCGCAGTCGTTTGAGAAAGACATGATCGCCCTTTATCTAACCCATCCATTGCATGAAAACAACAACTCTTCTCATAGTAACATTTATTGAATAACGGTAACAAGCATGCATTATAAATCAATGGTTTGAAAGAGATAAAATAGATACAGCTGATAACTATCATACAGCGAGCAATGATAACCATACAGGACTTTGGCAGTGTTGAGGTAAGGAGGAAAGAAACATTGGTTATGAACGTAGCTACTACAACGAACAGACAAAATAGGAACACACAAATCCTTAAAACGTTTCGTGACTTCATGATAATGTTGATTCACTCTACTATCCCAAGGCGGGAGCAAAATATCATCAATGATTAGATTGGGAAATACTTTCCTCTCCTTACCAGGATTATTACAAAAGATGCGTATAACATTGAAAGCAGCTAACCATCGTTTAAAGTCAATAAGAAGAGCACTTTCACAAGAAAAGCCATAGTCTTGCAAATATTTCAGATTAAGTCCATGAATGTGTTTTCTCGCCCATTGATCAACATTGGGATCGCAGTTGGCATGTTGATGATAGACACTAACAATCTGATATGTCCAATTGTTCATAGCAATAGCACTGAGCTCCTGTACAGGTTCACCCTCACAATCCATAAAAATGATGATAGAAGCCTAAAACGGAAATTTACACATCTAAGGAAACGTTCTATAACATATTACAAAATGAAGAATTACATCGATGCTTTTCACGACAAAATACACAAATGATATGATGGCAACGAAGAAGTAAAATGTATCTAATAAGACCACGTCTACGACACTCAAAGCACATAAGCGAATTGTCATAGGGAAGAGTTAGGAAAGGACTAGCAATTCTCCTTCTTTGATTTGCGTTTTGATGTAGCATTCTTCTCCGACTTGCGCTTCGTACCACTGCTGTTAAGGATTTGATCAATTATGTCGTCCACGTTGGGTGGTTTCGGAATATATAGGATGGATTCCATATGCATGGAGAGAGAGGCTATTTTATTATCCTTGTGTCGACCATAATATAGCCCATTCACTTTGAAAAGGATATCACAAGTACCTTCTCCGAGCTCATCACATCTGATGGGTATTGAATGATCTCCATCCTTCTTATAGTAAGTACACCAATGTGACACCGGTAGGCAAATGTGATTACCATCCCAAATCTTTCTATAGGGAGTATCCTTGTCATCTCTCGCCTTCCACTCTTGAGCAAGAGGAGTAGGAATGTCCATATTTAATGTCACGTACTCCTCAATAATATCAAGTTGGTGGCGAATGTACGGACTCACGGGGATCAGTATGTAGTCCCCATACTGATTGTGCATTATCTTGACATCCGTGGAAGGGAGCATTCCCGTTTGGAGTACTACGCTATGATCGCCATAACGCAAGGTTTGTTTAAATTTACGCTGTAGCGGTGTAGGATTATGTACCTTGGTTGTTTCTTCCACTGGCCTCAGTTGTAGATGATCTGACCGTAGCGAACCTTGTAACGTTTGACCGCCATTTTGTCCTACTAGTGCAGCAGATGGAGTAGATGCCTGAAAATGAAAAAAAGATTGTATTAAGTTTACGTTCAAGGGAGGAGAGGGAGGGAAGTAGCGACTTACCATTTTAGTTGGATAATAGAACAGGGAACTAGGGAGAGAGAAAATGTGCGTCCGTCACTCGTGTGATTCAACGATGGAATGATTCTCACTGTGGAAGGCTCGCTATTTATAAAGAAATGCTTGATTCTCATTGGATGATGATCCTCATTGGACAATAACATCAAGCTGATTCCAAATCTGGCCTCCGTTTTCCAATCCGATGCTTCGTTTTGAAGCTACAGCCCAAAACGTCCCAAATTCTAACTCTGTCGTTTTTCGCCAATGTCCCAAAATCTTAAATGGCGTCTCACATCTAAACGAAGACAGATAGGAACAAGCCGATTCTTTCACTGAATTTGTCTCACTCTTAGCTTTCAAACGAGCTATCGCACGACAAAATCCGTCCACTGGAAGCAAGCTGTCCAGAGGGGGGGGACGTCAGCCGAAAGTTTTTTCTCTCCGACTGACTTGAAACTCACCCTACCGATGCAGAATTTCACGCTGAATCCGAATCTGACCTCCGTTTTCTCATCCGATGCTTCGTTTGGACACTACACACCAAAACGCCCCAAATTCTAACTCTGTCGTTTTTCGAAAAATGTTGAAAATTTTTTCTCACCGATTGACTGGAAACTCACCCTACCGATGCAGAATTTCACGCTGAACACGAATCCGACCTCCGTTTTCTCATCCGACCACTCCTTCCACTCGAAACAACCCATTTTACAACCCAACATTCAGCAGATTGCACCAAAAACATCACACACTATAGCCTCAAGACTAATCCTGGCGGTCGCCCACGTCAACCTAGACGGTCGCCCACGTCAACCAGGCGGTCGGACCAACTCACCCGAGTCTCACACTCTGTCGTTCCAGGGGGGGGGGCGTCAGCGAACATGTTGTGAACGTGAACCCACCTGGCCGGCACACCACGACAGACCACAACCTCTGTCGTTCCAGAGGGGGGGGACTCAGACACGAAGCACCACGGCGGCCGACCACGACACTCTGCCGTGCCAGAGGGGGGGGACTCAGCGATGGCGGCCATCTTGCGCGGTCCAGAAGTGGAGTTTTGCTTACTACTAAGTCGTGAGACCAGTCTCACGTGTACAAGAGACTGTTGCACAATGGTCTCATAGTCGTACGATGGTCACATCAAAGCATACTTTTGGAAGGAAAGCAAACAATTTGTCGCAAGATGGTCGTGCGACTTCTGATACTGTTGCACGACTATACGCGACCGTTGCACGAGCGATCGCGCGAGTTAGAATCCCGAAAGTGGTCGCGCCTGAATTTTGTGCATGCACAAAATTCAGATGCGACTACAGGAGACCATGAGAAGTCGTGCGACAGCAAGAGACTGGTCGTGCGATAGATGCGATCGATCTTACGACCATGATCGTAAGAAGTCGTAAAGAGGTCGCACGACTATTGTGAAAGCCCCTTTAGATAACTTTCAGTTTCCGAACTTGCTTACTTGTTAAAATCTCACCAAGTTGAAGCCATTCTTCATCTCATAATTTTCTCAGAGATATTCAATTACATTTTAATAGCTTCAAGAGCTTTCATTATCCGCTATCTTTCAGAGAACTATGGACCTTCATAGAGTTGATGGTTGAAGAGATTGGTTGTTTGATTGACTTTTTGGATACAGCAAAGGCGGAAACTCTCCATTTTCTGTTGGCAAAGAAATTTCCAAAAAAGTAAGTTTATCAACATTTTCAATGGAATGAATAGCTCAAAATTCGTTTTTCAACTTCTTTTATGATGCTCTGCTATGGTATAACAAAGTTTCCTCATGACAATTCATTAGATTGCGCAAAAGCAATGTCTGACCAATCAAGAAGCAGTAGGTTCCATCAGAATTATGTTCGGAAAATAATGGCCTCAGAAGCTATGAATACTTGTTTATGTGAAATGAATACCGTAAGTGAAGTCTATTGGCAGATTCAGGTATTAGCTAACGTCATGTGATCAGATTGGATAAAAATGGTACTTTCTGGATCAAGTTTAATTGGTTATTAACGGAAAGAGGAAATGAGGAAGGTCATGAACAACTTGGCGCGAACATTAGAATGGTTGACTGCTATTTCCATCAAATCATTCTATCAACAAGCATTAGGTGAATCACCACAATGATTTCCATCGCATGAAAATTACTTTGAAATTATCAATAAATGTTTTTGCAAAAAAAATGCAGAGGTCAAAGTTTTTTCCCTCACCTTTAAAGAAAGTTTTGTATTTGTTTTTCATTTTTCGGTTTACTTTTCAGTTTCAAAGAACATGACAGGTGTCCAGTTTGTACGGAATCGATGTCAGATGCAAACAGACCAGCAAAACAAAACTTCAACAAGTAAATTGTGTTACCCTTTTCAATGTTCTGCCGCTCGCTCATTCGAGTGGTCAAACATGTTTCACTGTTTCTTTGACTGAACTGCAAGGATGAAATCGTGTTATGTAATATGCGACTACACAAAAAATAGAATGCATGCTGCTGCATCATGATGATGACTACTACTTTGGTTTGATATTCTTATGGTGGAAGTTTGTACAAACAGAATGAACTGATCAAACACGATAGCCAGCTACATGTATAATGCATGTGAATATATAATATGCCACTTTTTAATTCATGCAAAACTTGAAAGATGAATATCAAGCGATCTCCTTACACAATTGCTGGGTCACAGAATTAGATTGCTTAAGCGTGTCACTTTGCTAGAAATGTCAACTGATTCAAAACGATGGCACATGCAGGAACTTGATAAGTGGGAAAAATAGAAATTTCTAATGCCTTACAGAGATAGGAAAAATAGACGCGCGTCGCTTGCGGATTGCTGTGAATTCCTTCAAAATGTTTCAATAGATAAGCTTCCTACCATTCCTTCAGATTCGAAGAATGCAGATCATTGTGCAAAAGTTTTCTCGATAATATTAAAATATATAATATTCCTTCCGACCAATATTAAAAATGATAGCATGCGCACGAGGAAACGTTCACAATCTTCTCTGTAGAACCTGACATCGTCTTTGTCTCTTTGCTGCGTGATCCGGTCGATAACAGTCATTGGAACTTCGCACAATTTGGCGTGTTTAATGTTGACCAAGCTGCTCATTGTTTGATTGCTATGGTATTATGTCAACAAATTGTGCCATTTCATTAGTGTTACATGCATGATCCAATGCTTCTTTTCTAGTCAAACGGAAGAGGAGACGACCAGTCTAAGGGCTGTTTCACACATGCGACTTTTCACTTTTCGCAAAAGTCGCACGGGTGTTTGCTTAACATTATAGCCTATGGAGCCTTACACACATTTCACGCGTTTTGCTGCGAGTAAATCGCGCGATTTTGGTTTTTGACCTACCAATCATTTTTAACATCATGTTAGAAGGAGGACATTTGTAAGTTCAGCATGATATGGCGATTAAAACGCATTCCGAATTGCTAATTTTCGTAAAGTTGAACCGATCTTATCTGGAATAATATCTTTGATTTCCAAAGTGCTGATGTTCTCGAGCTTCGTGTAAATCAATCAATACTGTAGCCAATGCGCGTGCGAACGACAATGATTGAAGTCAGTCATTGTCACCAATTTACATTTTGACCTCGTTCTCTGCCGTCAGTGGTCAGATTTTGGTGATCCACATACTAAACTGATCCCCAGAGTGTGAAGAAGGCGATGGCGCTCATGGCATCCACCATGGAGAGAAATTCTTGCCTTCGCAATCCCCTTTCCTTGGAACAATGGCCAACAAAGACAATTGAAAAGCTATGTCCACGGAAGACAATAGCATAGTCGCGCGGATTCCAGGGTAACATTACAGCCTATGGGGCCCTTTACACATGTCGCGCGCTTTAAAAGCGGATAAATTGTCGCAAGAATTCTCCGGGAATCGCGCGATTTTGAGTTTTGACCGACTAGCGATCTAGAACATAGCATCAATCTGAGAACATTTCTGAGTGTAGTATGTTACGGTGAACGAAACGCATTCAGAGTTGCTAAATTTCGTTTAATAGAACCGATTCTATCACAAATAATACATTTGAAGTTCGAAAGTGTTGAAGTTATTGACCTTCGCATACGTCAAGCAATAGTGCTTTCCATGCACGTGCAATCGACGATGACTAAAGTTAGTCCATGTCACCAATTTACATTTCGACTTCGTTCTCAGCCGTCAGTGCTCAGATTTTGGTGATTAACAAACCAAAATGATTCCCCGAGTATGAATAAGTTGATGACTCGCATGGCTTTCGCACTATGCTTCACTGATTGAGTAGACTGGAACACTTGCAAAAGCAGCGGTTATTGACAATAGATGCAGTAGATTGTGAAAGTTGTTACTTTTCTTATTAGTGCGATGAAAGTGGTCGCTTCGTGAAAGTTTGTTGACTTGTGCTATGAATCGATGACGCAATCGACCACTTCCATCGATGAACTGATTTAATAGGTTGCTGAGATTTCTATGTCTATCAAATGAGCTTACATGTCTATTACAGAGCAGACGGCGAGACAAAATTGTTGAAATATGAATGCTCTATGATTTTGAATATTACAGCGAACTATGTAATGAATTTCCTACTGATGCTACTACTGATTCCTACTGTATAGCAAATTTCCCACTGATTTCGATGAAAACAGGAGCAAGTACAACTGAGTCCTGTCTTCAGAGTAATTTTGGTTCATACCCTTCTCCAATAGGCTAAGACACATCCACTTTCTATGACTCATGAAATTTAGATCTCGAAGTGGTTTGTCCGATCATTGACAGTCGCAGAAATCGAAGTCCATTGTGAAAGGCCAATTCCAAATTATAGCGACAATCGCGCTGCGAAAAGTTGCATGCGTGAAGCAGCCCCAATTTTGTGCGCTGGGCGGCTCATGGATTGTTTCATTAGAAGCTCGAAGGAGCAGTTTCCGGGCTGAAAATCACATCATCTACATCAATGCCGTTCAGGCCTCATTAGGGGAACAAAGGATTTTGATTTTTTTAATTATTTATCGACAGATATTTGATTATCAAGCGTGATTTGTGAATGTCCACTATCGCTGTTTTTTGCTGTTGTTTTATTGATCAGTGATCACATTGAATACAATATAGAATCATGTTATGTCTATCGCTCCATGAATATTAATACATTTGTTGCATTTTCTTAAGATTGATAGATGATTTGATGCGCAGAGTTTGCACGTTGCTGATATGTAAAACAAATCGATATGGTGACGGCTAAAGTTAAGCTCAAGACCTGATTCCATCACCAGATATGACCTTTATTATTTTCAGTCAAGAAGTCCGAGTGAAGGAGGATGAGGCTAGAGCTCACTCAGCTCTTCATCTAATTTTTGATGCATTTTTCCCATTTCTTGAGGTAAGTTTATCAAAAACTATAGAACGTAACTAAAAAACGTTTTTCAAATATATTTTTCGCCTATAAAACCGAAGTTTCTCTTCCCTAACTGCAGAACAACAAACAAAAATTTGATAGCAAAATCAGGGGATCAGCCTCAATGAAATTTAAATTAAAGTTGTAAATTTATCTTATACTTGCAAACAAGGTGATCGGAATTACCAGTAGTCTCCTTTGTTGGTTCGTCATTCTTCAGGGTTATCGGTCTTAAAGGGGTGCATTTGCACCAATCCATGTTGTGTGCTAAAATAATGCTGAATGAGTATTCGTCTATTCCACATACCCACACGATAAATGTAAATACTAGATGCTAAATACTATGCCTAGATGATGTGAAGGGCAATGTTGATACTCTAGTCAATGAGGCGGAGTCCTGGTGTAAGGGCAACTGTATGGCACTGAACATGGAGAAGACAAAGGGCATGCTTATTACAACTCGGCAAAAACGGCGGCGACTCAGTAAGGATGAGATAACCACATTCTCCCAAAGAATATCTTTGACTGACAAGCACAAAGTCCTTGGAGTTATAGTCGACCAAGATCTGACATGGAATGAGCACGTTCAATATGTTGCTCGGCGTGTGAGCAGCTATGTTGCCTTGTTGAGAAGGATAAAGCAATTCTTGCCAATTCGTGTGCGGAGAATCTTCTTCATGGCCTACATACAATCTTGCTATGACTTTTGTTTATCGGTGTGGGGTGCTTCCTGTCACATAACGAGAATTGAGAAACTCCAAAAGCTTGCAATCAGAGTTGTGCTTGATCGCCCAAAACGTGAAAGCTCCAAACCTTTATTCAAAGAAATGCACATTATGCCCATGAGCACTCGAGTCGACTTTAAGCAGACTCTACTTGTGTATAAAGCCCTAAATCAGTTTAGCACCAACTTATTTACAACGCATGTTTTTACGCAAGGAACAAGAGAAAAAGACACGATCTGTAACACAAGGAGACCTGTGTATTCCCAAAGTTAGAACCAAACTAAGAAAGATGACGCTTGTGG